>CM021110.1:251609197-252264440 GCA_007115665.2 Sequoiadendron giganteum
CTGATCTAAAACTAAAGAAAACCCCAACTATACAATTTGGTAACTCCAAAGAATAGACATGCATGAAAATAGGATGGTCAGTTAAACTTAGAAAAGGCCTCAAGTTAACTGATTTCATCACTTGAGTTCTATTCTTGGAAATATATGTGACTAGATGTCATAAGGCCCTAACACTTTAGCTAAATATATATCAATTATGTTGACTAGGTAGTGTTCAAAGGTTGTATGCAAATAGGGGACATTTTGGCCATCTCTCTCTTAGCAAGATTCTTTGAATTTTTAAAATGGTTGAAAGAAAAATTTAAACTAGAAAGCACAAAATTGTTTAAACTATAAAGCATGAAATTGTTAAACTATAAAGCATGAAATTACCTAAGAATTAACACTTGTATTTAAACTATGAAATTCAAACAAAGGTAGCTAACTACTAACTGAAAGTACAAACAACTTGTAATTAACAATAGGAGTGGGTGCTCCAGAATTTCAAAGTAAACAAAACTTTAAGATTATAAACTTAAAACCACGACCTATAGGAACACATGACAGAGCTTGACACAAAATAACATTCATCTAAATTTAACATGTACATAATAAGATAACAATATTAATAGGAAAAATACTTATCTACTCTATGAGATCCCTCGAGTAGCCAGCTCTTGGGTGTACCTATGATTAGCTCAAATCACATGTACTTTCACATCTTCAAAATAAATCCATTCATGTTACTATTATTACTCAGAACTATTGACTTGGAATAAGACTAACAATATTCATTTATTCATATCATAAAAGTGTAACATAGAGAACATAGTTGAACAATATTCAAAGCATATCATAACATCCTATCCTTGTTTGGTAGTTACACATATATACTATGAAATCCTAATTTTCAGATGACAAGAGAATACCATTGAAAAAGTCTTTAAACATAATTATAACTAACCAACTAACTGATGTTCGTAACGTAAAAAATAATAAAGGCTTTGAGTGGGGCCATAAAGTTTTAAACTGAAAGTTAACAAAAAGCTTTAAAGGAAATCGTTCCACTATGGAAGCCTAAATTTCTAGTGCCCAAACTTTCGGCGCTCTAACTTCAACCGCTTGAAGTCCACTCCATTCATCGGTCATGCATAAGTCTTGTACATTGACTTAAAGTCTATACCATCATATCAACGTTAGTTAGCTAATTCCAATCAATTTGAGAAATAAATATTTATACATCATTTTATAAAAAATATACTATTATTGTTCCTAAAAATAAACTCATTGGCATGGTTGAGGTGGTTAGCAAGAATAAAGAAGGGTATTTATCTTGTCATAATCATGAGGTTATTTATACCTCATCACCCTCCCCTTCCTAAGCTTGAGCAGGTCCTCATGGTCCCTAATGAGTCCTCTGCCTCTCTGCATCCCTTTTCTTATTTAGTTCATCATATTTGGAACTGAGATCATATAGGTCCTATGCCTCTTCATCCAAGTGGTCAATATTTTTAAGAAAACATTTATTGAATTTAACCCTCATCTACCATGTATATAAGTCCCTAGAACTTTCTTTGTAGTGACAAAAACTGTAGGGGGTGGCTGGAGGAGCAATGGGAGTATGCACCACATCTCTATCCACTTAGTTTCAAGCTAATGTAATATTTTTGCTAATGCTTCATCCCTTATGTAGGACCACCTTAGATTGGTGGGTGAGATCATCTCCCTCCTTTTAAGATACATAGGCAAGGGAGTGTAGTTCTCCTCACAGGCACTCCATGCCCTTTCTATCAATTTTGGACCATGAAATTTGAAATTTCCAAAACAAATTCGAAGATTGTCATCATATTTGTTCTTTATAGCTTCATAGCTTTTAATCCCTCAAAATTGGGCTTTGAAGGCAAAGGGTTTTCGATTGGGATATCTCATTTAAAGTCCCATAGTTCTTTCTTCTTGCAAATATTCTTTGGTTCTCTCCTGCCAATGAATCTGATTTTGCATAGTGGGCATGAAGGCTCTAAGTTGTACTTCCCCAACAAAAAGGTCGATAAAGAAATCAGTGTGTTTTTCTAAAAACAAATTATGTACGAAAAATTCACACAACAAATTTTGTTGAACAAGGGTTGCCTCTTTGAATGCTTCTAAAAAAAATTTATCATCTAGATCATGGGGTAAATTGCAAGAAATCCCCAAAAGTTTCCATCTTAACAATTTTTCATTTAAAAATATGGAATATAACCAAGATGGTTTTCTACAGGCCAGTAACAATTCCCCAATCTGACATGCATCAGTTTTGGCCCGGTAGAGTTTATCATAAGATTATTTTAATAGTACTATTTCATGCTTAAGTTTGGAATTTCCTACCCCTGCTTGTCTCAAGAAATAACATCTTTTCATCCTCTTAACTAACAATGGGGGAATGTGAATTTTAAACCATTCCATTTTGGTCAGCTCAATCTATATTTCTTTTGATTCCACCATTGGTTTCACATTGATTTCTTGCAAATCCTGTTCTAGCTCAACACTTCTACTCAAGGCTGCATTGAGTTCAAATTTTTGTTTTTCCTATTTATTTGCAAAGGTTGTGAGTGATTGCATCAGATTATCAATTAAACTCTTAATCTATTTATCTTTTTCAGATAAACTGGACAAATAATCCATTTCTTTCTCATCAATTTGTTGAACTTGAGACTACAACTCTTCAATAGTTTTATCCTTTTGTTCTAATTGACCTTTAAAGTTGTAATTTCTTGATATTTTTCCATCAGAAGTTCAGTTTGTATGCTAATTCCCTGCTTTTTCTTATTCATGTGCTCCTCATTTTGTTGTAATCTACATTTTAACTGAACAATTTTTTCTTTTAACTCATCTAATTATGTTTCTTTATGATCAAATCTTTCAACTTCTACATTGGAGGAAAAAGGAAAAATAGGAATTTCTGCATCATTACTAGTCACATTTGCTTCATCATTTACCTCCAGTGAACCTTGTTATGTATCATTGGCAACAAAGGGAGACAATTGTTCTACAGATTGTCCTGTCTCAAGTGGCACATCTTCCTTCTCAATTTTAGAGGATTTACTACGAACTAGATTTTTCTTTCCACCCAACTAGGCTATTTCTTCACATGGTTGGACCACATTCTAAAATTTCTGGGTTATAGTTTCACAAGGTTTATGGTCTTGCCTTCTCTTTTTAGGAACATGCAATTGTTCACAAGCCGCAACACAACTAATTTCAGTAGCCAATCATTTTCTTCTCCTTAAAGGGGAAGGTCTGTGAAATTATATTCTAGTTATCTTTCCCTTTTTGTGACGATGAGTATCCTCATCTTCAGAATTCACTAAGTCTGCATTTTCTAGATTCTTTGGGGTCTCTAAATGGTTGGGTGTATTTTCTGACGCTTCATCGTCAAGAGCTGTTCTAGCATTTTGAGGCACTGGGGAATATTGAGGCACTGGGGAAGGTTCTTTCAAACTTTGAGCCGCTAATATAGATGGCTCTCCTTCCTCCAAATGTCTTGTGGGCTTAGGGTTTTCAAATTTCTAAAGAAATTTCAGCCATTTTTCTTTTCTTGAGGAAATGGTGTTTGCAGATTAAATGAATGAGACCATGATGCTTCAATGGGCCTGAACTAATTTTAAATATCTTAATCATATTGACAATAGAATCACTAAGGTGAGAAGGTTAACCCTTAAAATCAGGGTTTTTCAGTGCCATGGCGTAGATGAGTGAGTAGCCGAAAGAGGGGTACTGACTATAATGGCACATTTCCCCTCACATGTAAAATATTTGATAATCCAGGCAACTACCATTCTCCATGGCTATGGATTAGACATTCTTTGAAATCCTTTATTTTTCCCACAGGTATTCATAACAAGCAAAGGATGGGGTTCTCCCTCCCTTTTAAAGAGTTATATCATTCTTTGGTAAGAAATATTTGTGGCTTTTGTTAAATTTACACCTTCATTTTCAATGCCAGGCAAATGAGAAATTATTTGAGGGCTTACCTTAAACTTCTTGCCATGCATTATCGTTTGCCCATCCGAGAATTTTTTTGCAAATTCCTTGACTAGTTGCACGTTATGCCCTTCAAATTTCTTCTTGAACTCAAGCCAACCTATCTTTTCAAACAACTCAAAAATATTACTTAATGCCAACAATTTATCTGGGGAAGTTGGTTCTGATTTACACTTAGCCCCACCCATTCTATCTCGTTCTTGTGATTTTGCATGGTATCTATTGAATTTTGTGGCACTCTAAAGGTGAAATTTTTTTTAAACAAGATTGTCATGCAAATGAAAGAAAATGCAACCTTTCAACCACTTGTGCTTTGACACTACTAGTGGGACACAAATTAATTGTTGCATTTGGCTTCGTTGTATTAGAATCATTATTTTGCATGGGAAAGAGTGCATGAACTGCCACATCTCAAGTGAAGGTACAATTCACACAATTTACTAAATTTGGAAAGGGTGGTGGGATGTGCTAATTTATTTATGTTTATTCACAATAATTTACCTACTTAAATTAAAAGTTGTACATACCTTAAGTCCCATCATCGATTTGAAAGTCGTTTACCTATGATGACATAATAACATCATCAGATGGGATGACGAAGGGTTATGATTAATTTATTATGGATGAAGATGGGATGGCTAATAAATGCAACAATTATTATGATGAAAAGTGGTCACAATAATTTTTCTTTATTATGGTAAAAGATGGCATTGTAGGGCATGAATTTTGAAAGTGATGGAAAAATTTAATGATGATAATGTGTATGTCATTGGAACTGGTGGAGCATTTAGAGAGGAAGGAAAATTACAAAATTTTGTAGCATCGCTGGGAGATGTAGCTAGAGCGAAGGAAGAAAATTATGGAGCATCGTCGAAAGATGCAGCCGAAAGGAAGAAGCAAAAATTTTGGGGCATTGCTAAAAGAAGCAGTTGGAAGGAAGAAGCAAAAATTTTGGAGCATTGCTAAAAGATGCATCCGAAAGGAGCAAAAAATTTGGAGCATCATTGAAAGATGCAAATGGAAGGAGGAGAAAAAATTTGGAGCATCGCTGAAAGATGCAACTAGAAGAAAGAGAAAAGTTATGGAGTGTCGTTGAAAGATGCAATTGAAATATAGCAACAAATTTCTGGAGCATCGCTGAAAGATGTCACTGAAATGCAGGAACAAAGTTTTGGAGCATCACTGAAAGATGTCGTTGAAATGCAACAAAATTTTGGAGCATCGCTGAAAGATGTCATTAAAATGTAGGAACAAAATTTTGGATCATCATTGAAAGATGCCACTAGAATGCAGGAACAAAGTTTTGGAGCATCACTGAAAGATGCCACTGGAATGCAGGAAAAAAGTTCCAGAGCATCGCTAAAAGATGTTGATGGAAGGAAAAAGAAAAATTCAAGAGCATCACTGAAAGATGTAGCTAGAATGCAGGAAGGAACAAGAAAATTCTAGAGTGTCGTTGAAAGATGTAGCCAAAATGTAGGAACAAACCAGGGAATGGAACTCATCGAATGAACAAGTTCCAAAGCATCAGTGCAAGATGCATCAAAATTTGTGTTTGATTAAAAATAAAGTCCTGCAAGGCAGAACCAAAATTTAGCCAAGTCCAAAAGATAAAAAATATAATAAAAATGCCTTGAAGTGATTATAAATACATACACATGCAATATATATATATTTTAGCTAAGAACACTAAACTAAAAACTATATTGGCTCTACCGTAACAGAGTCAATGCATTGTATTTCTCCTTGCATTTCTACCATTCACGTAAATTCCTCTTTGTTGAAATTTTTGTGGTAGATTCGTAATTGATGACCATTGACTAAGAGGGTTTATCACCATTAATAGGTTTGAGCTACACTGCTCCGTTTGGAAATACTTTACAAATTTCATATGGACCCAACTAATGAGTCCTTAGTTTCCCTTGGTGATCTTTATATCGAGAATCAAATAACAGTGCCCAATCCCCATTATGGAACTCTCTTTATTTTATGTGTTTATCATGCCAAGCCTTTCACTGTTGTTGGACTAGCTCAGTTTGGTGGACAGCTTCTAATCGGTTCATCCAATTCATTGAGTTGTAAGACTCTCTCAACTTGGGCTCGTTTGAGGTCTAAGCCTAACTCAATTACTGTTCTAAGAGTTTGAAGTTCAAATTCAATAGGTAGGAGAGGTTTCTTCCAAAAAACCAACTCGTAAGGAGTAAAACCAATGGTTGATTTCCAAGTTGTATTATAGACCCAAATGGCTTCAGGTAATTTTCTATCCCAATCTCTTTTCCCTAATGAAACTATTTTTGTTAAGATATTCTCAAGTTCGTTGTTGGTGACTTCTACTTGACCATTTTACTGTGGGTGATAGGGTGACAACTTTTTATGGCTTACCTAAAAATGATCAGTAATGGCTAGCAAAAATTTGGACATAAGTTGGGGTCCTTGATTGGTGACAATTGTTCTAGGGGCTCCAAATCTAAGAAAAATCTTGTTATATAGGAAGTCAACAACTTGTTCTTCCCTAATGACTCTTAAGGCTTAGACTTCCGCCCACTTAGTGATATAGTTAGTATAGACCAAAATGTATTCTTTTCCTTGTGAAGAGGGGTCTATAAGACTGATAAAATCCAATCCCCACTTTTCAAATAGTTCAAAAACTACCTACGATTGTAGAGGCATTTCATTGGATGCAGTGGGCCTTCCTTCTCATTGGCATTCATGACAACAACAAACATAGTTTTTCACATATTTATGCATAGAGGGCCAGGAATATCCAGTAGCCAAGATTTTATGGGATTCTCTCTTGGTAGAGTAATACTCTCCATAAGGTTCATCATGTCAAGATCTAAGGATGTTCTATATATCATCTAACCTGACACAATGTTGTAAAACCATATCAGGACTACATCGAAATAGCATTCCATTAATCCATTTGAACTGAGCACTTTCTCAAATGAGGCATTTATTTTGCTTTGACATAAAGTCTAGTTGGAAATCTGAAGTGGCTAGATAGTTGGCGATGTCAGCAAACCAATGGGTTTTAATGGAGATGGAAAATAAATTTTCATCTGGGAATTCATCTTGCGCAGGAGTACAATCTCTATTGTCTTGTTTGATCCGAGACAAGAAATCTGCAACTACATTGAACTTCTTGGGTTTATCAATGATAGTCACATTGAATTCTTGTAGAAGCAATAACTACCTGACTATTCTTCTATTTACTGCACATTTTTTCATTAGGTACTTAATAGCCGAATGGTCTATGAACACAATCACTTTGTAACCTATGATGTAATGTCAAAATTTATTGATTGCATGCACCACAACTAATAATTCTTTCTCCGTAGTGGTGTATTTTGTTCAATGGGAGTCAAATTCTTACTAATGAAATAGATGCCATATTTCCCTCCAATCTCATTTTCTTGACCTAAAACCGCTCCAATAGCATCATTGGAAGCATCAACATAAATATGGAATGGAAGGTTCCAATTAGGTCCATGTAAGATAGGAGCAAAGATGAGTTTCTCCTTAATGATCTCAAATGATGTTTGACATTCTATCATCCAAGAAAAATCTATATCCTTTTGGAGGAACAAAAACATGGGGGCTGCAATCTTGCTAATTTTTTTTATGAATCTCTAATAGTATCCAACATGTCCTAAGAAAATTTTGATGTCAGTTTGGTTCTTCAAAGTCTCTAATTGTTGTATTAACTCAATTTTGTTAGGATCAACTTTTATCCCTCTAACAAAAATGTGGTGTCCGAACACTATCCCTTGCTCTACCATTATTAGACATTTTTCGTGACTTGGGATAGATGATGGTATCCACATTGTTTCAATACCTTGTCCATATTTTGAAGTCCTTCATAAAAAGTGGAACCATACACAGTGAATTCATCCATATAAACTTCCACATAGTCATTCACTAGCTCAGTGAATATGGCCAGGATAGCTCTCTGAAATATTGTAGGAGCATTTTAAAGCCCGAAGTGAGGGACACGATATGTGCATGTTCCCCATGGGCAAGTAAAATTTATTTTGTCCTGGTCTTTTCTGCCACTTGTATTTGGTTATATCCACTATATCCTTCCAAGAATGAGAAATACTTCCTTCCAGCTAAATTTTCCAAGACTTGGTCTACGAAAGGTAAATGGAAGTAATCTCTATGGGTAGCTTTCTTGAGTTCCCTATAATAAACGCACACTCTCCACTTCCCATTTTTATTTGGAACAACTACCAGCGGTGAAACCCATTTGTTGTCAGAGATGGGATAGATGAATCCTACTTGCTGGAGTTTCTCAATTTCTATTTTAATAATGTCTTTGAGAGCAAGGTTGAGTCTTCATTGTGGTTGAAGAACAGGTCTAACATCTTTAGTATAGATGTGATGGGTACAAACACTTGGGTGTATTCCTCTCATGTATGTGTAATCCCAAGCAAAAGCTTTAGATATATTTACCAAAACATCAAACAATTTAAGCTCGTCTAACTCTGTCAACCAACTATTGATATTTAAATTTTTCCCTGGTAGTAACATGATGGTTTTGACTCTCGGATAGTTGGAGGTGACAGTATAAACTTCTCTAGTTAAGGTGTTGAGAGGACAACTTTGTGGTATAGTTTTGTGGAGTCTGGCAATATCTACGAAGAAATGATCCATTTTCATAATGATATTAGCCAAGGCACAAGGTAACCCTATGAAGTTGGTGTAATCATATTCGGTGTGATCAATGTTGATTAGATGCCCTAAAATATCTTCCACTTCTAGAATTTCCTCATCACTTGAATCTACAGTAAGATTTTACATATTGTTTTCCAATTCATCTTCCAACTCTTTACCATGTTGTTTAATGACTACCATAGCAAGTGAGTCTGTATTCTCTTGTTTATTGACACCATTTGGTTCATCAACCCAAACTTGGTTATGCTCAATAGGTTAAGCGGGAGGATATCGGAATAAGTGTTTTCTATTGGGACCATGTGAAATGGTCATTCCTCCTTCTTTGTAGTCAATCTTGGCTACAACTATAGCTAACCATAGTCTACCTAATATTATCGGATAACTCTCCTTTGGTGTGAGGGATTGGATTATTTGGAAGTCTATTGGATATTCCCAATCGTCAACCTTAACAAGAACATTTTCTAGGACACCTTTAGGAATAGATACAGATTCATTCACCATTTGCAATATGGTAATTGTGGGATGCAAATCAATGAGTCCCAATTTTTTCATAACATCCACCGTCATGACATTAATGGCTGCTCCTAAGTCCACAAGTGCACTAGGTATTGCTACCTCGTTGATTGTCATTGTTATAAGTGGACTACCTGGGTCATCATATTTTGGGGCAGAGGTTTTTCTAGCAAGAAGGTCAGCTAGATATTTATTTTATGTGCATAGTGTTAATTCGTTTTGGTTTCCTTCCTGGTGTTTTGATGCACAACTATTTAATTAGTTGGTTTAGTTCAATGATTTCTTTAATCACTTGTAACAAAGGAACCTCAATTTGAATTTGCTTAATTTCTTGTATCAGCACGATTTTAGTGGATAAGGTCATTTTCAGAGGGTTATTCAAGGCGGTTACTTTGAGACACTCAAGAAAAGGTGCTTGAGTTTTATTTTTCAAGGTGGAATCCTTTAAAAGGTATGTTGAATGTTCGCCATCCTCTTCTTGAGGTAACTCGAGAGTTTTAGATGAGGATTGTGAAGGAGGATTTTCTTGATTACTTGTTGGGTTTTCCTCTGAAGTTATGGAAGGTGTCTTAGCCCTTTCAGCAAGTTCTTCATTTGGTTCATCCAGGATCTCAAATATGGTAGGCTATTGGATTTGTTTTCCTGACCTCAACTGTAGGTTTCCACAATGAATAACGTTAATTCCAGTCACGTTTTCCTGTTCTATAGAATACACTAGAGTGTTTTGATGATTATTCTTTGGATTAGGGATAGGTTGTGTTGGGATTTGTGGTTGGTTGACCTACTCATTTTGTTGAGGGTTCTGAGGAGCTGGTAAAAGGTTTTTTGTGGATTAGGCATCCTCCTTGGCCCATTACAAAACTGATTTTGAGTTTCATTCCATTGAGCGTAGGATTTTGAGGATACCATTGTTGTTGAGTCTGGTTTGGCCATTGGGGGGTTTCCTTAGGACTGATTCACCCATTTATATGGTCCCCAAGGGTAAAGTCCTGAATTAGGTGGTGCTTGAGGCCAAGGTGTCACCCACTAATTATTATTCCAATTATTTAGGGGTCGCCAGGCGAGATTCAAATTATAGCCATAAGAGAAATTCCTTCCAAGTCTTTGATTCACAAAATTGACCTTCTCCTCAACATGAGATGTCCTTTTCTTGGAATTCTTGATTGCATTTAGGATCTCACATTGATAATTGGCATGGAGCTTCTCACAAACTTGATAAAAGTCAGTTTTTTCTAAAGGACATTCTCTTAATAGATGTTTGTTTTGACGCCTAGGAAAATAGATGGATAAGGTCTCAGGATTATGTTTTTTGGCCTTTATTCCATCCAGCGTAGTGTTTAACTAAATAAGAATGTTAGTTTTGAGATTTGCTATTTCCTCATGTAGTTTACATATTTCATTGGAACCTCTAAAAAGAGTAGATTTATGAATTCCTCCTCGAGTACAAGAGAAATTATTACATAAATCAGTGATATCATCGAGTCCAAGTTGGGACACATCTCCTTTTCCCATTAAATCTAGACTTCTCCTAGAATCTTCGTCAATTCCTTTGAGAAATATGGTCTTTGGAATTTTCAGACTTACAACTTCTTTGCCACATAGTTTAGATAAGAAGATGAACCTATCCAGGTAATCTTCTAGGCTATCATCTTTGTCTTGCCTCAATTTGAACAACTCCTCTTTCCTATTGTTGAACCTACAGTAACTTTGGTATTTGTCCAAAAAGGCAGACTCCATATTGTTCTAGGTGGAAATCGACCCTAAAGCTAATCCCATGAACCAACACATTACAGCATCCTTTAGAGTGGAAGGAAAGAGTTTCAATTTCTGGTTATCATTTTTGTAGTCATACATCTGATACAAAAATTTCAACTCAAAAAGGAACTGGTTAGGGTCTTTAGAGGATAAGCCTCTGAAGGTTGGTAAGATGGATGGTGAAATTTTTTTCATGGGTGTATCGTCATCTTCATTGAGAGCAATAGGATAGGTAAATTTTTGTGCTCCCCCTCTTGGGTTATCATCATCTCTACGGTTTCTTCTCCTTTCGTTGAAAGGGTTATCATTGTTGTTATCATCCATGATGTCAATAGGAATGCTTTCTTCTTCAAAGATTTTCTCTAATGGCTAAGTTTCAGATGTATACTAGGAGGTCTCAAGTTGATCCTGCTCAATCAGTTCATCAATAATTTCTTCAGCTCAGACTTCTACTTCCCTATGTGTGGTTAGAACTATGATTTTGGAGGGTTTGGTATGAATCTTCCATGCAGACCTCATTTCCTGACCATGCAAAAAAAGAAGATTGGCAACTATTTTTTTCTAAAAGAGGTATCCAAGCAGTTTCCTATTAACACTAGAAAAGGAATGGTCCCCGACAACGGCGCCAAAAAGTGGCAAGATGTCATAAGGTCCTAACACTTTAGTTGAAGATATATCAATTATTTCGACCGAGTAGTTTTCAAAGGTTGTATGCAATAGGGGACATTTTGGCCATCTCTCTTAGCAAGATTTTTTGAATCTTTAAAATGGTTGAATCATAAATTTGAACTAGAAAGCACAAAATTGTTTAAACTAGAAAGCATGAAATTACCTAAGAATTAACTCTTGCAGTTAAACTATGAAATTCAAATAAAGGTAACTAACTACTAATATCTAACTACTAACTAAAAGTACAAACAACTTGTAATTAACAATAGGAGTGGGTGCTCTGGAATTTCAAAGTAAATAGAACTTTAAGATTGTAAAATCAAAACCACGACCTGCAGGAACACATGATAGAGCTCGACACAAAATAACATTCATCTAAATTTAACATGTACAAATGGAGAGAACAATATTAACAGGAAAAATACTTATCTACTTTATGAGATCCCTCGAGTGGCCATCTCTCAGGCATTCCTATGATTAGCTCAAATCACATGTACTTTTTCATCTTCAAAATAAATCCATTCATGGTACTTCCATTACTTAGAACTATTGACTCATAATAAGACTAGAAATATTTATTTATTCATATCATAAAAGTGTACAAAGTGAACATAGTTGAACAGTATTCAAAGCATATCATAACATCCTATCCTTGTTCAGTAGTTACACATATATACTATGAAATTCTAATTTTCAAATGGCGGGAGAATACCATTGAAAAATTCTTTAAGCAAAATTACAACTGATCAACTAACTGATGTTTGTAACATAAAACATAATAAAGGTTGTGAGTGGAGCCATAAAGTCTTAAATAGAAAGTTAACAAAAAGCTTTAAAGGAAATTGTTCCACTATGCATGCCTAAATTTTTGACGCCCAAACTTTCGGTGCTCTAACTTCAACCGCTTGAAGTCCACTCCATTCATCGGTCATGCACAAGTCTTGTACATTGACTTAAAGTCTATACCATCATATCAACATTAGTTAGCTAATTCCAATCAATTTGAGAAATAAAGATTTACACATCATTTTATAAAAAGTAGAAAATTATTGTTCCTAAAAATAAACTCATTGGCATGGCTGAGGTGGTTAGCAAGAACAAAGAAGGATATTTAGCTTGTTATAATCATGAGGCTATTTATACCTCATCAATATGCATGCTTCAACTAGAAGTTCACTGATTGGTAACTTTAGTGGCTTTGTAACTAGTGTGATGACCTTTGTTTCTTCTGTAACTTTTCGCTTCTAATGCTTTTCTTGATTTTTCTCAATGGAAGAGTATTGTGTGATGAAACTGTGAAGTTTGATTTTAACACGGATATGTTCGGATAAATTCTGCACAAAAAGCTAAAAATAGCTTTGCTAAATCTTCTTAAGAAAAAAGGGAAGATTTTTGGAGAAAAATATAAGACAAGGGTTTTGTAAGGAATGTCCTTTTGAATAACCTAGATCGTCCATTTTTTGAAAAATTGATTTTTTCAAGAACACGCAAGAACCCCTCAGAGGTAGAAGTTGTGAAGCAATTTTTTCCCAAAACAATGTGAGATATGGGTTTTGAAGGTGCTCGTGTGTTGAAGAGACCCAGATCGTCCATTTTTCAAAAAACTAAGTTTTTCATGAACATCCAAGAAACCCTTAAAAGTGGAAGCATCGAGGCAATTTTTTTGAAAAAAATCTAGGACATGGGTTTTGTGGCCAATTTTGTGTTGAATAGATTCAGATGGCCAGATTTTTGAAAAAGATGATTTTTCAGGAATCCCTAAAAAAATATGGTTGAAAGATTCCTCAAAAAGTCGCCAATCTTCAAGAGAAATGTCAGATAGAAAGACCTAGATCGATGAAAGTTTAAAAAGGAGACTTTTTGTTTCTGAAAAATGATGCTCTAGAAAAATGGATTTGAGAAAGTGTTCTTCTATGCAACCTGAACTCAAAACTATGAAGAACTTTGAAAACCCCCTTCGTTTGATCCTTCAAATTTTGTTGAGAAGAAAATTCTATGTTTGTCTATTGAAGTCAACCTGCAAAATAATGAAGTATGGATGCCCAAATGCTTCTTAGATAAAGTTTGAAGGTGAAAGAAGTAGTTAAATCACGAAAATCCTAATTTTAGGAGTCCTCACATAAAAATATTATGTTAACTCAAGTTAACCTAGGCACCACCTTGAGATAAGGCATCCAACCTCAATAGTGTTAGAACATTTTTCAAGATTTTCAAATTTTGCTTGTTGAAATGCCTTTGTTTGATCTTCAATTATGGATGTCTGATAGGTCGTATGGACTAGCAGATAGATTCACCATGGAGTGTGATCAAACCTGAGAAGATCATCTTGGAAGCTACAAACCCTACAAAGTGGTTTTGATGGCTTGAAATCTTGGGCGCCCCTGGCTAGCAAGGGCGCTTTTGTTTGCCAATGTTAACCATTTTTTGAAGTTTTTCAACTTTTCCAAATTTTTCTCCCGTTCTTCGATCTAGAATTGTCAGCGATTGATGAATCCCATGATCAGGCTGAGATATTTGTTAGGAATAAGGTGTCTCAACCTTGGATAATTCCTATTCTTATTATTTGTTTTGTAAAATGTATTTCTTGCAAATAATGTAATTAAGTGTGAGTGTACATGTCTAGTTTGCATGTTGATGTGTCACTCCACTTAATGTGTCGGCATCTTGAATTGTGTGTAAGGAGATCATGGCTGAAACGGTTATGACGGATTCCTATGACACGTAAGAGCTATGTCCGGAAGATTCAATGACAGGTGAAGACATGTGGCAACTGATAAAGTTGAGTACTGTACACTCTTCCACGATAGTGGGGTTCGGGGCATCGCCCCGAAAAAAAATTTCGAGTTCCTATTTTCTCGGAGAATGGTAAAACCCTAATACAGTTATCTTCGGAAGTTGCCCTAAAAGGGAAGCGCATGATATAAGCGTTTTTTAGGGTTGCGAAGATTTGTGATGTGAGTGTATTGTTGGAACGTTTTTTCATGCTGCCGCATTTTGTCTTCAAGAGTTGGAAATCTCCTGAAAGAACTTGCATTGCAAGTGTGTTGTAACCGTTGTGTTGAAGATAATACATTGTGCAGGTTTTGGAGTGCTGGGGTTTTTTACCGAAAGGTTTTCCCCAGGGTAAATCATTGTGTCATTCTTCATTTTCTGTATGTATGGTATATTGCTGCAATATCTTTGTTAAGTAGATTAACGAATCTGAAATTGTAAGGGTTTAAAACGAATTTGCACCATACTTTCCTTAAGAGATTAGTGTAGGAAGCTGTTTCCGCACCTGAGTTTCCTTACAATATTCAATAGAAAGCCTGAAGTATACCAGAAATGATGATTGGTTTTGTAAACCTTAAAAACTATTTCAAAGGACTCAAATTTTTGGGCACCCCTTGCTAATTGGGGCGCCCATGTGTTCTAGAAGATATAATTTTTACTTTGTCTAATTTCGAAACACCCCTGTTTGAGATTTTTTTCTGGATGTTTGACTTCTTTAATGATATTGTTGTCAGACTCATTGTGAAGCCCAACAAAATCTGAGGACCTGCTAGAGGTGATGAAACTTGAAAACTGAAACTAATGCTTCAAAATTTTGGGTGCCCTTGGCTTGCAGGGGCACTTTTCTACTATGGACTTATCCAATTTTGTATTTCTTGACTTTCAACATTTTTGGTTTGATCTTCGTTTGTGAGTATTTTACCGATCCTATGAATTGGATGTTGGAATCATCGGACAACTTGCAGAATTTTGAAGAAGACCCCCAAAACAAAAAATCCTAACAACTGCATTTGACCCCTTGAATTGATGAGCATCCCTATCTAGCAAGGGTGCCTTTCCTCAAATTTTTCCATGTGACTCTTGAAATCTTGGGCATGTCTTCACTCGATCTGCATTTTGTTGCGTTTGATGACTCCTCTGGACTGGCTAATAAATTCGTTAGAAAGCTTGTTCAAATCTGGAAAGAAATTGTTTGCAACTACAAACCTTTAAAGCAATTCCAACTTCTTGAAACCTTGGGCGCCCCTGACCAGTAGGGGCGCTTTTGTGCTCCATAATTAGCCATTGTTTTATGATTTTCACTATTCTCATGCTTTGCATTCACTGTTCATCAGTCGTGTTCGTTGTCTGCCGACCACGATCGTCGTCCCATGATTGCGCTCGCCATCCACTAACTGTGCTCACCATCCACATGCAACACCAACACCAACCATTCACATATTTTTCGACTACATCGGTCACCGTTGTTGATGTGTTGACTGCATTCACTGTTGCACGTGCATGATTTGCATTTTCTAGACTTAATTTATTTTTTGCAATTTTCAACTTTTTGAAACCCCCTCTATCATTCATCATTTTTCGAGCATATTTCACCATAGATTGTTGTGTATTGTTTGAAGATTATATTCTCACACCTAGTATCTAGCCATCCTCCATTGATGACCTCACAGGTCCTAACTTTTCTCTTGAAAAAGTGAAATAGGCCCACCAGAGAAAGACTGACTTTTTGGTGAATTTGACTAGGGCAATGTGATCATGACGAAAGATTAACCAATCAAAATCATTTTGAGCCATTTCTGGAAAGATCTTATTTTTAGGGTTTTTTTCTAAAAATAGGGGCCTAAAACCCTAATTTCAAATATTTCAAAATTTTGCAAGCATCCTCCTAACAGAAAACCCAAAAAATACCCTATGATCCTTTTGTTGTTTAGAAATTTTTACAAAGAGATAATTGCTATTTTTAGAAACTTTGACCCTTTATTAACTTTTGACAATAATTTTACAAGATTTTGACCAATTTTACCAAAATGCCTTAATGAAGCAAAAATTTTATTTTGGGTACACCAGAAGACTAAAGATAAGAAGAGCAATGACATGCATATCCAAAATCAAAAGAATTAAGTCAAAATACCACCTATTAGACAAGCAAATGCATAAAGGTACCCATCTTTTAATGGTTTTTGTTATTATTGCAATAAATTTGGACATAAGGCTATGGAATGTAGAAGCATAGTGAATCAAAATGTTCAATCTTTTCCTGGCTAGTGTTTTACATGTAAAATATTTGGTCATAAGGCTAATGAATGTAGAAGTCAAATGATGAATGTCTATAACAATGGTATGAGGGTTCAATATTTTAATGGCTACTGTTATGCATGCAATGGATTTGGGTATAAGCTAGTCAATTCAAATCGAATGAATGGGAGCAACCCTATTCAAAAAAATGTCATATTTTAGTAGACTTGGACATATCTCTAAGTTTTTTAGAAGCAAGAATGTAAAGAAGAATAAACTAGTAAAAAACGATGACCCAATGAAAAAAGTTGATCTAGTAGAGATGAAAGAGATGGACAATATTTAGAAAGAGAAGGAAGAGAAAAAGGTTAAGGTTGAGTTTGTACCAACATCTGGTGCAAATGTTTACTTTGAAAACTAAGAAGAGAGTTTTAGCCTAGGGGGAAGCATTAAAAGAAGATTCTTTATCCCTTACCAAAGAAATGGTGTTGATGCTTCAACACGTGGATATGAGGTGTGGGTCAATATTCTTGACCAATTGGAGAAAGAACTAGCAGAAAACATCATGTTGCAGAAGTTTGCAGAGCATTTGAAGTTGATTGTGCATACAGTTAGGGTTTGAGAACTTTATCAAAGAAAGCATTCAATGCAAAATTAGCTCAATTTCAAAAAGGTCATAAGTGATTTCACTTGATCAAAAATCATACAAATGAGCATTTGAGAATAGCATAGCAAATGAAGAGCGAAGTGGAGTGATCGAAGTGATTGAGATTTGGTGCAAGCAAAACCCTCACCGAAAATCATTTTAAAAGGTATTTGTAGTTCTTGTTTGCCCTAAGTTTTTGAAACCACTTTTAATTTATTGTAAATATGTATACACCACAAGTGGTAAAGGTTACGAAGCATCCTCGCCCTAAATTCAAATGGAAGCTTAATAAATCATTGGTGGATGATCTGGATGGTGCATTTTCGCACATCCCATATGGAGTTTTACACATGTAATATGTTAGGGCATACATTCACACCAAATTGGAAGAGTATAATCATACAAAGTCGAGTGATTTGTGGTACAAATAACTCAATAGAGATTCTTTTGAGTTGAAATCAGAATTTGAGAGCTTGGAAGAGAAGAAACTCAACGTCTAGGCCAAGTTTACCATCTTTTGCTATGTAAATGAGTGGGTAAGATACACCCCGAGCTGCATTCATGATAAGTTCTTCTGGTTGGATATTCCACATCTAATAAACAAAGAGGCTATTAGGGTTGTCATTGGTTTGTGCTCAACGGGACCTACTCCGGTACTTAAGTCATTGAAGAATGAGGTTGTCATGGAGAGAACAAGTGCAATATATGACAAGAAATTCTTGACCATCAAGGACATTAGGAACCCAACAATGAAGTATGATTCTATGATGATAGGATACAAACTATATTTCTCTAACAAAGAGAATCTTGTATCCACAACCGCCATCAATATAGCTTATGAGATGGTTGAGATGAGAGTTGATTATGATCTATGTGAACTACTAAGGCTGCAGCTTCTGGAGAACCTGCAAAAGGAAAAATATTCTAAGTATGCTTTCAAATTTGGAACTTTAATCATCTATTTACTATTCTACTTTATGAATGAAATCCTTAGAAAAAGGAATATTATGTGGCTAAAGGATAGACCTGTAGCCCACCAAATCAAAGATCATTTGCTAAGGTTGGGAGACTTAGATTTACAGAAGAATGCCCTCTGGGGGTTCTTCAAAACTTTCCAAGAGAAGATGCAGGCAAGGTAAAGGATACCTAAAAGCATGGTTGAAAAGTACAAAAATGACATCACTTTTCTTGTAACAAAAGATTGTTGCATCATACAGGCCATTGATCCTAGGACCATATGGATCCTAGAGGGATATGAAATCATAGAGGATGAAATCACCGGCTCAGTGGACTTTGTGCCAAGCAAGCCAAGAGACACCTTTAAAGAGAGGTATAGAAGTGGATGGAGATGCATCTTGATCAAAGGCAATTACAGATAAAGAAGATGGTTGACAAGATGACTGCAACACTTATGGAGGAAATGGTCCTAACTAAAGAACAGATGGAGAAGGAAAAATATTTTTCTAGCTCATTGGGAGGATCTTCAAGCATTAGAAGATCTGGTAGAACAAATACCACTCCTTTGGTTTCCTCCATGTCCTCTTCGAGACTAAGATCGCTATAGGAGAGAAGAGAAAAGAGCTTGCAAGCACTCTAGTGAAGGAAAATACCTGATTAAACAATGAAAGAGGCTCGGAAAGGAAAAGTTTGTTCTTGTAGCACAATAATCTGACCCTACAAGAAGGAGAGTGAAGACAAAGGACACAAGGGAACAATACCTAGGGGTGAATGCGGAAGAAGAAGAAGAAGATAAAAACCACTGGTCCAAAAAAGAAAATCAGAAGCTTCACAAGGAGAAGCAAGTGTGAAGAAACAAAGGTTTGATATCATTGATACATAGTGAAGTAGAGGTCAAGAAAGAGAAAGAAGGATATAGAGTGCAAATGAGAGAAAATAAAGTAGATTCTGGTGTAGAGGAAAAGTCGTTAGAAGATAAGAAGAATAAGAAAAAGACTTTGGCAAGGGCACATAGCCCTATGAAACTTGATGCTCTATTTAATGGGATAGTGGAGAATGAAATGTTAGAGACTGCCTCATTATACACGGACGTTGATGAGGTGGACAAAGCCACCATTGTAGAAGAAATTGTCAAATACGTTGTTTTTTTTTTGTTAATATGAAAAATATTAAGAAGAAACTACCTAAAGATCTATAAAATGTACTAATTGCAAGGAGGCAAGAGGCTATAAAGGAAGAAGCTAAGATAAAATATTTTTCTTTGGAAAAGATGGGTGCATCTCTCTCCAAAGATAATAAAGTAACATTGGCTAAATTGTACAACAAGGAGTTTCAAACTAAGCAAAGGGTGACTACCCTTATGAGTAGAGATTAGAATGATCACAAAAGGCTTTAGAAAGAGACAATAGAGAAGGTTGCAAAGTTCGCTAAGAGATTGGGGATGAACCTGAAGAGAACATAAGAAATGCATGTTGAGATGTTAGCTCCATATGTGAATTTTGCAAAGGAAGCACAACACGATGGTGCTCAACATGAGCATGCTATTGTAGAAGAAGATTTGCAAAAGGATGTGAGTGACAATCTTTTGGAAGTGGAAGAGATTGTAGAAGAAAATATTGTAGGAGAAGAGAATTTTGAAAAAGGAGCTCTCAGAGAAGACATTGCAAAGGAGGTTATCACTATAGATCATCAAACACCTCCTTTGATATATGAGAAAAATGTGGAAAACACTCAAGGCCAACCAGAGATAATCACTCCTTTGAATAACAAAGAACAACCTATCGGTGAAGATGATGCAGAAAAGAATAAAGGACAAAAGGATGGGAATGCATTTGGGAATGAGGAGAAGAAGGAAATGGAGACACAAGTTGATACTGGTGATAAATAAAAGGATTTGAAGAAGGCTTCCAAGGAGAATGTGAAGGCTACTGATGAATTATCTTGTTCCTCCGAAGATTATTTAAATAATTTGTTGAGCATGAAACTTAAGTTCTAGTCTATAGTGTTTACCCAGCTATTACAACTTCCTATTCAACGTGAGCATGTGGACATGGATAAGGTTTTGCCTCTTCACAAGATTCAATTGGGAGATTCTTTCCATGCATCTTCCTGGAAAGAAATCATAAAGACACATCAAAAGAACGAATAAATGATAGATGAGGTTGTAAAGGTTTTGCATGAAGCCATACCCGGTGTTGTCATTGACAACTCCCTCTCCGATATGAAAAAGCATTTTTTTTTGTTTGATTCTTTTAAAGAGTATGCTACTGGGTTGAAGGGGAAGATAGAAAAAGAGTTAGAGAAGAAGGTGGATGAGAAAATATTGTTGGATGAAATGGAGAAGTGTGCTAGTGCACACAAAAAAAATCAAGAAAATCTTAAGGGTGTGCAGGCTTGTGTGGCGGAAGCCAAAGTTTTGTTTCAGTTTTGCCTAAAATGGCCCTGATCTACTAAAAGCATAAGAGATGAGATGGACTCAATTGAGTCCCAATAGATAAAGCTTCCAATGCCTATGATCTGGCACATAATCTGGATGGAAGTACAAGGTCGAAAATTGAGAATTTATATGAGTAGTTCTTCCAACTACAAGTGCTAAAAGAAAAGATCATTACGTAGTTTGCTAATTTGAGGGATCTGGTGAGCTCCAAGTTCATACCTATTTCCAGTGCCCTGGTGAGTTTTGATAAAGATTTAAAGCTACATCCAATACCCAACACTTCAGATGAAGGTGAAGAAATCTTAATGGAGTTTGAGACACAAAGCAAAATGCTTGGTATAGCTAAGAAGAGTTGGGAGGATGGAAAACAAGAATGGAAAGCCCATCTTAGAAAGTTGCAAGAGTCAAACTCTTCCTTCAAGTGAATACATTTCTTTCCTTTTTATGTATTTTAGTTATTCTTTCAAATTTCTATGTACATATGCGGAAGCTATAAGACAAATTTCTATTACAATTTTTTGTTGGATAGCACTCCTAGGGGGAGTCAGCTAAGTTTTCAGCTTGTATATATGTACATATCTATCAGGGGGAGATTCGGTATATGAGAATATTGTTGTATGCAACCTTTTCCCTTAATGTCAAAGGGGGAGAGTAATACTGGAGAATAGTTTTGAAGATAACTGAGGCATGTTTCCATCAATGCCAAAGGGGGAGATTGTTGGAAGAATAAGGAGTTTTCCACTGATGTATTTGTTGGCAACATGAGCATGTGAGATGAGCAAAAGTTGTATACTTATGTAGTTCAATGTTGTCATTGATGTTTGAACATGTTTGAAGATGGTAATCTAGTGGGAATTTGCAAGAAGGTTTGATCTGATGAAGGTAGTTGATATGGAAATTGACTAAATGTCAATACAAGTAATTATGTGTACAAGGCATCCGATTTTTGGGTCCGCTTTGGTCTGTTGTATAAGATCTTGCTCTATGGTTTTGATACAATTTTCTTGGTTGTTAGAGAAGCTTATATCCAAAGTTTCATATTGTTTTGGCTTCTAGAGAAGAAGTTATGAGTGGCAAAAGTTTGGGTCTGGCAATGACAATAATTTCCAATTCAGTGTGCATGTTTTGGTGAGTCTGCAACTCTCCACGGATTGGAATATGCATTTGTGGATTTGTGGGAATGTTGATAGGTGTCAATGACACCTATATTCCAAGTGGCATAGAGTTTGGAAGTCAGTGTGTCTATTTTTGGATGAACAGTTGGAAAATTTTGTTATTGAGTCATTACTGGTGCTGACCTAATAAGTTTTGTATATTGCAGAGTTTGAATATGCATTGATCTGTAATGTGGGAGCTATTATGGGTCAATGCTAACCTATTTTGATTTGTTATAAGTTTTGAATCTTGTCGTGAAGCGTGTATGTATGTATGTTGAGCTGACAAGGTATAATTTGTATGATACATCTAATTAGGTCAACCTTATTGATGTTATGGGTGTTTGTGGATGAAGCGGATATATATACAAGTTCATTTTCAATGTTTTGAAGATAGAGATGTAATGTGATGTATAGTTGATGTGAATTATGCAAGAGTGAGGTGAATGTAGAGTAGAGTGTTAGTGTAGATCAATGTGAAGTGTGTGAAGTTGGTATATCGAGCTTCAAAGGAATTGTAATTCATGCATATGTTAGATGCAATTGCAACAGTTCAAATCTTGGTTGTGTGTCACAATCTCTTCTATCTTTTCTTCTTTCAGTGGGCAGTGAGTCCACTTGTAGTGAGCATTTTTGGAATATATTATAACTAGTTATAATATGTTGTGAGCTAATCCTCATAGTGCTTTTTCCCATTTTTGGTTTTCCACGTAAAAATATGGTGTTCAAGTGTTATGTGATGTTGACGGTTGCTTTTATACATTCCTTTCATGTTGCAAATTGAATATGCTTTATGGAATGAACATTTAAATGTTTAAGTGGTTTAAAAGAATATTGATTCCTGCCCAACCACCCCCCCCCCTCCTCACTATTTCGGGTGTTCAACAAGGTCAACACTTTGGTGAATGTTCTAGATGCACTAATGAAACCAGTGAGCATAGAGAAGCTCAGGGGATGTTTCATTTCCATGGGCCTTGGAGCCTTGAGCAGTTGAGTACAGTTGACTCTTGACAGGTCTTCAACAAGTGGAAGAATGTTGGTATTAGGGTCTCTTAACCTTAGAATCTTAACATTTAATTTGTTAATATTTTATGTTAATTATTTAATTTCCTAAGTTAATTGTCTACCAAAATTGTTGTCACTTTGTGGGACCCACCGATGAGTTGCCATCCTACATGGAAGGTGGCATGTACAATTTGTAAGCTATTTTAGTGGAGGTAGGCGTCCACTTTGGAGGACCTAAATTTGTGCCTAATATGGTGGAATTTGTCATAAGTTACTTTGTAACAAGCTACGGTGACTTGCTATGTCAATTTATGACTGATTATGATGGTGGAAGAGTCATGCATGACAAATTGTAAGTTAATTATGATAGGTTGAAGATTGTTGACATGTCGTTATACTGTCGAAATTGCTCCAGATTCTTGTTGTACTATGAGACTCTTGAAGAGCATTGCTCTGAGTTGTATTGTAACTATTGTTGGTAATACAAATTGAGTTGTGTGTTTGGAGTGTGGGTTTTTTTCCCGAAAGGGTTTTCCCACATAAGATCACTATGTTATGGTTTGCATTGCTTATATGTTTTTCATGCTATTGAGTGTTCATCTATTTGTAATTGTAACTATTTAAGGTGTTTAAAATATTTTTTGCAACTCTCCACTACTTAGATTAGTGTAGGAAGCATCTTCTATGCACTCGACTTCCTTTATGAGCTTGTATTTTTGTCTAAATCAAGGTGGTGTGCTTGGGCACACTCCTCATCCATATCTTGGTATTTTTCCATTAGGATAAGTCCTTTCAAGTGACCGAATAGCCCTCTAATGCATTTCATCAAAAATTATCAATCCATGACATCCTTTCCAAGTTTAATCATAAACACACTAGTATATAGTTGGACACTTTACCCTTAGCTTTGCCTCAAGTGTGTCATTACATCAGCCTTCCCTCCTCATAAAAATAGGGTAAAATTATTCTTTAGTTAATCCCCTAAAATCCTCCCAATTGGAAATCAATGGTAGTTTACAAACTTCCAATGAATGTGCATAAATCATGTAAGAGCATGCGTAGAAAGCTTGAACGTAGCAAATAAATTTGTTGATGAGGAGATAAATGGTGGAGACTAAAATATATCTCCCTTCGAGAAACCCACTAATCCAAATTCTCAATACTATCTCACCATCATTAAACTGAATGTCAATCTTGGCTTCATCTTTGAAGAATATCCTAGTAGAGGTCTCTCCTTGCCCAATATTAGTTTTCTCATATTATTTTGTTTCACATTGCTCATTTGGAATCTCAATCTTCTTCATTAAGGCTTACAACATATTTTCTAACCTATGAATTATTTATTCAATGTTAGAAATCCCTACAACATCTTCTTTCAACCTCCTAAAATGTGCTCATTTATCCTCTTCTCTTGTCATTGTAGGTGGTCTTGTCCACTCTCTACTTCCAATTTCAAGTTCAAAAGCGACTAATATTTCACTCCCACTAGATCTCGTGGAGGGCATAAACTAACACTATTGACCAAATAATTGATAAATTCCCATGCATATAGGTAACACAAACCTACTTTGATACTACTTGATATGTTAAACGTTGGAGATACTATCCTAGCATTCATCAACTAATATCCCCATTGTCAACTTAACAAACACCTTTGAAAACATTGTAAAGCTAACACTAATGGACACTACTATCGTCAAATATGTTTATACCATATGTAAACATGAAGGGAAATATAATATAAAGAGAGCACACAATAACTAAGAAAAATTATTTACCCTCGAGAAACCCCAAGAAGGGAAAAACTCTAGCAAGAGTGAGCTTCATGCTCCTCATTTCATTGTGCTTCAATCAATTACAAATGTATGCACTACCACATAGGCTATAAAGGGCCATGACAACATCTCCACAACTCCTCAATGCCTACACTATGCCTATGTTTGCAAGAAACCCTTGTTTTATCACTTCGCTTGCAAATGAACATGAAAATGTAGGATATAATAAGAACCAACTTCCCTAACCAAGTTTACAATGAACTTAACGTCTCTTCTAACCTCTGACATGCCAAAAATAGAAGATCAAATGTTGGAGGTGGTTTGAAACATAAAAAATCTTTGCATTCAATGCATTATCCTATGGTGAATTTGCTACTTTTGCCATGCAATTTTTTTAAAATTGTCATAGTTAGTGATGTTTACATCACTTGCATAAACCAACGAGTTCATTGAATTCTGTTTTCTACCCCATTTTGATATATGCACTTCAATTTCAAAGCACCTTGGAAATGCTCCAAATCATCCCAATTATGACTAGCTTGAATATAATTTCTACTTTAATTGAAGATAAATGCATAAGGCAACCTCAAACAAGTAATGATAACATGACCCCAAAAGTCCAACACCTCATCTTATTTTTTAACTTAAATATTGTAACAGTGTTGGTCTCCAACCTTACTCTTGATTTGAAATGGATATTTTGGAGCCTTCCATATCAAGTAGCTCTTGTATAACCTTTTGATAGTATGATGTAAAGAGTGTAAAGTTGTTAGTTATTTATGCAATAACCTTTGTTACGAAGTGCTACTTGTATTGAGCATTGTTTGACTAGGTAGTGGTATTAGGCCAGGCTTATGGAGGCCTCACCTAATACCGTTTGTTATCAATCATCCTACACATACCTTGGTAAACATAACTTTGTTTGAGCTATGCATAAAAAGAGTTTGGTGGTTGAGGTTGAGGTGTTGGCCAACCAAAGACCTTGGGGTGTTTGCTGTGTTGTGCCTTCACCCATGTTACAATTGTATTTTATTTATTATAGGTCAATAAGTTGTGCCCACCCCCAAAGGTTATGTATATGCAATGGTTTTGTGTCATTCTAACTATCAATACAAAGGATGATGTAATGCATCTTAACCCTTATAAATTGGCCAAGCTTAGACTATTGTATAATTGCTCAGTTACACTAATAAAGTGAAGCATGAGGGAGCCTTGTTTGGGTCTATGGTTTGTGGAAAAGCCCTTGTTTGATGCCCTCTATCCCACAAACATCGGCAAATGCTTGGAGTTTGTTCAATGATAGTATGGAGTATATTTATATGCAATTTGTTTGCAATAAATTGATATTATTGATCAGTTTACATATTAGATGACAATGTTTGAATATTTGCAAGGCGTGTGTATCATTTGCTGACATTATTTGAACTTTTATGGATTTCAAAGACGATATTTGATAATAAAATATACTTAAGTCAAGCTGACATGTAGTTAACTAAATTTGATTTTGTATTAGTTGTAACAAAATTGTTATTGATATGACACCAGTTGTGTTCTTGAATTTTTATATGTTATTAGTGTAAACATGAGAAAAAACAGTAGTTTTATATTTGTAATAATTTATTTCAGAAATGGTTTAACTTTTATTTGATTTATTCGATCACGGAAAATGATCTAATAGTTGAGCATGTTCAATAGTTATGATAGCATTTGTTGATTTAATGTCCAATATTTTTATTAATATAGCACTAATAGTTGGCACTTGTGACTTCAGAGTTGTTAGTGTTGATCATGAATACTTATAATTGAATGGAATGTATTCCCTAGATCTAAAAAGTGACAAATCATGTGATGTCACATCAGCGCACGAGTAAATTATGACTTAGTGCACAACTACCGCTCTTAACTTTTTTGGGGACCTTTTTGGAAATCTCAACAAAAAACATGTTGATGTGCAATCATATTTGATGTGGATCTAAAACCTTAATTATAAGCAAGGAACTTGCCAAGTAAGCTGCTGGAAGAAAACGAAAGTGATTTGAAATTGTCATGTAAGATTTTGAGAGGTGTAGGGGTGCTCAACTACTGAATCCTTAAAAAATAAAAACACTACTAGATCCTCTCCATATTTTGAATTCATTAATTCAATGTGAAATGATAGATGTTTTATTTGCAATAGTATGATTAATTCTAATTTATAAACTATTTGGCTGTGTGGAATACGACGTCCTTTACATTACACGTCGCTTAATTACAAATCTATGTGCATTTTTATGAATAAACATAGTCGATAAACATATCCTAGGGGTAAGATAGACATAGTGACATTTACTTGATTGAGAAAACGGAAAAAAAATTGTAGTGAAGGTGAATCTCGTAACCTAGAAAACAAGGTTGTGACACCTCAAGACCACTTTTCTCATACATGATTACTCAAACATATAATTATAAGAATAATAATTTCAACCATATTGATTTCCCAAACAGTAACGGAAACCCACTTCCATTGTGCACTAACATGAGACTTTGCCAAACCTCTATAATGAGGAAGCATTGTTTGAAGTGTGAATTTGTAAAGCGTAATCATGATACCTGTAAAGATTGTGAAAGTAGTTCCTCCTTGCAACTCTATCCAACATTGTCCTTTATTAAGGTAATCTTTTTCCTATCCTTTCGAAATCTGTCACCTGTTCATAAGTTCACACCTTATGATCCTTCTTTCACTAGCCCTTACATGGCAATCACCCACGGGTCCTCCATGCCCAACTATTCTTTTGTATAAATCTTTCGTCTATTCCCACATTAGTAACAAGATCATCGAGTTCATTTGTTTCTCAATATCAATTTTGGAACAAATAACTTAACTGTTGAAGCCACGTCCCTAGAATTGTTTAATATACTTTTCAACATATAGCTAAGAGTTGCCACCTCCATGGCACCAGTTCTCGGCAGTTTTCCTCAACCAGGATTGTCTTATCCATCGATAGCGTCAATGTCAATTTCATACCATCTACAGCAGGCATTGCTTATGTATCAAAATCAATGAGGCACCCGAGGAGCATTTTTCATATCTAAGCAAACTTCTTGCTCTTGGTTTCCCAAGGGTTCCATTTTACCTGTCTTGTTAACCTTCTACATGCTTGTCCCTTTAAAGGGATAAATCGATCATATAAAATTGTAGTTTGAACATATAAAATTTTACATTATGAATTTATAGAGTTAAAAAAAGCGATTTTGGAATGCAAAATTTTCAAATGTAAGTTTGGTTGTGGACTACATACTTAGCCAATTCACATCTTGCTTGTCAAAAAAGTCTGCATATAATAAAATGGGCATCGAGTATTTGCAAAGGAAAAAGCAAACGGTCAAGATCGGGTGATAGTTGAACAAGTGGATTGGATTACTTTTGAAAAATCAACAAGATATTATATTTAACATACAGAATTGAATGAACACAAAAATAGAATATTGGATGGTTTTGAAATGCCAGTTTATGAATGTAGTAGTCTTAATTGCAGTCACAATATCTCAACCACTAACAAGTCTTTAAGCAAAGTGCTACAAAGAAATAATTATAACACAAATGAAATGGCCCATTTCGTTTTATGCCAGAGTCCATTCAACATTAATCCAGAATATGTAAGTGTTTGCCATCAAAACGGGCTTCTGATGTGAATATTAATCCAACCGGATTAAAAAACTAGTAGCTCATTGTGACTTCTGGAAACTAAGGGAAAGTTGAAACACAATGCATATCAATTTCTCACTTTATTATTGCACACAAGCTGCTTCAAATTTGGATTTCAAGAGAAACTACTAGAAGCCTGCCATTGTTTATCCTTGTGTTAGCTCTGGAGACAGTTCACGCTTCAAAGATATGGATGAATGTTGATCTCACTTTATTATGGCACACAAGGTGCTTCAAATTTTGATGCTCTCGAGACATTGTCATGCTTCAAAGATACGGATGAATGTACAACACAAATAGCACTTGCAACTTTCGTAAGTGAAAGCTATGATTCTCAAGTTAATGGATTGAAGTTGGTAAATCATATTAACATAGGTCAGTTTCGATATCAAACATATCTACTTCTATCACACTTTTCGATCAAATACAATTTGATAACGAGGTTCCTATTTAAAAATATCAACCACCATATTATTCAGCAAGGAAAAAACATATACAACCGTGGAGAAAGGGTTTACCCTTATTTAAGGCTAAAAACTGATTGGTGTTATATGACTTTTAATTTCCTGTTGCTAAATCCAGTTCACTTAAAAGACTTTCCTGAGTAGAATGTTGAATTCAACCAATAACTCTGAATCATAATATCAGTTCACACCGTGTGTGGCTCATTATCAGTCTGAAAAACTTCTGGAGAATCGATGCACTTCATTGAGAAATTTACATAACCCACTGACAGAAGATTTCTTGGTAGTGAACTATACTGCAATGGGAACTATACTGCAATGGACTGGTACTATTCAACAGCTCTGAAATTTGCAGTTCAGTAGGACAGATGAGGACAGAAGTTAAGTAACATTAATTCAAACTTAAAAGTTAAATAAAATTGCCACTGAATGTAAAATTTCTCTGTCAATTAATTGTCTTCAAAAAAGTCAATCCAGAACTGCAGTTACTCCTTGAAATCATCCTTATCATCTGAAGGAATGCCAACATTCCTCCAGAAGACAGCCAGTGCACTTCCTCCGAGCTGGAAACAAAAAGAAAAATGTTAAATTGCCATGGCAAACTAATGTATAGCCAAAGATTAGCATTTCTCACAGACAGAAAACTTGGAACTGATAAGATCTTGAACAATACCGCCATGAAGACAACACTAACAGCTGATGGAACTGCAACCAGTGGGTTTGTGAAGTGCTTTTGTGCTAGCAAGAACCCAAGAGCTGAGCTCTGTAAAAAAATCGACAACATGATTTAACACAATTTTACAGGATCAGTATTTTCTAGATTCTGCGATTTGAACATTCAAGAGAAAACCAACTATTGCAATACATACTGTCTTTTTCTCAGAAGAAGAGTCAACTTTTGTATTAATGAATATATGGCATACTACAAGACATCCGAATCTGACTACTCCATAGTCTAGAATCGGAAGAAGCAGAGAAGTGTTTCAAGATATTACAATACGCATAATCAAAATTCTGCTAATCATCATCAGAGGACAGTGCCTAAAGTTGAGCAAATTAAATGGTAATTCCATGCCTTGCGAAATGTTTAAATAAAAATATCAGAACTGCCATCACTGTTTTAAACTACCATAATATGTAAAGAAATAAAAACTATAACTTAAAATCATCAGTGTTAACAAAGTTCAAAGATCATCATGGTCAGTAAAGTACCTCAAAAAAGAATATGTTTCTAAGTCTATCTGGTGCCAACTAATCCATAAAATTAAGGCCATCGTCCTCTAAACCCTCAAACCAACCAAAACCAACCCAACCATAGAAGGGACTTAGGAGAGGCTTCCCCAAAGGATGGAGGCTTTTCCACCTCCTCCATTGTGTTTTGAGCCCAATTAGGACCAGGTTCACAGGACTTAGGTTAGAAGATAGGAACATTAAACTCATTCCCTCGCATTTTCCTTAGAACAGAATGGGTAGGTCGGGCCACATGACAACGGGAGAGATGAAAGACCCCTGATCCTGTGTTTGTTCTATTGTCCACTTTCCATCTTTGCACAGGAGGAGGTCTGTAATGACCGTCACATACTGCTGCTATGACATGCACCTGATCTGTTTCTCCTGATATTTCAGTATTTTTAAATAACCCCTCTGGTACAAGATTAGCAAATCCTTTTTCCACTATCTGTCGAGTGCTGCTTTGAATGAAGGATAGAAGCCATGCTAATACTCAGGAATGAGGAAGAGTTATCTGTGGAGATATGAGTGGCCAGTAACCTAGTAGTCCAATGGACATTTGCAACCTCAAGAGGGGCAAAGTTGTACTCAAAATGAGGAAACTGGGATGCAGAGCAGCTGCTGGACAGATGAAGAACAGTGTAAGGCATGTCGGTTCAGTTAGGGGTAGAAGGTGATAGCCATGATACTTGCCCTTCTGTGCATCTCTGGGTACATAGGAACAAGAATGCCTTTACTATTACCACCCAACTGAGCAGAAAAGTGAATAAGGAATTGATATAATAATATTTTTCCAGAGGTTTATGATACTGGATAAGGTGATTTGGTTGTGCCAAGGGGCTGAGGGAGGGCCAGGGTCTGCTATTCTTCAATTTTTATAGTATCTGCAAACTCTAGATAAGGAGCAAAATGTGTGATGGCCCTTGCCTAGGATTAGTATAAAGCTGCTTACTGCTGTTCTTTTTCCTTGTTAGTGTAGGTATTTTATTTTCCTTAGTTGGAGATTACTTATTTTCTTTTAGCTTGTTTAGTTGTAGTAAGTGGATCAAATAATGGTAGAATGCATCTTTTCATGAGAGTAACTCCAACCTACTTTTGAGTAGTTGGAGTTACTTTTCTCATTGGTTGCTCTTGCCTCCGCTCTTTCCTATATATGTACTGATGCTATTGTGAGCTCTTATAATGATATTTTGTTTTTTGAGCATTTGCATTCCCTTAATAGGAACTAACTCTATTCTGCTATTTTGATTTTGTATCATTGTAAGTAATATTATTTGATTTAATTTCTTGCACCAGGTTTTGGGTAGCTTCAATTTATTTTTGAATCTAACATAGTATCAGAGCATATTGTGCTAGTCTAAATCAAAGTTTGAAAGCTCAGACTCGATGCAGACTCGGCAACCCTAAATAGGACTTGGACTCAGGACTTGGCATGGACTCGGCAAAGAAAAAACCGTAGTTTTACAAAAAAAATAAAAAAAATTAATGCAGTTAGAGAACATAAGAGCCTAATTTGATTATCAATTTCTCATAATTCAAATATTACACATGTTATATGATCTTCAAACACTCAATATTTGAAATTTCATCATTCATACTCATAGTTTCAAATTTCCAAATGAAAAAGACAAACAAAAAACAAGTTTTAAACATTCATAGTCGTTGTTTACAGGCTAAGTTGCTGAATTGGGTACTGGTATGAGTACAAGTACGTGGGTACATGTTGGTGTGTGTTTTGAATACGCCACCGAACATAGAATAAAATGCCCAAGGGACAGTTTATCCTCTCTTGAAAAGTGATTGCAAATACTAAGATAATGCAATAACTCCAATGTTTCTTTGGTCAGGTCATGACATGTGGATAAGGCCAATGGGCGTTGTGATTTGCTGGTAATCACAAGGGGACTTACGTTATAATTTGCTTGCAAGTTTAGGACTTAGACAGTTTTATCATTGAAGGCTCTTTTGATGGGTATTTCAGATTTTCCAAAAAAAGGCAAAAAGGATAAGGGTTTAGAGATCTAAACTATGCCTAAGAACTCAAGAGACGGCAGTGACTAGATAAAATAGGGTAACCACACTTTGTTTCGCCTCCTTCAGACAACTACGCAAAGCGGGTGCAATCTTCAACAGAAGTGATAATGATTTTCATGTTTGAGTCGATAATTAAAACAAACAGAAGTTAAGCATCCACAAATTAATGGCTCAGTCTAACTTTACACATTGAATGCAAATCATCCATTCAACAAAAGTATGAGCTTAATTTCATCCACCACTGCTATCAAATCTATCATCCACTAACGAACATATAAATGAAATACTACTTTAACTCTACTCTAGATGTTGAAGGAGAAGTATGAAAACCTTGCTCACTACTTGAAAATAAAAGTGGTTCTTAGCAAATCATGCACAAGAGCTTTTATAAACGGGAATAGTTTTGTCGCAACAATCTTATACAACTCACTTCACAAATTACAAATGAGAGTATGCAAGTTTATATAGAGTTTACAAAATTGAATAAATGGCTCAGATTAAAAATGAGCCGATGGCCAAGATTGAACAAATAAAACCCTAATTAGGGTTTCCCAAAATAACTTCAGTGAACTAAGGGTTAACAACAGTGAGTTGGCGCCCAGAGCTATTTTCAAGGAACCACATCTCGATCCTCCCGAGTTGTCGTGTGCTTGACGAATCTAGACACGATTAAGGCAACTTCATCCATGGTGACCTGTGGAAGCATTTCGATCCTGAATTCTAGTCCATCCACGCTCTCGGCGCATCTGACAAAGGTATCCTCCCACTCTAGCTCAGTCTTCTCAAAGGATTCTTGAATGCTCAAGAAGTTCGCCAATTTGGCCCAGTCCTGCTTCAAGATGGGTCCAGTGATAGCAAAGATGTTTTCCTGGACCTTTCCCTTCAAAACCTTCAACTGCAAGTCTCTCTCTCGTAGAGCTTCCTTGTCCAAGATGTGGGAAACCATGTTGAGAATCTTGGTCTGGACTTCTTTGACCTGATCCTCCAGCTTGAGACCGTCAACCTTTACCCTTTCCAAGACTTCACCTCGTGCCGTTAGTGCCCAATACCAAGTATGGAAGTCATAAGTTGCACCTGCTGCAATGACGCCTCCGTCTATTAGTTCTTGCTTTGGAATCCCTTTCAGAATCCTAAGGCAAGGAATTACCCTATCTTGCACATCTGGAAGGCTCTCCCATACTTCCGCCAAAGCGGCCAATCTAGAAAGTAGTGAACTAGCCTAACCATAAACTAAGGTCAACCTCTCCATAAACGCCTCGACTTCCATGCCCTTGACCGCTATCCATTCTTTGGCCTCTCGAACTATGACCCTGTTTTCTTCCATCTCCTTGGCTGCCTCCTATGAAGAGTTTTGGAGAAGATGAGTTGCTGTGTTATCCTGATCAAGTGGCTTGATCAAATGCTAGATATACTCCTTCAAGCGCTCAATTTCTAATTGGCACTCTTTCCTCTTTGCCACCTCTTTCGCCAACCTTGACTTGATAGTGGACACAGAATTGTCCAAATCTTCAATTTCCTGGCCCTTCGTGGTTGGACCCAAGTCAATGGTGGTGATGGCGTAATCCTAAGGGGCTATGTCCTCTTGCGGCTTGTCCACCGTAGGCACTGCAAGCTGTATAGTTCGGTTGCTGAGCTCATCTCTCTGTATGCTTGAGAATTTCTTTGCCGCAGTTTGTGTAAGTCTGGCCAAGAAGTCCGCAATATCATCCTCTTGTGGCTCTTCCACTGGCACCTGTATTTTTAGCCTTTCCCTCAGCCAGTCTGGGATTGTGGGCTGTTCCAGGCCATCTTCTTTCGGCATACCTTCTCTGTCAGGAACGTTTAAAATTCCCCTAAGGGCCGAAATCATTCCTTCCTGGAAATCATCATTTTGGGCGCCCACATTATCATCATCGGACTCCAATATTTCTGTGCCTGTGGGAGATGGTGGTGCATCATCGTCCGGCTGAGGCTCCATATTGTCTTCAGGAATTGGAGAAGGGTCCCTAATGTCTGCCAATGAAGCATCAACGGTAGCCAGCATATCTTCAATATTTCTAGATGCGGCAGAGTGTGACGGCTTTAGCTTTCCCTGTTTCTGAACTAGCACCTTACTCACAGCTATCTCCTTCCTTTTCTTGGCAGTGGTGGCCTCTATCATTCCTATGTCCTGGGATGCGTCTGCATTAGAAGAATAGGGTTCCACCTCACTCAACACATCATAAGTCAGTGTTACCCTTTTTCGCCTTAGCTCCTGAATCTGCTGATCGACCCACCACTATGTGTACTTGATGATAGGCCTCATCAAAGTATTCAAATCGGCATGCTCTGGTTCCGACCACCTGACAGCAGGCAAAGGCAAACTCTCATCAAGGTGCGGTTGTACTTGTTGTCCATCTTCTTCCAACTGATCCGGCACTCGACAAAGCTCCGTTGCCCTGATCAAACTGACAGGCAGTCTAGACTACATCCTTCGCCTAACCTCAAACTCATCCGCAGCATCTGCCCAGAAATCCTCAAGTTCAACCCTATGCTTGTATCTCCTTCCTTCCACTGCCTTGATGTGATGATGTGGGTCGAAGTGGCTCTTAGACGGATACGTAGCAAAGGGGTAATGTTGTATCTCGAGCCTGGCACTATCGATGGCCTGGGATGATGGACATGACTCCAACATGTTCCCTATAAAGAAGGGAAAGGTGACTGCCGCCTTCTGCTTTGCCCTCTGGAAGCCTTGAAACTCTTCCAGCTGCCTCAATACTTCAAGCAGGACCATTTTATTTGTGGGGAAGACTGGTAATCGGTACGGGCTTCCAGTGAATCCCTGGATTCTGATGTAAGTATACCTTGGATATTGGATGAACCAAGATCCATACTTGCCAATCAGGCTTTTGGCCTCGTGAGTCAACCGTTGATGTGTTCCTCCCTAGAGTATCCTTGTGATGTACATAAGGAAGGCGTCGTGAGCTCGCCTGAAATGTGCCTTCTCTTTCAACTGTAGCTGTGGATAACAGTCATATGCCTTCAATTCATTTACTCCACTGCCAACCATGCCTTTGCAGATCAAGCCTGCATATTTGTACGTCCTAGCCAACATATAGATGACATAGGAGCTCATGTAGAACGTTTTAGTCTTCTCCAAGTTGATAAGCTGCTCGTGGAGATTATTACTTATCGTACGCGACCAGTTGAACATCTTCACGCCTTCCGTGATGTCCTCAATGAAATAGTACATCCATGGCTCGAAAGGTGCCCCCAAAGGATTGCCTGCTATCTTGTTTAGCAAGATGATGATGTCCCCATAATCCTCTTTGAAGTCTGTGCGTAACAGCTTCTTAGGCATTTTCCTGAAGGAAGGTCTTGGCTTATCCAACCATGACTTGTTGAGGTTGGCGGCACAAAGGTTAGGCTCTTCATCATACAGCCTTTGGGCATCCTCCTTGGTTTTGTAGACTGTCTTTGGATATGTAGGAATGCCAAAAGCCTCTTGTATGGCCAACTCTCCCAGATGAGCCAGTACTCTCCCGTCGGGCACCACAATCTGTCTCAATTCAGCATCATAATGAAGTGCGCATTCCACCATCAGCTCAACACATTCAGTTGCAGGCGGGAATCCGGCAACTTGAAAAATTTCGTTTCTCACCATTCTCCTGGCGGCAGGCGTTGGTAGAGGTACCTTGTGCCCGTATATCCTTCTCTTGAATTCGTCGAGGTCGATATGGCCAAGATTGGTGTCTGAAATGTTTTTCCATTTTGACTTTATTCTGGTCTCCAGCTGCGATCCTTTGCTTGCGAATTTCATTTGTGCTTGCCTGGACATCCCTCCCTGTTCGATCATCAACCTGCAAGTACAAAATACTTAACATTAATACAAGACCTTTTAAAATTAATTTATTCCGAGGTGTTGTTGGATAAAATTGTACTTTCAGCTTGTTTAAAGTAAAATTTATGTGAAAAAGCAAGCTGAAAGTAAATAAATACGCCAATCATTGAATAAAACTCATGTCGGAAAGAATGTGGAAGATAGAAAAGAGTAGAAACATATTGCCAATCAATTTCCAAACCTCTGAGATTGACCTCTGGCTGCAAACGAATCAAAATTTCTAGAAATTTGACAGAGGAAGTGCGCCAATCTGCTGGGAAATGCGATTTTCAGCAAAGAAATAATTTATTTCTTTCTAAAAATCACGTCTTTGAACACAAAATAACTTCTCTCAATGCTATTCTCACTACCTTTTCCTTCGCAAATTATTCCTTGAAGATTCGAGAAAGATAACTTCTTCTCAATCAAAATTGTGGAAAATGAGTTGCTGAAACTCATTTTATGGTTGAGAAGTGCGATTTTCTCAAGGAATTGCTTTCCTTTTCCTGAGTTTCTTTCAATTTTCGAAACATTTTTCCTTCTCCGATTGGCAAGTTTCTAATTTTTCCCTCAGTCGTTGAGGCAAGTTTCCAACATTTACCTTTGCGCCACCTCTGTCTGAGATCTTCAAATTTCTTAAAAATTTGCCTAAGTGTTGGAGAAAATATCAAAAGATATTAAATTAATTATTAAAATTAATTTTCCAACATGTTTTAAAACTTCGAATCATGGCAAATTTAAAATTACCTAAGGCGGAATAATTTAATCTTCCAAATAATCTCCAGATTTCGAATTTTTAATTAAAATTCCCTAAGTGTTGGGAAATAATTAAAAATATTAAAATATTAAAATTCCAACCCGTTTAAAGTTGATACATGGCTAAGTTCGTTTGTCCGTGGCCAAATATTTTATTTTCCAATTGTCTGCCTAGCCAAAATGTGCTCAATAATTCATCTACCAATTTTCAACTCTTCGGGCGGACTTCTGGCCTCTTCGGACGTTTATACTTAGCCAACAACTTCATTTTCTCTATCCTTGTGGGTTGGGCGAACTTGGAGATTTCTCTGCCACTTTGCAATTTTTTATTCGTGCCTTAGGAATTTATCCAAGCTGAGAGGGGCGGACTTCATACTTGCTCTGCCAGACATTCTTCATTTTGTGTCAAAGAATTTCATTCCGTTATGCCGAGTGATTTTCGTGCCGGCCTAACTTCTTCTTCCTCGAGATATTTCTCCATTTTTTCATGCCTTAGAAAAATAAAATTTTATTTTCCTAAGTTGGGCGAATTTCCTCACATTTCCTTGCCAATGGCGTATTTTATCTTCCATTTGTCTAGGGCGGACTTCACCCTTTTCTTGCCATGGCGAATTTTAGCCTTGCCTTGTCCAAGGGCGGACTTGGCACATGTTCATTCCATTCATCTTTCCCTTTCTCCCCATGGCAGACTTGGCTTCTTCCTTGCCATGGGTGGACTTTGGTCTTGCTTTGCCTTGGGCGGACTTTACCTCTTGTCATGCCATTCATTTGGCTTGGGCGGACTTCTTGTCTTGCTTTGCCTTTGACTTTTTGGGTGGACTTTGACCTTGCCTTGCCAAGGGCGGACTTCAGCCTTCTTGTGCCATGGGCGGACTTTGGTCTCCTTGTGCCATCCACCTCTTCCTTGGGCGGACTTCATGTTTCTCAGGCCATGGGCGGACTTGGAGGTCTCTCATACCATGGCGGACTTCAGCCTTGGCTTGCCAGTGCCTACCTTTGGCATAGGGCGGACTTCATGCTCTGTCTGCCATTCCTTCCTCATAGGCGCCCTTCATCAAACTTAGCCATTTTTCCCAACTTTTGCCATTTTACCTTGATTTTCATGATTTCTGGAGGCGTGTTGACTTCATGCTCTATGGGATCCGAAAATAGAAACTTTTTCCCAAAATAGAAGCTTTCTAAAAATAGAAATTTTCCAAAAATAGAAAAAAGCATCCCTAAAAAATAGGAACTCCAGAATGGCCTAAAAATGCCAAAAATCAAAAAATCAAAAATCAAAAAAGCAGAATCCCTAAAAAATAGGAAGTGTCAAAATTGACCTAAAGCAATGGCGTTCCTCGTCTACTGGGTCTTCTGATCATTTCCATGACGTTTAAGCATACAAACAGGTTCAAAATTGCAACTTGGCCGGACTGACTCTCAAAAATTTATTCAAATTCAGGACTCTTAAAGACGTTGCGCAGAGGGCGGAACCAAAACTTGGGGGTCCCCATTTGCAATGGGGCGATGTGTGAAATAGGTCACAACAGTACGATACGCTGATACGGCAAAAAAAATTCTGAAGGCTAGGTACGTTTGGGTACGTCCATACAAAAAAATATAAAAATTATATATATATAGACTAAAGCAAGAATTAAAAAATATAGTGTAATTTTAATATTAATTATTTTATATACAATTCAATAAATTAATATTATAATAAGAAATAATAAATAGAAATCAAAAGATTATATATTATATAATATTCTATATAACAATTTAAATTCACAATACAACATTAATAATTAATTATTAAACTATAAATATAATCTATTGATGACATATATAATAATTATATATTATTAAACATATACATTTATTAATTATAATTAAATTAATAAATATTAAACTATTAATCTATTACAAGGTATATTTAATATTTAAATCTACTTGCTTCTGGATTTGATTGTGTGCTAGTTTTTCATCAACGTTTCGGATCACACTCAGTGATCCATCATCAGGATAGAGAGTTGAGAAAGATGAGAAGTGATAAGTTGCAAACCAAGCTTGTATAAGAGAGAGAGGAAGGAGGAAAGAGAGGGGTTAGGATAAGGCACACAACACGAGAGAACAAAATAAAATATAAAAAGAGACCTACTCAAAGGCTAAAAAACTTTGAGATAAAATATAAAATTACAGACCAAAATTATAAAGGACAAAACAATTAAAAGAGTAAATACATATAAAAACATACTAGAAAGAAAGATAAATATTAACTCTTTTTTTCTGGTATGTTTTTATATGTATTTACTCTTTAATTGTTTTGTCCTTTATAATTTTGGTCTGTAATTTTATATTTTATTTCAGAGTTTTTTAGCCTTTGAGTAGGTCTCTTTTTATATTTTATTTTGTTCTCTCGTGTTGTGTGCCTTATCCTATCCCCTCTCTTTCCTCCTTCCTCTCTCTTTTATACAAGCTTGGTCTGCAACTTATCACTTCTCATCTTTCTCAACTCTCTATCCTGATGATGGATCACTTAGTGTGATCCGAAACGTTGATGAAAAACTAGCACACAATCAAATCCAGAAGCAAGTAGGTTTAAATTCATATGCATTGTGGAAATCTAATTACATTGATATTTAATATTTTTAATATTTATTAAACATTATAAAATAAATTATGTATATTATTATAATTATATTAATAAATCAAAATAATATATTATAATTAACGGTTAACAATATTGAAACCTAAAAGTTAAAACTATTATAAATAATAGAATATTAGTTTCAATAATTCATTGTCTTCGATCCTCCTCCCTCCGCTCAGATCTCCATCCCCACCAAGCAATCTACAGCTTATGGAGTTGGATGTTGTGAATATGGATGGCCCTTTCCCGATGTTGTTGGATAATCAGTCCAAATCAACCTCTCGACTACACCATAGCGATTGATTCAATCAATTGCCCCCCCCCTACATATTCTTGACGGAAGGACAAACGGTTGAATGGGACAGCATTCATAACTCCTTGCATTCTCAATTAAGAGCGGTTTGGAGAAATCCCACTCCTCTTTCATTCTAATGTTCTCATTTCTTAGGACTTGAATCCCTCTCCGGCGGATAGATAAAAACGAGAATTGACTATTTTAATCGATGAAACAATTTTTCATGCTTGACAAATGGTCGGACTTTGACTAGGGTTTTCAGGCATTCGAAAAATGAAAAATTGCACTCTAATCACTTAAGAACCTACTTGGAAACATCACATTGGTCGTGGAATCGTTGGGATTCGACAATAAATTAGTCAAAACATTTCTATTAAAATAATACTAATTTGGTAGGATTCCACAACGATTCTGGGCAATATCCGATTTTGGTACGTATCGTACCCAGAATCGGCAAGAAAAATGGATGATTCGGTAACTTAGTTTCCAGGCGATGCCAAGAGTCCTAAGTTGGGACTCGGGAGCTCGACTCTAGAACTTGCGCGAGTCACTCACCAAGACTTAGGAGTCCTAGCTTTGACTCTCCAAGACTCGGCTTGAGAGTCCTTGGCAAGTCGACTCGGCGATCCCTAGGACTCGAGAGTCCCAAGAGTCTTTTCCTAGACTCACAGAGTCCTCAAACTATGGTCTAAATCATTTGGTTTCCAATCTTGTGTCATGTCCACGAGATTTTAACACTAAGATAAAGCATCGGAATACAAATAAATAAAATAAATAAATAACCAAACACATATTACCAATATAAATATAATATTAACAATTTAATATTATAATTATAATTATCAAATATAATATTATAAATATTATTATTAAAAAAATAAAATAACTTTATTATTATTATGATTATAATCATATTAAAATATACATATAAACTAATATAAAAATAATATGATAAAACACCATGAAATAAGCAGCAGTGATTTCATTAAGAAACAAAAAATTAGAATAAGACAAACTCAGAATATGACAAAAGTCATATAGGGCAAAAATCAAATAAAACGAAAAAAATATATATAAGACAAAGTGCAAGGCAGCGATCCCATTGGTGAAGGCATATTAGTGAAGGCAATGATTTTTCAAAGGTAGTGGTTATTGTTTTAAATGGAGTGATTAATATATATAAAGCAGCGATTCATTATATGGAATGATTACTTTATGAAAGGCGGCGCTTCATTAGAGGTTTATGTTTTAGTTTATGTCATCAAAAGGCAGCAGGTATGTAAAGAGTGGTATCTCTTGGGAGACATAAGATATAAATTGATGGGAATCGAATAAAAAGGAAAACAGTATATCATTGACGCTGAAACAGAAATCAATCAAGGCAGATCGCAAGCATTGTACAGGTAACATTTAAGATACTACAAGTTAGAATTACTGATAATATTTAAGAGTACGAATAGGATAGAAGATCAATTAATAGTTTATTCACCTTATTACTTGTCTCCATTAATAACATGTTCAGGAATTTATATATGCACTGTTGATATACATATTATGCAATGTTGATATACATATCTGTAACCAGTAAATTGCTTATATCATTAAGTTCATGTTCCACCATGGTGGGAAAGAAGGATTACAAAGGGAATGCGGCAAAGGGGTCTCTCCTAGATATGCCACTTGGGGGGGTACAAGATGAGCCCACATGGGCCAGAGGGGTACTTGCCTTTGGGTCTAGATTGATCACCGGACTAACCGTTGTAATCTCACCTTCCTACCATAATGTAAGAAGAGGGGAGGCTTAATTATGGGAAGTGGAAAAGGATGGTGACAAGGGGATTAAGGATCTCATTAGATCATCTCATATGAATGGCATGCGCCACATGAGGAGGGAGAGACCAAGATATCCTATCAACATCCTCTTTCATGTGGCCCATAATTGAGCGACCCCAAGGTAAGTTAGTGAGTGGATTAGTTAGTTCATTATGAAGTTGCTAATGTTAATTATGATATCTAATATAGAGTTGCTCATGCTTAATTCTGATGTTCAATGTGGAGTACTAATATTCTACTTGTTAGGCTATTTTGGTAATTGATCTCTAACTTGTTTGCAATTCTAGGGCCCATTGCTTGGAAAATTGATAATTTAGAATAGATTTGGTATAACTCCTATTAGGGACATTACATCTTGAGAGATTTAGGGGAAGCTAACCTTTTTGCATATAGATTTCTTCAAAACCCTCTATGCTCTTCTACTGCATGTCCAGATGATTTGAAGAATCAAAAAAGTTTGAAATGAAAAACATACATCTTTGGAATTCACATTTGTGTTTTCTAGATTCTGGGTGTTTGCAGCTTCTCGGCAATTTGGGTAATGTTTGTTACTATTCCATTGTGTTTGGAAGGCTTGATAAACTTAGGTTTGGCTTTCATTTTGCTAAAATCAGAGTTCAGGAAGCCAATTTGCAACATAGGGTTTGAACATTGCCTCAAACAATCAGCTATTTTTGGGATGTGTCAAACAGACCATACCATTGCGTCCAAAAGGTTTCAAAACCCCAATTTTCATATAAAGTTTGACAAAATCAGAAATTAAAAAGTTAAAGCTTATTTTGGATTTTCACATGTTTCTCTGATTGAGCGCAGGTGGTGTAAATTTCAAGGCATCTTGACCAAAATCACACTTCACAATTGTACTTAGCAACACAAAAAACCATAAAATCACCTATAAACTTGTTGGTATTTAGGTTTGTTGTTTGTAGAGACTTCACTTTGTCATTCAATACTATTCGCAGGTCGTACTAGTCATATTACTTGTCTTACTAGTAGCTGAAGCCTGAAAATACAAAGAATATTTCTTATAGAGTACTGCTATACCCACCGACATCAGCATACATACTTGCTGAGCATCTTTGACCAGAATCTTACAACAGAGATCTTTGACCATCCATACGATTCCATACACACTGTTGACTAGGCACCGAATGGACTGTTGATTGGGCTTATACAGACTATTGATTGTATTTGTCTAGAATTCATACATTGTTGACATCATCATCCTCTTTGGCTTGTGGGAGGACCCCTCTCCATTGGCAGTTTTGGTTTTGCACCTTAACTTCAAAATGACCATTTCTTGCTCTTTCAGAGGTCTTCTTATTTGCAATTTTTTTTTTGGATTTTTTCCACAGGCTAGGTGCCTATGCCATTAGTTTTCAGTTTTGACTTCCCAAGTTTTTAGGTAATCAGTTATCTCAAAAGATTTGTTGTCTAGTTGTGCTTTGAGGTTTCTCAAAACAGCTCCTTTTTGAGCTCTTTTTTGGGCCCTCGAAAATTGAAACTCACTCTAAAACACACTGATTATAAAGAGCCAAACATTATAATTGTTGGGGCTTGGGGGGGAAGGGTGTGTCAGGGGGCCTATAATCTCTGCAGCTAGTAACAAGGGCTTATCATGTGTTCTCTTGATTTTTTCTACCTTCTCACATTTCTTTTTGCACTATAGAGCAATTGTCTCTCTGCTTACACCATAAAACTATTATGAATGGAAATCCAAAACATTTACTTGTTAAGAAGCGAAGGATTATTCAAAATAATTATAGATATAGAGAGAGAGTCCATCATGGATGCAAATATCAAATGGTTTAACAAATATGACAAGGCTCATGAAATATCCCACCCTGATAGGATATTTGATATCTGAATTCTGACTGCCTATTTCTGTTTTTGGTTTTACAGTTTTTTTTTTTGTGTTTTTGAAGATTTTGTCAAGAAATATAGGAAATGCAAAATAAAGAAATACTGAAGCACAAATATACTATTATATCTTTTCAGATTTATTAATGCTTAGAAATTACATTAAAAGCATACCTAGAGGTCAAGTATGAATTTATTGCAAATCTGAAAATGAATGACCAGCAAATGCAACCTGCTTATTTTTGGACAGCTATCACAAATGAGTGTTTTCTCCACCTTGAAATTGCTGCAGTATTAATTGTTTGCCCTAGATGCCAAGATGCTGAAAGTTTGATGCCCAAACCCTAGGCGTTTCCTTCTCAGAATTCCCATGCCTCAGCTTGCTTTGTACAGTTAGCATAGGATTGTACGACCAGCATAGGAAGATCCTCACATGCCAATAAAGATCGGTACAAACAGTAATAAATATGATTAGCAATGTTTGTCTTTCAATCAATTATGATCTGCAACTCAAACCCTTGAAATACTTTGAAATAATCAACTCCAATATGCACAAATGCAGCTCCTGAATGAAGCCACTTGAAGAGCAATCCTTGGGTGCTATTTCACACCTGTAGATCACTGAATCCAAGAAAGCTTTAGTTCTCCAAGATCGAATTATGAATCTGAAAGCCTTGTTTCTTCTCCACAACAAAAGTATCAAGTTTGTAAATGTTTGAATAATAAAAATGAGTTTTTTGAATACTTATATACTCTTCTCAAAAAGCCATGATTCCTTTAGGGCTTTTAATGTAATGCCCCCTTCTCATCAGTAACCAGTTCAGTTACTCATCAGCCTATTCTGGAGGCCCGTGGGCTCGTTGAGGTAAATTAGGGTTTCCTTTATTGGAGATTTTGTGGTATTTCTCATAATTTACTTTTATAGTGAATTCTATTTTTGGCAGTATCCCAATTATCAACTCTTCAGTTAAGTTCCTCTTCAGTTGGAGCAATAAGGTGTTTCTCAATTCTGGCTTAAAAACATTATTTGATGAGATTTTGAATATAAGGCATTAATGTTCTAATTTTCAGTTGACCCCTTGGCCTAGTGAACTAACTTTAAGTTGTGTTAAAAGTGGCCATGAAGGGGGACGCCTTCATTAAGGAATTAATTAAAGAAACATTTAATGAAGATCTTATGCCTTGAAGTTGGACGCCTATTGAGGGAGTTTTATATTTTTGGAAGTTGAAAATAATTCAAATGTCTATTGGGGCGTCCCTTGCCTGGAATCTGAAGAGTCGTCCCATTTTCTATAAAGATGAAGCTTTGCTACAGCATTTGGTATCCAATATTTTATGCTATTGTTATGCTGTCAAAATGACAAATTGATTTTCACTTCGAGGAATGCTGACCTCCTAGTTACAATCCAATTTCGTGTTTGAAAGATAACACCTAGTTGGTTTTAATTGCTGCTTCTCATCCAGACTAGCAGATTGTGCCTTATAATTGAAGTTGTGAGGATATTTCTCAGTTTTGGAGTTGCTGTTGCAGACATGGCTGAAAGTTGATTTCGCTTGCAACCCTCATGGTGAATTTATTTTGCTGATGGCTATTTAATCAATTAAATTCTATGTTAGAGGCGACCCTGCTCATGAATTTGCAGATTTAAATTTGGAGTTTTTGATTTTTAATGCCAAAATCACCCCTCAAGGAGGGTCGCACTTTTCTTAGTGGCATTGGGATTTGTGCCAAATAAATGTGAAGGATTCGATGCTGTTTTCTGATTGATTCTTGGGCGCCATACTCTTAGAGGTCATTTGCAAAATATTTCAGTCCAATTAGAGGTAATTTGGTGAAGTTATGAGTATTTGATTGATTTTGCAATTGCTGATAATTTATTTTCGGAATTGCAGATTTCTAAATCAGACTTATTTCAGTTTGCATTTCCAATCTTTCTTCATCGATTCTTGTTGATATCTAACGTGAAATCATCCTATATCTTGGTGCTTTGAAATCATTGTAAAACTCTTGTAATTTGCAGCTCTTTCCTATTTGTAAAAATTATAAACAATAGTACTATTCCAGTTTATTATTGCTGCATTCATTTCTTAATTTCACATTAAGCACCCCTGGATGCTATATCGCCAATGTGGAGAAATGAATGGTTAAGCTTTCTTATACCCACTATCAAGTGGTGAATCCCCACTCTTGAGTGGATGCCTGCTGCAGTGGATGAATCATTTATTTGTAATTTCTTTCCCCACACTGTTTTAGTGGAAGAGTGGAAATTCTCTCATGGCTGGTTATCTGCCTAAGTACTTTCGATTTTGTTATTAGCACTCCACCATATGTTAGCACCTCGCCTTCTAAGGGATCTAGTGTGCACATTCTTGGTGTTGAGTTTAATTCCTCTCATTCAATTGTAATCATTTCAGTTACGATTAATTAGATCCTAGGGATCCTCTGACCATATGCCTGCCCCTCCTCCTTAAGTGGTTTTAGGGCACATTCTTGGTTAGAGTTCTTTTTTGCATCGTTTTGGTTTATAGCTAACCTTAACGGGTGTTTGATTACATTGTAATTGTCATTGAAAAAATCAAAAAAATTGAGAGGGTATCTTTCATTTAACCCATTATATATTTAATGATATTTGCTTTTGTTGCTCAAGTGTTATAAACTTCAAGTGTGCGCCCCCTTTTTATGACTTAAATGATTGACCTTATGTTATAAAAATAAATCATATATAATAAGGTCATTAAACACCATTAATGATATCCACTTATAATTTACTTATTATTAAAGTTCACACTTTAATAATAATTATTAAATCATAACTCTATCAAAACTCAACATTAATTGATTTTGCCAACACCACGAGGTAACCCACTACTTCTACTGCTCATCTCAATAGCTTACTATAAATAGTAAGGTTGGATCCAAATGTCCAAGTGACTTACTAAAAATAGTGAGTGCAAACAAAGCTTGAAACACCTTAGGAAGGTTGTCCCTAAATATCACCAACCACTAGAGAAGAGAACACATGAAACTGACACCCAAAACTCATCTGGAGAACCAAGAAACTACCAAACAAAGCCCTCTAAAAACAAACATTAGCCTACGAGGACCAGTTGATAGGCTAATCCACCAATGTACTGAAACTGGTGAAATATCCCACCCCCAAATGGATATTTGCTACCTGATTTTCTGCTTTTTCTGATTGCTTTTGGTTATATGGAGCTTTTGTTTTTTTTGTGTTTTTGAAGATATATGGCAGGAAATCTAAGTTACCTGGTTCGGCCCTGGGAGGCTTGGGTTCAATCCGGGTTCGGAATTTGGGTCTGGTTCGCCCAAATTCGCCCAAGGTTCAAAAAACCGACTGTGGATTCAAACTGGGTTCAGAACCCGAACTGTGGGTCCGACCAGGATTCGAATTTTTCGAACCCATTTCGAACCTGGGTAGAATTTCGTGCCCAAGCAAACATAAAATCGTTTTTTTGCAATTTTTTATATTTTTTTTAGTCTTTGTTGACTTTTTAATATTTGTCTATTCCTTCTAACCCTAATATGTGCCTCTAAAACATGAAATAGGTAAAGTGATAGTCATTTACCAATTTGTGAATGAAAAAAAGGATTTTTTGCCTCCATTGCTGAACTTTCTCTTTTGCTTGCACAAACTTGAATAGACTTGAAGGTTGATTGTAGATTGTTCGAAGTTGGTTGTTGTGCTATTCCTAAGCACTTGCAAGTGCCTATTCATTGCCAAGAAGATCATAGAGCAAGATTTATTCAAAAGAGGTAGGTTTTTTTATTATTTTTTTTACATTTTTTTTTAACAAATGGACTTCAACTCTTTTGTTTTGTTTTTTAGTTTTTGTTTTGTTTTACTTTTCATTCCTCTAAATGTCTATAACACATGTTCAATTTTTTCATTTTTTGAAATTAATTAAGTCTGTTAGTTTCAAATTCAATCAATCAATACCAAAATTTCAATATGTTGTGCCTTAGGTATTCCATATTACAATGGCAACCGGTACCTCCTCAGGCTCAATCCAATCTCGTTTCAAAACAAACCCAAACTCTCCCCTTTGGAAATATGTAGAAATGGTTCAACAACTTCCAGGTGGTGGAGGATATGTTTGGATTTGTAGTCATTGCCATGTTCAATATTCGAGCTCATACAGTCGAGTGAAAGGGCACTTGTGCGGGATCCCTGAAACAGGCATAAAAAATTGTCCAGGTGAAAACGAGGAAAGGCATTCCAAAATATAGTGTTGAAATATATTGCTGAGCAAGAAAAGGCAAGACCAAAAAGAGCCAGTGGTAAAACAAGCCATCCTTTGAAGAAAGGATCTCGATCCATGAAACCCCCTACACCGCCTTCTTATTTTCCACCTACAGAAAGCCATCCATTTATGGACATCCCTCAAGAGCAAACCACGCCCTCTTCAAATAAAAGATCTAAGGGACCGTTGGAAGCTTCATTTCAGAATGAGGCAAGAGAGATTGTTGATCAAGACATAGCAAGATGTATCTATGCCAATGGATTGGCATTCAATGTTGGTCGTTCACCATATTGGCAAAAAATGGTGAAATCTATTAAAATGAGGCTCCAAAGGGGTTTAAGGGCCTAGGTTTTGAGAAGGTGTGTTGCACCTTATTGGAGAAAGAGGTGAAACATGTAGCAGACTCTTTGAAGCCCATAAGGGATTCGTGGATCGAAACAGGGGTGACCATCGTTTCTGATGGATGGAAAGATGCAAAAAATCGCCCATTGATCAATGTTATTGCTGTGTCCCCTAAAGGGGCAATGTTTTTGAGAGCAGTGGATTGTGAAGGGCAGGTGAAGGATGGTCCATTTATTGCTAACATCATTTGCCAAGCTATTGAAGAAGTGGGCCATCTAAATGTTGTGCAAGTTGTAACTGACAATGCCAAAAATTGTAGGGTTGTTGGGTTATTGGTTGAGGAGAAGTATCCACACATTTTTTGGACACCTTGTGCTGTCCACTCCCTTAATCTAATGCTACAAAAAATTGGATCCAAAATTGAATGGATCAAACAGGTGAATGCTGAGGGCAAAGACATCCAAATGTTTGTCACCAACCACCATATGCATAACACAAGGAATATTTAGACAATTCTCAAAATTGGAGTTGTTGAAGGTAAGTTAATTCTCAATATTTTTGAATTTTTGTTAATTTTAAATTTTGATTTTGTAAATTTAAATTATATTTTAGTTTTAATTTTGATTTTCAAACAGGTTGCCGAGACTCGTTTGGCCTCCAACACAATTGTGTTGAGACAACTTATAAAGGTTCGTGAGGCACTCTCTGCCATGGTAATCAGCCCTAATTGGGCCATATGGAGGCAATCTAGCAGTGAAAGGGAAAATAGGGTCAAGCAAAGGATCCTAGATGATAGTTGGTGGGACCTTGTTGAGTATCTCGTCATTTCACTGAGCCCATATTGAGCATGATCCGTTACACTGACATGGATAGACCTTGTTTGGGTGAAGTATATGATGGTATCGACTCAATGATTGAGAAGATGAAAACCATCATCAATGCAAAAGAGGAAGATCCTGAAGAAAAGTTCTTCAAAGAGCTATAGGAAATCATTGTTGATAGATGGAACAAAATGACCACTCTGTTGCATCTTCTCGCTTTTGCATTGAGTCCCAAATATTATAGTCCAAAGATACTTTCTGCTTCATCAAGAGTTGCTCCATATAGGGATGCTAAAGTGGCTCAAGGGTACAAGGCAGCAATTCGTAGACTCTTCACTGATTGTGACCAACGTGATCGAGTGAGGGCTGAGTTCATGGCTTTTGCATGCTCTGGTAGTGTTGATCAAAATCTTGATGCTCTTCGAGACAAGGTTAGGGTGGATGCTCATAGTTGGTGGTACTTCCATGGGCAAGAATACAAGCACCTCCAACCTATTGCAATAAAAAATTTATCCCAAGTAAGTTTTATATTTTGTAATTTTAATTTTAATTTTAAATTTATATTAATTAATATTTTTGTTTAGTTAAATTTTGTAACTCCTAACTATTTAATTTGGTCTTAATAGGTTGCTAGTTCATCTTCTTCTGAGAGGAATTGGAGCACATACTCCTTCATCCACTCAATAAAACGCAATAGGCTACATTCGAAAAAGGCAAAGGACTTGGTGTATGTGCATTTAAACATGCGCCTCCTTACACACAAACAAAGTTCCTACAATGAAGGAGACACAAGGAGGTGGGATATTGAGCCAGAGCAACTTGACTTGGATGCTTCCACAAGTCACTTAGCTGCACTTGATATTGATGATGACTATGAGCTTGAAGCAACTGCTGAGCATGAAAGTGGTAGTGTCAGTGCTAGTGGCAGTGCTTGTGCGAGTGCCACTAATGCTATTTGTGGTTCTACACAAAATGTAGCATCTAATGATGTCGATGATGCTGTTTTTTTTTATTACCCATATGATTCAGATTGATCAATGATCAATAATTATTAATGGCTGATTGTAAACCCTTGACATTTTTAAATTTTATGTTTGAACTTTGATGATTTGAGTATAAAGTGGTGGTGTATTTTTCATTTTTGCTATGTTATTTGACTATTAATATGGTGGTGTATTCTAAACTTAATTACTACTGCAAATATGTATATATTTCTGATTTTTATATGTTTTTGTATTACCAAACCCAAAACGAACCCAAAACGAGCCCAAATCCCAAAAAAATAAATTCCCGAACCGGCGAACCGGGTTCTCAAACCCGAACTCGAACTCAAAACCGAACCGATAACTTAGCAGGAAATGCAAATAATATGTATATACAATGCAAATAAACAAACTACTGAAGCAAATACAATATACTATCAAATCAGATTTCATTCAATGCTTGAGAATTACATAACATCATACGCGGAAGCCAAAGCTTGAATTATTGTGAATCTGAAATACTTATAATAGAAAATTGGTAAACCCTTGTCTTGGATGCCACCTTCAATAAACAAATTTCTCCACCTCAAAAATGATGCACAATGATAGCCAAGACCCAACCACCCAAAATAGTGAAAGAGTAATGTTGAAACCCTAGGCGATTTGGCCTAGAGACCTCACGCCATGCCTAGGAGATGTACTGCTTGGTTTAGGAGATGTAGGGCCTGCTATGATAATAGTACGGCTTCCTTCTATTTGCTTGATGTCAACAATAAATGATATTCAACAACTATATCCTTTTAGTATCTTTTGTTCTGAGCAAATAACTTGTTAAAATCTGAAAATGAACAACTCCAATTTGCACAAAAATCTGACTCTTGAATGCAGCCACTTGATGAGCAATCTTTGGGTGGTATTTCACACCTATGGAATGCTTAATCTAAGAGATTTTTCTTTCTCAAAGATTGATTTGCAGCCAGAAACCCTTGTTTCTTCTCCACACAAAAAGCTCTGGTAATTTGCATAAGTATGAATGAATAATAAATGTTTTTTTGTGAGTGCTTTTATACTTCCCCTAAAAAGCACGATTTCATTCTTGGCTTTTTAAACATCAAAATACATCAAAATATTTACTTTTGTTGCCAAGTGTTATAACTCCATGTGGGTGCCCCTTTCAATGAATAATATAATTGACCTTGTGTTATTTAAATATGTCATAAATTATAAGGCCAAACAAACCATTAATGATATCACTTTAATAATAATAAATATATCATATCTCCATTAAAACTCAACATTAATTAATTTTGCCAACACCAAAGGGTAACCCACTGCTTCCTCTACTCATCAAACTGACTCACTATAAATAGTAAGATTGGACCTCAACGTCCAAGTGACTTACTAAAAATAGTGTGTATAAATGGAGCCTATAACACTTCTAGAAGGCAAACCCTGAATATCACCAGACTCTGAAGAAGAAAACTCTCAAAACAAAACCCTCAGAACATTCACATCAGCCTACAAGGACCCACTGATAGGCTGTAATGTCCCCATTTTAGTCATACGCTCTTCTATGACTGATAGCCTATTTCCGGAAGCCCGTAGGCTGGTCAGAGGTAAAATTAGGGTTTCTTATTTTATAGGGGTTCTGAAGCATTTTTGAAGGTTTGCATGTAAGAGTTTTGATGCATGTCTAGTGGAGTTTTATGGGTTTTAGGAGAGCTTCGGGATGGTGTAACATGCATCTCCATCTGACAACCTTTTCCGGCACTTGCTATTTTTAGCCTGTACATTGAAGTTTCGAAATTTGGATTGCAGTTTCTTTCTGGGTTTTCAGAAATCTTCGCAATGATATGACATGCAGATTCATTGGGCAACTTTTCAGAGTTTACTATTTTTAGTAAGCTCTATTTCTGGCAGTGCCATCTTGGGCAGTAGCATCAACAGTCAGTTCAGTTTCCATTTCGGGCAGTGCAGTTTGGAGCATATTTGGCTTTTAACATTTTGAAGCTCATTTTGGGTAAAATGATTTATTCTAAGTCATTAATGTTATAATTTCTTATTGGTCCCTTGGCCTAGTATTTATGACTTACAGTTGCTTTAAAAGGTGGTTCTTAAGGGTGGACGCCTCATTGAGACGGTTTTTAATATTTCCAAAGTTAAATTATTTCCCTTGAGGCTCGGATGACTAAAATGGAGGAATAAGAGTGTTTTAAAAATTAAAATAATTCAAAAGTGCTTTGGGCATCCCTTTTGGAGGGAAAAGGAAGAAGTTGAAAAGTCTCCTCCAGTTCTATAAAAGTAGGCCTTTGCTCATTCTTTTGGTATCTATTGTTTAACTTATCGAAATGTTGTTGGATTGATTTCAGAACCTGGCTAAGGGGAAGCTTAGCATTTACACCAATCTTCGGGCCTGAAACTATGGTTCCCTAGATGGTCAATTGGGAGTGTGCTTCATTCAGAAGTACATATTGAGCTTCATTGTTGGAGAATTCGGTTATGAATGGCTGAAACGAGTTTTCAATTACAGTTCAATGAGTGATTTTATTTAGCTTATGGGTATTGGCTCCTTTGATTTCTAAGCTTAGGGCGACCCTTGCATAATTTCAGAATTTATTGTGAAGTATTCCATTTTTGGGAGAAGTCGCCATTCCTCTCTAGGCCGTACTTTTGCTGGTAGCTTGCTTTGGGAATCGAGCCTTTCATTTAAAGCCAGTTTTGCTTTGTTTAACACTTGTTGGTTGGTCGCCTTGCTTCTAGAGTTCATTGCTTTCTATTCTTGGGCGATTTGGAGCAGTTTTGAAGAAGTTATGATCCATTTGGTTATTGCATAGTTGCTGGTCTGTGTATTTTTAGTTTGCTAGTTTCCTATCAGATTATCATTAGTTCAGATTTTCGCTTTAATTTCAATAATCGAAAAGATTGGAAGTGTGAGAGATCATCCTTCTTCAATTTGCATTGATTATACAGCTATTAACACTTGTAATTTGCTGATAATTTGCATTGTAAGGCTGCAAACAGTAGTACTATTCCAGTCATTAATATTTCTGCATTTACTTGTGTTTTAATTCAAACATTGTAACCCCTGGATGGTTTACTACCAGTGTGCAGGAATAAACATTCGTATTTCTCATTTCTCACCCACTGTTTAAGTGGAGAATCCCCACTGCTATGTGGATGCCTGCTAATAGCAGATGAATTGTATTTCATTGTAATTATCTTCCCCCCACTGAACAAGTGGTAGTGTGGAATTACTCATGGTCGGATCACCGCCTACATTTCATTTCCAGCTTGTATTTCAATTAAGTTGTTGCTAACGATCCCTTCCCATGTGTTATCACCTTGCCTTCAATAGGATCTTGGTGAACATTCTTGGCGAAGGTTACTTCAAGTTGGTTTTCTTTTGGGCCTAACGCTAATCATTGGTGCTTTGCTGAATTTGTGATCAATAAATTCCAAGAAAAAAACTAAGGGGCTCATTACATAGGCCAATCTATCAAACCTTGATGCTAGCTAAAAAGGGAACATTACAGTCTGCCCTCCTCGTAATTGCTAGTCCCCAAGCAATCTCAACTCAGGATCCCTAATAAGCTCTAACTGAAGAAAGAACATAACACCACCTGGATCCCAAAAGAAAAACTTTGTTTTGTCCTTCTCACCTCCAAATAACTTCTACCACACCAATCTAAACACAACAAATGTACCACGTTGGCCAAGCTCAACCCCTGCATCATGTGTCCCAAAAGCATGGCCATCCTGTAGAGCCAACTCTAGATACCTGGACGGTTTACCTCCCTCATCCACGAAAGGAGATACCTCATACCACCCATCCAACACATGCGTGCAAGCTTTGTGCATTGTAATCAAATCATGCACGATCGGATTAAAAGTAAAACTGTAGGCACTCCGCACAATATACACACTGTGGAAAACATTTGTAAGCTCTATTTGTAGTCCCGGTGTACCACTAGGATCCCATACCCTATGATCATTGCCCAACTCCACACAAGGGTCTAAAGGGGAGCCATCATCTAGCTCAAAGAGTGGATTGTCATAAATCAAACCAGTATCATCCTCAAATAACAGATTAATAACAAACTGCACATTATCCAATTACTGGTTTGAATTACTGCTTTCTGAACTTTCGGAGCAATGAATGGAAACATACTCCTAGGATTGATCATGCTCCTTTACCACCTATTTAACCTCTTTCCCTTTTCTTCTACTCTCCTCCCCACTGATGGAGATGGCATGTAGTCTCCCCTAAGCCATTCCCCTCAACCACATATTTTCTACCGTCTACCTCAAATTTCATCTCCATCTTGGGCAAGTTGAGAGTAAACTCGCCAATGGCATGAAGCCACTTCATGCCCAAAACAACGTCCATCTCACCCATCCCAACCACATAAAAATCAGCTAAAAATCATAGTCATTTAGCTGCAGGGTGAGATTAGATATCCTCCTATTGCAGTGAGAGTAAAACTATCAGCTACTCTCACTCGAAACCCTTCAAGCTCTTTCGTTTGGAGTCCACATCTAGCAACTGATTCCTCATCAATAAAATTGTGAGTGGCACCAGTGTCATATAGAGTGACCACACGTTGACCTGCCAAGACTCCTCTAATCATAAAAGATCCCTCACGTTGGATGTCAAAGAATAATGCTATAGGGGATAGATTTGCGTCTTTTCCTGACCCTGTGGATGCTCTTCCTATCTCATTACCCTCTGGATCAGCTCGCTGTTCTGAATTTTCAGAATCAGATTCATCCGCATAAAACCATTCTGTTTGATTTGTCGAGCCCATCAAGAGACATTTATGATCCTTACTATATGGCCCCTTACATTTGTAACATAATTTCTTTCTTCTTAAATCATTAATGATTCCTTCATCAAGTTTAACGGTCGGTTTCTTTTGCTGATCAGCAACTTGATGTTGACTCTCATCCTTTGGAGGGGTCATGGTTTTAGGCGGATTCTACCTCTTTGGAGCAGCCAACTCCATATCTCTCACCTTCTTCATAGCATCATGTAAAGAAGGTGGATCAAAAGCTTTGACCCATCCACACAAAGGCTCTAATAATCCCTCACTGAATAACACCACTAACCTTCGTTATGTGATACTAGGCACCATCACAGACAATCTTTGGAACTGTACTATGTAGGACTCCAAATTACCAACCTGTTTGAGCTGAGCTAGCTCCCTGAAGTACAACTCTGGATCCTTATGATCAAAGCGCTCGATGAGTTTGTTAGTCAACAAATCGTAGGTGGTAATAAGATGATGCTGGAGTGTCACCAACCTATGATACCACCATTCATGTGCTAGACCATCCAGGTGTAATGTGGCGAATGCAATCGCATCCTCCTCTAGCATTGGTCTCAAAGACAAATAGTTGTCCAATTTCTGGACCCAAGAACTCGCAGTGCATTTGTCACTGCCGTCAAAATGTGGCAAGGTAACTGTTGTGACCTATTTCACACATCGCCCCATTGCAAATGGGGACCCCCAAGTTTTGGTTTCACCCTCTGCGTTGCCGGTTTAGAGTTCAAAATTTGAATAAATTTTTGAGAGTCAGTCCGGCCAAGTTAAGAGTTTGAACCCGTTTGTGTGCCTGAACATCATGGAAGGGTTTAGAAGGTCCGGAAGACGAGGATCGCCTGTGCTTTTGGTCATTTCTGACACTTCCTATTTTTTAGGGATTCTGCTTTTTTTGCTTTTTGCTTTTTTGCTTTTTGGCATTTTTAGGCCATTCTAGGGTTCCTATTTTTTAGGGATGCTTTTTGCTTTTTCTATTTTTAGAAAGTTGCTATTTTTGGATCCCACTGAGCATGAAGTCAATACGCCTCTAGAAGTCATCATGAAAATCAAGGTGAATGGAAGTTCGCAAAAATGGCTAAGTCTGGCAAAGTGCACCCATGAGAAAGAATGGCAGGCCAAGCATGAAGTCCGCCCTTGCCTTTGGCATGCCAAAGACAGGCAATGGCGAGCCAAGGCTGAAGTCCGCCATGGCACAAGGAGCCTCCAAATCCGCCCATGGCTCAAGGAAGCATGAAGTCCGCCCTGGAAGAAAGTGGCAAGACAAAGCATCAAGTCCGCCCTAGGAAGGAAGGATGGACGGCGAGAGAAGAGGCCAAGTCCGCCCCTGGCAAAGCAAGGTCAAAGTCCGCCCCAAAAGTCAATGGAAGCAAGTCTCCAAAGTCCGCCCAAGCCAAGTAAGTGGCAAGATAAGGGGTGAAGTCCGCCCATGGCAAGGAAGAAGCCCAAGTCTGCCATAGGGAGAGGGGTTAAGTGGAAGGAACAAGTGCCAAGTCCGCCCTTAGACAAGGCAAGGATAAAATGCGCCATTAACAAAGAAGTGTGAAGAAATTCGCCCAACTTAAGAAAACAAAAATTTTCTAAGGCATAAAAAATGGAGAAATGCCTAGAGAGAGAAGAGGTTAAGCGAGCATGAAAATCACTCCTCGACGTAATGGAATGAAATTCCTTGGCAAGCAAGGAAGAGTGTAAGGCAAGGCAAACACGAAGACCATCCCTCTCAGCTTGAATAAATTCCTAAGGCATGATAAAAAAATGGCAAAGTGGTAGAGAAATCTCCAAGTCCGCCCAACCCAGAAGGAGAGAGAAAGTGAATTGTTTGGCTAAATATAAACGTCCAGAGAGGCCAGAAGTCCGCCTGGAGAGTTGAAAATTGGCAGACGAGTTATTAAGCACATTTTGGCTAGGCAGACAATCGGAAAACAAAATATTTGGCCACGGACAAACAAATTTAGCCATGTATCAGTTTTAAACGGGTTGGAATTTTAATATTTTAATATTTTTAATTATTTCCCAACACTTAGGGAATTTTAATTAAAAATTCGAAATCTGGAGATTAATGTTAGTGTAATTAATATTTAATTACACTTGCATAACTTTACTTAGGTTGAGCTAATTTTAGGTCAACATTAGGGTTGCATACTTTGCTTATATAAAGCAAATCATCTCATTGTAATATTGAATTCCTGAATATATCATTTTGCACATTCGCATGCAAAGCTCTGCTTTTTTATGTTTTCTCTTTTGTGGAAGGTGTTTAGATTTGCATGTCTAATCTAGGGTTTCTAACATGGTATCAGAGCCTTGACATGCAGCCCCTTCTCAAATTTTGGAGAAAACTATTGCAGATTTCGTTCGGGGTTCCTCGAGGATTTTATGCCTTGAGTTCATTTATGCAACGTTTTGGATTAGATCGGGCTTCACCATTGGATTCAGAGCACTGGAAAAAGTCAGGTTTGGCTTTTATTTTGCAGATTTTGGCCATCATTTGCCAAATCTGTGAGGGTTTCATGGTTGGTGATATTTTGGAAGCTCGGAGGTCGCCGTTTTTTCGGAGCATTTTGAGCAGAAACGGAGGTCACCATTGCGTTTGCAACGACCAAAAACCCTAAGATCGCCCTTCATTTTGTCGATTTTGGCGAAGTTGATCCGGAAGGCAAATTTTTTTTACCAGGGAGGCCGTACGGCCTCCCCAGCACGCTTCCCGAGGCACGGTTTTCGAAAAAATTTAAAAAAATAAAGTTTTCGAGATCCGTGCCGGCTCCTCCAGTTCATTCGGCCCCGCCGCCGGGCGGCCACCGAGCGGCCACCCAGCAGCCACCGCCGCCGGTGGCTCCCCCACCCAGCTCTGTCGGCCGGACTAGCCCCCGCAGGCTCCCACTGCATCAGCCGCGGTCACATGGGGGACTGAGAGCTATGCGCCCAACCCCCGGCCGGTCCTTAGCACCTCCACCGGTCGTATGGAGAACCAGGGGCTTCGCCCCAACCCCCTGTCCGCCAGCCCCTGGTTGCATGCAAGACTAGGGGCCGAGATTTTTTTAGCCCCCTGGGCTGCCTGCAGGCCTTATTGGCCATTCTGGAGCACTTTTACAAAATCGAGCGTAACTTTTGCGTACGGTGTCCGTTTTTCACAAACGAGATACCGTTGGAAAGCTGATTCCGGCGCGGATCTATTCAATGTTTTAGTTTTTCTAGATTTTGCTCTAGATTTATTTTTCAGGTCCTTGCACTCAGAACTTCTGTTTTTCACTTTGAAGGGCATATCTTTTGACTCGGTGCTCCTTTTTTCGCGATTCTTGCGGCATTGGAAAGCTGGTTCAATCCTCTACAAAGATTTGAGGTCTATTTTCATTTTCTGTTTATGCATGTTAGGCATTCTCTCCTTTTGCAGTCATTGGGGATTATAATAAATGAATTGATATAAAGTTCCATCGGGGGGGTTTCTTGCATAATAATCTTCATCATGTTTTGATGGCAACTCGCATGGGTTGTAATCTGGTTTCTTAGTTTCTTCTGGCCATATTTTGTCTTAGTTTGACACATACCAGATTCATTTTGGTTCACACTTTAGATTGAGAGCCTATGGTTAGTGATCCGCATCGAATCCATCTCAGTTTGAAGGCCACTAAATTTGTGGTTATTGTTCCTGAGTCTGTATGGTACTTTTTCCCATGGAAGAGTTTCAGTCTCAGTTTTGACATCGGCATCGAGATTCACGGCTTCCAGATTCTGTCATCATTTCATCTACTGTTGCTTTATGGATTCCAGTTTGGAGTGTTCGCGTGTTCCGTGGCATCGGGTCTGCTGTCACATTATTATGATTCCAATATGATTTTTTGTAGACAAAAGTATCTTTCCTTGCTTGCCAGATTGCGGTTTCAGTGTTACTCCACAGTGTTCTTCTAGTGGTTCTTTCCAGCAGTCATCTCATTGTGAGGGGGTTGTCCCACTGGGTTTTCCTTCTCTACCTCATTATTGCATTTGTACATGGGTACCTGATCAGGCCCAATTGTCGGGACCCATTCATGCTTTCTTGCATTCATCTTAGTTTTAGGTGCATGCTTATCTAGTCTCCCTAAGTTGCACTTATGGGGGGGTGTTAGTGTAATTAATATTTAATTACACTTGCATAACTTTACTTAGGTTGAGCTAATTTTAGGTCAACATTAGGGTTGCATACTTTGCTTATATAAAGCAAATCATCTCATTGTAATATTGAATTCCTGAATATATCATTTTGCACATTCGCATGCAAAGCTTTGCTTTTTTATGTTTTCTCTTCTGTGGAAGGTGTTTAGGTTTGCATGTCTGATCGAGGGTTTCTAACAATTAATTGGTAGATTAAATCATTTTGCCTTAGGTAAAATTAAATTTGCCATGATTCGAAGATTAAACATGTTGGAAAATTAATTTTGATAATTAATTTAAGATCTTTCGATATTTTTCCCAACACTTAGGCAAATTTTTAAAGAAAGTTGAAGATTTCAGACAGAGGTGGCACCATGGGAAAATTAGAAACTTGCCTCAATGACTGCGAGAGAAATTAAAAACTTCCTAATCAGAGAAGAGAAAACGTTTTTAAAATTGGAAGAAACTCAAGAAAAAGAAAGCAATTCCTTGAGAAAATCGCACTTCTCAGCCATAAAATGAGTTTCAGCAACTCATTTTTCATAATTTCGACTGAGAAGAATTTTGTTCTCTCAAATTTGCAAGAAGTAATCTTTGGAGAGTAAAATACTGAGGCTAGTGTTATTATTCTTCAGTGGAAGAAGTAATTTGACGCAAGGACGTGATTTTTTTTTAAAGAAATAAGTTATTTCTTTGCTGAAAGTCGCACTTCTCAGCAGATTGGCGCACTTCTGTGGTCATATTTTCAGAAATTTCATTTCATTTGCAGCCAGAGGATAATTTCGGAGGTTTGGAAATTCGTTGGCAATGCTTTCCTACTATTTTCTATCTTCTACATTCATTCCGGCACGAGATTTATTCAATGCTTGTCGAATTTATTTACTTTCAGCTTGCTTTTTCACAGAAATTTTACTTTAAACAAGCTGAAAGTGCGATTTTATAAAGTAAATACCCTGAAATAACTAGAGTTTTTAAAGGTCTCGTATTAATGTTAAGTATTTTACACTTGCAAGTGGATGACCAACCAAGGAGAGTCGTCCAGACAAGCGCTCATGAAGTTCGCCAGCAAAGGGTCATAGCCGGAGTCCAAGATAAAGTCAAAATGGAAAAATATTACGGACACCAACCTTGGGCACATAGACCTCAAGGAATTCAAGCAAAGGATGTACGGGCATGACGGATTCCTGCCGACATGTATCGCCCGAAGAATGATGAGAAACGGGATTGTTCAAGCTGTCAGATTCCCGCCTGCGATTGAGTGTGCTAAGCTGATGGTAGAATGCGCCCTCCACTATGACGCTGAAGAAAGGTGGATTGTTGCACCCAATGGAAGAATACTGGCTCATCTAGGAGAGTTGGCCATACAGGAGGCTTTTGGCATCCCTACATATCCCAAGACCGTCTACAAAACCAAGGAAGACGCAAGGAGACTGTATGATGAAAAGTTGGACCTTTGTGCCACCAACATCAATAAGTCATGGCTGGACAAACCAAGAGCGTCAGCCAAAAAGATGCCAAAGAAGTTGTTGTGCACAGACTTCAAGGAAGATTACGAGGATATTATTGTCCTACTGAACAGGATAGTTGGCAACCCTTTGGGAGCACCCTTCGAGACCTGGATGTATTATTTTATTGAGGATATCACAGAAGGGGTCAAAATGTTCAACTAGTCATGCATAATAAGCAATAGCCTCCATGAGCAATTGGTTAACCTGGAGAAGACCAAAACTTTCTATATGAGTTCCTATGTCATCTACATGTTGGCAAGGACGTAACAAGTATGCAGGCTTGATCTGCAAAGGCATAGTCGGCAATGACGAAAATGAGTTGAAGTCTTACGACTGCTATCCACAGCTGTAGTTGAGCGAGAAGTCCCACTTCAGGCGAGCTCACGATGCCTTCCTCATGTACATAACGAGGATACTTCAGGGAGGGACACACCAACGGCTGACTCATGAAGCCAAAAGTTTGATAGGCAAGTACGGATCATGGTTCATCCAGTATCCGAGGTACACATATATCAAAATCCAAGGATTCACTGGGAATCCGTACCGATTGCCTATCTTTCCTACAAACAAAATGATCCTGCTCGAAGTGCTGCGACAGTTGGAGGAATACAAGAACTTCCAGAGGACGAAGCAAAAGGTGGCAATCACCTTTCCCTTCTTTATAGGGAACATGTTGGAGACATGCTCGTCAGCACAGGCAGCTGAGAGCGCCCGGCTTGAAATACAACATTACCCCTTTTCCACTTATCCGTTTAGGGACCATTTTGACCCACATCATCACATTAAGACTGTGGATGGAAGAAGACATAGGCATAGGGTTGAATTAGAAGAGTTTTGGGCAGACGTCGCAGATGAGTTTGAGGTCAGACGGAGGATGTGGTCTAGGCTGCCTGTTAGCTTGATCAGGACGACCGAGCTTTGTCGAGTGCCCGATCAGCTGGAGGAAGATGGAAGGCAGTTACAACCATGCTTCGATGAGAGCTTACCCCTGCCGGCTGTAAGGTGATCGGAACCTGAACACGCTGATGAGACCGGTCGTCAAATACACACAATGGTGGGTTGACCAACAGATTCAGGAACTAAGGCGGATGAAGGTGACGCTGACTTATGATATGCTGAGCGAGATGGAGTCCTTTTCTTCTAATGCGGAGACGTCTCAAGGTGTAGATATGATAGAGGCCACTACTTCCAGGAAAAGGAAGGAGATAGCTGCAGGCAAGGAGCCGGCTCAGAAGGAGATAGCTGCAGAGTCTTCACATTCCCCCGCATCTAGAAATATTGAGATCCTAGCTACCGTTGATACTTCATTGGCTGACATTAGGGATCCTTCTCCGATTCCCGAAGACGATATGGAACCTCAGCCGAACGATGATGAACCACCATCTCCCACGGGCATAGAGATATTGGGGTCTGATGATGATGTAGGCGCCCAAAATGATGACTTTCAGGAGGGAATGATTTCAGCCCTTCGAGGAATTTTGGACGTTCCCGCTAGAGAAGACATGCCGGAGGAAGATGGCGTGGAACAACTCACAATCCCGGACTGGCTGACAAAAAGGCTGAAAATATAAGTGTCAGTGGAAGAGCAGGAAGAGGATGATGCAGCAGACTTCTTGGCCAGACTTACACAAACTTCAGTCAGGAAGCCGGCCAAGAAATTCTCAAGCATACAGAGGGATGAGGATGGCAACCGAACCATGCAAATTGCGATGCCGACAGTGGACAAGCCGCAAGAGGACATGGCCCCACATGAGTACGCTATCACTACCATTGACTTGGGTCCAACTACAAAGGATCAGGAAATTGAAGATTTGGACAATTCAGTATCCACTATCAAGTCAAAGTTGGCGAAAGAGGTGACAAAGAGGAAATAGTGCCAACTAGAGATTGAGCGCTTGAAAGAGTACATCCAGCATCTGATCAAGCCACTTGATCAGGACGACACGGCAGCTCCTCTTCTCCCAAACTCTTCACAAGAGGCAGCAAAAGATATGGAAGAAGACAGGATCATGGCTAGGGAGGCTAAAGAGTGGATAGCGGTCAAGGGCATAGAAGCCGATACGTTCATGGAGAAATTGACCTTGGTCTATGGTCAGGCCACCTCTTTACTCTCTAGACTGGCAACCTTGGCGGAAATGTGGGATGGCCTTTCGGATGTACAGGAAAGGATAATTCCTTGCCTTAGGATTCTAAAAGGGATTCCAAAGCAAGAGCTGATAGATGGAGGCATCATTGCAGCAGGAGCAGCTTACGATTTCCACACTTGGTATTGGGCCTTGACAGCACGAGGAGAGGTCCAAGAAAGAGTAAACGCTGATGGGCTTAAGGTAGAAGAGCAGATTAGAGCAGTCCATACCAAGATCCTCATTATGGTAGCCGACATCCTGGATAGGGAGGATATTCGCGAGAACGACTTGCAGCTGGAGGCTTTGAAGAAGAGGGTGCGAGAAGAATTCTTTTCCATCACTAGGCCTATCCTGAAGCAGAACTGGGCTAAAATGGCAAACCTCCTAGACATCCGGGAATCTTTTCTAAAGTCTGAGCTAGAATGGGAAGACATCTTTGTCAGGTGCGCCGAGAGTATGGACAGACTAGAGTTCAGGATTGGAATGCTTCCGCAAGTCACCATAGAGGAAGTTGCCTTAAACGTGTCTAGATTCATCAAACACACGGCAACGCGGGAGGATAGGGATGGAATTCCTTGAAAATAGCTCCAAGCGCCAACTCACCTTGTCAACTTTGAGTTCACTCATGTTATTTTGGGAAACACTAATTAGGGTTTATTTGTTTTAATCTTGGTCGTCGGCTCATTTTTAATCTGGGCCATTTATTCATTTTTTGGAACTCTATATAAACTTGCATGCTCTCATTTTCAATTTGTGAAGTGAGTAGTATGAGATTGTTGCGATAAGACTATTTCCGTTTATAAAAGCTCTAATACATGATTTGTTTAGAACCACTTTTGTTTTCAAATAGTGTGCAAGGTCTACATCTTCTTCTTCAACATTTAGAGTAGAGTTAAACTAGTATTTCATTTATATGTTTGTTAGTGAATGATAGATTTGATAGCAGTGGTGGATGAAATTAAGCTCATACTTTTGTTAAATGGATGATTTGTATTCAATGTGTAAAGTTAGCCTGAGCTATTAAGTTGTGGATGCTTAACTTCTATTTGGATGACTGTTAATTCAAACATGAAAATCATTATCACCTCCGTTGAAGATTGCACCTGCTTTGCGTAAGTTGTCCTAAAGGAGGCAAAACAAAGTGCGGTTATTCCAATTTTATCTAGTCACTGTCGTCTCTTGAGTTCTTAGGCATAGCTTAGACTTCTAAACCCTTATCCTTTTGCCCCTTTTTTTGGAAAATCTAAAATACCCATCAGAAAGAGCCTTCAATGATAAAACCGTCTAAGTCCTCAACTTGCAAATAAATTTAACGTAAGTCCCCTCATGATTACCAGCAAATCACAACGCCTACTGGCTTTATCCACATGTCATGACCTGACCAAAGAAACATTGGAGTTATTGCACTATCTTCTTAGTGTTTGCATTAACTTTTCAAGAGAGGATAAAGTGTCCTTGGGCATTTTATTCTATGTTCGATGGGTATTCAAAACACATACCAACAGTAACCTTGGTCACAACCTATTGCAAATCTCTAGTAGCCTGTGGTGCCCTGTGCTCTGTCCTAACTGCACCTCCCCCTCTAGGCCTCTTCTGATTCAGGAACTGCTCTAGAGTCAACAACTCCTTGATCTCAGTCGGTAGGATCATGTACTCAACATAGTGGTATGTAATATTAGCAGCTGTGATAACCTGTGGTTCCTGCACCTGAACTTGTGGAGCTTGTGGCGCCTCCCTAGGAGCAAAGGTCGGCTACATAGGTCTAAGGACTGATTCTGCTAAAGTAGTAGACCTAGTAACTGCCACATTAGGCTGACCAACTCCACTAGTTTCGCCAGGATGACTGGGTTGTTGAGGTGGGGTAAACTATCTCATAGTCCCCAAAAGCTTTGATATCATATCCATCATATTATCCAACTGCCTCTTAGCTCTGGAGTCAAGACTAAGTGACCCTGCACGTCCTTTATCCCTCTCTGCCATAGCACTTGTTACACTCTCACTGTCTAAAATGTGCCCCTTAGTTTTTTCTTTGAAAATTCACAACACAAACGAGCACTACGCCAAATGTTAGCGTTAGCTTCAAAAGATTCTTAGACTGAATGTAACCTTCTCCAAGAATGTTCACCAAGATCCTTTGAAAGGCGAGGTGATAGCATATGGGAAGGGGTCGTTAGCAACCAAACTGAAAAGATGAACAAAGCTGAATTGAAGTAGGCAGTGATCCGACCATAAGAGATCCGCACTACCACTTGTCCAATGGGGGGATGATAATTACATTAAAGAGTTATTCATCCGCTATTAGTGGGCATCCACTCAATAGTGTGGGAATTCGCCACTTAAACAGTGGGTGTAAAATAAGAAATGCAACTTGTTCTTTCCTCCACACTGGCGGTAAACCAATCAGGGGTTACAATGTGTGAAAATTAAACACAAGTAATGCAGCAAATTAAACGACTGGAACACACACCAACAGTAACCTTGGTCACAACCTATTGCAAATCTCTAGGACCCTGTGGTGCCCTGTGCTCTGTCCTAACTGCACTTCCCCCTCTAGGCCTCTTCTAATTCAAGAACTGCTCTAGAGTCAACAACTCCTTGATCTCAGTCGGTAGGATCATGTACTCAACATAGTGGTGTGTAATATTAGCAGCTATGATAACCTGTGGTTCCTGCACCTGAACGTATGGAGCCTGTGGCGCCTCCCTAGGAGCAAAGGTCGGCTACATAGGTCTAAGGACTGATTCTGCTAAAGTAGTAGACCTAGTAACTGCCACATTAAGCTGACCAACTCCACTAGTTTTGCCAGGATGACTGGGTTGTTGAGGTGGGGTAAACTGTCTCATAGTCCCCAAAAGCTTTGATATCATATCCATCATATTATCCAACTGCCTCTTAGCTCTGGAGTCAAGACTAAGTGACCCTGCATGTCCTTTATCCCTCTCTGCCATAGCACTTGTTACACTCTCACTATCTAAAATGTGCCCCTTAGTTTTTCTTTGAAAATTCACAACACAAACGAGCACTACGCCAAATGTTTGCGTTAGCTTCAAAAGATTCTTAGACTGAATGTAACCTTCTCCAAGAATGTTCACCAAGATCCTTTGAAAGGCGAGGTGATAGCATATGGGAAGGGGTCGTTAGCAACCAAACTGAAAAGATGAACAAAGCTGAATTGAAGCAGGCGGTGATCCGACCATAAGAGATCCGCACTACCACTTGTCCAATGGGGGGATGATAATTACATTAAAGAGTTATTCATCCGCTATTAGTGGGCATCCACTCAATAGTGGGAATTCGCCACTTAAATAGTGAGTGTAAAATAAGAAATGCAACTTGTTCTTTCCTCCACACTGGCGATAAACCGATCAGGGGTTACAATGTGTGAAAATTAAACACAAGTAATGCAGCAAATTAAACGACTAGAACAGTACTACTGTTTATAGCCTTACAATGACAAATAACTGCAAATTACAAGTGCTAATTACAATATTATCAATGCACAATGAAGAACATGTTCTCCCACACTTATGATCTTTCAAATATTGAAGATACAAACTCAAATCAAAACTGAAGTAAATTTGATATGACAAACAGCAAACTGAAATTCTGAACCAGCAACCTAAGAAACACCAAAAGAGCTTAAAACTCCATCAAACTTCAATGACACACTTCAAAACTGAACTTACAATTCCCTTGAGTCAAGGCGACCAGCTCCAAGCCTGAATTAGACCCCAAAACAGCCACAAAATGTGATGCATGAATCCCAAGGCAAGCTGCCAAGAAAAGTACGACCCTAGGAAAGGTACGACCTTTCTAGAAAATCAAAGGCACCATGATAAAATCTGATCTTTTGCAATTTGAGTCGCCCATAGCATAGAAACATGTAGCATCAATACCCATAATGAAATAAAATTCACCCAAGGAGCTGTAATAAAAATCAACTTTTAGCCATGTCTGAACCAGCAATCACAAACTCTGAAAATCTTCAAAAATTCGCCAACAATAAAGCACAATCTGCTTGTCTAGATGAGAAGCAGCAATATTCCCAACTAGGTGTTATCTTTCAAACACGAAATTGGACAAATGCTAGGAGGTAAGCATTCCTCGAAGCCAAATTCATGAAGTCGTTCTGATAGCATAACATTAGCATAAACATTGGATGCCAAATGCTGGAGCAAAGCCTCTCTTTCATAGAACTTGAGGTGACCTTTCATCTTCCCATAATTTCCCTCCAAAAAGGGATGCCCATTCACCTTTTGAAATATTTTAATTTTTTAAAAGACATTTATTTCCTCCTTAATGGCGTCCAAACTCCAAGGCAAATAAAACATCATAAAAAAATATTAATTAATGCCTTCATGAGGCGTCCACGTTTAATGACCACCTTTTAAGACAACTTAAAGTTATAACACTAGGACAAGAGGTCAACTCAAAATTATAACATTAATGACTTAAATAGCTTATTTCTCCAATATTTCACCTCAAAAGCCAAAATCACATAATCAATTGCTCCAACTGAAATGGAAAACTCACTGCGACACTATGAATAGGACCACTGCCAAAATTAGAACTTACTAAAAATAGTAAATTCTGAGAAGTGCCAAAAACCTCCAGACGATGGAAACCCTGAATTCACCTTGGCAAGCCTATGGGCCTTCGAAATAGGCTGTCAAGCTACAGAATTGCTCACTGGTGAGAAGGGGACATTACACTGTCACTAGAATTATTCCTGCGAATACCCAAATATCCTGACAATGTTTCACCCTCTGGTATCTGCGGTGGTTCCCACTGTGCTGCACCTCTGGTATACTAAATGTGCTCTTTACTCATGTAAATTTTCAACACGGGATGGCAAGAAAATTGCTTTGATACCACTGAAATATCCCACCCCCAAATGGATATTTGCTAACTGATTTTCTGCTTTTTTTTATTGCTTTTGGTTTTATGGTGTTTTTACCTTTTTTGTTTTTGAAGATATATGGCAGGAAATGCAAATAAACAAACTACTGAAGAAAATACAATATACTATCAAATCAGATTTCATTCAATGCTTGAGAATTACATAACATCATACTCGGAAGCCAAAGCTTGAATTATTGTGAATCTGAAATACTTATAATAGCAAACTAGTAAACCCTTATCTTGGACGCCACCTTCAATAAACAGATTTCTCCACCTCAAAAACGATGCACAATGATAGCCAAGACCTAGCCGCCCAAAATGGTGAAAGAGTAATGCTAAAACCCTAGGAAATTTTCCCTAGAGACCTCACGCCATTCCTGGGAGATGTACGGCCTTGTTCAGGAGATCTACGACCTGCTATGATAATAGTACGACTTTCTTCTATTTGCTTGATGTCAACAATAAATGATATTCAGCAACTATATCCTTCTAATATCTTCTGTTCTAAGCAAATAACCTTTGAAAATCTGAATATGAACTCCAATTTGCACAAATGTGACTCCTGAATGCAGCCACCTGATGAGCAATCTTTGGGTGGTATTTCACACCTATGGAATGCTTAATCTAAGAGAGTTTTTGTTCTCAAAGATTGATTTGCAGCAAGAAACCCTTGTTTCTCCTCCACACAAAAAGCTCTAGTAATTTGCATAAGTATGAATGAATAATAAATGTTTTTTGTGGGTGCTTTTATACTTCCCCTAAAAAGCACGATTTCATTCTTGGCTTTTTAAACATTAAAATACATTAAAATATTTACTTTTGTTGCCAAGTGTTATAACTCCATGTGGGCTCCCCTTTCAATGAATAATATAATTGACCTTGTGTAATATCCCTTGCTGATATGGATGTAAAAAAATGAAGTTTTGCAACCAAGGAATATTGTCAAACAATTCAAATGCAAAGTTTGATTTTACTGGTACAGAATTTCAATCTGATTGTATGCTTGAGAACAATTCAAATGCAAAGTTTGATCTTACTAGTACAGAATTTCAGTCTGATTGTATGCTTGAGAAGTAATGATAGAATGCTTGAAATGCTTATGAATCAACACTACAGTGATTAAACAAAAATCTAAATGCAAGTATGACTCTTTTTGATCTTTCCCAATGCACATAAATGATTTCTATATACAAACTAGTCACCTACAGCCAAGTGACATTTCGTCATACAATTGGCATGCATACTAACAAGTTATTCATGAAAGATATAAACATGCTCATAGACAACAATGTAAGACCTGCAACTTATATCTCCTTATTGCAATGCAATCTCAATTACAATGTAGCAAGATAGACGCCAAGACTCTTGGCTTACAATATGCAAATCTATATATGCAGTTACCTACAGCAGCAACATGAATATTGACAAATCTATACATGCAAATACCAACATCTAATGCAATGGAAACTGATTACAAGTCGCCCTTGATTGTATTTGAAGAAGCACGCAATATCATTCCAAAATGATCTCTTATAAACCCTAGTCGATGGCTCCAAAGCTGCCACCCCTGTTTCTGATGTAGATGGAGAAATAAAATAATAATCATTGCCAAGCAACCTCCAATCACTCTTTAGAAGGGTCATCTAGACCCCAGAATCATGTGCCTCCAACCCTAGGCAAAAGCGAATGAAGATGGAGCTCCTATATGCAAAGTCGTGCCTCCTATATGCTGGTAATAATGACTGTAAATAAAATATCAGATTTATTATCAACTGCTGGTAATGAAATCGATCCTCCAATGATGTAGATTCAATGTACCAAAAATCTCCAGCAATCTCCCAATTCGTATCATGCAAAATTGGCCCTTGGCCACTAATTTTGCTCAAGTGAAATGACTGAAATGCCACCTCCAGCAATTGCAACCCTTCAGAGGATATCTCACCTCCTCGGTTATGCCAATCTAAGGGAGTTTTCGTTCCCAAAGACCAAGTAGATAACCTGCAGAAACCCTTGGCTCCACAAATGAACATATCAAAGCAAATGTCAACACTGGATGATAAGAAATGAGCCCATACTGTCTACTTATACTTTTCTCTCAAGAGGTTGACCATCTAGAACTTTCCATAAGTCGGCCTCAAGAAGATTTATTATAATATTATTTTATTATTGCACTTTATAATAATATTAAAATATAAGCCAACTCATAAAGTGCAATATAACATTATAATTAAAAAAAAAAGGTTTCCCAAAATAGAAACATCTATGATGAGTATAGGAAAACCTCCATGAAATCACGAAATGAGCCAACCAATCATCTGGGTAACTGCCAAACGACACTCTAATCATGCCCTACTAGCCTACGAGGGCCACTGATAGGCTAATTATGCTGATGTGTAAATGTCTAACTGGTAGGGAACATTACACCTTGTGTTATTTAAATATGTCATATATTATAAGGCCAAATAAACCATTAATGATATCCACTTTATTATTTAATTATTATTAAAGTAATCACTTTAATAATAATAAATATATCATATCTCCATTAAAACTCAACATAAATTAATTTTGCCAACACCAAAGGGTAACCCACTACTTCCTCTGCTCATTAGACTAACCTACTATAAATAATAAGATTGGACCTCAACGTCCAAGTGACTTACTAAAAATAGTGTGTATAAATGGAGCTTGTAACACCTCCAGAAGGCAAACCCTGAATATCTCCAGGCTTTGAACAAGAAAACTCTCAAAACAAGGCCCTTAGAACACTCACATTAGCCTACGAGGACCCACTGATAGACTAATCTATCAAACTCTGATGCTAGCTAAAAAGGGGACATTACAGTCCGCCCTCCCCGAAATTGCTTGTCCTCAAGCAATCTCAACTCAGGATCCCATATCCATCTTAGAAATACTGCTACACCCACTTGCTACGCTACTTTGATATAACTGTCATTCTGCACAAACCTGGAAAGCATGCAAATTCTTGGATCCCAAATCTAACAATCATCCTCATATAAATTGTACACAAGAATCTCCTCCACTTGCCATTTCTTAAATTCAGTCATCCAAGAACACAAAATACTTTTGGTTGCAACAATAAATGGTCTCTCATTTGGACACTTGATCAGAATGCTCTGAATAACCTCATTAGGAAAACTCCAAGTGCTTGTGTCATAGTTCAACTTCACCTACAAAGTATGCCCACCAATTGCAAGTGTCTCCATAGCATGCAACACAAATCTCTGGAGTAGAGCAGCTACATACTCTACCATAGAGCCATCAACATGAACGGATTGTATCTCATTAAGTATGTCATGGATGTTCACAAACCAATACAAATCTGCCTCACCCATGTTTCCATCCACATGTGTAGTAATGACATTAGTGGTCGATCCACTAAGTGTGCATTTGAAATGAGCCCCTTAATTTTTTCTCAACGTTTTCACAACACAAACCAGCACTACGCCAAATGTTAGCGTTAGCTCCCAAAAGATAATCAAACTGAATGTAACCTTCACGAAGAATGTTCACCAAGAGCCAATTGAAGGCGAGGTGATAGCATATGTGAAGAGATCAATAACAACAACTAAATTAAATTCAATGCTGCAAATGTAAAGCAGGCAGTGATCCGACCATGTGAAATCCACGCTACCACTTGTTCAGTGGGGGGAACATAATTACAATAAAGAGAAATTCATCTACTATCAACGGGCATCCACATAACAGTGGGTGAGAAATGAGAAATGCAACTTGTTCGTTCCTCCACACTGGCGGTAAACCGGCCAGGGGTTACAATGTTTGAATTAAACACAAAGTAAATGCAGAAATGCAGAAATGAAAATGAGAAATGCAACTTGTTCGTTCCTCCACACTGGCCGTAAACCGGCCAGGGGTTACAATGTTTGAATTAAACACAAAGTAAATGCAGAAATGAAAATGATTGGAACACTACTACTGTTTACAGTCTTACTGTTAATGAAAGGTAGCTTCGGTCAGATATAAATGATAATTGTTGATTGCATCATCATCATTTATATGAGATCGAAATTACTCATCAAATAAATATTTCTAGAAAATAAGAATTTCGAATTTATGAGCATGAATAAAATTCGAAATAATAATTAATGTTCAAATTTTGCATTATGTAAATCGCAGGAAGTTAAATGCGGAGATGGTTATGTTAGCCACCAATTAGTATCGGTTGGCTATAGGAGACCCGCGCCCTCAAGGGACATGTCCTCTCATAGGACGCGTCTCTCCTTGGAGGTGCGTATCTTCTTGGAGGTATGTGTCTCTTCCTTCCAATACATAACATGATAGCAAACCTTGATTGTAGACATCAAAATTAATGAATGTTCTGCAATCAGCACATTCAAAATACAGAAAATAAAATCTGACTTAGAATTCTTACACAGAATTTCAGACTTAGAATTTCCATAGATTTCTTAGAATCCAAATTTGATAAGATTTCATTACATTTACATGGTATCAGAGCAAAGTTGAGTGAATCCAAATCAAATCTAGATATCAGATTGCTTAGGAAAATTCGTATTTTTTAAATCGAATTCACATCACATTCTTCATAATGTCAAGTGTGATCAGATTTGAAGATCGTCTTGCAGGAGCAAACAACTTCACATCATGGAAATTTAGAATCATGATGATTCTTAAAGAGAATAAGTTAGACTCATTTGTGAGAGTAAACAAAAGGGAACCAGAGGCTGATCCTGAGAAAACTCAATGGATTGAGAACAATGAAAAGGCCATGAAAATCTTAGTAGATGCAGTTAGGGATCATATAGTGCCCATTCTAGCAAAACATGAAACTGCATATCTAATGTTCAAATCCCTTGAGAGCACCTATGAGATAAACAACACTAGTAGGACTCTTGCATTAAAGAGGCAAATCAGCAATATCCAAATAAACAAAGGAGAAAATATTAATGCATACTTCATGAGGATCATTAAACTAAGGGATCAATTATCCACAATTGGATATCAGATTGATAGCAAAGACCTAACTCTAATTGCACTAGGAGGCCTACCAAACTCATGGGAGTCATTTGTTCAAGGAATAAGTGCAAGATCTAAACTCCCCAAGTTTGATAGGCTAAGAACAGACTGCCTACAAGAGCAAACAAGACTCTCAACAAAAGAAAATAAACAAAAGAACATAGATGAATACATTCATGTACTCAACACAACATCTAATAAAAAGAGTAAGAAAAACTCCTACAGGAAAGGATCATTTAAAAGAAAGAAATTCCTATGGAAAAGGATCTTCCAAGAAGAAAGACATCTCTCAAGTACAATGTTTTAGATGTGATCAATATGGCCACTATGCAATGAAGTGCCCAGACAAGTCAAAACAACAAGCATCCTTTGCTAAAGTAGGAAAGTCAAACTCAGACCATGAGTCTGAGAAATTTGTATTCTATTCAGCCTTATCTAGTCAAGTATCTAACAACACCCACAACTAGGTAATTGATAGTGGTTCCTCTAGACATATCACAGGGTTCAGAGAACACTTAGACACTATGACTGAAAAGACTGATGAAGAAGTAACCATTGGGGATGATTCTGCACACCCTGTAAAAGGGGTTGGAACTTGCTCCATCAAATTGAAATCTGGTCTCTCCCTTCAACTCACTGGATTTTTATTTGTACCTGGAATATAGAAGAATCTAATATCCATCTCTTCCCTTGAAGACAATGGATATAGAGTTACATTTATGGATGGGAAAGTTAGAACATGGCCTAAGAACTCAACTATCAAGAAAGCCCAAACCATAGGTATAAGACAAGGGTATCTTTACAAACTATGCACTGAGGTTAAGCAAGCCCTTACCCTTGATACTTCTGATTCAAATGAAATTTGGCATAGAAGATTAGGACACCTTCATTTTTGTGCCCTACCTTCTGTGGAAAAACTTGTAACAGGATTACCTAAGTTAAAACCATCTCATGAAGGAACTTGTAAAGGTTGTGCCCTAGGAAAGAATACAAAGGGATCCTTTCACAATAGCTTGAGTAAAACCCAAAATGTATTAGAACTGGTTCACTCCGATTTATGTGGACCCATGTTTGTACCTTCCAAGGCATGCTTTCTATACTATGTCATATTTATAGATGACTTCTCTAGGAAGACCTGGATTTATTTCCTTAAGTGTAAAGAATCAATAGAAATTCTTAAAAGGTTCAAGGAGTTCAAAGCCCTTACTGAAAATTTCTCTGGGAAGAAAATAAAAATCTTAAGGACAGACAATGGGAAAGAATACACCTCTGAAATTTTTAAGGAATTTTGCATGAGTGTTGGGATTAAGAGGGAGTTTACAGTAACCTACAACCCTCAACAAAATGGGGTTGCTGAAAGGAAAAATAGAACCATTGTAGAAGTTGCTAAAGCAAAGTTGCTTGACCAGAACAATGAAACTTCATTCTGGGCAGAAGCCTCCAGAATTGTTGTCTACATTCAAAATAGATGTCCTCATTCTCATCTAGATAACAAAACTCCTGAAGAAGCTTTTACTGGCATAAAACCTGATATTAGTCATTTTAGGATTTTGGTTGCCCTGTCTATATTCATGTGCCCAAAGAGAAGAGATTCAAACTAGAACCTTCCGGAAAGAAAGGGGTATTTGTGGGATATAGTGAAACCTCCAAAGCCTACAGGATATTCGTACTCGGGTAGAAACAAATTGAATTGAGCAAAGATGTCATCTTTGAAGAAGACATTGCATTCAAAAGGGCAAGAAGTTCTAGTGAGATAGAAACCTATTCCCCTAGAGTATTAGAAGTGGAACCTGCTCCTGAGATTCAGAGGGAGTATCCTGAGGAAATGCCAAATGAACTTCAATCTACTTCAGATGAGAATACAAATGACAACGGTAGAAAGAGGCCACCTTGGGCTAGAAAGATGATCAAAGAAGCCGAGAATCATGCAGCACCCAAAGGAACATTTAGGGAAAGTAAAAGACCCAAACGGTTCTCAAGCTATGTTGCTCTAATGAATAACATCATAAATTCATAACCTGTTAGTGTTACAGAAGCCCTCAGACATCAAGTATGGAAGGACGCAATGACGGAAGAATATCAGTCCATTCTAAAGAATGATGTATGGGATATAGTGCCTAGACCAAAAGAGAAATCTGTTGTCTCTTCTAAATGGCTCTTCAAAATCAAGCATGCTGCTGATGGCAGTATAGAAAAACATAAGACATGTTTTGTGGCAAGAGGATTTTCACAAAAGGAAGGCATTGATTATGAAGAAACATTTGCACCTGTTGCCCGTTACAAATCTGTGAGAGCAGTGTTAGCCATTGCTGCAGCTAAAGGCTGGAAGACCCACCAAATGGATGTGAAAATTGCCTTCCTAAATGGAACCATTGAAGAGGAAGTCTATCTAGAACAGCCTGAAGGTTTTGTGATACATAAACCTGACTCACATGTATGCAAACTAAATAAAGCTCTCTATGGACTTAAACAGGCTCCCAGGGCCTGGTATGAAAGAATTGGTAGCTACCTCTTGGAACTAGGATTTACCAAGAATGATGCAGACCCAAATCTTTACTTTAAGGTAATCAAAGGTGATATGTTAATAATTATTTTATATGATGATGACCTGCTGATAACAAGAGAATATCACCTCATTGCTGAAGGAAAGAAGGATCTAACTTCAGAATTTGACATGAAAGACTTGGGCATTTTACACTACTTCCTAGGTTTGGAAGTATGGCAGAAATCAGAAGGCATTATACTAAACCAAGGAAAGTATACTATTGATATTCTGAAGAGATTTGGAATGTTGGACTGTAGACCCATGTCTACACCTATGGAAACCAACCTTCACAAACTGAAAGAAGCAGCAGCAGAATCCAAGTGTGCAGATTCAACCCTATATAGACAAATGATTGGATCCTTGATGTACCTGGTTAACACCAGACCTGATATTTGCTATGCAGTGAATGCTCTTAGCCAGTTCACGTGTGAGCCAAAGGAAATTCACCTTATGGCTGTGAAACATATATTGAGATATCTTCAAGGCACTATTGGATATGGTCTTCTTTACAGAAATGACCAACTAGATCTACATGGATACTCTGATTCAGATTGGGCTGAAAGTGTAACCGATCGGAAAAACACATCAAGATGTTGCTTCAGTTTAGGATCGGCTATGATCTCTTGGATTTGCAGAAAACAATCTTCAGTAGCACAAAGCTCGACAGAAGCTAAATACATTGCAGCCTCTATGGGAACAAGAGAAGCAGTTTGGCTTCGAAAATTGCTTGTGAGACTCTTTGGTGAGCCCTTGAATCCTACAATCATTCATTGTGATAATCAAAGTTGCATCAAACTCTCTGTAAACCCTGTATTTCATGATAGATCTAAGCACATTGAGATCCCCTACCATTATGTAAGAAACATGGTAGAAAGGAATGTGATCCAGTTGGAGTATATTAGTACAAATGATCAAACAGCAGACATTCTCACCAAACCTCTCTCCCGAATTAAGGTAGAACACTTCAGGAAGAAACTTGGTATGGTTGAAATGTAATTTGATATTATGTTTGAAATTCAAATTGTTTATAAGCTGTACTAATATATTTAAAGATGTTTAATGTGTAAACTCTTTTGTCATGTGTGTGACTCCATGACCTTATGGGCCTGCTCCCCCTATGTACATTAATGAAAGGTGACGATCTTTCTAATAATGAACACTTGTATATGACATTGTAAAGTGACGACTCTACAATGATGAGTTGAACTATAATGATAGATATCATGTGACTTGATATCTGTGGACATGTCATGATAGTATCTCTTGGACACTTTGATGGATATCATGGGACTTGATGTCATTTGAAGATCATTGTGATCCTTAAGAGATAATCATGGTGGATAATTATATATCCATGGATATGCCATGAATTATTATGGTAGACATCATGTGACTCGATGTCAGTGCACATACCATAATGAAGATGTGCTATGAAGAATGTCATGTGACTTGACAATATTGAGAAAACATATCATATCTTCGATATCACGTGTGAAGGTGATATCTCCACTTATTTGATTTGGAATATCTTCCCTAGCTAAGAGGGAGTGTTAATGAAAGGTAGTTTCGGTCAAATATAAATGATGATTGCTGATTACATCATCATCATTTATATGAGATCGAAATTACTCATCAAATAAATATTTCTGGAAAATAAGAATTTCGAATTTATGAGCATAAATAAAATTCGAAATAATAATTAATGTTCAAAGTTTGCATTATGTAAATCACAGGAAGTTAAATGCGGAGATGGTTATGTTAGCCACCAATTAGCATTGGTTGGCTATAGGAGACCCGCACCCTCAAGGGACACGTCCTCTCATAGGACGCGTCTCTACTTGGAGGCGCGTATCTTCTTGGAGGTATGTGTCTCTTCCTTCCAATACATAACATGATCGCAAACCTTGATTGTAGACATAGAAATTAATAAATGTTCTGCAATCAGCACATTCAAAATACAGAAAATAAAATCTGACTTAGAATTCTTACACAGAATTTCAGACTTAGAATTTCCATAGATTTCTTAGGATCCAAATTTGATAAGATTTCATTACATTTACACTTACAATGTACAAAATCTGTAAATTACAAAGCGTTAATGCTAGATAATCAACGCCAAATGATGAAGGACAATCTCTCACACCTCTAATCTTCTCAATTACAAAAATACAAGCCAAAATCTGAACTAGTGTCAATCTGATATGAATTACCAGCAAACTGTAAGCTCATAAACAGCAAACTAAACACACCAAAATGCTCACCAATTCCTCAAAACTTCTCCAAACGATCTGAAATTGATTGCAAAAGCTTCTAAGGAGAAAGGGGCCCAATTTCCAACTTTGAAAGGGTAACGAAAGTCTGAATATTAATTGTGCACATATTCCAAGACAAGCCCAGCAAGGTACGGCCTTCCTAGAGGGGCAAACTTCAAGATAAAATCCAATTATTCAACATAAAATCTGAAAATGCATAGAATGGGTCGCCTCAAGCATAGGAAGGATATGAGCAAACACCCACAACAAAAATAAAATCCCACAAAGAGCTGCAATCAAAAACGTCATTCAGCCATGACTGAACCAGCAAGCTATAAACTGAAAATAAAATCAAAATTCTCCAACATTGAGGTTCTATCTGCTAGTCTGGATGAAAAGTAGCTAAATTCCCAACTAGGTGTTATCTTTCAAACACAAAATTGGTTCTACGCTAGGAGGTATGCATTCTTCGAAGCCAAATTCATAAAGTCATTTCAACAACATAACATTAGCATAAACAATGGATAATAAATGCTGGAGCAAAGCCTCTCTTTTATAGAACTTGAGGTGACTGTTGGTTTTCCATCTTTCCCTCCAAGAGACGCCCAAAAGAAATTTGAAACATTTTAATTTTTAAAAGACATTTATTCCCTCCTTATTTTGGCATCCATATTCCAAGGCAACATTAATAACTTGAAAATATTAAATGACTCATCTATGTGGCGTCCACCCTTCATGACCACTTTTTAAAACAGCTTCAAGTTATAACATTAGGCCAAGGGGGTCAATTTGAAAATATAACATTAATGACTTGAAATAATTTATTCCTCCAAATATTGCAACTCAAAAGCAAAAACCAAAAATACTCAACTGCTCCAACTGAAATGGAAAACTCACTGTGATGCTATCAACAGGACCACTGCCAAAATTAGAACTTACTAAAAATAGAAAATTCTGAGAAGTGCCAAAAACCTCCAAACGATGGAAACTCTAATTTCATCTTAACGAGCCTACGGGCCTTCGGAATAGGCTGACAAGCTACAGAATTGCTTACTAATGAGAAAGGGACATTACAGTCTGCCCTCCTCAAGATTGCTTGTCCTCAAGCAACCGCAAGTCTGGATGCTACAAGATGTGTTCACCTTCCCATGTCGCATCTTCAATTGGCAAATTCCTCCATTTCACCAAGTACTCTTTGATTGTTCTTCTCCTCAAAGAGCGTTCTCTAGTATCAATGATTTCCTTTGGAATCAACACCAATTGTCCTTCGTCCAATGGAGGTAACTCAAAAGTAGCAACTACATTGTGCCCAAGCGCCTTCTTGAGGCGAGACACATGAAAAACATTGTGCACCTTGCTACTGGCTCGAAGCTCCAACTTATACGCCACTTCACCAATCCTCTTGATGACTTTGAATAGGCCATAGAATCGTGGCTTGAGCTTTTCTGCAACAGTCTTCTCGAGAGTAGATTGTCTGTAGAGTTGAAGCCTCAAGTAAACCATATCTCCAACTTCAAAAGAACGCTCAACACGTTGTTGATCAGCGTACAACTTTTGTTGGTTTTGAGCTTTTTGGAGATTTTCATTCAATGATTTCACGATGTCTTGATTCTGCTGCAACATATCCTTTGCTTGTGGAGCTCTACTATCACCAAACACCAAATCTACAAAGTTAGGAGCATCATATTCATAAAAAGCCATGAAAGGAAACATCTTAATTGACATGTGATAGGAAGAGTTATAACAATACTCTCCCAAATGAAGCCATTTTACCCAAGCTCTTTGCTGCCTTGAAAAATAATTTTTGAGGTAGCCTTCTACCCATTTGTTTACAATCTTGGATTGCCCATCCATTTGCGGGTGATAACTAGTGCTAGGAGTGAGCACTGTACCACTCAATCTAAAGATCCCCTGCCAAAAAACACTTAGGAACTTGATGTCCCTATCACTAACAATAGTTCTAGACAAACCATGTCAACGAAAAACTTCTCTAAAGAACAATTCAGCTACTTGAGCTGCTGTAAATGAACTTGTGATAGCAAAAAACTGAGAAAACTTAGTTAATCTATCTACCACAACATAAATACAATCTCTCCCTTGCACTTTTGGTAACCCTGTGATGAAATCCATTGCAATGCTCTCCCATTTTTTATTAGGAATTGGCACAGGTTGCAACAAACCAGTTGGGAAAGAATGTTCATTTTTGTTCATTTGACATGTTGGACACTCCCTTATGTAGCGCAAGACCTCTTCCTTCATCCCTTTCCATGTAAATCGTTCTCGGATCTGTTTATAAGTCTTGAAATACCCTTGATGACTGGCAAGGGGAATGTCATGAAAAGACTGTAGAACCCTCTTCTTAAGCCTAGATTTGGGCACTAGAAATATTCTACCTTTATAGAGGATCAAACCATCAACCAATTGATACCTTTCATCTTGCAAATGACCTTCTACTATGCTGGTTGCAAACTGATTTTTTGCATAATCAGCAAGCAACAACTCTTTCCAATCTGCAGTAAGCTCACAAAGAGAATGCAAATGAGGTTTTCTTGATAAAACATCCGCCACTATATTTTTTTTCCCTTTGACATACTCAATGTCAAAGTCATAAGCTTGGAGCTTACTCACCCACTTTTGTTGCCTTTCATTCAAATACTTTTGGCGCATAAAATGCTTAAGACTGTTGTGATCAGTCTTCACCACGAACTTGCTTCCTACCAAGTATTCTCGGAACTTGGCTAATGCGTGCATGATGGCAAGCATCTCTTTGTCATAAATTGAATATTTTTTTTCTGTTCCTCTCAACTTTCTACTCTCAAAGACAATGGGGTGTTTGTCTTGCATGAGAATAGCTCCTACTCCCTCACCTGAAGCATCACATTGTAGCTCAAAAGGCTTCGTGAAATCTGTTAGAGCCAATACTGGACATGAGCTCATTATGTGCTTGAATTTATCGAAGACTCCTTGAGCCTTATCCGTCCATAGGAAAGCTCCTTTCTTTGTAAGATCTGTAAGGGGGGTTTCCATGTGAGAATACCCCTTGACAAACCTTCTGTAAAATCCACACGAGCCCAAGAATCCCTTCAAGTGAGATACATTCTTTGGAGGTGGCCAATCAAGGATGGCTTTAATCTTCTCAGGATCAACTTTGACACCCCCAGAGCTGATAATGTGGCCGAGATAAAGCAGCTTCGTCAACCCGAACTCACATTTTGATTCTTTGGCAAACAAGCATTCCTCCTCCAAAATGCTAAGCACTTCTTCCAAGTGCTTGAGGTGCTCCTCCCAAGACTTGCTAAAAATAAGAATGTCGTCGAAGAAGATGAGCACGAACTTCTTCAACTATTGCCTAAAGATCTTGTTCATACAAGATTGAAATGTTGCTGGAGCATTTGTCAAACCAAATGGCATGACAAGGAATTCAAAATGCCCAAAGTGGCATTTAAATGCAGTCTTCTCAATATCCGCCTCTCTCATCCTGATTTGGTGGTATCCTGATTTGAGATCGATCTTTGAGAAGAACATGGCCCCATGGAGCTCGTCAATAAGCTCATCTATCCAAGGGATTGGATACCGGTTCTTGATTGTCTTCTGATTTAGCACACAGTAATCAACATACATGCGCATTGTACCATCTTTCCTTTTGACCAGCACCACTGCTGAAGCAAAGGGGCTTTTGCTTGGTCAAATGAACCCCATCTCCAAAAGCTCCTTGATGGCTTTTTCAATCCCATCCTTTTGCTTCTTAGGATAGAGATATGGAGTGGTGATGACCGGTTTTGCTCCTTTTTGGAGCTCAACCACATGCTCACAACTCCTTTCATGAGGTCTTCCAGAAGGTAGACTTCTCAAGACTTTGCTCTTTTTAGAAAGCAAGGCTTGAATATTTGGATATTGCCTTTTCTCCTCCACTGGATCAGCTGGTAGGATTAGGCATTCTGCTGCCCATTCAACTTGATCATGGCGGACCAGCCTTTCCATTCTCTTCAAGGACACTATTCGAGGGCCTCCATTTGACATCCCTCTCAAAACAACCTTCTTTCCAACGGATTGGAACTTCAGCTCCATTGTTTGTAGATTCAATGTGATCTCTCCAAGAGATCGCAGCCATTGTAAACCCAAGACAACTTCGGTGTCACCAATGCCAACTACATAGAAATCATCCCTTACTTCATAGTTTCCCAATTGTATGGAGAGGTTGGGAATCTTCCTTGTGCAAAACATGGTGAAGCCATCAGCTACCATCACCTTGAAGCCTTCAAACTCTTTTGTATGCAAACCTCTCTTTGCCACCAATCCTTCGTCTATGAAGTTGTGAGTTGCTTCGGTATCAATTAGAGCAAAAATTCTTTGTGAACCAATCACTCCATGAACCAGAAAAGATTCATTCTTCTGAAAACTTGAAAGTTATGCCAAAGCACTACCATCTCCAACATCTTTGGGCTTCTCTTCTAGAACTTCTTCACCTTCACTACTTGCTGATTCATACTGTTGATCAGAAAAATCAGATTTTGATCCATCATCAGAATAAGCCTCCATATGTTGTGCTTTGCCCTTTCCATAAAATTTGTGACCCTTTGTCCAAAGCTCATGACAAGTGTAACAAACGCCATCTTTCCTCAACTATTCTCAGAGCTCTTCAGTCAACTTTTGAGGATACTTCTTAGGCTGACTTGATGAATGTTTCTTATCCTTTTTATGATTAAAGGTCTTAGACTGAAATTTTGGCCTTGGGGCAGCCAACTCCATGCTCCTTGACTTCTTGATTGCTTCATCCAAGGTTGGTAGATCAAAATCTTTGATCCAACCCTTCAACGGCTCCATTAATCCTTCAGTAAATAAGACCACAAGTCTCCTCTCAGTAATGTTGGGCACCATTACTGACAATCTTTGAAAATTAGCCACATAAGCTTCAAGAGATCCATGTTGCTTCAGCTACGCCAATTCACAGAATCTCACCTCAGGATCCTTGGTATCGAATTTCTCGATCAACCTATTGGTGAATTCTTCATAGGTCTCGATGAGGTTGTGGCCAAGTGTGACCAAACCATGGTACCACCATTCGTGAGCAGCTCCCTCCAAATGCAAGGTGGCGAACTTGATAGCATCCACTTCGGGCATTGATCTCAACGAAAGATAGTTATCTAGCTTTTGCACCAATGACCTTACCATACAATTATCACTCCCATCAAAATGGGCCAATGTCACCTTTCCAAGAGCTTGTTGATAGTCAGTTCTGGGAGCCAAAGGAGGATGGTTCTCAACACTTCTACCGTTCCTTCTACCCCTTTGATTCATGAATTGATCAAATGTCCATTGATTTCTAAGATCCAGAGGTAGGGTAACATACTCCATGTACGCTTGTCTTTCATCTGCAAACGGTACTACAGCCTCCGCTTGTGGTGGTTCTTCCCTTTGAGTAAAGGTGGGAAAAAGAGGTCTAGAGGCTGATCCTCTGGTGATTGCAACATGTTGTCCAATAGTCCTCTCACTTTCGTTGACCTCCGAACCATTATTGCCATTATTTCCATTGACACCACTGTTCTCTCCAATATGATTGTTTTGGGGCTGTGTATCATTTTGAGTCGCTTGTTGATCCATTCTTGCTAGCAATCGTGACATCAAGTCTATCATACCATCAAATTTATTTTCCATTCTAACATCTCTTTCCTCCATGGATAGTCTAGCACTTTCTAACATGCTCTCAAGTGCTTTACTAGTTTCCCTCAAAGCTTCTGACAATGTCTTTGCCTCTGGAACTAGTGGAAACAGATACTGAGTTCTTGCCTGACTTTTGGTGAAGTATCTGTTAGCTCTATCACTCATCTGACAGTTGAACCCAAAATGTCACAGGATGGCAGGATCTTGGGCTCTGATACCACTGAAATGAGCCCCTTAATTTTTTCTCAATGTTTTCACAACACAAAACATAACTACGCCAAATGTTAGCATTAGCTCCCAAAAGATAATCAAACTGAATGTAACCTTTGCCAAGAATGTTCACCAAGATCCTATTGAAGGCAAGGTGATAGCATATGGGAAGGAATCGTTAGCAACAACTGAATTGAATTCAATGCAGGAAATGTAAAGCAGGTGGTGATCCGACCATGTGAAATCCACACTACCACTTGTTCAGTGGGGTAAAATAATTACAATAAAGAGCAATTCATCCACTATCAGCGGGCATCCACATAACAGTGGGTGAGAAATGAGAAATGCAACTTGTTTTTCCTCCACACTAGCAGTAAACCTGCCAAGGGTTACAATGTTTGAATTAAACACAAAGTAAATGCAGAAATGAAAATGACTAGAACAGTACTACTGTTTACAGTCTTCAATGTACAAAATCTGCAAATTACAAAGCGTTAATGCTAGATAATCAATGCCAAACGATGAAGGACAATCTCTCACACCTCTAATCTTCTCAATTACAAAAATACAAGCTAAAATCTGAACTAGTGTCAATCTGATATGAATTACCAGCAAACTGTAAGCTCATAAACAACAAACTAAACACACCAAAATGCTCACCAATTCCTCAAAACTTCTCCAAACGATCTGAAATTGATTGCAAAAGCTTCTAAGGAGAAAGGCACCCAATTTCCAACTCTGAAAGGGTAACAAAATCCTGAATATTAATTGTGCACACATTCCAAGACAAACCCAGCAACATACAGCCTTCCTAGAGGGGTGAACTTCAAGATAAAATCCAATTCTTCACCATAAATTCTGAAAATGCATAGAATGGGTTGCCTCAAGCATAGGAAGGATATGAGCAAACACCCACAACGAAAATAAAATCCCACAAAGAGCTGCAATCAAAAACATCCTTCATCCATAACTGAACCAGCAAGCTATAAACTGAAAATAACATCAAAATTCTCCAACATCAAGGCTCTATCTGCTAGTCTGGATGAGAAGTAGTTGAATTCCCAACTAGGTGTTATCTTTCAAACACGAAATCGGTTCTATGCTAGGAGGTATGCATTCCTCAAAGCCAAATTCAGTCATTTCGATAGCATAACATTAGCATAAACAATGGATGATAAATGCTGGAGCAAAGCCTCTCTTTTATAGAACTTGAGGTGATTGTTAGTTTTCCATCTTTCCCTCCAAGGCAAACCCAAAAGAAATTTGAAACATTTTAAGTTTTAAAAGACATTTATTCCCTCCTTATTTGGGCATCCATATTCCAAGGCAACATTAATAACTTGAAAATATTAAATGACTCCTCAATTTGGCGTCCACCCTTCATGACCACTTTTTAAAACAACTTCAAGTTATAACATTAGGCCAAGGGGGTCAATTTGAAAACATAACATTAATGACTTGGAATAATTTATTCCTCCAAATATTGCACCTCAAAAGAAAAAACCAAAAATACTCAACTGCTCCAACTGAAATGGAAAACTCACTATGATGCTGTCAATAGGACCATTGCCAAAATTAGAACTTAGTAAAAATAGTAAATTCTGAGAAGTGCCAAAAACTTCCAAAGGATGGAAACCCTAATTTCATCTTGACAAGCCTGTTTACGGGTGTTTTATGACCGCACCAACACAGAATAAAGTTTCCCAACGGATACTCTATCCTCTCTTGATCAAAGTGTTCCACATGCTAAGATTGCTAGAAAGATCATACGTTCAACTCCAAGGTTCCTTATGCAAGGGGATAGTCTCAATTGGCTTGATGTGATTTTGCTGGGTATTTCAAGGGGACTTACACAATTGTTCAACTTGAAGCAGTTACAAGATACGAATGATTTGGCGATGATGTTCGGATTCCTAGACTAACCGGAAAATACTGAAATTAAAAGGGATAAGGATAGAGATTCAATCGTCTACTCCTCAATGTGGGATACGAAGGCTAACTTCAACAAGCTTCGAACCAGATTCTGCTTTGCCTCCCGTCGGACAGCTTCTACAAAACCAATGCAATCTTCAAAGGATAATAAAAGATATTCAAATTGTGACCCAACATGCAAATACCATCACAACGATGCATACGGACATACAAATCACAATTGAAGTTAAGTGCAAAGATATTCCAGTCGACCACGCAAGGTGAACCCACCGTCAGTGAGCTCGCTAGTGGTATGGATGAATGAAACTTGCTTAGACCAAACAACGTATTCCACAACTAACAACTACTTGTATGAAATAAAATCTACTTTACTTAAATCTACTTTGAATTGGAAAGATGAAAAAGCCTTGCTAGCTGCTCACATTAAAAGAAGGGATCACCAATCAATGAAAACTCTTTATATCATGAAAGTATTCACAACAACCTTTTACAAAACTTTCAAAGGGAAAGTTTTATTTCCTCTTCAATCTAAGCTAACTTCTAAACTATTCACTATATGCCTTCTCTACTCTCTAGCTCAATTCTATCTTTGATCTAATGTCTGACTATGTTACAAATGAGGGGGGATGCCCCTTTTATATCTAGCTCAGTCCAGTGGACAGCTCGGATTCAAATACAATGAAGGGCTTTGATTGAGCCACATATGCCCTAATCAAGGCTCTACCCTAAAAACCGCCACTGAGAGGAGTGGGGCAATGAATGCACAGAAGATTCTCCACTCCTCTGCAGGAACCACTACAAGCAATTAATGCACATCATCTTCCTCCAGAAGATCATCATCCAGAAGGGCGTTTCCTTTCTCCTTTTCCTTGGCTGCAAAATTAACGAACCTGGTTAGCACAGCCTCAACCTCTTGATCAGAAATAGGCGAGATGTAATCAAGCTGAAACTCTAGTCTGTAACTGTTTGCCAATGTCGAGCACAAGATTTCTTCCAGGCAACTAGAGCATCCTGGGTATTCTGAACAATGCTGGAGAAGGTGGAGGTGTTCTCAAAATCATCTTGAACAAAGGTCTTCACCTCCAAAAAGAAAGGTATCAACCTACTCTTCAAATCATCTATAGTTATTTCCTCATAAGCCAGCCTCCCGGCAAAGATAGCCTCCAACGTATTGAGGACTCCATCAAAAATATTTGTCATAGCCTTTCTAACTCTGACCGAATCTGCCTATGCTGCATCATAGAATCCTCGGCCAGTGACCACTGAAGAGTACCAGCCGGCGAAGTCATACCTATCACCTTCCTAAATCACACCTCCCCCAACCAAAGTCTGCAAAGGCGTGTGCATCAAAGCCTCCAGGCGAAGAACAACCTTGGTCTTATAGATACGAGCCTCACCCCAAGCCTGATTAACTGCCTCCATTTGTGCCATAATATCGAAGGCTTGCTGATAGGCATGAGCAAGATCCTCCATAATCTTTTATGTCTCAGTACGAACACTGGCAACCCACTTATCTGCCTCTTGTGCCATCCTTCTCAAATCCTCCAAACCGCTGACTGACTCTCTAGGAAATTCGGCTGGGAGCTCAATTGCCGGATTTTTTTGCCCACAAGGACGGGACAAGTGTTGTACATAACCAATCAACGTTTTGTGCTCCATCTTCAATCTTTTGTACTTGCCTTCAGTATGGAGCAATCTGTCCTTGAGTGCTTGATAGGAATTATCGCACTCCTCAATCACCTATGCCCTAGTAGGACGGCTAAGCTCCATAGTAGTGATCACATAGTTTTCCGGAACAACTTCATCCCCATCACAATCCACCCTAGGCACAGCCACATGAAGCGTATGAGAGCCATCCTCATCTATTGAAATCTTAGAGAAATTTTTGGCCTTCTTCTTCGTTGGAGGTGCACTGATCCTACTCAAAAATTCTTCCATCTCCACTGTTGGATCAGTCTCTTCAACAGGATCATGTCTCATCCTGTCCCTTAGCCATTCTGGCACTTCCTGCTGCAAGTCAGAAATAATGGAGGGTTGTTCATTCCTGGCTTCTACTTCACGAACTTCTTCTATGCCTTCATCCTGACGAGGCCCATCAATCTCTATAGGCTCGGTATCTCCTGAGCTTTGGGCCTCCTACCCTGTGGTGTTATCATCCTCGAGGGCTGCCTCAATCTCACGCGGAATATGAGCATCAGTGGCCGTTTCTTCTTCTATTTCCTGTTGATTTTCCTCTCTAGGCATATTGATGCTCTAGCCAATTGACTCCCTACAAGGTGGCTGATTTGTTTCTCGTAATTCCTGTTCTTCATTCATTTTTTCTCTTTCATCAGCAAACAGCGAAATCTCCTGCATGCTCGAAGAATGTGCCCTTGATTGCGTATGCAAGGACTCTTCAATTCTCTTAGGCTTGGGCTGGATCGGCTCTTTTCCTCATGGCTCTGGAGCTTGAGCAACCTGCCTCCTTTGCCTAGCAGCTGGTGATCTATGATCTCCCATTAAATTGTAAGTAAGGGGAATTGACCTACCCTTAAGCCGGTTCACACGCCTTTCCACCCAACTCCGTGTGAATGTCAAGACTGGAATGCAGAGCGTATCCAAATCTGTAATTTCTGGCTCTGACCAATCCGGAAGTGGGAGCGGCGTGTTCCTTACTGTCTCATAATCAGCTTGTATAACATTTATATCCTCATCCACCTGATCTGGCACCGAGACAATCTCACATTCTCTGATCATGTCCAGTGGTATCCTTGAAAACATCCTTTTCCTAACTTCAACCTCATCCACTGCACTCGCCCAGAAGTCCTCAATTTGTGCCTTATGCCTGAATTCCTCGGACAGTATCCATCTGATATTTCTTTGGGGATCATAATGTTGCCTGCTAGTATGATAAGAGAGGTGGAAGAATTGGAGCTCATTTTCTGCTTCCTTAGCTGCCTGCAACGATGGACAAACTTCATCCGAATTCCCCATGGTAATAGGGAGGTCAAGTCCACCCTTCTTCTTTTTCTTCTGAATCTTATCGTAGGCAATGAGTTGCCTATATATCTCTAGCATCACAATCCTGTTCGTGGGATATCGGGGCAATCTATATGGGTAAGATGAAAACCCCTGCAGCCTGATGTAAGAAACTTCGGAAACTGGATAAACCAACATCCGTATTTTTCAATCAACTCCTGTGCCTCTTTAGATATTTTGTGATGAGTTCTTTGTTGCAGCGTTCTCGTTATATGCATCGTGAAGGAATCATTGACCCTCTTGTAATTTGAGGTGCTTGTCAAATGCAACTGCGGACAAGCCTCGTGAATCTTGAATTGCTGAGAGCCACACCCAATCGGCTCCTTGTATGGTATCCCTCTGTATCTTGTCATCCAGGCCAGCATGTAGACAATATATGAGCCCATATAAAACATCTTCGTTCTTCTTAGACTTCTAAGTTGCTCATGCAAATTATCACTGATCATCAACGCCTAGTCCACGTACTCTTTGCCTTCTAGCACAAGGTTGATGTAGTAAAACATCCAAGGTTCAAAGATGAACACTTGGAGGCACCCTCCAACTCTGCTAAGCATCATGATCAAGTCACCAAACTCCTGCTTCAAGTCTTCTGAGATTATTTGTTTCGGCAGCTTTGTGCGAGTTGGCTTAGGCTTGTTCATCCACCTAGACTTTATCATGTCAGCACATCGATCAAATGTGGATGCATACATTTTCTCAGCCCTCTCTCTTGTTTTGTAAATCATCTTTTCGTAGGCTGGAATTCCAAATGCCTCCCCAATTGCTTCAGGCGTAAGATTGGTCAACAACTTGCCATCGGGTGAGATGATAGTTCTCTACTCTGTGTTGTAGCAATTTGCACATTCCATAATCAGCTCTGGGCACCGGATTGCTGGTGGAAAACCAGCAGCTGCATAAAGTCCATTTCTAACAATATTGTGTGAAGTGACTGATGGGTGATGACCTCCAATTCCCAGCATTCGTCTTCTGAAAGTCTCCAAGTTGAAGGAGCCAAGATTTGTATCACTCAATTTGCCCAGCTTCGAAAAAAACTTTGATTCTAGCAGGAAAGACTTGCTCAATTTCTTTATTACAACCTGCCTTGATGCACTCGCCCTGCTGGATTGAGCATGATTTCCCCTTCCAGCAGCTCTTCTACTTGCTTCAGCCATCCTGCAGAAATGAAAAACAGCCATTAAAAAATAAGACTTAAAAAATAATAACACCTCGAGAGTGCTAGCTGAGTTCCGAAAATAAAAGGCTGCAGCACTTTGAAATTTCTAACTTCAAACCTCAACGCCTTTCAGCAAGGTCTCACTTCAACACTTAGAAATTTCTACTTGCAGCAACACAACTTCCAGCACTTAGAAAAATTACTTGCAGCAACTCACTTCACTAATTTTCTCTTCCCAAGTTCACACTTCTTCACCTGCAGACTTCAAGTTTGCATTCAGCAACTGATGAAGAAGATAAAAAGAACTTGAATTCTTATAGCCAAGTCGAATTCTGGGAGAGGCTAATCTTAGCAAACATTTGAATTTCCGTTTTCCCTCCTCTGCCAGTCGCAACATGTGTCACTTGAAGCATCGGAATATTTGACTTCTAGAACTTTGAAAATTTCATCACTCCTGCACAGGCGTGCTTCATCATGTTTGTATTTTGAGATTTAAAATATTAAATCAAGTATTCCTCACAAAAATTATCTCAACTGGCTAAGGCATTTGATTTCATGTTTGCTCTGGCAAAATTATTCCAAACATCCGGCTTCAATTCACAAGCTAAGGCATTTTTGTAAAAACATTTCTCTTATTTGCCTTAGAGAAAAAAAATTAATTTTGCTTAGGAAATTTCATCAAACAAGCGCCTGGCAAAAATCTCTATTGAAAAATCTTGAGCAAGGTGTGGAAAATTTTAAAATCCATTCTCAGTGGGAAATATCCAAGACCCAAAAAAAAATTCCCCTCAGAAATCATATTTTTCATGTGTATCCAAACGAAGGGGTAAGTTTAATTTTTATTATTTTTGAAAATAATAAAATGGCTAAGGTTTATTCATTTTGATTCTGGACGTACTCCACACTTGTAGCCTTCATTTTTCATGCCTTGGTGTTTTCCTTGATTCCCTGAAGAAATTCCCTTCATGCTTCTAGGGCGCATTTCACCTTGCACTTGGAAAATTTTAATATTATCATCTTCCTTAGGGCTTATTTTCCAATTTCACCTTGCAATGCCTTAGAAACTTTTAAATTAATTAACTTACCCTTGTAGCCTTGGGCGCATTTCACACATGCTACTTCCATTTTCATTCCCTAGGCACTTACACGCCTTAGCATCTTACCTTACCTTCACCACAAACAAAGGCGCATTCTCATGTGTCAACTTCCACTTAAGGGCGCATATAGGGGGGTGTGAAGGAATTTCCCAACACTTAGAACTTTTCTCAAGCCTCATCTTCTTTGGGTGCATTTCACATAGGGAGGAGGAACTTTTTGTACTTAGAATTTTTCACGCCAACCCTCTTTGACTTGCAAGCTTGGGCGCATTTGAGGGTGTGTGAAGGAACTTCATCTTGAGGGCGTGTTTCACCCTTGGCTCCTCAAGATAAGGGCGCATTTGGGGGGGTGTGAAGGAATTTCCCAACACTTAGAATGTTTTCCCTTATGATCTCTCCACCTTGCGCGCATTTGAGGTAGGGAGGAGGAATTTGCTTGTGCCTTAGATTTTATGCCATTTCTTCTCCACATACAAGGGCGCATATGAGGGTATGAGGAGGAATTCCTCATACTTGGAACTTTTTAAAGCTTCCTCCATGCCAAGGGCGCATTTGAGGGTGTGAGGAGGAATTTTCAAATGCCTTAGATATTTTCACTCTCCTCTTGGATTTGGGGCGCATTTCACCTCTCCTCATGCCAGCTTCAACTTAGAAATTTAAAAACTTTCAACGCCTCAGCTACCTCTTGCCATTCTATTTTTATTAAATTTTGGAGACGTATGACTCTTCATGGCTTTTTACCTGTTCTGAACCTGGAGTTGGCGAGATATGCCTTTTGTGGCCTTGCTACCCTGCTTATACCTATTGCCCAAGCTCATCTGCTATTTTTAGCCCTCCTGCTATTTTTAGCAAACCCTAAAATTGCTTGACTTCTGCAGCTCCGCTTGACCTGAAATTTGCTTCACATGATCTTGATGATTTAAGTGTCCTGTTCACACCTGCCTCTGGCACAGACCTGCTATTTATAGCCATGAAGTGAATTACTAAAAATAGCAAGTACTCAGATTTCGTTCAAATTTTGCTAGTAGGTTGCCTGAAAGATGCTGGTCCTGATGGGGTACTTTTCTTTGATAGCTTCTCGAATTTCACCCCCTATTTTTAGGCATAAAAGTGGAAACCCTAATTTTGGCTTGCATGCGCCTTGAATGACTTTGTTTGATTGGATTCTTGTTGCATGTTGCTCTGCCTGTGAAACTAGAGCGCTGGGGAGCTGCTAGAGTGAACCTACTAAGAATAGTAAGTGTTTGAAAAGTGACCAATCCACTGTCGGATGAATTTGCATGTCACTGTGTCCGAGGGCTCTCAAAAAATCCAGAAACCTAGTCCACATCCGAGCACTGGCTAAAAATAGTAAGTCCCTGAAAAATGATCAATTATTCTTGCATGTCACATTGTTGCGAAGCTCTTGAAAAACCCATAAAGAATATCCTAACATGCACTGAAAAATTCTGCATGAAACCCCTAAAAATAGCCTCTGAAGCCTGAATTGCTGAAAGTCCTCATCTTGGCTTGCATGTTATATCACCGCGAAGGTCTTGAAAAACCTAGAAAGATTCTCCAGTCATGCATTGAAAAAGCTCACATGCAAGCCCTCGAACTAGCTCTTGAAGCCTAAATTGCTAAAAATAGCACGTTGTCCAAATATGCTCAAATTTTATGTGGAAGCACCTTGAAGTTACCTGAATGTGCTAAAGCAGTCAGAATTCCAAAATTCTGAGGAAAAGACTTCAGATTGAACACTTACTGAAAATAGTAAGTTGTCAGAACATGATGAAAATTTAGTGAGATCCTGCCATGAGCTTTCTGATCGTAGTGCCAAGTTCAGATTCCAATTTGATAATTCAATTTGACCTCAAACAAGCCTAAAGAATAAAAACCCTAATCTCACAGACAACCAAAATTTTCAACTTAGGTCAAATACGAAGACATCCCCGGAACGACAAAAGACTAGAGAGAGAGAGAGAGAGAGAGAGAGAGGGAACCAAAGCCAAAAGATCAGAATGGAGCAAAAATTAGGGGGGTCCCCATCTTGAATGGGGTGATCTGTGAAAAGATCACAACAGAGCCTACGGGCCTCCAGAATAGGCTGACAAGCTATAGAACTGCTTATTGATGAGAAGGGGACATTACAGTATTCAACTTCTTCACCCAACTCTAGGACTTGAGCCTTTAATGGGCTCTCAACTAGAGGTAACTCATGAAACTCAAAATGCAAGTTATGTATACCAATAGAATTTTCTGAATCATACCTCTTCTCTTGTTCACAAACAACCGCATATTCTTTTGCTTCCTACTCTCAAGAGTCTCATTCTTTGTATACTCCATCTACATGTCTTCTTCCCTTGGAAGAAATAGTGATCAAAGATAGACTTCTCTTCGTTGTCTTGCTTGGTCTATATGACTGCAACGTTCGTCAACCTCTTGCAAGCGTTGTTTTGCTTGGGCAGCCAACATCTTTGCCTTCTTAGCTCTTTCTAACCACCCATCACACAAAACGTGTGTCTTGTTCACATCTTCCAAGGTCTGATATACAAAATCAGACTTGTTGTGGCTTGAATCCACAATGCATTCCTCATTTTTGACACTAACATCTTGCGTGCCAACACTAGAAGATTCCTCAAAATCATTCCCCTCATGTGACATAGCTTCTATCTCATGGTTATGCTCAATAGTATGACCGCTGTCATAAAACAGAAAATCAGAAGTTACATCATACCTATTTGCAGTGTCTTCTTCCAACTTTATGTGCTCTTCATTTGTATCAAAACCAGCTTTCTCATTTGTAGATGCTTTGCAATCTTCAAGCATTAAAGGGAAGATGGCATTGCAATCATCCAAAAGAGCACCAATAGAATCCATGCTTCCATAAGGTTTATCTAAACCAACATGTTCCATGTCAAAGGGACTCATATTCACCTCCTATGTAGATTCCTCATGTATTTCTTCGTGTAAGGGTAATGGGGCCCCACAAAGCTTATCAAATACAATCTTTACATCACCAACATAAAAAATTTTGCACACCTCTATCGTGGAAGCATCAAGTGGTTCTCTTTCCTTAACATTGTGAAAATCATTCTTTGGATCCTTACTTGCTGATTTAGTGAACTTCAAATTTGTTGATTGTTCCTCCTCAACATTATTGCGGAGATCAATGTATTCTACTTCATTTGAAGGACTAGTTTCATCCTCAATCTTTGTAGCATCATGTCCATCTGGTACCTTTTTAGTCACATGTAATTCCTTTCCAACTTCCTCTTTCTTCCCTTCCTTTTCTTTCTCTTCTATACTGCTAAAATTATGTGCATTTGTGTTTTCTTTTCTTTCCTTCGCAAACAGAGGGTCTAATTTTTCCGAATGTTGTATAAAGTCCTGAAAGACCTCCATCAATTCTGCCATGAGTTTTTGTCTAGACTTCATTTTTACTAAACCACCAATCAATTACAACTGAGATTAGGTACCCAATAGGCAGGCTGGATTTTAAGCTCTGAATATTTTTTATTCACCCAACAAGATGGTAGGAAAACTATGCTCTGATACCACTAAAATATCCCACCCATGATAGGATATTTTCTATCTGAATTCTAACTGCCTGTTTGTGTTTTTGGTTTTATAGTTTTTTTGTTTTTTTGTGGTTTTGAAGATTGTGTTAGGAAATACATGAAATGCAAAATAAAGAAATACTGAAGCACAAATATACTATTATATCTTTTTAGATTTATTAATGCTTAGAAATTACATTAAAAGCATACCCGGAGGTCAATTATGAATTTATTGCAAATCTGAAAATTAATGACCAGCAACTACAACCTCCTTATTTTGGACGCCTATCACAAATGAGTGTTTTCTCCACCTTGAAATTGCTGCAGTATTAATTGTTTGCCCTAGATCCCAAGATTCTGAAAGTTTGATGCCCAAACCCTAGGCGTTTCCTTCTCAGAATTCCCATGCCTTAGCTTGCTTTGTACGGCTAGCATAGGATTGTACAACCAGCATAGGAAGACCCTCATGTGCCAATAAAGATTGGTACGAACAGTAATAAATATGATCAGCAATGTTTGTCTTTCAATCAATTCTGATCTGCAACTCAAACCCTTGAAATACTTTGAAATAATCAACTCCAATATGCACAAATGCAACTCCTGAATGAAGTCACCTGAAGAGCAATCCTTGGGTGTTATTTCACACCTGTAGATCACTGAATCCAAGAGAGTTTTCATCCTCCAAGATTGAATTCTAAATCTGAAACCCTTGTTTCTTCTCCACAACAAAAGCATCAAGTTTGTAAATGTTTGAATGAATAATAAAAATGAGCTTTTTGAATGCTTATATACTCTTCTCAAAAAGCCATGATTCCTTTAGGACTTTTAATCCATTAAATATTTAATGATATTTGCTTTTGTTGCTCAAGTGTTATAAACTTCATGTGAGCGCCCACTTTTATGACTTAAATAATTGACCTTATGTTATAAAAATAAATCATATATTATAAGGTCATTAAACACCATTAATGATATCCACTTATAATTTAATTATTATTAAAGTTCACACTTTAATAATAATTATTAAATCATAACTCCATTAAAACTCGACATTAATTGATTCTGCCAACACCACGAGGTAACCCACTGCTTCTATTGCTCATCTGAATGGCTTACTATAAATAGTAAGGTTGGACCCAAATGTCCAAGTGACTTACTAAAAATAGTGAGTGCAAATAGAGCTTGAAACACCTTAGAAAGGTTGTCCCTGAATATCACCAAACACTGGAGAAGAGCACACAAGAAACTGACACCCAAAAGTCATCTAGAGAACCAAGAAATTGCCAAACAAAGACCTCTAAACACCAACATTAGCCTACGAGGACTCATTGATAGGCTAATCCATCAATATACTAAAACTGGCTAAGAAGGGGACATTACAACTCATGGTTTGTTGTGTTTGTCTCTATCTTCTAACCCTCTATTTCATATTGAGTCCTTTGATTCTCCCAACCAAGTTTGAACTAAGTTGGCTAGTTTGTTTAAGGTTCAAGATGTCATGAGAAGTCACCACTCGGAAAATGAACTCATTAGTTTGAGTCCTAACAATTTTGACACCATCCAGGACTTCTTCATTGATTTGAAATCGTTGAGATTGCAATTAAAACAATGTGGAATAAAAAAAGAAGACACCCAATTGATCCTTAGCATTCTCTCCAAATTTGATGCCAACTATTCAGTCTTTGTCTCTGCCTTCTATGACACAAAGGGTCCCATAGGAGCTCAATTCACAATGCCATTTTTACATGATTTTTCCACCACTCTCACAAGAGAGGAATATAAGCTAATCAAGATGGGTACTCTCAAATCCTCTTGTCATATGCCCTAGTTGCTAACCAAGACACAAAGGAACAAAAAAGATAGAGCAATAAGGATAAGAAATAGAAAAACAAGGATTACAAGGACACAAACAATTAGGAACATTTGCCTCCAAAACAATTTCTGAGACCTCATCCTTTAAAGGCAACAATCCTAAGAAAGGGAAGGTTAAATGTGCCTATTGCAAAAGGCCTGGTCTTGATGAACATGAGTGTTTGAAGAAACAAATTGATCTCTTGCCACATTTTTTGGGGAAGGACATCAATGTTCCCAAGTTAGTGAAATAGAATTTTTCACATGAAAGGTCTTCTAAGGCAAAAGATAACAAGAGGAAAGGAAAGGGTATTGTACCCAAAATTAATTTTTTTGCTTCAATAAAGGCATTTTGATAAAATGGTCTAAATCTTGTAAAATTGTCGTCAAAAGTCAATTTTAGGTCAAACGAAGCATGGGCTTTTTGTAGGTTTACTATCCTTGAGATACTCGCAAATTTTGAAAATTTTGAAAATTAGGGTTTCGGACCCTAGTTTTTAGAAAAAACCCTAAAAATAGGACCTTGTCAAAAATGACTCAAAATGATTTTGATTGGCTTATTTCTTGTCATGATCACATTGGTCTAGTCAAAACCAGAAAAAAGTAAGTTTCGCTCTGGTGGGTCTAACTCAATTTTTTAGGAGAAAAGTTAGGACCTCTGAGGTCAACAATGGCAGATGGCCAACACCAAGTATCGAAATCTAAGCTCAAATGCATCACAGAAGATTCTATGGCGAAAGATGCTTGAAAGATGCTCTATGCCGGAGGGGGAAATTTCAAAGATGAAAAATGTTAAAATCATTATGTTTGGAAACAGCACGCCTTGCTATAAGGGAGATGCCTTTGCAGTCAAAGCCTTGGTCAACTTTGCAGTGTTTGTGCACATAAAATGATGAAAGCTCACACAAGCAATGAACACGCTTGTGTCAGCAGCAACGAAGCTCAAATGCAGTCGACCCAGTCAAGCAACATGTTGAACGCAGAACACGAGGGAATTAAAAATCGTCAGAAAATCGCCTAACTCTGGAGCCAATTGCACCCCTGTAGTCCAAGGGCGCCCTTGGATTTGAGAGGTCAAATGTAGTTGTTAACACTTGCTGAACCAATGGTCTTCTTCAAAATTCTACTAGCTTTCTGACGGATCATCAAGCAAGTCCAACAGATTTGTCAAACTTCGGCAAACAAAGGCAAAGGCGGAAGACGCTGCAAGGTGAGAGTCATCCAAAATGGCAGTGTATCAAGGAAACTACAACCTTGTAACCCAGGGGAGCCCAGAGAAGAGAGCCATTAGATGTCAGTTTTTGGATTGGTTATCTCCAGATGATCTTCCTGGCTTCAACCCAACTTTGCAACAAATCTGTTTGCTAGTTCATAGGACATATCAAATGACAATGGTTGTTGGTCGAACGAACATGTAAAACAGAGGATAAAATAAAAGTCAAAAGGTCAAATGTACCCCTGCAGGCCAAGGGCGCCTAGCCTTTTGGTCAATCAAATGAGGTTTTCAGCAGCTCTTCTTCAAGAGATTTGCTCAAAATCCTTCCAGCTACGTGATGAATCCAGCAACCAGCTCACAAGACCTGTCGAATGCTCGTAAACAAAGATCAAGTGTGAAATGTTGATAGTCAAGGCAAGTTAGAAAATGCGAAAATTTCGCTATGTTGAAAAAATGCACCCTCCTTGGAAAAGGCGCCCAACCTTTTGGGGCCTCAAATGTAGCTTTCAAGTGTTATAGCTTCTAGGAAGTCCTCTGTTTTGATCAATCTTTGCAATGAAACCATCAACACGATCATCGGTGCAGTCAAACTCCCAGCAACGAGAGCCGAACTAGAGCATCCTGTTGAAGGTTGCAAACTGAATTACAGCTCATAAAGTCAAATGTACCCTTGCAGGCCAGGGGCGCCCAAACTTATGAGCCCTCTTCATCAACTTTCAGACTTTGCAATACCACTCATTCTTTTTGGAATTGAACTGGTTTTCCATTCCATATCTCGGCATGTTCGCAGGGTTCATCAATCAACGGTGAATGCAGATTAAGGCATGGAAGGTCAAGAATTGAGGATTTTGAAAATCTCTGAAAAATGGCTAACAGTGGCAAGAAAAGCACCCTTCTGGCAAAAGGTGCCCAAGGATTTGAACCATCAGAAGTCACTTTTGAGGTTTTCAGCTCCCAGTAACATTTCTTTAGAGTTGATCCAACTCTACAGTGAGACTGTCAACCAAGCCTCAAGGTCACTCAAGCATCCAGAATTAAAGGTCAAACAGAGGCAGTTCATCACAGCAAAAGTTGAAAATCTTTAAAAAAATTCTAACTCCTAAAAGCTTGGATGCCTAAAGTCAAAGTGGGCCTAGTTGACTCTTAGTTACGATTTTTGAAGGCTTCCTCTTGCATATGGCATCCCAAAATCAGTGGAGAACTTGTAGTTAACAGGGCAATCACGGAGATTGACTCTCCAATTAGGGTTTGGTGCCCTAACTGATGCTTGCAACTCCAAATTGATATTTATCAGAGCCTAGGCATCCATTCTTCATTATTCTTTGCAGGTTGAAGAGCTCAAACACAAATATTTTTCTCCAACGCCATTTGAAGGATCTAATGGAAGCCATTTTCAGTGTTTTTTGTAGTTCCAAGTTCAGGTTGCACAAAAGGACATGTTTCACAAAACTTCATCTCAAGGCATCATTTTCCAAGGTAGCAGTTTATAACTTCTAGCTTCTCCCCACATATTTCTTCTATTCCTATCTTAGGTTTTCTTGCATGTCCAAATAAACAACAATATTTCACAGATCTGGCCTTCTGGGTACGTTCGGCATAGCATTGGCCACAAAACCCATGTGCCAAAATTTTCCGAAAAAGTTGCCCCGCTGCTTCTAGTTTTTAGGGTTTCTACAAAAAGTCACTTTTTTCAAAAACTAAGGAATTGGATTTGATCAGCTCACAAGCGCCTACAATACCCATGTGCTAGAATTTTCCGGGAAAAAATAGCTTTTGGAGCGCTTCTGCCCTAAGGGGTTGTTGCATGTCAAAGAAAATGTCACTTTTTTGAAAATCTGACGTTGTGGGTTCGTTCAAAAATATATTCTCAACAAAACCCAATCAGTCCAGGTTCTTCAATATTTTAGTTTGTACATGGAGGCAGCCTCTTTTCTTTGGGGACTTTCTGTGTCCATGGGTGCCTCATCAGGTTTCATTTGTCAAGACCCATCTTTTCACCCATCTAAGCTACAATTAAGATGGGGCATTAATGTAGGTTTTTATTTTCTTTATCTAAGTTTTCCTACAGTTTTAATTAAGCTTGCTTAAGTTATTAGTTGTAAGTAATAATATGAGTGGAGTGAGTTGTTAGCATCTACCATAGGAATTACTCTTTCCTATTTTGGATATTCTAGAGTTACACTTTCTATTGATTGTATTTTCCATAGATTACATACTCTATGAGTAGCTGAGTAATTGCACATTTTTTGCCATGGCCAGTACTCTTGACTTTTGTTAGTGTTCCTTAGATCAGATTATATAACTAAAAGCACTTAAAAATATTGCAACACATAAGATAATAAACACAACAAGATACCCTGGGAAAACCCTCCTCTTGAGGGAGAAAAAACCCAGCAAATAATCCTCTTATATAATATAGGAACAAGAGCAGAAATCTGCTTACAACTCAGGCCTAGCAATGGCCGAAATTGATACAATGAATAGTTGCACCTCTCCTAGATGCAAAAGATACAAATGAATATGTTCTTCCTTGAAATCGGACTGCTGCTACACAAGTGCGAACTTCTTCTAGGCTGCGAATTTTCTTGAATGAACTTGAATGTCAAATGACAAGGAATGACCTTGTATTTATACAAATGAGGCACCTCCTCAATTAGGTCGGCTCCCTTGGGAGAATAATATAAATATAATAAATGCCAAGGAGGTCGGCCCAATACAAGACAAAACATGCGAACCTAGATAGGGTCAGCCCTTAATGTTTATTACTCATTAACAATATAAATTAAATAGCCGGAAGGCTATCATTTAATTTATGTTTTCTTCTTTAAGTGTGTGCGCTGGAAGTGCAGGCCTAAGCTGCTTATAACATCAACAACTTTTACTCGCCACTCGCCTGAACATATTCACTCACCGAATATTTGCAGAGTACTCGCGAAAAAACATATTCACTCTGACTCGCCGATTATTCTCTTTCAAGTTCCATGATACACATTATCAGTTATCATAATGAACAGTTAAAGTTTGTATATAGTTAACTTATACTATTATACAAAAATTTTAATGGCATTACTGTGTTAAGTTATTGTTATACTATTAACTTACTATTATGGCATTACCGTATCAGTTATCATATAGTTAACTATTTTTAAGTTGCCGAGTTTTTGCTAAGTCAAAAATTTTGGGCTTGTCGAGTACTCCCCAAGTTTGAGTATGTAAACTATGGTATTTTCCTCCTCCCACTCACATAGTGTATATATACTCATTAACCTAACATGTGCCTTACTGAGATTTTTCTATTGTGAGTTTGTCTTAATGCTATTTTCCTTCTTGAGCATTTGCATATCTCTTTAAGGAAACTAACTCTTTTTAGTTATTTTGGTTTCAATGCCATTTGCAAGATTAGTTTCATTGTTTCTATTTCATGGTGTAGGTTTTGGGTAGCTTTAATTGATTCCTGAATCTAACAATACCACCTGCAATTTAGAGATGAGATTATTAAGTTGTAGTATTTCACAGATAATCTAAGTGGAAAAAAGGAGAGTATAATTGGCAAAATGATGCTTTGAGTATTGTGTACCCCTTTCAATAGCTGGAAGCTTAAGTAATCAGCCTTTTCCTTGCGCATCTGCCAGTAGTCTGGAAAGTGTCTCCCTTACAATTATGAACAAGTATGGGCTGAGTAGATCCCCCTGTCAAAGGTCTCTGATAGCAGTAAAAGGTGGGCCTGTATCTCCATCAAAAGGGATGGAATATAAAAGTGTTTAGGAGAACATATTTTTAATGTGAAAGAATCTCCTTCTATCATATTTAGAAAGAAATATCAGAAAGTATTAACCTGAGCTCTTCACCATTATAAACTCATAAACCTTGTTGAACATGCTAAAAATACATTAGAAAGTAATATCAGAATGTATTAGCCTGAGCTCTTCACCATTATCAACTCGTAAACCTTGCTAAACATGCTAAAAACACATGCATATCTGCAATAATATTTATGAAACATTGCATATCTACAAAAGAATAGTTTCTTAATGCATCTATGCATGTCTGACCCTAGCTAGCTCCTACTTTGGTTGATCTTTTGTGAACCACCAGTTGGTACTCTGTTTGTCACCTATCATAACTCAAATTATTACTTGGTAGACTCACAATTTCTCAATTTTAGTTCAAATTAGTACAGACTGCTCACCCTTAAAACCTGTCTAGTAATTTCTCACAACAAGAACTTAATAGTGCTTAGCACAATGATTATTTTCCCAATTGCTCAACTCAAATGCCATTCATGTAATATTTCCATTAAAAAAATATATATTTAAACCCAAAAGAGAACACACAAGGAACTCAGAAAGAAAAATTACAATTAGTTCATGGTATTAAGAGACGGTACCAATGGCAGAATCCTATAGATAAGATAGAACAGTATTACATGTGTGTACTAACCCAATTACTAAGATTGGCTATCACTCTCTTCTAGGAGATTAATCCACTCTCACTAGTCTTAGTCACTGAGTGGACAACAAAGCATGTTTTGTTTTTCTAAACTAACCAACAGCTATCCATATCACAGAACCGAGTTCTTGATAAAATATTCAATTATGTCCGTGAATGTCTTCTTCATTAAAATTTACAACCACTGTTGTGTTGGGCAATATTCCAAACAAAAATATTATTTTCTTGGCTTCCTTAACCCAATTGCATGAGAATAATTTATTCATTGGTTAACCATTAATGTTAACTTTTTGAATTTTTTATCATAAGAATCTAAAGCATGCAAGAGTAAGAAATAAAAAGCCAATGGATAATTCAAATTTCTACATTCAGAGTGTTTTTTTATGACCACGTCAAGCCTTTTTATATTTTAACTATTGTAATTATCTTTGATAATTCAGGCAGAGCTTTAAATAAATTTGTTAAAATCCATGCAAATGAATCCAAATCTTCCTGTACCTGACGACTCAAATCTCTCAAAGTAGCAAACACTTTTGTTCAAAAGCTATTAAACAATAGTCAATGCCATTATAATTGATTGCTACAGAATAAAAAATACCTGCATGCCACATTCTATGGATATTGTTCGGGAAGTGGATTCTCCAAATGCTGACAATTTTGAAATCCAATAGCCAAGGGCAAATGCAGCTGCATGTAGAATTGCAACTGGAAATATAAGTTGTCCTCCTTGAGCCTTTAAAACATCTGACACTTGTCCAATCTGTCAATAATAGTAAGAAATATCTTCAAATAATATTGAACGATTAGACAAATGTAACACTATGAAACATCATATATAAGTTGTTAACTTCTATGTAATTTCTTTTGCATGGGTTTTGAACATTTAAAAGATATTTTTTTCACTGGGTACTTACAGGACTAGCACAGAGCAGAGTTGTCAGAATAACACCAACCAATGGTGTGAAAGTTGTTATCTTCTCCGTGAAATTTGGAAAGTATTCATGTGACAGTACTGGAGAGGAGAAATACTTCCATGAGCTAAATTACTCCAACCACCATAATTAACTTCACGAAACAATATCTCTCATCTAGAGAAAAAAGACTATTAAGCTATAAAAAGTGTGTCAAATAAATATCTGACCTCCAATCATAGTGGGCAACAAGACGACCTGGAATGTGCTAAGGGCCAGACCCTGTCCCAACAAGTAAAAGAATATCCAACAATAAAATAAAAGCACCAATATCTCAACTAAATACTGAAATTGATGAAATGGGTGACTTTCAAACAAGTTTATATCCAACATGATAATGTATTCATTGTTATGATAACAAATAACCTATAAGTAAGAATTAATCATTATTCAAAATCCCAAAATAAAATCAAAGCTGAGCATTGTGTCCCATACACAATGTCCCGTTAAGTGTGAATCTGAACACTGGACCAATATGAAATTGGTGAAATGGAGAAAAGTCAAATGAGTTTATATTTAACATAATAATTTATTCTTTGGCATGATCCCCTACAAGTAAAGAATTAATATTTCCTCTTAATCCTGAAAGGAAATCATAGTTGAGTATTATGGTCCACACCATAAATGTTTATCTTACCGCTGCATCAACTGGAACTAGCTGGCCTGCAAGAATCTTGGTAAGGAGTGGAGTCATCACAATAGCACCAATGGTTGAACAACTGCAAAAAGGCAACTAAGATGCAAGATGTGAACAATGACTTCCACCAGATTAGAATCAAAGACATCCCACTAATGTTAAATATTTTTTTAAAAGGATGAATCATAGTATAAAACTGAGATATCCAATCTATACCATGCTATTCTACTAATCTCTATCCTAATATTATTAAGGGGACAAAATTATTGAAAATCATGCTTAAGAGAATTTATCCAAATTTGAAAAAAAAATTAATGACTTTGGAAATAACAGGAAAGAGTGATCATCTTATACTATATGAAACAAATGCCAGAATTGTAGGGTATAGCAATTGGATGTGCTGTTAGTGGCCATTCTATACATGATGAATGGACCCTTAAAACATTCACATGGAACAGCAGTGCACTCAAGGAAGATGATACATCATACAAGTGAACACACTTGAAATTTGCATTTGCTAGTTTCCTCAGCACTTGTTGTGTAATATTGTAATTTATTGTTATGACTTATCAGAACTTTAGAAGACCTTTTCCACAATTCGGCACTTAGTCCCTTCTCACTGCAACCATTACCATGAAGCCAGTGAACTTGTATTTGTCGCCATTATCTACTCATTAATGTAAATGCTATGGTATCATCAACACACCCTGAAGCAAAGACAGACTCCATAGCTCAAATGGAAACAACTTTTGCTGCTGCACTGCTCAAACTCTGATCGATGGGCATTATAGGACTCTGGAGACCCAACATTTAGGAGTCCATTATGTTATTTAAAGTTCACCATTGCCAAGATCTATAACAGCAGTCAAATAAATTCCCCAATTCTTCCTTCCACTAAGTCCATTATGGTATTTATTATCCATCACAGTCAAAGCATCCCTGAAACAACCACTTTGAGTGTCTAGCTTACCTATGCCTGGTTAGGCCACTTCCTTCCTTAATAAAAATTATTTCTCTCATATAAGTGGAAATTCAAGTCTCAACCATATATGCTTTAAACCAAAGTATGTGATGAACATGACACTGGCTATAAATTCAAGGCAGGTTATGTAAGAATTCTCCGGCAAGACATATACATGGATCATTGGCTAGCCCCATCTTTTATTACTAATTATTGAAATTTGAGAAGCATAGACTGCTTTGTATGCATCCAAATTATATCATGTAAGTGTTATAACATAACCCAAGGAAAACATGAATATGTGTATTTGTTAAGGGTTTAAGTGTTTAATTAGTTACTGAAGGAAGTTATGCACAGCTGTGCTTTTGACATTTTGGAATATTAATGCAAAAATTTTCGCTTCTAAGACAAGGCCAACCCTGATTTGATAAAGCTTTCTTGTTCCCATCTTCTAGACTACTACTAAGGTGTTCTAGTAAAAGCTTAGACTCATTGAATGTCAAGTCTTAAAAGAAAATACAGCCAAAAGGTGTTGTATATTTAATTAAGCAAAGTGCTCTCAGAACAAAGCTGACTTCATTGGTGGAAGAATTTGAAGCTCTGAAATTACATTGTGGGAGCTCACTAAGTACATTAGTGACCTGCAAACAGGCGGATGGGTGGAGGAGCTTTCTAATGAACTCCAAGGCACTTCCAGAGGAGGCTTCCTCTGCTGTTGATCAGAGCCAAGGCAGAACAGCTCAGGTTGTACCGGCAGAGACCTTTCTTCCATTTACAACGGCCTTCTTTCTAGAGACCAGCTGAACCAGAAGTATATCCTGTCAGTCCTAGAATTGGAGAGATCCTGGAGATGTTCAAGATAAGGGCCATGTGGGACATGGAGGACAAAAAATATGAGAAGAAGGTGACTGGAGAGGAGCTTAGCTAGTAGGTGGGAAAAGTGAAGCTGGAAATTAGGGAGCAGCAGTAAATGGTGGCAAAAAAAAATACATGTTTCTTCTCCAGCTATTATCCCTGCTGCCAAAGGATAAGATTGGCTCCCATTGTGTATTGCTTCCTTTATTTTTAAGTGAAGAAAAACTTTTGGACGGATTTGTATATACTGCAAGTAAAATATGCTAAGTTGTTCAATAATGAAGCTTTAAGCATTTTAGTAACATTTTAGCATAGATGCCAGGTTTCTGTTTGTAATCCAAAGTTTATACCTATGCTTCTTAACTGAATATATCTAGCACAAGGTGCTTTTATTTGGCCAGTAAATGCAGTGTGTTCTACTATTTTCATAAGGAACCTATTTAACCCTGTTCCTACTGATCCAAAAAAAAAGAATCTACAAATACATTTTTTATTCATGTATCTAGAGGTTATGATAAACACTTTTAAAGTTCATATTAAGCTCCAAACATTAAATATAACTTAATAACTCAACATAAAATGTAATATTTTGTGATATTTCCCTCCTAACAGCTCCCTTTAACATGAAAGTACATGTTACTGTTATTAAGCCGCACAAGAGCAAAATTTTAGACCAATTTCTAGGTCACAGTTTATGGGAGGCCATACTCTTAAGTCTGTGTTTCAGATCCAGAAACTGTACCAGACACCAAAGCTCTATCAAGCTGATCCTACAAATGTGATTTCCGAGTTACTAGAAAGTCTGTCCAACTCAAAAGGGCTATAGTAGGGCAGGAGAATACCTGCATTGCTTGTCACCAAATTACTCCTAAATTGACCTGTCCGTCACTGGATTATTTTTCCTTGTTCATAACTTGATGCAGGAGAATGTTGCAGTTCACTCTCCATAACATAAAAATGCATCATACTGTTACTAAGTCCCCCAAACACAAAATTACACAAGAAAAAAGTTTAGACCAATTTCTAGGTCACAGTTTATGGAAGCCTTCACTCTTCAGTCTCCATTTCCAGAGCACCAAAGGTCAATTGCACTGGTCCTATAAATATGTGTTTTGGTTATTGTTAATTAGTTCCAGCTTGAAATGGATATGGTAAATCAAGAACATACTCGCATTTCTCAGCATCAAATTGCCCCTTTACTGAGATATGCATCACCAGATTGTTTCTCCTTGCTTGTAACTTGATCCAGGGAGATGCTGCAGTTCACTCATAGCCATTTAGTCAGTCCGGAAACATTTCGAAGATATACTTAGTAATAACTAATAAAGAAAAGCATGCAAAATTTATGCATGAATAGATTAAGACTAATTAAGCACACTGTTTAAATTAGCACGTTAGGACTGCTGTTAGAGTAAACCAAGTCCAGTTGGAGTCATGTGCAAGAGCTAAGTAGCCGGTTCCAATATTGGTTCGGATTCAGGTTCGAGGCTTCGGTTCGCCAATTCGGCTAAATTTTATTTTATTTTTTATTTTTTTTGTAGGGGGAGGGCGTTTCGGTTCATTTTGGGTTCATTAGTACAAAAAACATTTAAAAATAAAATATATATATTATTTTTACATGTTTTTTGTACTAACATATATATATGCAGCCTAGAAGCATAAATTAGGATTAGAATATCACATATCATATAAACAACAAAAACACCATAAACTTGAATGTCATTTAAAACATGCACGATAAATATTCATCGTTCAAACTTCAAGTTCAATATTACAACACTTTAATGTTTTAATCATCATATGGATTCTCTAAATCATCAATATCAATGTCAACATTGACATTAGATGAAGTAGGAAGACTATGCCAATGGGCACCGTCACTAGCACTACTATTGTGCCCATGCTGTTGTTGGATACCGGACTCCTCATATGCAATATGGTGGGAAGTGGAAGCATCCAAGTCAGTATCCCCTGGCTCTATATCCCACAACTTCGTCTCCCCTTCCTTGTAGTCACGTTGTTTGTGTGAAAGGAGACGCAAGTTGGAATGCACATATACTAAGTTCTCTGCTCTTTTTGAGAGCGATTTATTGCACTTTACTGAGTGGATGAAAGAATATGTGCTCCAATTCCTCTCAGATGCAGATGAACTAGCAACCTATGAAGACAAAGTAAACAATTAAAGTTATAAATTATAAATATTTTAAAAAATATAAATTATAAACGAAATTATGAAACTTTTAAAACTAAAATATGAAAATTTATTAAACTTACTTGCGATAAAACTTTGATTGCAAGGGGCTACAAATGTTTGAAGTATTGTCCATGGAAGTACCACCAACTATGAGAATCCTTTAAGAACCTATCACGAAGAGCATCAACACCTAGACCATTTTAGTGCACAAAATCAATGAACTCATTCGTGACTACACTTCACAAATCAAGATCAGGGAAGAGTCTCATGAATGCTGCCTTGTACCCTTCAACCACTTCAAAATCTCTATATGGAGGAAGCCTTGTTGGCATTGAAAGAATCTAACTACTGTAGTATTTTGGAGTCAATGCAAAGGCAAGAAGGTGTAATGGAGTTGTCATTTTGTTCCATCCTTCTTCAACAATTGTTTGCACTTGTTTGAAGAAATTTTATTCAAGGTCTTGCTCTTTCGCATTTATGGTGCACTTGATCTTATCAAGCATTGAGTCTATACCATCATATATCTCTTCAATGCATGGCTTGTCCATGTCAATATAGCGAATCATACTCAAAATGGGCTCGGTGAAACTAAGGAGATACTCCACACGATCCCACCATGAGTCATCTAATATCATGTTCTTAGTTTTTGTTGCTCTTTCAATGCTAGTTTGCCTCCATATAGACCAATTGTTGCTAATCACCATGCTAAAAAGTGCCTCTCTAACTTTCACAAGTCGTCTCAAGACGATTGTGTTAGAGGCAAAGCGGGTCTCTGCAACCTATTGCAAATTAAAAAAATTAAATTAAATTAAAAATAAACTTTAAAGAAGAATTTAAATTAGAATATACAATCAAATTATGAAAATGTAAATATTACTTCACTTACCTTCAATAGCTCCAATTTTGAAAATGATCTAAGGATCCCTTGAGACAAGTGGTGGTTGGTGATGAACATCTGAATGTCCTCAGCCTCTGCAAACAATTCTTTGATCCATGCAATTTTATTCCCAATATTTTGCAACATAAGATTTAGTGAATGGACTGCACAAGGTGTCCAAAAGATATGTGAATATCTTTCCTCAACCAACAACCCTACAGCTCTACAATTCTTGGCATTGTCCATTACAACTTGAACAACATTGCGAGGTCCCACTTCCTCAATGGCTGCAATGAGAATATTAGCAATAAATTGTCCATCTTTTACTTGCCCCTCACAATCCACAACTTTCAAAAACATTGCCCCTTTAGGGGACACCGCTATGACATTGATCAAAGGCCGATTTTTTGGGTCCTTCCAACCATCAGAAACAATGGACACACCTGTCTCAACCCATGAATCCCTTATGGGCTTCAATGAATCTTCAACCAACGAAACCTCCTTTTCCAATAAGGTGCCACGCACCCTCTCATAACCCGGGCCCTTGTACCCTTTTGGAGCTTCATTAACCATTCTCAACATCTCTTTCCAATATGGAGAACGAACAACATTAAAAGCTATTCCATTGGCATATATGCATCTTGCTACATTTTGGTCGGCAATGGCTCTACTCTCATTTTGAAATGCAAGTTCCAAAGGCTTCTTCATTCTCTTGTTTGCAATATGTTGTGCACTTTGAGCTTGAGAATCCAGAGTGGCCATAAATGGGTGGTCTTCTACCACAATATTGGGATTAGATGGGGGCTGCATTCCCTTTGATTTTTTTTAATAAAGGGTGATTTCCTTTTTGGGCTTCCCATTCATCTGTTGCTTCTTGCTCCATAATGTATTTTGCAACCATCTCAAGTGGAATAGGTACATTGTCTTTTCCAGGGCAAGGCTTGATGCCTTTTCTAGTTATGCCACACAAATGTGCTTTCGCCCTAAAATATGAACTAGAATATTGAACATCACATCCATTGCATTTCCAAATGTAATTACCACCACTTGGAACCGGTTTTATCATTTCAACATACTTCCATAGTGGAGAATTTGGATCTGTTTTGAACTTTGATTTAGTTGCGGAGCCGAAGGTAGAACCAATTGACATTGTGATTCCTATGGCAATTTCTTTTGCAAACAACACATTCAAAATTTGAAATTTCAAAACAAAAACAAAAAACTTGAAAACAAAATATTGATTTATAAAACCTAGCTCTTTTGAATCTTGCATTGTAGTGTCCCTTAGTTGGCCTTGCCCTAGAATCCGCTTGTTCGCTAAGTTTAGGGTTTCCTTTTTCCCAATGAATGTCCTTTCAATACAATAACCTTGGATTGGAATCTGTATTCATCATATTAACAACATATCTATTAGCATTAATATCTAGATATCCAAAATCATACATAATCATACTTGCAGATTGAAAACAAAAAGGAAGTCACTCAACCCATCAGGAGAGGAGAATCCCTAAGGAGCCAGCGGTCTACCACCTTCTATTGCCCAACCTTTATCTTAGGCCAACGGGGCAATATACATGTGTGGAACCCCCATCCCTCCATGACCCAACCTTTGCACAAGGCTAGCGGGGCAGTATGCCCATCCCTTGCTTCAGGCCAACGGGGCGGAACCTAGATGGGGTTTATAGACAAACCACTTAGGTCATGACTCGCCTCTCCTAGCAGGATTACAATTAGATAGCAGACAGTCCCATGCAATTTCTTGGTATTCAGTCATTAGCAATTCACTTGCATCTTCATATATTATGCTAGGAAAAAGTCTACATGAAGATAAATCAAAGAGCGTGAGTAAATATAGCAAGATCCATATCTGTAGTTCAGTCATTATGTTCTATACACTTATACAGTCAACAATTTAGTTCAGTCCCATATATGTCTACCATATCATTTAGTTCTAAAATGAAAATTCGTTAGAGTGCAGAAATAAATTAATGAGTATCCATGCCTATATATTCATTCTATTTTCTGATCAATGCAACCTACAGTACGAATATTAGTTCGCCCTAATTTTCCATTTACAAAACCAAAACAACAACCACAACAATATAGACTAGTCATTATTAGAATCAGTCCTGACGAAGAAACAATCATAGTTTATAACGTTCCAGGACTACACAGTCCGTCCAGAGTTAATATCCAATATCAATTTGCCATGAATCTATTTTTCAGAATGGTTCCAAATGCGTTAGAAGCAACTTGCATCTCAATAAACAAGGATAGAGATTACATTCAATAATACACAGACCAACTGAGTCAGAGGTTCATGCCACATCATTATGTCAAGTTGTGGAAACTAGATATCAAAGCCAGTGAGTAACCTCACCTGATTGGTGTGCCTAGTATCAAGTTCCTTATTTTTGGCTCCTCTCAGTTAATATGCTGATATTGTATAACTATACATTATGCAAGAATGTCCTTGTCCTCCTAAAATATATATTTATTCATAATCTGTTCATTCTTCTTCTGAGTCTGTTTTATATATCTCTCACTGTTCCCTCTTTCTTTATCTTTTAATCTAAATGGTGGTGCCACTTTAAAAGGAGACGACCCCTATAAAAGAGAGATGACCCTCCATCATGCACCATTCCAATTAAAAGATATTTTTCCCTCACAAATAATAATTGCTTTCTAAATTATTTATTCTTTCTTGTGTATATTATGTGATTCCTTTATTTGATAGGAAAGCCCAATAATTCGTTCAAGGATGAGAACGACACCCACAGGTATGCCTCGTTCGTGAGTTGATTATCCAATATGCTACGATTGAGACAATTTAAGTTAGGTGGCCTCTCAACAATATGAAATCATCCTTCCTATAATATCCATGATTTGCAAAGAGGCGTGGGCTTCTCTTGTTAGGAGACGTGTCCTTTTGGCTACTGGTGTAGTTTAGACATAATAACTATTAGTTTAAGAGTTAATTGTCACCCCTCTTCTTATTGTTATTTTCGGATTGGTATCTTTGTATCTCTTCAAGTGAATAGGTGGGATTATTCCCTCAGCCCACGGCTCCACTAACTCTGTCGATTTCCAAAGTTTCTTCTATCTATGTGAGACGCCTATGGATGGTTGAATGGCAATCATATGCTCAAGTTTATGGCCGAGTATATACTAACCAACTGACTGTGATTCTTAATCAGTATCGGTGGCTTGCTATAGGGTCTGACATACCCAAGTGACATCGTCTCATGCCAACCTGGAGGATTTCTTTACATCGTGTAAGTATCGTCCCAAGGCCAGCTATATCGAGACTTACTAACAAATTACTCTTGAGCCCTTCCCACCATACACTCTATAGGCCGATAGGAGAGGAAGACGATAATTTGTGAAACGCTAAAATCACAGGCATGGCATAAGAAGTTGGCTTGGAATTAAATATATCTCCTGGGTCTATTATCGAGGTATTGAATGGTATATTGTATGGCTCGGGAGGAGTATCGTGCCATGTCCTAAGTGCCTTGTAATGCCCCTTTATACTATGATCATGATTGCTAATTAGTTATAACTTTATGTTCGATAAACATTGTTTTATGTTTTGGGGAATTATACAAGTATATTTAATTTTTTATAATATAATAATTATAATTATGATATTGTCTTTGACAATCATAATTATAATGATATCAAATTTTTAATATTTTAAAGATATATTTTGTTATTTTACCGTCACGATTTCAGGGACATGACATGCATACATTCATAGAAGAATGGAAAAACATAGATAAATCATAAAATTAAACATAACAAAGTTTCATGTTTGTAAAACAAAAAAAATGGATGAAAAAACTCAAAAAAAATGAGATTACCTCTTTGCAAAAATATCCTTCAACAATCTTTGTGGCAGCCAATGAACACTTGCAAATCTATAGGAATGGCAATGCAATCGTTTGTAGAAGCTTCAATGATCAATCTTCAACTCCTTTTCTCAATCCAACAAGCAAAAATGAAAGCTCAGCCTCTTGGAATGAAAATGCTTGTTTGCAAAACAAATGAATAAGAATGAGGTAGTTTAGGTGTTTAGAGTGATTTAGAGGTCACTTTTAGGGTTTCCTTGGGCGTGGGTCAAAGTCAAACTCTATAAAACATTAAAAAAATGCTCAAAAAAACACTTTATGGCCGCCTAGCCACGCAGGTTTTGTCTAGATTCACCCGGGTTCGCTCTAGGTCTGCCCGAGTTTGCTTGGGTTCTGTATGGGCAAATCCGACCAAGAAATGCCGAATCCTGGCCGAACCCACAAGCAAACTGGCCCAAGATCCGAAGCAAGAGCGAATCAGAACCCAAACCCTGCCTTCCAGAGGCGAATCCGGCAACACAATGCAAGAATATAATAATGTGCATGCAGAGTGCAGCAAAAGTTTACTCAAGAAAGATAAGAGGTAGAAATTAAAAATGCATGTAGGCTCTTTTATATAAGAAGGTGAGATGTCTAAGAAGACAAGTTGGGGTGTAACTTTGAATTAGACGAAGAAAGAAAGTTGGAAGTGTAATCTAGAATTGAATGAAGGACTAATTTACATAGAAAAACTCATCTTTGTAGATGTGTGTTTCCTGGATTAGGTTATTTTATTGATAGTTGAGGTTATGTAGTATTGAATAATTCAGTTTTCGTTTCTTTAATCCCTACTATTTCGTTTCTTTAATCCCTGCTATCAATAGCTATCATAACTTTCTCAACTTGCAAAAATTTCATTTGCTTGTTTTTGAGGTTTTTAAATTTTTTGGACCATTATTTAGGATTTAACATATTTTAAATCATAATGCCAAAATTTCACAACAGCTGAAACAGCATATTTCAGTTTAGTCTTTCTAATCTCAGGTATCTATTACAGGAGAAATAGGGCAGTGCTTCAAATTTTGACAATTTGCCAGAGTACAGACTGCATGATAACTTCAACAGATATTTACAAAGGCTACAGTGCGAGTAATCAGTGATTTCTGACAACTACAATTACTCCCATTAGGACTTCACCACAACTATGGCTGATTCTTTTCTTTTTCTTTTTTTCCAGCTACAGTGTCCTTTTTTAAAAATATTTCTCCTTAGCTTTCTCTAGTCCAACAATGACTGCTGAAATTCCTTTGCTATTCCTCTCAGAGTAGCACAACATAAAATACTTGTAGTAGGCACCCCATTAGTGGGGTAAGAGGAATCAATAGAGATCATCTTCTTGTTAAATGGTCTCCTCCCCCTGAGGGCTTCCTTAAGTTAAACTTTGAAAGAGCAGCTAATGGGAACCCTGGTGATGCTGGGCAGTTGTGGTGATTAGAGATTTTGCAGGCAGTTTTGTCAAGCAGGCATCGTTTTTTTTTGGTTCTAAATCTACTAATGAGGCTGAGTAGGAGGCAACTAAGTATTGTCAAAGACTTATTGTCAAGGGTGACTCTTAGGGGTTTTGTCAAAATTGGAAGCTTCAAAGTTTGTTGGAGGAGGCTTCTTCTTTATGTGGGAATTTCAATGACTCTTTTCAAACACTATTTCCAAGAATCTAATGGGGCCACCAACTTTCTAGCAAATTGTGGAGTAGATCAAGCTCCTTTTTCGATGCTAGTAAGTGATTGTTTAGACCATTGTAACGAGACTCGCCCAAACTCGCCAAGAATCGGCGAGTCCCAAGTCGAGTCGCCCTGGCCGAGTCCTAGGGGCTCGAACTCGGACTCGGCCGAGTCTTGGCTAGACTCACCGAGACCCATCAGCAGGACTCGACAATAGGCAGGGTTTGAAAAGTGTAAAAAAATACATGAAATTTTATTTTATTTTTTTACTTATTGTGAATGCAAAATGATGTACGCCATGGAGGTTTGTATGGTTTTGGACGTCTTAATTTGGGCTTGGTGGTGGGGGCGCTACCCCTCGACCCCGCCTGTATCACGACAGGGAACGCGCCCAGGGCACTGCCCCAGGACCCTTCGAGGGGCGCTGCCCCTCAACCCCACTGGGGGCACTGCCCCCAGACCCCCGCAAGGGGCGCTACCCCTTAACCCCGTTGGGGGCGTTGCCCCTTGACGCCATTGGGGGAACTACCCCCAAACCCCCGTGAGGGTCGTTGACCCTTGACCCCACTAGAGGCACTGTGCCTAAACCCCCACAAAGGGCACTACCTCTCAACCCCATTAGGGCAATTTCCCTGATACTTGAGATTATGGCTACTACATCATCCAAGACCTATCTTAGACACATTCATAGGAAAGATGCAGGCTCTTTTGAGCCATACACTTTTAGTTATTGTTTTGAATCTTTTGATATGTCATATTTGTTTGGAACATTTGATGTCATGGATTTCATATATCTAAGTGTGCTATTTGCTTGAGCAACTCAGCTAAAATTCATGTTTATAGTTATACTTATATGATCGATGTATACTTGTGCTAGTGATGAGGACCTTGATTGGGTTGACTGGGTAGATAGAGAGGTTGCGGCTATAGCCATGGCAAAGGAGGAGGCTAAAGCATGAGCAAACACATCCAAAACTAATGTTGGTGAGGGTGGCATGCAGTCACAAGCAGAGACTATGGCTGCAATTGCTACATCATCTAGGACCCACCTTAGATGCCTTCGTAGGAAGGATGCAAACTCCTTTGAGCCATAGACTTGTAGTTATTGTTTTGATATTTCATATTTGTTTGGAACATTTGATGTCATGGACTCATATTTTGTACCACACACTACTCCTGGTTCCCAACCGTCGCTTGAGAGCATGGGTTGGAACAAGGACGCACATGATGCAACAAAAAAGACAATTGCAGACTTTTGGTACTACTGGTACTACTGCACCATTCCCTTCCATGTAGCCCGGTAATTCTTTTTCGTTTAATTGTTTTAAAATTTATATTTAAATTTTATTATTTTATAATCTAGATGTATCTCATTATCGAATTCAAATTTAAAGTTAAAAACTTAAAACTTTTCATTTTACAATACTTATGTAACTTTTCATCATCCAGGACCCTTAGACGCCTTTGTAGGAAGGATGCTAGCTCCACTATGCCATAGAGTCATAGACTTATAGCTATTGTTTTGATATTTCATATTTGTATGGAACATTTGATGTTATGGATTTTATATTCCATGAGTTTTGTATACATTTGACTAATTTTATATATCTAAGTATGTTATTTCCTTCAGCAGCGCAACTACAATTTGTGTACTTTATACTTATGTGATCGTTGTATACTTGTGTATGTGATCAAATTTGCTTTTATTTGTGTTTTATTCAATAAAGGGTGCTTGAAACAAGTTTTAAATCCTTAAAAATCTCTAAATTTCTAGGGGTTTTTCAACTTTTTTTCATTTTTCCGAGTCTGAGTCCCAAGTCCCCGAGTCCCAAGTTGAGTCACCCTAGCCGAGTTTGAGTCGAGTCCAAGCCGAGTCCGAGTCTCATTACTATGGTTTAGACACATGGATTAGCCAGGGAATGTGTGTAGGTGACTGGCATCACCCTTAATTGGATTTGGCATTGTGGTGTACAGAGGGAATTTTCATTTATAACCCTCAGATGTGTGCAGTGTCCCTTCGAGTTTTCCTTTGGGTGCCCCTTCCGTGTGAGTTGTCTTCAGCTTGTGTGGAGTGTATTGAGTCTATCTTTTTTGCATGGCACTATTACTACCATGCTTATTCTAGTCTCTTGGTTTGGTGGGTAGCTTTTTCGAGCATCCATTCTCATTGGTTGCTATAGTTTGGATGGTTCTTCCTTGGTTATGTTTTTTCTTAGGTTGTTCTAAAGTGTCGAGAGCCCTTCCTCCATGGGAAGGTTTCTGACCACTGGCTCAAAAGGATTTTCCACTACCTAGATTTTATCTCAGTTAGTCTCATTATAAGCATTCTAGATCTGGATGGGGTGGATGACTATGGTACTATAATCGATCATGGAAGATTTTATTGAAAAAGTGGAAGATGTCATCCCTTCTGTTGAGATTTGCAAATAACTTGGTGAAAGCTAAGCCTGGGATGAATGTGGGTGTACATGATTCTGTGAGCTGGATGGAGGTTAAAAAGGAGCCAATGGAGGGTGCGGTTTCAATGGCATCCCTTAGTGGTGATTTCCATGTGCTTGGTAACGAACTCCTAGTTGTTTACCACTGTGTGAAGATTCTCACGACCTTCTATCTTGATCTTCATTTGGTGTTGAAGCATATTTTGGTGGCACATTCTCAACGTGGACTAGAGGTGACCAGCTCTTACACTCTACCATCCTTGGATGGATATTTGGTTGGTTGTTTCTAGCATCATAAGGAGATCATTCATGATGTCCAGCTTTTTTCCCTCTCACTAAAATGTGAACACTTTGGTGAGTCCCAAGTCAATGGTGGTTGGGGCTGGACAGATGGTGTTGGTGGTTCTCCGACTGTGAGTGGTGTGGGTGGCGAAGGCTCGGGCTTGTGTGGCTGGGTTGTTGCTTGCCAGGTGTAGTTTTCCCCGTTTTATTCCTGTAATTGGTGTATATTGTTGTTAGATCATCCCTTTCCATGCATGGGATTTGTTCACTTCTTATTCTCTCCTATTATAGTTGTAATGTTTTCTTCCATCTTGGGTAGGGGCCACTATGGAACCTCCAAGAATTTAATTTGAAAAAAATACTTGCATTAGGCATTAAAAATATATGCTCCAAATGATTACAAGGAAAGGATAATGTTGTGGAAATGGATGTATAACTTACATGACATCCCATGGATTATAGGGGGTGACTTTAAAATGATTGAAAATAGTGAAGACAAATTTGGGGGAATAGAAATGGGTTGGAGAGGGGATGAAAGATACTTTGGTATAGATTGAAAAGCAAGTTAAAACCCTTTGATCATATGGAAGGAATGAAAAGGAAAGCAAAAATATTTGGTTCACATGGTGCAATTATCAGAAAGGCAATAAAAGGATTTACTCTAGGCTTGACAGGTTTTATGCCAACAAGGAATTCTTCAACTTTGATGTAATGGAAAGGGGGGATAGAGTAAGGGTATACCCTTGCACACATCAAACCATCACCCTACCAGTGTGAAGATTATAATTGCAAAGGAAAACCCAAAGAAATTAGAAAAGAAGGAAAATTTACATTAAATACCAACCTTTTAAAGGATGAGGATTGTAATGAAGCTATATTTACTTTTAGAGAAATAAACAAACGGTTACTAAAAGATGAACCAGTAATTGAGAGATGGAATAAAAATATCAAAGGATGGACAACCATTTACGAAACGATAGGAAAGAAAAAAGCTATGAATAGTAGAAGTTATGAAGATTCCCTTCAAGAAAACCTATTTGAACTTAAAGCTAAGCTTCAAAGAGATCCTATAAATGAAGATTTGAACAAAGAACTGATAAACAAAAAAAACACATTGAGAAAACTGCAAACTAGCAAAATCCAAGGGCAAAAAATAAGAGCAAAATTGAACTGGTTAAACAATGGAGATAAAGGATCTAAATTTTTCTTTAGATTTATTAAAGAAAGGAATGCAATAGATAAAGTGGGATCAATATGGACAGACAACAAACTGATAAATTACCCAGAAGAAATAAAGAATCAATTCTTTGTTTTTTTTTTATGAAGAATCACATTGGAGGGGAATAGCCAATAGAAACTCAATGCTAGAAATCATTGCAAAAATATAATCCCCAAAAAAATCACTAAAGAAGTTGTAGAAAGGTTAAAAAAAAGAGATAACTAAGGAAGAAATTATAAAAGCCATCTAGACCCTTAATAACGACAAATCTCCAGGAGCAAATGGCCTACCTGTAGAATTCTACAAAAATAACATCAGCTGGATAAGTGAAGACCTAATTCAGGTATACATTGAAGCCATCAAAAGAGGATCTTTGGGAGAAGATATCAACAAACGCATAATCAAATTGCTTCCTAAAGAAGGTGACAAAGCCTTAATTAAAAATTGGCGTCAATCACTCTACTAAATGTATCATACAAGATTCTTGCAAAGGTCCTAGTTTTGAGACTAGAGTATATCATCCCTTCTTTTATTAGCTCTACTCAAATGAGGTTCATAAAAGGCAAATACATCTTAGAGAACCTAATAACAATCTAGGAGGCTATGGAGTGGGCAAGGAACTCCAACCAAAATATAGGCAAGCTCCTTTTGGACTTTGAGAAGGCTTATGATAGGGCAGAATGGGCTTTTCCATTGATGGCTCTAGAAGCTTTTGATTTCCCAAACGATTTATGTCAAATGGTAAGCACCCTAATGCAAGATGCAGTAGCACAAGTGGATATAAATGGGGCACTATCAAACCAATTATATCTACAAAGGTCAATAAGGCAAGGATTCCCTCTTGCCCCAGCCCTATTTGTGATTGCCTCAAATGCTATCTACTATCTATTAAGAAATTTCAACTAACTAGCCTAAGGTTAGAGGAGTAACCCTACCCAATAAAAGTGATCTAATAAACATCCAATTTGCAGATGATACTGCCTTGTTTATCCAACTTGAAAAATAAAATTTTGAGCACTTAATGCATAAATTGGACATATTCTGTGAAGCCTCTAGAGCAAAAATATCCAAAGAAAAATCTATTATGTTAAGCTGGATAAATAATCCCCCTAAGTGGTTCATCAATTTTGGGTTCCAATGGGGTGGACCAAATAAGCAAGTGAGATACTTGGTAATCGCATTTGTTGTCAATCCTTGCTTAAAAGAAATGTGGAACTGGGTAAAGGATAAAATTAGTAAAATATTAGATAAATGGAACAAACATTACCTTTCATTGGCTAGAAGGATACAAGTGTGCCAAAAAATCCTTTCCTCCTATAATTTGTATTACTCTTCCATATGGATGTTTTGTAGTTATCAAATAGATGAAATCCAAAAAAAATCAGACAATTCTTGTGGTATGATGGAAAAGGAAACAAAAAGAAATATGCAGTAAAGTGGGAATGGTGTTGTCTTGACAAGAGTGAAGGAGGATTAGAACTGAAAGATTTTTGAAAAAAAGGCATTCCCCTTGCTCTTAAATGGATTGTTAAAGCCCTAAAAGGCAATGAGCCTTGGAAACTTCTAATAAGAAATAATATTCAATTAGCAACACCAAAGCAAGCCAAATCATGGAAACATCACCCTTTTTGTGACTTACTATTTGGTAACTTCACTATTACCCCTACTAGATCTAACATATTTAAAAGTCTTTGGAAAGCTTGGGAACAAACCGGGCACTTGATCAAAGATAGAAATATAACTTAACACATCAAGAAAAAAAATTGTCCTAACAGTTCAATTTGGTGGAACCTATATTATAAAGAGAAACTCTTTGCTTTGTTACAAGGGTGTTCAACAAAAGCATGGTGTAAGAAAGGCATCAAATATTTCAAAGATATAATATGCAAGTTCAATTTTAAAACTTGGGCTTCTCTCAGAGATGAATTTGAACTGCCTACTTCCCATTGGAGAACATATTATGTTCTCAAAGAAGCCTATAAAATGCTTCAATTTCCAATTGAAATCGAGCTAAATAATGAAAGTTTAGACATTTAAATGGATTGATGATTCAGAATTAAGTAAAATAAAACCAAAGGTTGTGTATAAAGCATTAGTAAACACCCAAGACGTGGTCAAGCATATAAACAAATACTGGAATATAGAAATAAAGGATAAAAAATGACTCAAAATTTTAAATGGCCGTGGAATAAAATTTTGGAACCGAAAAAAGCCTACTTCAAATGGTTGCTAATGTTGAATAAGCTTCCAGGTATTGTTTCTTCCCATAATATGATTATTTGTAAAATTTAGAAAACCTGAAACTGTTGTGCATATTTTCTATGAATGTTTATTTGATAAAGAAATATGGAATTTATTTTGTGTTGAACTAGAAGGGTGGGGGGCTTTAAATAAAACTAAATGGTAGGAGATACTTTTTGGATTTATAGATGGATTAGATATTACATTGAAATTTTGTGGTTTTTACGGAAAGCAAAAAATGAGGAATGGTTCCAAGGTAAACAAAGAGCACTTACTGAGTCTAACAGAAGACTCATATTTTTCAATAGTTCAATGCAGGTTACAATAACAATGGAAATAGCGAAAGACAAATTTGTCAAGCTGTTGAAAACCAGAAAAGTGGAAGTCAACGAAGAAGACATCAAATATGCAAGGCACTGGCCATTTAACAAGGAAGACAACATTTGTTCGTGAAAAACTATCTAGAATTTCAATGGAAACACAAAAGAAATATAAAGAGGAAACCTTGAAAAGAGAACTAGGATTTTAAGGAGGACCAAGATTCTATGTGAACGAAGGAGAAGACGTCCCAATAGAGGTGATGAGATCCAATGAGGATATATGAAAGATACCCTCTCAAAAATTTGGTTTTTCAATGACAATTACAATTGTAATCAAGCACCCGTTAAGGTTAGCTGAAACCCAAAACGATGCAGAAAGAACTCTGACCAAGAATGCGCCCTAAAACCACTGAAGGAAGAGGGGCGGGCATATGGTCAAAGGATCCCTAGGATCTAGTAATTCACTAACTTAACTGATTACAATAGAATGAGAGGAATTAAACTCGACACCAAGCATGTGCACACAAGATCCCTTAAAAGGCGAGGTGCTATCATATGGTGGAGTGCTAATAACAAAATTGAAAGTACTTAGACAAATAACCAGCCATGAGAGAATTTCCACACTTCCAATAAAACAATGGGGGGAAAGAAATTACAAATAAATGATTCATCCGCTGCGGCAGGCATCCACTCAAGAGTGGGGATTCACCACTTGACAGTGGGTATAAGAAGCTTACAATTCATTTATCCACACTGGCGGTATACCATCCAAGGGTGCTTAATGTGAAATTTAGAAAAACAATGCAGCAATGATAAACTGGAACAGTACTACTATTAACAGTTTTTACAAATAGAAGAGAGTTGCAAATTACAAGATTTTTACAATGATTTCAAAGCACCAAGATATAAGATGATTTCATATTAGATATCAACAAGAATGAAGAAAGACTGAAAATGCAAACTGAAATAATTCTGATTTAGAAATCTGCAATTCTGGAAATGAATTATCAGCAACTGCAGAACCAATCAAATGCTCATAACTTCACCAAATTACCTCCAATTGAACTGAAATCTTTTGCAGATGATCTCTAAGAGGATGGCATCCAAGAACCAATCAGGAATCAGTGTCAAATCCTTCTTATTTTTTTGGCATGAATCCCAATGCCACTAAGAAAGGTGTGGCCCTCCTTGAGGGGCGATTTTAGCATAAAAAATCAAAAACTTCAAAATTAAATCTGCAAACTTCTGAGAATGGTCGCCACAAGCATAGAATTTGTTTGATCAAATACCCATCAGCAAATAAAATTCACCATGAGAGTTGCAAGTGAAATCGACTTTCAGCCATGTCTGCAACAGCAACTCCAAAACTGAATATATCATCAAAAACTTCAATTGTAAGGCTCAATCTATTAGTCTGGATGAGAAGCAGAAATAAAAAACCAACTAGGTATTATCTTTCAAACACGAAATTGGATTGTAACTAGGAGGTCAGCATTCCTCGAAGTGAAAACAAGTTGTCATTTTGACAGCATAACAATAGTATAAACATTGGATACCAAATGTTGCAGCAAAGCTTCATCTTATAGAAAATGGGAAGACTCTTCAAATTCCAAGCAAGGGGCGCCCCAACAGACATTTGAATTATTTTCAAATTCTAAAAATATGAAGCTCCCACAAAAAGGCGTCCAACTTCAAGGCATATGACTTCATTAAATATTTCTTAATTAATTCCTTAATGAAGGCGTCCCCCCTTCATGGCCACTTTTTTAACACAACTTTAAAGTTAGTTCACTAGGCCAAGGGGTCAACTGAAAAACATAACATTAATGCCTTTTATTTAACTTTTCCACCAATTAAAGCTTTTAAGCCAGAACTGAGAAACACCTTATTACTCCAACTGAAGAGGAACATACTGAAGAGCTGACAACTGAAGTACTGCCAAAAATAGAATTTACTATAAATAGTAAATTCCGAGAAACACCACAAAAACCTCCAATAAAGGAAACCCTAATTTACCTCAACAAGCCTACGGGCCTCCGGAATAGGCTGATGAGCAACTGAACTGGTTACTGATGAGAAGGGGACATTACAATATATCAAAAAACGAACCGCTAATTGGCTGGAATAGCATGGATGAGTACAATGAAAGTGTTAACTTCAGATAAAAGTGAAGTGAAGAACAATTTTGTAAAAATGTAAAACATATGATACATAATTATACTCTAAAAGCTAGCTGGGCTGCTTGACTGTAACCGTCATGAAATGATATCTATCTATGATGTAATCTTTTTACTCTTAATAGTAAACTATAACAATTCACTAAAAAACAGCAGTAGATACTGATAAGGCATCTTGCAAGCAGCCTACTTGTTCCAAATTCTTATGATGTACTGCTAGTTTATTGATGTTTAATACAAAAACAGTCAAACATGTTCTTTAACACACACAAGACCTCTAGCACCAATCTTCCTAAGCTAAAACTATGTTTCACACTCTGAATCAACACATAGGGGCAGAAGATGCTTCAGTTCTTGAAATGCACTGTATAAAGCTGGCTTTTGGATAGACAGCAGGGTCCCAAAAGACTGCCCACTTTGACTTATAAAATATATATATATTATAGGTAGGACTCCTTAATCATAGGTACCTCTGTGCTACAGTTGCAGATACTAATAAGAAATCTTTTGAGCTGCCAGCTTGATCCTAACTCTTATCATGTGCAGCTTCTTTATTGATATTTTGTGGAAACATTGCCAAGCACATTATTTAACATATAGGAAGCCTCTTGCACCAACCTTCCTAAGCTAGTCTATATTGCAGTTGCACATTCTAAATCAACACAGACCCCACTTCCAATAGATTATGAAGCTACAAAAGAACTTACTCCAACCTTTGTTCATTTCTATTCTTGTCCTCACCAAAAAAGTTAACCAAAATAAAGATGAAAAAACTCAGCAAGAGTCCCTAAATTTACAGATCGGGAAAATTTTGGAAAATAATTGGCAACTGACCAGCAAACAAAATATATATTTAATTTTTTAAAATTATTAATAGAAAAGTATAAATAATAAAATAAAAACTACGAATCAATATTATTTTCACACAAACATCCATATGCCACAGATATTGAAATTATAAACCATAAATATCATATTAAATAATTAAAGGTTTAGCCAGTATTAAAAACATGAGCATACAACTTCCAAGAGACAAAAACAAGTACATAGTTCAAATCAAAATTATAAAAACCACAAATGCAACATCAATCCCATCCAGCCCAGTAGAAACTTATAAAAATGCTAGCAATCAATACTATAGGCTGCCATGTATGGCATAAAACAGATTGGAGGGAGGATGTCCATACAATCAGGATGAAGCTATTGGCCATTTTCCTACATTGCTATAAATCTGAGAGTATGATCCCGATCCAACTTCTCTATATGCAGACAGAAAGATTTAGTTGTGTTACCAAAAATCCTGGCTCATTTTGACAGATTGTGAATAAGAAACTAAGGGGCGATATATTTCGATTAGAAACACTATAAAAGGGCCTTTTGTTATAATTTTTCAATTTAAACATTTAAGTTAACTCCAGATAACTTAAATCTTTAATATATAGCACTAACCTTTTGATAGTCCCGATATCAGCATTTAGTTAAAAAGAATTTGTGTTTGGCAATACAATCTTTGAAATTACCAAAACCCAAACATGGTGATTCATCGTCAAATTGCCAATCATTAGTTGAATATAGTAACAATGCCAAAAGTTAAACAAGCTAAACACTATTGTGTCTTTAGCATTGATCCCCAAAAAAAAAAAAATCTTATGAAAGATTTGTAGACTGTGCATGACCCCATGATCATAAACTTTGCTAAAGGAATTCACAGACTTGTATATGAACATACGCATATATTAATCAAAAGAGAATAGAAGCCACAACATCCGACATGTAATCTAACAAAAACTTGATTTAGAATAGATTCATTTCCCATTTATCAGCATAAGGGAGCTAATACCTAATAGAACTTTTAGAAATTATTTTCCCAAAGGACAATAGTGTAGTGGAGATGTGAAAAAACTCACGTTGTCATGAGCACTGAAAGTGCTACATTTCCCTTAGATATGTATGTTGCAACATTTGACGCTTGACCTCCAGGGCAACAGGACACCAAAATAAGGCCAGTTGCAAGAGGAGCAGAAAGTTTTAGGCTCTGTTACACATGCAGTTCAATGCTAGCATAAGTGAAAACACAAATTATTTGATACATAAATATTCTTGATGAGTCAACAGATAATTCTAAATAGGGAAGTCTTTATTAAAACAATGCTGCATTTGAGTGTGGAAAGACTAGTTGTTCCTATTAGTATGGCAAGAACAGAAGATAAGGCTTTATCATTTATAAGAAATGAGATTGATTCCTGTATTCAACTGACATTGTAATACCATTAAAGTGAAATCTAGGTCCATATTTGATAAATCTGAATGGAGCTTACCGAAGCAATCATGAATCCTAGAAGTGGTTTTATAAAGTATTGTGCTATAAATCCCACACCAACCTACACAAGAGACTTGATAGATTCAGCTTAACAGTCCAAACTTATTACAAGTTGCCAAAACTATAGTTACTACCTAAAACAGGAATTCCAATTTTCCAAAAGTAAAATCATAAAATAAGATGGTATCTGACCGTCCATGGGTTTCTCAAGCATCTCCTGAAATCTGCAAATGTTAATGTCAACCCCATTGAAAGCATGAGAAACCCTAGACCCACAGTGAACAAATCTGTGTGCAACCATGTAACCTGCATGTAGATAAAATGGCTTTAAATATTTTTTCTTATCCAGGCAATGGTAAGATTGGTCAACATGCATATCTAACCAATGAAATAGTATCAATATGATAGTAGCAACAATTTCTTCAAAACTAGATAATAAACATGAATTCATAAAAAAAGAAACAATGAAACAAAATGGTTCAACATGAAAATACTAGAATTTTTTGGCATCATTAGAGTAAGTATAAAATTACTGCTGAAGGTTTGCATATGCCAATTATTGTGCCAATTATCACCTGAAAACAAGACACAATAGGAAAGTGTCAATGTTGAATTTGAAATATTCTCATAATCACAACAGGCCTACAGGTCAGAAAGAGCAGTGTCATTTCAAATTGCCAAACTGGAAGCATTTAGAAAGTTTCCCATGGACCGTGTCTTCATAATTATCCAAAAAGGGATAAAAGGAATAAAAAGTACTTGAAGCACTATAGCAACAAGTCATAGGAAACTTCAAATGCTTACCCATACAGGAAAAAGAGTAGTTAACAACTCCACAACCTTCTCAAATTGGCTTAACTCCCCAGAAGCTGGACTAGGAACATCCCCAACAGCATTTGTTTCAGCTTTGCATACATGTCTCCTGCCATGGCTGCCAATGCTTTCAATCTAGTGTAATAATCTTTGAGACCGCCAAATTTTGGAGCAGCAAACAAAACAAAAGAATCCACAAGGTGACGAGAACAAATTATCTTTGCCTAATAAATCTTTCTTATATAAAACTTATGATTATGCTAAATTACTGAGGAATTAATGATTGTTTATCAACCATGCAAATAGAATCCCCCATCCTCCCTTCCTCCCTCTCCTAGAACGGAATGCAATAAAACTGTTTTGGTTTATTATCTCCAGTGACAGTCTAGGGTAGAGAGATAATGAATCTACTCTAGCAACATTTTATAAGCAGGAAAAGTTCCTAATCATTATTGTTTCTGAAACCAAATGATTATCTCTTACAATGTTCTAGAGATAGAATCAGGAAAGTTTCTAATAGATAGAACAACAATAATGAGCTTTTAGTAGTTACAAATATGGAGCAGATGGTTAGGTAAAGGAACACTACAAAATGGACTATCTGAGTACATTCCAGGGAAATAGAAAAAATATGGAATTATTAAAGAATCTAACAAAATGGTGAAGATAAGTTGCATGTGTGTGACTGGTATCCCAATCAAAGCTCTAATTTATAAGTTTAATTGACAATAATTATTATCAATAAATATTAAAAGTACTATAGCAAACAGATAAATAGGTAAACGCAGTTCACAATGCAAGCATCGTTACCAGAATATTTAAGGCAGACATGTCCTGGAAAACAAAGTAACAAGCAGAAGAAATTGCTCAATATAAAAGCTACTACATGAAACTAATCTACTAGCATGCCAAAAAAAAGAGCAGGGTAAAAAACGCTTGTGAGCTTTTTGGAATAAATAAAGCACTCTTTTTGCAGATGTACAAAGCATAAACATACTGCTAATTTAATTGCACAATAACAATTTGTAACCAACTTGGTAAATCTACGTAGAACAGGAATAAGAAATGGGAGGAAATGCCTCTAGTAGATTAAATGGTTGCAATGTTCAATATTTTCTTTAAGAAAATAAATGTGATGTATATTACACTACAAAGCATGAAAGGTACATTGGCCAAGCATCAAAATTACATGGAAGACCTATCTTATTAAAGCTAGAAATGGTAGCATCTGAGCCTCCGACCCCTAGAGAAAGGCTCTACACCCTTGCAGAAACCATTAATCTAGTTTTAACATCCATAACCAGATTCCCACTTAAAGTACTCACAATGTTTAATCAAGTGGGCAACTATCTGCATGAGAATTGTGTTTGCACTTTTCTTCTGTAATGACTGCCCCTGATTTTTTTTTTGATTTCTCTGTTTGCTGATTGAGTTTGTTTGCTGATGTTTGTTTGTGTTTCAAATGCCATTCATGTTTTTTGCATACATGATATAAACATAACATAAAGCTTGGAAAATAAAAGAGAAACTTGCTAGCAAATAAGAGACTTTCAGAAATATATTTCTGTGAACATTATATCAGAATTTTCAGATTTAACACTTCAAATCAGACTTATACCAGTGTATATCAGAATCAGAAAATTACATATCAGGCCTGGATATAGAGCTCAAACAGCAATATAAACGCTCCCAACTTGCAATATTTTTCACCAATGAGTTAGTCCAGCGAACCCCATGCAAGCTCAATGCCAATGATCACAGTCTCATACCCCAACAATGGCATAAAACGGCCTATACATCAGCAGGCCAAAATCTGGAAATTACACCCAAAGAGGGCACCACCTAGAGAAGGGCGACTTGCTCTAATAAATCAGATTCCCACCAATAAAATCATGTGAATATATTCTTTGGGTCGCCTAGATGAGGAGCATCCAAAGAACCAATGCCCAAAACACATACTCAAGCCATTAAGAAATTATGTATCATTTTTCCAATATCTGCCCTGGGTATGTGAACGTCCAGAAATCTCAGAAAAAGCTTGAAAACCACTAAAAATCACCTTGAAAATCAAACCCCTGCCAAACCAAAATGAAGCCAAGCTTCCACACATCAAACCCATAATCAAATTTTCAAAAATACTTGAATATCTTCATGATTATCCCTTGTCAAACCCCTGTAATCTGAAAACTATGAAGCACAAAGTGACCCCTGAGTGGAATCACACCCAACTGACTAGGGTGGATCTTTCACCACTGAAAACCGCTCTTGAATGAAGAGGGTTTTCGTCCTCAACACCAAATTGTAGACCTCTGGAGAAAATCCAGCAACATCCTATTATGCAACCAACTTCAACATGAGCAAATGAGACTCCAAAATGATGTTATATTGACTCAATGAGAAATTAGGGCAACCAGATTTGAATTTCCTCTTCCCTCCAAAAAGCCACGCCCTATTTGCCTTGCTTTTTAATTAAAGTTTCATTTTTAACTTCACATATCTCTCCCTTGGGCATCCCACTTATCCAGCCTTCTAAATTGCTTTTGTTGCTTTAAAAACACTTGAAGTCATTGAACTAGGTGCCAAGGTACAAAATGATGGCCCATCCAACCCTCAACTTAAATTATAAAATAACTTAATAAAACATCTCAAGTAAGGAATGCAAATATTAAAATAATCAGACCTTAGCAAAATCCAACGCCCAAACTGAAAAGACATTGCTGAAAGTAGCATGGCCAAGGCCAGTTACCAGAAATAGAAATACTATTTTTAGTAACCACTAAAAATAGTAAATACATTGAAAATTCAAACTAGCATGAAAATTGATTTGCAAAGCGACTTACTATAAACAGTAAGTGCTGAAATTGGCCCCCTACTAAACATAGAAAGTCCCACCTGAAACACCGAAAACCTCCACAAAAAGGACTGGCACTGAGTTCCCTTACCAACTCCATTTAGCCTACTCTAGAATAGGCTAAAGGTCATCTCCACTGCTCAAAGGCTAGGAGGGGACATGACATCTTCCCAAGGAAATCTAGAGCTTACAACCTTACCGTATGCCATTGCTCTTTACAACAATCCATGATCATCCAAATGTGCCCTAACAAAAGATATTTTCAGGATGTAAGGCCAATGAATAAATTGCTGATTTTGGCCTCATCCATGTTCAAAAGATCCTCACAGGTGAACATTTCTAGTGTACATAACCAATGGTTTCTTCAATCACACATCCAACACATAACGGATCAGATATGCAAACATTCGTCTTGTTTTGACTGCTAGGTCTTGATAAAGCACTAGCCATCCCTAAATGTTGAGTCTAAAAGAATCTTATTTCCAAAGCACCTGAAATCACTTTTGTGGCATAAGAAATGAAAACAATATACACAATCAACCAGACTGAAAATATATTCATAAATACAAATAGAACTCACAAATAGGAATAAGATCTTGGCATTTATATTCACAAATTATGCAATGTGCAATTCTCTAGAAACAGATAACAATATAACAAGGGAGAAGGACCAAGAGCAATGCAAATAGGAAGAATAATGAAGAGAGAGCTCAAAAAGTGTCCAGTTGTAAACATACAGTCAAGACAAGGAGGCATTTTAGTTGGACAAACATCCATCACCTGTATGTACCAACCACAAGCACAGATCATGACTAACCTTCCTAGTTGTGGTATCCTACTGAGTGTCCATATTATAATGACAATTAGTAATTACTCTTTTTCCTTCCATCTTTCACATTTTGTTGTTGAGACTATATCCTCTCTAACAAAGTCTGATTTTATGAATGTAATTGCTTAAAGGTAGCCTCAAGTTGTTGTTCCCTCTTTTTAAACTCCACTTGTTTTGCTTGCCAATGTTAGTTTTCAATCGGCAACTCTATCCTTCCTTTAGACCACTGTTCTTGCTCTATCTTGGTCTTAGCTACTTTATGATCAAGGAGCTTCATTATGATGTAATAATGTTGGCTCCAAGTGCACAGAAAATATAACCTTACAATAGCGAGACAAATGGAAGGAAAAAATGGTTTAGTGTTGGTTGGGCAATTTGACCTTCAATGGACAAATTTCATTATCTCGCACTATTTTGTTGCAAGTATGGATGTATTTGGTGGTGTTGTCATTAATGTTGTCATTGATGTCAACACAGTTTAGGTTGAGTAAGTTGTCTTTTTGCCAAGTGCTTTTGAGAAAAATTGAGAAATAATGAAAGCAATGTTGAAGTGTGTTCTAAGTGTGCTCCGATATTGTGCTCCGCATTTTCTCTGTATTGATCCTATGCCTATGCAGATCTATACGTATGTTCATAAGCTTCATTGGATCATATATACTAAGTTTTAGCTTCTAGGTCGATGGAGAGTAGAAGATATGTTCACCAGTGTGTGAACTAGTTTGACAGAACTATTTGTTTGAAGACTGGGAGAAATGTTTTGGCTCCGCAATCCTCTAATATTTGCTTTCAGATCTTGTGGATCTGGGAGATGACTCTTTCTGATGGATTATGTGTTCTAATAAACTTTCTAGTGATTTGGCGCTCTGGAAGACCTGCTCTAGAGCTTCTATTTTTTTGCTGGTTGATTTGGTTGGACTAATGAAAATTTCTCTGTGAATGAAGTTTGTTGCAATTGCTGCGAATGTACCTGAGGTGTTCTCAGAGATGGTAAAATGACTGGTGAAGCGTGTTGAGTGATCCACGTGTGATTATCTTACTGGAGATGCGTGTACTTCAAAGATCATTGGTGTTTTCATTAGGTTTGGCCGACCTGGTGTTTACATGTTACATTAGGTTTTTGCATCGATTTGAGAAAGCGTGTGTTTGATCCAAGATGTTGTTTGGGTCCTAAATTAAATATGTAATTGGTCCTCTCTCACTCTTATCCACTGCAGGAATGTTGAGTAGCCAACCTAGTTTGAATTTGTAATTTGAAATTGTATAGCCAACCTTGGTGAATGTTTCTAAGATTGAAGATGGTATAAAAGCAAATTAAATTGTGGCGAATTTCAGATCCATCCATCTATCATCCACGAATCGAGCAAGTGAGCGAACTATGCGAACAAGTGTGAAAGGCAGAGAGTGGAAGAGCGAATTGAGGCAATAGTACTTTAAGGTGTTAGATTCCTGAAAGCAGTGAGCTAATGGTATCTACAATCTTCTGATCAGGTTGTGAATGTGTGGAACCCTAGTGGTGGATCTTCATTTATTCTTTTTGTTTATTTTTTGTAAGCACTGAGCCTCCTTTCTGGACAGTGAGTCCTTCTCAAGGCAATGAGCCCTTAATCTGGGTAGTGAGCCTTTGTATCTAGGTAGTGAGCCCTCTGGCAGTGAGCCTTTGTATCTAGTATTGCATTACTACTATATTGTGAGTTAATCCTCACCATGGTTTTTCCCTCATTGGGTTTTCCATGTAAATCTGGTGTTTGTGGTGTTTGTTTTTTGTTATTTGCATTTCATGTTTTCACTTAATAACATATTGAAGTTAAGGTGAAAAGATTAAGTTTGTAAGTAAAGTAATTTGATACAACTGATTCAACCTCCCCCCCCCCACCCCTCCCCTCCCCTCTCTCAGTTGTCTTGGGCATTTCAACATATTCTACATCATAATCATCTTGAAAATGTTCCTCTCAATTTTCCCAAGCAAACTTATACATGACCTCAACCACACCACCAACTTGTCTAATCTTGCCAGGCCAGCATATTGACATCCTTCAAGTCCTATTAAGCCCCTAAAAACAATCCATCAAAATAGGCATGAAACTCAATCCAACTTCTGAAATTTTGATAAGGGATTCCTTTGGTCAACACAAGGTCAATTGTATGTCCTTGACTACTCTCATCAATGTCAAAGTCATATAAAACCTGGAAAGTGATGCAAACCGGGTGCCTAAGAGTTGTTTGTCACTTTACCTTTGGCCTTGACTAGAGAAGTGTGTGCTCAAAGGTATATTTCACTTAATACTTATGTAATTTTTCAAAGGCACACTTTAGAGCATGGAATGCAAAGTCAAAGCATAAGTCTAGGGGATCATATGCCACTTAAAACTTGAACTTAACTTCAAAAGTGTATATTTTGATGATCCACGTCACATTTTGCTTTAGTCATTTCCATTGTTTTTGGCTCTATCCTCCCAAGTATGTGATTTGTATGCTCTATGCCATAGATACTACCTTAAAAACACTCACTTTGGAGACATTGTCACTTTTCATTGCATTAGACTTTTTCTCAACCTTGGCAAGGTGCACCCTAGAGATCATTTTGCCATTTCACCTATACTTAACAAATTTACACCTTGGTGGTACATTGTAATGTCCCCATTTTCGGTGTCCTTATTTGGGCTAGTTTAGTTTTGACTCACTATTTTTAGTAAGTGTTATATTTAGTAAATGGTACTAGCAACAGTGCAGTGTAGAGTTTCTTGTTTGGGCAATGTGTGGCAATTGTTAGGTGAACTCTAATGTTTTATGCCAATTTGTTGTTTGGATGTGCTTACTATTTTTAGCAGTTGCTATTTATAGTAAGTCTATTTTCGGTAACTGGTCCTGACGGTAGTGTAGTGCAAAGTTACCATTCTTGGCAGGGGATGAGTTTTCTCCATGGTCTGATTATTTATTATTGGTTAATTGAAATTCGTCACTAAAATTATTAAAGTTGTTTTTAAATAAAAAGAGGTTATAAGATTGGGTTATAAAAAGGACCCCTTGGCCTAGTGATAACAATGTTGTTTTAAAAGGGGGCCATTGTACTTTTAGTGGATGTGAATTATTTAAGTTTATTTCACAAAGTTAAGGCAAAATATTATGTCCAAAAAGTGGACGACCCCCATGAGGAACTTTTGATTATGTTTTAAAATGGAAAGAAAATTATTTAAAAGGCTAGGATGGGCATTGAGTTTTTGGAGGGAAAGTTATTCAAATTGGAGGTTGCCCTAATTTCTTCCTCCACTTCTATTTATTCTACTTTTTGGCTCTCATTTTGCATATGGAAAATTTGACAACAGAAGGAGACTCTACTGGATTGTTTCCAGATTGTGAATGTTGCAAATTGAGGACGAAAACCCTCATTTCTAGCGCTGGTTTTGGTGGTGAGAGATCCACCCTAGCTGGTTGGAGTGGTTCTACTTTAGGGATCACCGTTGTGCTCAACAGAGTTTTGAGTATCAGCAATTTTGTGGTGAAATGATGAAGATATTCTTGGTTTTTGATGTGGGTTTTGGAGTTGTGGTGTGTTTGGCTCATGGGTTCATTTTGGTGGTGATTGGAGTAGTTTTGAAGCTTTTTTCAGAGGTCTGATTGCTTTTCCAGAATTCTACAAATTCCCTTTTTGCCAGGGTCTGAAATTGAAAACAGTTCATAACTATGTGCACGTTTGAAGCTACATTCTGGGTATTTCTACATTGGTTACCTCTCATCTTGGCGCCCCATTTCAAGCACAAAATTGTATTTATTGGTGAAACTGATTTTTAAGGGCAGATCGCCCTACCTAGGAAGTCGTGACCTTTTGGAGTTTTCTGGGTTTAGTGGCTTGCTGTTGTATAGGCCCATATTCTGCATTTCTCGAAGTTTGTGAATCTGGTTTAAGGCGTGAGAATCCAAGGGGTTCATTTGGCCTTCACATATGTGCTGTATGATGCAAGTTTGGTAGTAATTTGCTGCTGTTGTACGCTCTTTTCCAGGTTTGAAACTGCTATTACCAGGTCTGAAACATGTTTGTAATAAGTCTGATTTGAGTTGCAATCATTTGTCCTTTTATGAGATGATATTCAATATGAAAAGCAATGTTCTATTTCAGTATTTCCATATTTATGCTATTTTCATTATGTATGCAATGAATCAATGAAAGACAAATGATAACAAACAAACAAACCTATCAGCAAACAGAGTTTCAAAAAAAAAATCATGGGTTGTTATTACATTACATGGCTCGTAGACCTCACTTTTGTTTGTCAAGTTGACAAATCAATTAGCATAGCCCTAAAACTGAGTTACCAGTTTGGGCCCTTGGGCTTGTCGGTTTGGGTCCGGCCCATCCTGGATACAAATCCAAATCCAATCCAACCTAGTGGCCATTTAGGGTCCCACCCCAAGCCTATAGGTCCATTCGGGACAAACCTAGGTGAACCTGCAATGTATCTAGTGGCCTTCCACACCCAAGCAACAAATTTGATAGTTCTTTTGTCTCTCTTATATTTCGATATTCAAATTTGACCAAAATCCCAAAAACATCCCTTCAAACCCTAAAATGTGGATTCCAATAAATTTTAAAGACAAACAAAGTCATTTCACAAAAATATCATTCATCCTTGCCGAACTTTCATTCTCGCTTGCAATTACACAAGTAGAGTTGAAAGATTGATCAATGAACATTCCAAAATGGTTGATTTGTTATTCCTACACATTTGCAAGAACCCATAGAGGAACATTTCTGCAAAAGAGGTAGCTTTTCTACAAGTTTTTAGTTTTTCTTTTCCTACAGTTTTTGTATAAATGAACTCTATTGTTTTGTTTTGAATTTCTTATTTTGCTTTCAATCTTCTATGAATCTATAACCGCATGCTTAATTTTTTAAATGAGTTAAGTTGTATATATATTCTTTTGTTTTATTTTATTTCAATTCTTTAAAATTTTAAATGTGTTGTCTATTGAACTTGTTGTTATAGGTATTACAATGGTAACCAGTTCTAGCTCCATGGGCTGACCCCTCTTCAAAACAAACCCAAGCTCTCTCCTTTGAAAGTATGTTGATATGGTACAGCAGCTTCCAAGTGGTTGGGGTTATGTTTAGATTTGTAGTGGGTGTGATGTTAGGTATTCAAGCTTATATTGTTGGGTGAAAGGTCATTTATGCCACATCCCTAGCCTAGGCATCACATTTTGCCCAAGAAAAAATGGTGTACCCATTCTAGAAGCACAAGTCACGAAATATATTAATAAGCAAGAAAAAGCAAATCAAGCAACAAGCTGCAAATCAAATCATCCTTTATTAAAGAAAAGATCTCTAAGAATGAAGCCCCCTCCACTGCCTTCTAATCTTCAACCTATAGAGAGCCATCCATTTTTGGCCACACTTGAAGAACCACTAGTGGCCTTTACACATAAAAGATCAAAGAGACCGTTGGAAATGGCATTTTGCCGTTGGAAATGGCATTTCAAAACGAGTCTCAAGAGATTGTTGATCAACACATAGCAAGATGTCTATGCAAATGGATTGGATTTCAATGGTATTCGCTTACCATATTCGCAACAAATGGTGAAAGAAATTTACGAGGCTCCAAAAGGGTACAAGGGCTTGAGTTTTGAGGTGTTAAGTTTGTAGAGGAGTCATTGAAACCCATAAGGGATTCGTGGGCTGAAATATTACTGTCCATCATTTCCAATGGATGGAAAGATGTAAAAAATCGACCATTGATCAATGCTATTGCAGTGTCCCCTAAAGGGGCAATCTTTTTAGAGCAATGGATTGTGAAGGGGAGGTGAACAATAGGGCATTTATTGTTAACATTCTCATGACAGTTGTTAAGGAAATGGGCCCTCAAAACATTGTGCAAGTCATAACAAACAATGCCAAAAATTGTAGAACGGTTGGGTTATTGGTTGAGGAGCATTATTCACACAATTTTTGGACACCTTGTGTTGTCCACTCCCTAAACCTTATGCTACAAAAATTGGCACCAAAATTGATTGGATTAAACAAGTGTATCGTAAGGCTGAAAATATAAATGTTCATCACCAAGCACCATATGTCACAAGGCATATTCAAAACATTCTCGAAATTGGAGTTGTTGAACATAATTGAAGCAATAAGAGTTATTTTAATAAATATGTTTCACTTTAAAAGAAAAAAATATTTTATTTTAATTTTAATTTTTGTAAATATTAATTTTTTTATTTTAAATTTCAAACAGGTTGTTGAGATCCTTTTTGTCTCCAACACAATTGTCCTGAGATCACTTATGAAGATTCGTGAGGCACTTTATAACATGGGCATCAGCCCAAATTGGTCCATATGGAGGCAATCTATCACTATAAGGGCAGCAAAATTAAGTAGATGATCCTAGATGACATTTGGTGGGATCATGTTGAATATCTACTCAGTTTTACTAAGCCAATATTGAGTATGATCTGTTGTACCAACATGAATAGGCCTTGGTTGGGAGAGATATATGATGGCATTGAATCAATGATTGAAAAGATGAAAGCCATCATAAATGCAAAATAGCAAGATCCTAAAGAAAATTTCTTCAAACAACTACACAAAATAATTGAAGAGAGATGGAAGAAAATGACCACTTTGCTACATCTTGTCTTTGCATTGGGTTCCAAATATTATAGTGTTGATTTTTTGTCTCCACAAAAATGGCCCCATATAGAGATGTTGAAGTGAATCAAGGGTATAGGGAGAATTCCATAGACTCTTCATTGATCCTAACATGCGAGATGTAGTGAGGATTGAGTTCATGGATCTGTACTCCAACAACTTTAGCATTGATGTTCTTCATGACAACTATAAGGTTGATGCTCATAGTTGGTGATACTTCCATGGCCAATCATTCACACACTTACAACCTCTTGTGATCAAAATTTTATCACAAGTATGTTTTATAAAAAGAACTTTTTATCTTTTTAAGTTTCATTTATATTTTATAATTTAAATTTTTAAATTTTATCCTAACAGGTTTGTAGTTCATCTACATCTAAGAGGAATTGGTGCACATACTCCTCCATCCATTTATTAAGGTGCAATCGACTACACTCAAGAAAGGTAGTGAACAGTGCACTTCGAGACAAAGATTGAGAAGCAAGAAGATGCACATGTGGAAGAACAATTAGATGGATCTAAGAATGGAGAAAAAGATGGTTTAGATAGTTCAAAGAATGTGCAGGATGAGCACACAAAAAAAGAATAGGTAGAGCCCATTACTCCTACCTTGAGGAGGTCCACAAGGCGACAGAATCTAGTTGACAAGTATAGCCCATCAGATTATCGTTGTGTATTTGCTCTGTTGAGTACTAACAATGAACCTAGATCTTTCAGGGAGGCTCTCTCTTTAGAGGAAACTGAGTCTTGGTTGCAGTCCATGCAAGAGGAGACGGTGGCTTTGGATAGTTGTGACACTTGGGATCTTGTTAGTTTTCCCAAAGAAAGAAAGCCCATTGGTTGCAAGTGGGTATTTAAAAATAAATTTGGTGCAGACGATCAATTAGAGTGGTACAAGGCCAAATTAGTGGTTAAGGACTACTCCCAAAGAGAGGGAGCTAATTTTGGTGAAATTTTCTCTCCTGTTGCTAAATTAACTTCTATTAGATTCCTATTATCTATTGTTGTTGCTTGTGGTTTTGAGATAGAGCAAATGGATGTTAAAATTGTCTTTTTGTATGGTAATCTTGAAGAGGAAATTTATATGCGACAGCTTGACGATTTTGTTGTGAAAGGAAAAGAACAATAGGTTTGCAGATTGAAAAGATCTTTGTATGGTTTGAAACAGTCACTAAGCATGTGGTACCAAAACTTTGATACTTTTGCATTGAAGTTGGTTTTTCTTAAAACCGAGGATCATTGTGTTTATATTAAATTTATTCATGATTTGATTATAATCATTGTCTTGTATATTGATGATATGTTGTTCATGGGTAACAATAAGGTGATGATTAGGGAGCTCAAGATACAACTTTATGGCACATTTGATATGAAGAACTTGGTGGATGCAAGATATATTCTTGGGATGGAAACCAGCAGAGATCGGGCTCACAAAAAGCTTTGGTTAAGTCAGAGTAAGTATATGGATACAATTTTGCGAAGGTTTTAATATGCATGACTGTAAGCCAATTAGTATTCCATTTCCAGTTGGTACTAAGTTAAGCTTGGATATGCGTCCTAAATCTGATGATGATTTTGAGGATATGTGTAAGGTTCTCTATGCTAGTGTCATTGGTAGTTTAATCATTAATGTATGCAATGGTTTGCACTAGACCAGATATAGCTCAAGCAGTGGGAGTTCTAAGCAAGTTTTATGTCTAACCCTGTAAAGAGCATTGGACTTTTGTTGAGGGTGTTTAGATATTTACACGGTACTTCAAATTACTATTTGGTTTATCATGGTACTAATGATGTTGTCAGGTCATTGGACATACGAGGGTTTGTTTATGTGGATTGGGCAGGGGACTTGGATAGTCGAAGGTCCACTAGTGGCTATGTATTTACTTTGTTTGTGTAATGTCCCTTATAAAAATATGACCAATTTTGCTTTTACTATAAAGGGTTTGATATCAATGTATGTCAAAAGGGGAACTCTATATCCTCTTTAATGGTAATTATATATCATATATAATAGTAAGAATATTATAACGTGAATAATGACTCTAATTTCTGCTACACTATTTTTCTGTTTGGTTTATTCTGTTCTCATATTCCAAATGAAGTCTGCAAATATGCTCCTTAGGATCTATTCTTATAAATCTCTTGATCTGCTGTGTATATATGATGAAATCCTCTAATTCAACATACTTATTCACATTCCATTCATTCGGTCCCCATGTGATATGCAATGCTCTTTTCCTTTTTATTGTTGTTGTTTTAAGAACAGATATTCAAAAAGAAAGCAATCATAAAATGCAACACATGAGACAATGAACACAACCAAGTACCCTGGGAAAACCCTCCAACATGAGGGGAAAAACCCAGCAAATATCTCTCTTATATATTGTAGGAACAGAAGCAGAAATCTGCTTTACAATACAGGTCCAACACACAGGCAAATTTGATACAATGAATAATAGCACCTCTCCTAGATGCAAAGATGAACAAGTATAATTCTCCTTGAATTCAATCTGCTGCTGCAAGATAGTGCTCTGCTGCTTAAGTGCGGACTGCTTGAGGAAATGCGAACTTAACTTTTTTACAATTGACAAGGAAAGACCTTGTACTTATACAACATTAGGTGCCTCTTCACTTAGGTCGGCCTCCTTAGAGAAACATAATAAAATGTTAAATACAAATAAGGTCGGCCCAAGCAATAAGAGATATATACGAATCAATAGGGTCGGCCCTTTGTTTGATATAAATTAAATAGCCGAATGGCTACATATTTAATTTATGCTTTCTTCTTGGAATTCGTGCAATGGAAGTGCAGCCCTAAGCTGCTATAACATCAACATTTATTCCAAATCCATACTTGTAAATAAATGCATTAGCAATACATGATGACTGTATTATCACAAGACATAGGTAGACATGTGCATAACTCATTAATTATATTTGAACAATGCATTATAATCCTATATAAAGGATCCTATCATGATAAAATTATAATGCATTATGTCAACTATAGTCCGAAATCAGAAATTGATATGTATATACCAATTTATAGTGTTGACTGCCCAGTTTCCTTTTCTTCCCCTCTTTGATGCCTCGTTTGACTTATCTGCAATTATATATAAGACCCGATCTCCAAAAGGCACAGCTCCTCATGTTTTCTTCTTGGCATTACCCGCACCTTTCTAGAATGCCATGTCTCTTGCATATGGTGGTCACTCCTCTTACTCATCATGGCCATTGATTTGTTTGATTAATTGTCTTTTGCTAAGGATCGCTTGTTTATTGGATTTATGGTTTGCTTTATTAATAATTATATCTTTTACTAGGGATCATGGTCTATTTTTGTATTAACTAATGCAAAATCATTTAGTAATAGTATTGGTTTGTATGAACCTTACTATATTATTATTTTTTATTAGTATGATACTTATAATATTTATGATTCTTATTGGTTATGATAATTGTAATGTTTATTTATTTATTTACTTAATTGAGGCATAAATATTATTAATTTCATTGTGAATATTATTAGATTGCCATTTTATATTTATATTTTTGATATTTATTTTATTTAGTTATTTGAATTTCAATACTTCATATTTTAACACTAAAATATAATAGCATTGAATCGCTAATATGTGTTTTGTTATTTTTTCCTCATTTATTTGTATTTTGAGGTGTTATAATTTCGGGTACATGACAGTTTGGAGGTGTAGTGAGTTGGATGAGTAAGAGGTAGCCTACAATTGCTTTGTCCACCACTGAAATAGAGTATATGGCTGCTACACATGCCTCTGACGAGGCGGTATGGTTATAGAGACTTGGTAATGGCATTGGTTTTGATTGCAGGACAGTGAGGATTGGATGTGACAGTTAGAGTGCTATTTATTTGGCCAAAAATCCTATGTATCATGCTCATACTAAGCATGTTGATGTTCAGTATCACTTTGTGCGAGAGATGGTTGAGAAAGGTAAGGTCTTGATTGATAAGGTTGACACTTTGGATAGTGTTGCAGATTCTCTCACAAAGCCAGTGACCACGGATAAGTTCTCTTGGTGCAGGAAGGCCATGGGCCTTGATCATTGTACTTGATTTATAATTTGTATCTCTTTGATGTAATTGCAATGTATAATGTCAAGTGAGAGAATGTTAGGTTAGGTGGCATTTACCTTACAAACCTATGTCATTTTTTATGTCTCCATGTTTCTTGGAAAGTGTCCTAGGGGACATGTGAGAAATGTATTTAATATTGGCATATTGTAATTTTTATTTTCAAGAGGAAAATTAATGTTGTTGGAGGTTACACATCACTAAAGGACAAAATTATCCCTCCTAGGCATTCACATAGGGAATGTGAAGGGTCTTGAGTGGGGCGCCAAGTTTGGAGGGAAACAGGTGTCCATTGGTTCTCCATTTGGAAGTTGAACAATCACCAAAGCATCCTGAATACCAAAAGTTGAAGAGGCTAGGGGTTAGGTGCCCATGTTGAAGCCTTGTGCACATTGATTAAATTATTATCATGACTCTTGGTTTTTCAAGGAAGGGGCATGGGTTTTTTCAAGTGGTTTTGGCACCTCTTGTTTTGGTTTACCACTATGGTTTTGCCTCCCGCAAGTTCTATAAATTGGAGCCTTAAGATGGTAGTATCATCTTGTGTTATTTGCAAATGTATGGAAGAATCTAGGTTGTAGGAGATCAGCAAGGAAGTGTATTGCATGGTGTATCTCTCTTGTGAAGATAAATAATATACATGCCCTATTTTCTTGTGTGGAGTTTTTTCCCAAAAGGGTTTCTCCACAAAAATTCGGTGTCATATTTGTTAGCTGATTTTTCTATTATGGTGAATCTGCAATCACATACATATAAACAAATTTGGTAATCTAATTTTCAGATTTGAATACACATACATAAGTTAATATTGCAGCTTAGTTTCACTTGTTTTCAACACCCTAGATGCCTTAAATATGTTGAGTTGTCAATATTTAATGTCAAGTTAGAATTTTCCATGAAGTTTCTACAACCATTGCTCTGACTTATCATTTTCTATAAACCTTATCTCTTCAATACCAATGCCCATGAAGGAAAACCCAACATCGTCCCTTGAGAGAGGAAAATTACAAAGCCACTAGAGGAAGGACTTTCATTGTCTTTTTTTACCAAAAACAAAGTTGAACAACACCCTCTCCAATTTTTGTACCATAGGTGGAAAAGAAAAGAATAATCAATGTGCAATTGTTAATATTTTCTACACAATAGTTAGGATATTCCTAACTAAAAGTTGATCATGATTTTGAAATCTTCTCAACTTGTTCTTCCCAAGTAACAGTTGATCATGATTATTAGATATATTCAAATTTGTTGTTTGTTCATCTCTATCATAATGCAATATCTATAAGAGTACAAAAGTGTACATAATTTTCCACTTCTTATTCAGTCGATTGGGTGGATCGTCTTCGCCAATGAGAAAGGCATGTTGTTAGGAGAGGCCCACAAATAGATAAACAAATTCATGAAACAAAATTTATTGATTGATTGACAAAAAGGTAGTGGGGGTAGGAACCTGCAACACATTCTCTATCAAAAGGTGGGCTATATAAGTGCATTGCTCCAATCAATAACTTCTCCAAACACCTACCTACCTTAACCAACTTCTATCTCATGCTAATCACTTAACAAAGAAACTTTGCTTTACAAAGTTGTATTAAAATGTATAACTCCTAATTTATTAAGGGGGTGTCTCAAAGAGAAACATGCCCCTTACATATTGTTATTGCTTGCCTAACCTTGGATCACAAACCCAACACCTTTGTTTATCCTCACTCAATATTGCCCCAGTTGCACTTGCAAAGATGTCAAAAAAACACATGTTGCATTCAACAAACTATTTAGACAGCCCAAGATTCAAAGATAGTATCAATTGCAATATGCAAATTAGATAAATCACTACCTTCCAGAAAGAAGACTTCCTTAATTTTCCCCCATATTTTAGATGCCTGTAATAAATATCTAAGGGTATCTATAACAATGACAACAAGATAGGGTACTAAAAGACAGCCCTATCTAATGGATATTTGGCTCATAGAGTAATCCTATGATGAACCCTTGCGCAGCATGTGCGAAAAGAGTCATAAAAACCTTATTAAAAAATCCAAAACTAAAACATTCTCATATATTCAACTAAAAGACTTGTTCAATGCTGCCATGTGTCTCATTGAAGATTATTTTCAAGAGGATAGCTTATCAGCACAAATCATGTGCCAATTCAATACTTACTAATCTTTAAATATAAACATACAACTTATGTAACCTGAACAATCTCGCTTGGTCACCTTTGAAACAATGAGTTTAATCCTACCAGCTAGAGATTTTGTTGGAATTTTGTTATATCACGTGTTTGGCTGCCAACCTCCTACCAACAATCTTATAGAGCGCTTAGGCATATGTTTAATCAGGCATGCATTAAACTGTCCTCCCGTTTGCTCACTTCAGCAGGTTTTTTAGCATATTTTATATTATAGAATTCAATTTCAATCTATATTATCTTGAACGCCTCCAAAATATCATCTGCTCAAGGTGCCTTCTCATTCTCCATTTTTCTCAGGGCCTTGAATTCCTCCACTCTAAACAAATACACCCTTTCCTAACATTCTACCTTTTAGGAGCCCACTTCTTTAATCAAACCATTGGAGGTGGCCCATAAAAGAACCTTCATAGTGGCAAAGATCATCTAAAACTTGTGTTGAAAACTTTGTCAGATTTGTTGTTTGTCTTCAGTTGGAATTAATTGAGGATGTCTGGGCACTAGGATTCTTTTCAATAATGGTTTTCTTAAATACTAGAGATAGAATTTGAGGACACATCATCTATAATCCAGTGCATGCACACGCTAATTTTAGATTCTCTCACTTGAACCTATGAATTGGCTGAGCTGATTTTCTAAATCACTTGCCTTTATAAATTTATCTTCATTAATGATTTATCTCTAGCCCTTGTCGATACTATCATAATTGAGAGAAATGTCAAGTCAGGAAATGGACTGCGAATGAATTTGGATATGGAAACATGAAACACAATTCTCATTTACTTGAAAATGTGATAAAAAGTATATATATATATATATACAGAGTGACTGTTCAGTTCATCTTCAAGATGACTGTTAAGCTTCTAACATATCTATTGTGAGTTTGCTTAATGCCCAAAAATCAGCCCATAGATATCACATTCCATCTTTCTTTAACAAAAGCAAAATTGGCGATGGGCAAGGAGATGAACTAGGTTAGATGAAACCTCTACCTAACAAATCTTGAATTTGCTTTTTTATTTCATTACCTTGTAACATAGATCAGAAATATAATAGTGCATTAGGATGGGAAACAGCTGGAAAAAATCAATTGTATGATTGATTGTTCTATAAAGAGGTAGTGTCTTATGGTCTTGAAAGGTATCTAAATATGACTGCAAAAATATATCCAGACTTGCATGCTAAGTAATGATCTTGTTGTAGTTTAATTAGATTCTAGCCTAATAAATATTAATGCAAGTTGTGATGCTTGATTCAATATTTTATATGCTTGTCTGCAACTCAGTAGTAGATCTGTTGTTGTAGTAGTGCACTTGATTAGATAGGTGTTGTTATCTTTATGAAGTGTATATGTGTTGTTGTATGCATCATAGTGCACTTGCCTATCATATTGATATGGTTTACCAAGCAAAAGACTATAACAATCCATAGAGATCACATCAAAAGTGACCTTGTCCACAAACTTAGGACCAAATGTAAGATGCAATGCATGTGTGCATGATCTTTGAGGATGAACCACTATCCTTCCAACCAATTAAATATGGATGACCATAAGGATCCATGGGTAAGTGTAGTTTATTGATGATAGATCTCATAATTCAATTCTTCTGCAAGTCATTGTCGATGATACTAGTGAATTGAAACAGTTGTTTATGAGATGTACCCTAATGACAAACAAATTGTCATGATTTTGCTCGAGTTGTTTAATGATGATACATCAAGGTAACCTTGTTAAGTTGACCATTCAACTCAAGGTAGGTTTTATCATCATCTAAAGTCTCAATTTTGTTCCTCATTAGAAGATAGTACAATCAATGCCTTTTTTTGTAACTTGAAAGTTGAAATATTTAAGCCTATCATATTCCTTCTTTTTACAATAATTAAAAAAATTCCTAGATTTTTTATCATGGGAAGGAGAATGAGGAGCATAAGTAAAAGAAGCAAAAGAGAAAGGTCATTTCCCTATTGGTGAAGGCCAATGAGATTGTGAAGCCATTGATTGGAGTTGCCAGAAGAAGTTGAAGGATGAGACCCTTTGAACTGTGCAACAAGCTTTTCTTCGGCTGGTTCTTGATTGAAAGCAACATCAAAAATCTCGATGCGAGTATAGTTCAACTCAGAAAACAATTGTGCTTGTAGACAACTATTGAATTTGAGAATGAAAGGTGTAGCTTTTTATTGCACTTCTTATTGCACCTTGAGCAATATTCTTAAACAATTGAACTTAAATGTAATCTTCAATGAACATTTGAGTTTCTTGATGCAGCTAAATCCATTTGATGTTCAAATCGTGCTCATGATGTGACAGATAGGAAGCCTCCTTGTGAATAGTGACAAGCTTTAACCAAGCATTGAGAAGGTTTTGAGTAGCCACTTGTTCAATGGTGAGAGGAAAGCTTCAAAAATGCAAATAAAACTTTGCTAGTGGCATCAATTTTGGTGTACCTGAGCCAAGTCTCCATGTCAAGAATCCAACTTTCAAGAACCTTTGGGTTGTGTAAGACATCCTAGACTTTCACTTAGCATTTTACCTTTGAATTAGAAGGATCAATGGCGATGTCATTGAACTAGAGAGACAAATTGTTCACCACAATAGCAAGCTCAAGGACCCTCTCAACAAAAATTGTGTTCGCCATGTTGCGGGTTGAAACCAAAAAGAGAGGCAAACTACACAATGAGATAGGGTACAAGCTAAATCTGCAAAAGTGAAGTGCATTACGCAGAAGGGCTCTAAACAAGCTTTCCAATGCAATAACCTAAATTTGTATGGAAAACAAAAGAAAATAGTTTTACTATCTAAGTGCTACAAAAAATTTTAAAATGAAATTTTGAAAAACATCGAAAAGCATATATTATGTGCATATTTTATATATGCGCATAAGAGGCATATGTATTCACAGTGCATACAAAAAATTGAGCAGACAATTGTGGTCACTAGGGTAAGCACCAGCAGCAATGGAAAGGGCATTGGCAATCATTGCAAAGGATGTTGGTGATAGTGGCAGCAGGTGTTGGTGGCAGTGGCAATGGTGAATGGTGTTGGTTGTGCATAGGCATATGACCTGCACAAGTTTTTTAAAACTGCCTCAAAAGGTGTGGCAAACATGCAGCTGATATACAAGGAAACATGTGATCTTTGAAGGGTTATAACTTGATACTCTTGAATCAGTTTTAGATGAAATGAAAGGTTATCCTTACCAAATTGATTACTATGGATGCAATAGAGCTATCAAATTAGCCCAAGTTCCTAGCAGAAAATTACAAAACGAGCCTTCACTGACAAATCCAGAATGGATCAAAAATTGCTCTGATAAAAGTGATATGGAAACAAATGGGAAAATAGTACCCAATACAAAGACTAATACATTCTTGTGAGAAATAAGCTTTGCATAACAGCTAAGTACTAGAAAACTACAACTTACTTTCTATAAAAATAGCTTCCTAAACCTTGCTTCCAAATGACTAAAACACATGAGTATAAATAGCAAAAACAAACTACTAACAATTCTATAGAAAATAGGAAGTACACATGTCATCTATTATGACAAATGTTATAGTGACTCAACTAACCACTTTAAAGAGAGCAGTTCAAACTGAATGACTAACTAGATTATAATGTCCCCATTTTAGCTATTTGCCTTTCGGTGATTGATAGCCTATTTCCAGAAGCTCGTAGGCACATCAGAGGTTAAATTAGGGTTTCCTATTTTATAGGGGCTCTGAAGCATTTTTGGTGGCTTGCATGTTAGAGTTTCGGATGTTTGTCTAGTGGGGTTTTCTAGGTTTTCAGAGAGCTTTGCAATGATATAACATGCAAAGTGAGTTGAGCAACTTTTTAGAATTTACTATTTTTAGTAAGTTTTATTTCTAGCAATGCCATCTTGGGCAGTAGCATCAATAGCCAGTTCACTTTCCATTTTGGGCAAAGCAGTTGGGAGTATAGTTGGTTTTCAACTTTTTTAAGGAACATTTTGGTAAAATGATTTATTTCAAGTCATCAATGTTATGTTTCCAAATTGACCCCTTGGCCTAATGTAATGACTTGAAGTTGTGTTAAAAGGTGGTACTCAAGGGTGGACGCCTCATGGAGAAATTAAAATGATTTTTTATAATGTTTACTGTGCCTTGAAGTTTGGACGCCTAAATAAGGTGGAATAAAGTGTTTTGAAAATTTAAATATTTCAAAGAAGATGAATACGCGTCCCCTTGGAGGGAAATGTTGGTTAATTTGAAAGGTCATTACTAACTCTATAAAAGAGAGGCTTTCCTCATTCTTTTGGCATCTTTGGAAAATTATAACAAAATGTTGTTAGATTGAATTCAGAACCTGGCTAAGGGGAAGCTTAGCAATTTGACTCCATTCTTCGAGCCTGAAACGATGGTTCCCTAGATGGTGGATTGAAAGTGTGCTTCATTCAGAAGTGCACATTGAGCTTCATTGTTGGAGAATTTGATGTATTTCTCAGTTTTGAGCTTGCTGGTTCATTCATGGCTGAAGGAGATTTTTATATGCAGCTCTTGTAAGAATCTTTATTTGCTTATGGGTATTTGACCTAATGAAACCTATGCTAGAGGCGCTTCAATTTGTACATTGGCAGATTTATTGAGCAAGTATCCATTTTGTTTGACAAGGTCGACTTCTTTCCTAAGCCGTCCCTTGTCTTTGAAGTTTATATTGGTTTGCTGGGCAGATTTCAGCATTGTATGTGTCTTGAAATAGTTCTTTCATGGACGCCTAGCGTTTGAGAAGATTTATTTTTCAGTCTAATTTGATTTTGGTGAAACATAGATGAAGATATTGTTAGTTTTTTTAGGATCAGAAAAGAAAGCAATAAAAAATGCAACACATAAGACAAAGAACACCACAAGATACCCTGGGAAAACCCTCCAACTCGAGAGGAAAAACCTAGCAAATATATCGCTTATATATTTCAGGAGTAAGAGTAGAAATCTGCTTACAACTCGGGCCCAACACAAGGCCGAATTTGATACAATGAATAATAGCACCTCTCCTAGATGCGAAGATACAGAATATGTTTCTCCTTGAGATCGATCTGCTGCTACAAAATGACAATCTGCTGCTACAGAATGATGATCTGCTGCTCAAGATAATGATCTGCTGCTCAAGACCATGACCTGCTGCTCAAGTGCGAACTTCTCCAAGGAGTGCGAATATGGTGAAATGAACTTGATCATCAAATGAGAGATCATCACCTTGTATTTATACAAAACAAAGTGTCTCTTCATGTAGGTCGGCCTCCTTAAGGAATAATAATAATTAAATGAGTCGGCCACATTAAGGAAGTCGGCCATAATAAATAATAAATATTATTTAAGTCGGCCCCATTTAATTATTCACAATAATTAAATGTTATATTATAATTTACAAGTGAAGCGCCCTTTCACTTAATTATCACAATGAAATAAATAGCCAAAGGCTATATGCAATTTCATGTCTTCGATTAGGCTAGAAGAATGAACCCAAAGCTGCAATAACTTCAACACTCCCTCTCAGCTAGGGAGGAATACTTCTAGCGGTACAAGACACATCACCTCATCATGATGTCAACCACTATGGCAACTCCCATATGTGGAAAAGTATCATATCACCTCATCGTGATATTAACCATCATGGCTCTCCCATGTATGGCAAAGGAAAATATCACCTCATCGTGATATTAACCATCATGGCTCTCCCATGTATGGAAAATGTACATAAGTGCCCATCACTCAATCGTGATATCGTCACCTCATTGTGACCTTCACCATGGCTACTCCCAGAGGGTGAAAACCACAAGTACAAGAAAATCATCACGGAATCTCTCACGTGATGTTGTCATGGCATCACAAATGACATCCACCATGGCTCTCCCAGAGGGTGGAAACAAGAGCTTTCATCTTGAAATTCTCTCATAGAGAGAAATGCATTAACAAGGGCTTGCACCTCAAATCTCTCTAACAAAGAGAAATGCATTAAAGCAAATCTGAAGTTCACTGATGCTAAGACTCCTTCTTAGCTAGGGCTTCATTCTCCACAATACCAAGCTTGTCTCAAAAGTACACAAACTTTACTCTCGCAAGAGGCTTGGTGAGAATGTCTACCGTCTGCTCATCAATGTTGATATACTTCAACTGGATTGCTTTCTTCAATACCATATCTCTGATATAGTGGTATTTGATCTCAACATGTTTGGTTCTGTCATGAAACACTAGATTGACAAAAAGCTTCACACAGCTTTGATTATCACAATGAATGACAATCGGCTCCATCGATTGTCCAAACAATCCTGCAAGGAGCTTCCGAAGCCACACTGCTGAAACCTCCTTAAGCTTCTGAAGTTGGTCTCCATAGGCGTAGACATGGATTTACAATCCATCATACCAAATCTCTTCAAGATGTCAATAGTATACTTCCCTTGACTCAAAATAATCTCATTCGACTTTTGCCAAGCTTCTAAACCAAGGAAGTAGTGCATGAGACCAAGATCCTTCATTTCAAATTCAGAAGCTACCTCCTTACATTTGATAATGAGGTGATCTTCTCCAGTAAGAATTAGATCATCAACATATAGAACCAAGATTAATGCTTCGCCATCAATTACCTTGAAGTACAGGTTTGATTCAGCATCATTCTTGGAGAAGCCCAAGCCCATCAAGTATCAATCAATTCTCTCATACCAAGCATGTGGAACCTGCTTAAGACCATATAAAGCCTTCTTCAGTCTGCAAACATGAGACTCCTTCCCATGAACCTCAAAACCCTCAGGTTGCTCAATGTATACCTCTTCCTCGATCACACCATTCAGAAATGTTGTCTTCACATCCATCTGGTGTATCTTCCATCCTCTAGATGCTGCAATAGCAATGATGGTCCTGACAGATGTATAACGAGAAACTGGAGCAAAGGTTTCCTCATAATCTACTCCCTCTTTCTAAGAGTATCCTCTAGCCACAAATCTAGCCTTGTACTTCTCGATGCTCCCATCAGCCGCATGCTTGATCTTGAAGAGCCACTTAGAAGATACAATCGATTTGCCTTCAGGTCTAGATACGATGTCCCAAACATCATTCATGAGGATGGATTGATACTCCTCAACCATAGCATCTTTCCATACTTGCAGACTAGTAGCTTCCTCAACACTAGAAGGTTCTGACTTGATGATTTGACTCATCAAAGCAACATAGATTGAAAACTTATGAGGTCTCTTGCTTTCTCTGAAAGTTCCTCTTGAGGCTGCAAATCTTTTTGCCTCTTGCATTGTTTGCCTAGCCCAAAGAGGTCTCTTACGACCAATCACAATGTCTGTAGGCCAATCAGTAGGTTCCAAAGGCTCAACTGGATCACCATCCTCTTCTGGTTTAGTAGACTCCCTCTGAATCTCCAAGTACTTACATCAACCTTCTGACCTCCTCGTCCAATGTTGCCTCTGTTGGTTTGACAGACTCCCTCTGAAGGTTAATTCCTCCTCTTCGAAGAAACTGATCATAGTGACAACATGAATAGGTTCTTCGAGAGAGAGATGTCTTCAGCCACCAACTCAGTCCCATGGCTGCAAGTTGTGTCTCCATTCTTCAGCCTACAGGATGCATCAAGCTCATTTTCTCTTGAAAGCAATCTCTTACGCTTCTTGGTCCATCCTGAAAGCATTAAGGAGAGATTACTAATAGTTCATGGAACTCAACTATCTTGAAGAGAAAAAGCTAGAAGCATACATGTTTTACTATCTCAATGTTATAGAATGAATTAATAACTACAAAAAGAAAATTCATGAACATTATTCAACATTATTCAACATGAAATACTTATCTCATCAGAAATCAGAATCTCCTTAAGTGTTGTTTTTCAAGTCTGTACTTATCTTTCCTGGGATCTGTTCATTATCTCTCAATAATTTTTCAGATCTACTTACTAGAATGCCCTGTTCCTCCAGCAATGGCCTCTGCTAGTAGTGTTTTACCAGTTCCAGGAGATCCAAACATAAGAACACTTATGGGGCAATACACATCGATACCATCAAATTTACCAGTTTTCTTCAAAGAGTCTCAGAAAGAAGTTTTCGACCACAACAGCAAACATTATACACTGAAACAGCATCATAATACTCTGACCTCTACACAGCTTGGACTATCTGAAAAATTTAGGCTCTGTTCTCTAAAATTAGCGAAGACCTTTTCTAAAATAAAACTTTATGCACTCTTCTCAGCACATAATTTAATCAACTTCATATGTTTATCAGAATAAATCATTTCAATGTATCACTCTAAAATAATCTCAAACCATAGTAGCCCATTAACACTGATCATCATAATAGCAAACGTCCATAATATAACTGGAAATCAGATTATTATTTCCTGCTCAACAATACATTCATACCCATTAGCTGAAGTAAGGATATGGAACTCTGATATGGATATATCAACAAGCTGTAGCTACACAATTTTCGACTCCTAGCTCCAAGCATCCTTTTCTCCACTCAAGAAAGAATGTCGATGGGTACCATTACCCCAACCACCCCAAGTACCAATGAATTCCACTCTCAAACACAAGCGCTTTAGCCAAAAGCGACTTCTCATCAAGTCTGAAGGGCCTGGCTGTAGGTCTCTTGTATGATATCTTCAGAATTATTCGCTCCTTGCAAATTTCGTCGACATCTTCAAGGATTGACAACTTCAGGAGTGTTAGTTCGTCTCAAGGTCTACATTTGAATCTGCTAGAGTTACTTGGACAAATCTGATCAAATCTAAACCCGCTCTGATACCATGTTAGTTTTTTTAGGATCAAAAAAGAAAGCAATAAAAAATGCAACACATAAGACAAAGAACACCACAAGATACCCTAGGAAAACCCTCCAACTTGAGGGGAAAAACCCAGCAAATATATCGCTTATATATTTCAAGAGTAAGAGCAGAAATTTGTTTACAACTCAGGCCCAACACAAGGCCGAATTTGATACAATGAATAATAGCACCTCTCCTAGATGCGAAGATACAGAATATGTTTCTCCTTGAGATCAATCTACTACTACAAAATGACAATCTACTGCTACAGAATGATGATCAGCTGCTACAGAATGATTTGCTGCTCAAAATAATGATCTGTTGCTCAAGATAATGATTTGTTGCTCAAGACCATGACCTGCTGCTCAAGTGCGAATATGGTGAAATGAACTTGATCGTCAAATGAGAGATCATCACCTTGTATTTATACAAAACAAAGTGTCTCTTCATGTAGGTCGGCCTTCTTAAGGAATAATAATAATAATTAAATGAGTCGGCCACATTAAGGAAGTCGGCCATAATAAATAATAAATATTATTTAGGTCGGCCCCATTTAATTATTCACTTAATTAGCACATGAAATAAATAACCAAAGGCTATATGCAATTTCATGTCTTCGATTAGGCTGGAAGAATGAACCCGAAGCTGCAATAACTTCAACAGATATGAGCAATTTGATGGAGTCTTAGCATGCTGGTCTGAATTGGGGTTTATTGAAAATTTATATCAGACCTTCATTCTCCGTTCTATGCTCAATTTCTTGAAGTTCCAATTCATATCTGGGTTTAGAAGCTTAGAGTAACTATTGCAGCTACATTGAAGCTCGAGTTTTCCCTTTTGTGGCTGCTTTGAATTGTTTAAATTCAGGTTATTTGGTTGGCTAGCATTGGAATTGAAGACTTCGCAGCCTCATTGAAGTTGGGTGAAGTGTGGTAAGAGATTCATCCTTTTTGATATGTTGTTGATTGTTGGTTTTGAAAACTCAGTTGGCATATATCAGATTTATTTCAGAATTTGATTTCAGTTCATAACTTCAATAATTGAGAGATTTTGAGTGGGAGATCATCTTTGTTCATTAAGCTTTGAAGCTATTGTAATTCACTTGTAATTTGCAGTAGTTCTTTACATTGTAAGACCGATAACAGTAGTACTGTTTCAGTTCTTCTTTACTATTTACTTGTGCTTAATTTCTCACATTTGTAACCCCTGGATGGTTTACCGCCAATGTGGAAAAAAAACTTAATAATCTCTCTTTGTACCCACTGAAAAGTGGTGAATTCCCACTCATGAGTGGATGCCCGCCGCAGCGGATGAATTAGTTTGTTTTCTTTTCTTTTTCCCCCCACTGAAAAGTGGCAATACGAAAATTGTTCATGGTTGGTTCACCGCCTCTTTACTTTCAGCTGTGATTTACTTTTAGTTAGTGAGCATTTACCTCCACCATATGCTAGCCCCTCACCCACATCGGGTTTTAGGGCACATTCTTGGTGTTGAGTGTTTTCAGTTTGCTTATTATTTTGGAGAGCTAACCCTAATAAGTTGGCTTAGTGCTGGTTGTGTTGTGAAAATTCCAAGAAAAAATTGTCTAGCACATTTCATAGATGTCTTAACTCACTAAGGGACTATGTCATGATGATGTGGAAAATGAATATTCTTGGTTAAAATTGTTCTCAATTACAAACATACAAAATATACAACCCCTCTTCATGGGTTAATAGTTAAAAAGAAGAAAGGTTGCGTGACTGGTTGGTGCACGCCCCCTAAAGATAGATGGAAACTTCACTTTGAAGGGACCTCTAGAGGGAATCCTAGCCAAACAAGTGTTTGGTTTATCATTCAATCTTCAAGTAAAGAAATGATTAAAGATGATTCTCTTCTCCTAGGAAAAAGAACTAACAACAAAGCTAAGTGGGAAGCAGTGGTTGCCAGTCTTGCTATAGCATACTCAAGGATGTAAACATCCCATTATAGAAGGAGATTCTAATATAGTTATTAATGGTCTCCATAAGGCCAAATGTGCTAGCTAGAAGTTGTCCAATTTGCCAGAAGAAGTCATTATTATCTGCAATTAGTTTGATTCTGTCTCATTCTCCCATTGTTTTTGAAAGCTAAATTGGTTGTGGATTTGCTAGGCAACCAAGAAATTGATCTTTGTCCCTTCTCATCATTAATAAGTGATATGGTGAAGGATTGGCTTGGCTTAAATGAGCTTATCTTAAATGGCAAGCCACCTTGATTCGTGTGGTGTTCAGCACCTCTCAACCATTATGAGATATCTTGTCAAGGAGACAAATTAAGTGTGTTTTCCTAATGCCAAGACTGTAGAGTTATAAATGCAAGAAGTAAGTTTCGACTCCATTTGTGTTTCAACATTAACATGGGTGGCTTCTTTGAAATGTTCCCCTTAGTTTTTTATTTATTTTTTCAGAACAAGACTAGCAAAAACACCATTGATTAGCGTTACCATCAAAGATAATCCAATTGGAAAGTAACCCTCACCAAGATCCCAATGAAGGTGAGGTGATAGCATATGGTGTCGGGGATCGTTAGGCAAATAACTGAAACTGAATTACAATGTTGGAAATGAGAGTAGGCGGTAAACCGACCATGAATTCTACACTACCACTTATGCAATGGGGGGAAGTTATTACAATTATTCAAAACTAAAAAAACTCAACCACTTATTCAACAGGAGTAGCAAAACTAAATGAAAAAAATGCTGAAAGTAAAGAGGCTAGTTCAGTACTACTGAAACCAACAATTACAATGTGCTTATTACAATGATTTTCAATAGAAATCTGCTCCAAATCTATTGCAATGATTACACTATATTTCTGATTACAAATATGAATAAAACCACCCAAGAAATATAGCATGAAATGGAATTAGCTATGTCTGATTTGAAATACCAGCAAACTGAAGTACAGACCAGCAAGCTAAGCAAACACCAAAATGCTTATTTCTCCCACAATATACTTCTGATGCACTCCAAATGGAAAACAAACACTTATTAAAGCAAGGTGACTAGCACACAAGATTGACAATGCAAAGAAGCCACCAAATGGGAGGCACGAATGCCAATGATTATCTAGAGGAATGGTACGGCCCAAAGAGAGGGGCACCCTCTCTAGAAAATTCAATATTCCACAATAAAATCTGAAAATGCACAAAGAGGGGCGCCAATAGCATAGAAATCGAATGAGCAAACAACCACAATGAAATTAAAATCATACTATGATCTACAATTGAAAATTTGTTTCAGCCATGTCCAAACCAGCAAACACAAAACTAATAAAATCATCAAAATCTCCAACAATGATGCTCAATCTGCAATCTTTGAATGAGAAGCAATCTCATATATCTTTCAAACACGAAACTAAATCCTTGCTAGGAGATATGCATTCCTCAAAGCCATAAACCTAAAAAAAATTCAGTAGCAATTCAATATGATAGATGATGGATGTCCACCAATGCTGGAGCAAAGCCTCTCTTAAATAGAGTTCTGAGGTGACTCTTCAAATTCCATCTTTCCCTCCAAAAGGGATGCCCAAGCCTTTTTGCAATATTTTAATTTTAAAATTCACTTATTACTCCATTACTCTAGGCATCCAAACCTCCAAGGTAAACATTTAACTTTTAAAAATATTAAATACCCCTTAATGAGGCATCCACCCTCAAGGATCACATTAAAACAACATTAAGTCATCACTCACTAGGCCAAGGGGGCCAAAAATAAAAAATATAACATTAATGACTTAAAATAACTTATCCCTCAAAAATACACCTCAAAACCACAAATCAAATATACTCTCTACCTTGCCAGAAATAAAAGAGCATACTGAATTGCTACCAACCCGAGCACCGCCAGAAATAGAACTTACTAAAAATAGTAAATTCAGGAAAGTTATCTGATTCATTTGCATGTCATATCACTGCGAAGCTCTTTGAAAAACCGAGAAAAAAACCGCAAACCGAAATCCATAATTCCAACATGCAAACCTCCGAAAATGCCAAAAACCTCCAAACAACTAGAAACCCTAATTTCACCTCGACGAACCTACGGGCCTCCGGAATAGGCTGACGAGCCACTGCACTGCTTGCTAATGAGAAGGGGACATTACAGTCTACCCTCCTCGACATTGCTTGTCCTCAAGCAACCGCAAGTCTGGATGTTGCAAGATTTGTTCACCTTCCCATGTTGCATCTTCAATCGACAAGTTCCTCTATTTTACGAAGTACTCTTTGATTGTTCTTCTCCTCAAAGAGCACTCCCTAGTACCAATGATCTCCTCTGGAATCAGCACCAACTGTCCTTCATCCAATGGAGGTAACTTTGAAGTAGCAACCACATTGTGCCCAAGCGCCTTCTTGAGGCGTGACACATGGAAAACATTGTGCACCTTGCTACTAGCTGGAAGTTCCAACTCATACGCCACTTCACCAATCATCTTGGTGACTCTGAATGGGCCATAGAAACATGGCTTGAGCTTTTCTACACCACTCTTTTTAAGAGAAGATTGTGTGTAGGGTTGAAGCCTCAAATAAACCATATCTCCTACTTCAAATGAACGCTCAACACGCTGCTGGTCAGCATATAACTTTTGTTGATTCTAAACTTGGTGAAGATTATCCTTCAATTATTTCAAGATGTCTTGACTTTGCTACAACATATCCTTCGCTTGTGGAGCTCTACTATCACCGAACACCAAATCTACGAAGTTAGGAGCTTCATAACCATAAAGAGTTGTTTACTCGCTATGGGTACAATGACGTACAGAGTAAATGGAAATATAAAATAACATTGACAACATATAATAATCACATGACAATTGGACAAATAATAGATGTATTGCTTTATTCAGTGTTCGGCACTTACATCATAATGTCTCAGACAGAACATAGCATAGCATAGTAGAACTGTAATGTTTCCCGACTACATGACTCAAGTATATATAGTACGCTGGCGCTGGTTGAGGTACCAACCGTCGCGTCCCTTCATTATAACTAATTACTTCGTCAGAAACTTAATTCTCGAGACAACTAACTAACATGACACGTACATAACATAAGTACATAGATTATTAATATTAACTAAAGTCTTATTTACTTATGACTCACAGCCGACCAAGTACACTCTCAACCGACTACATCGACTCACGGCCGACCAAGTATACTCTCGGTCGACAACATCATCCCCCCCACAGAGTAGTCTTCCAAACGACTGAAAACCAAAAATGCCAACTCGAGTTCCTGCTTGGTGCTAGCCAACTCCTTGTCTTTTTCCTGTGGCTGACTCTCCCTCTTGGTTGAAAGTCGTTGCACATCGGCCACCTGTTTATCATTCTCCACCAATAGTTGATCCTTCTCTATCAATTGAGTGTCACTCTCACCCAACCCTCTGTCTTTCTCCGCCTCCGCCAACCTTTCCTCGAGAGCTGCAACTCTCGTCTGCTCGGCATCCAACTGCTCTTGTGACTGTACTATGATGGTTGGTTGCACTACAGTTTGACAATTCCAATAAATCTGATGGGGATCTAGGGGCAACGCCCCTTGCGGGGGTTTGGGGGCAGCGCCCCCAGCGAGGTCAAGAGGCAACACCCCTCGCGGGGGTTTGGGAGCAACGCCCCCAATGGGGTCAAGGGGCAACGCCCCCAACAGGGTCGAGGGGTAGTGCCCCTGGCGGGGTCCGAGGGCAACGTCGGGTGAGGTCAAGGGGCAACGCCCCTGCTGCCAAAACCAATTTAACACTTTTGAAACCACTTGAAACTGCATCGCGCGCCTCATTTTCAAGATTTTTCCATAGGTTTCAAATAGTGCCAACGAAGTCGAAAAATACAAATTTTGCATTGTTTTTCTTAGACTTTACTTTCTCCAGGTCGATGTTTGGTACAGCCTGCCTTTTACAAACTTCGATACTTGGTACGGTCTTTATTTTCTTGTTTTGTACAATTCCTTTATTTTCTCCACTTCTTCGTACGACTTTGACTCGTATTGCCTTCAAGTTTCGTACAACATCCTCCTTGCGCACAATGTTATTCAATCGTACGGCCTTCAGAATATAACTTCTTCATATGGCCTTTGCTAAGTACGACACAAATTTTATTAGCTCATACGGCACTCACGGCCAGCCAATTATATTCTCGGTCGACTACAAGAGCCATGAATGAAGACATCTTAATTGACATGTGATAGGAAGAGTTATAACAATACTCCCCCAAATGAAGCCATTTTACCCAAGCTCTTTGCTACCCTGAAACATAATTTCTGAGAAAGCCTTCCAACCATTTGTTCATAATCTCCGATTGGCCATTTGTTTATGGGTGATAGCTAGTACTTGGAGTAAGCACAGTACCACTCAATCTGAATATTTCTTGCCAAAAAGCACTTAGAAACTTCTTTTCCCTATCACTTACAATAGTTCGTGGCAGCCCATGCAAACAAAACACTTCTCTAAAGAACAATTCAACTACTTGAGCTATTGTAAATGAACTTGTGATAGCAAAGAAATGAGAAAAATTTGTCAATCTATCTACCACAACATAGATGTAATCTCTCCCTTGCACCTTTGGCAACCTAGTGATGAAATTCATCGCAATACTTTCCCACTTTTGATTGGGAATGGGAAATGCAACAAACCAGCTAGGAAAGAATGCTCGTTCTTGTTCATCTGGCAAGTAGGACACTCCCTTATGTATTGCAAGACTTCATCGTTCATTCCTTTCCATGAAAACCTTTCACAGATCTGCTTGTAAGTCTTGAAATATTCTTGATGACCAGCAAGGGGAATGTCATGAAAGGATTGTAAAACCTTGCTCTTAAGCTTAGATTCAGGCACTAAGAAGATTCTACCTTTATAGAGGATCAAAACCATCAACCAACTGGTATCTCTCATCTTGCAAATGGCCTTCTATAATGCTGGTTGCAAACTGATTTTTGGCATAATCAGCGAGCAACAACTCCTTCCAATTTGCAATAAGCTCACATAGTGAATTCAAATGAGGCTTTCTAGATAAAGCATCTGCCACTATGTTGTTTTTTCCTTTAACATACTCAATGTCAAAGTTGTAAGCTTGGAGCTTACTCACCCACTTTTGTTGCCTTTCATTCAAATCCTTCTGACACATGAAGTGCTTAAGACTGTTATGATCAGTCTTCACCACGAACTTGCTTCCCACCAAGTATTGTCTAAACTTGGCCAATGCATGCATGATGGCAAGCATCTCTTTGTCATAAATTGAATAAGTTCTTTCAACTCTTAATTTTCTGCTCTCAAAGACAATGGGATGCTTGTCTTGCATGAGAATAGCACCAACTCCTTCACCAGAAGCATCACACTGCAATTCAAATGGCTTTGTGAAGTCGGGAAGAGCCAACACTAGGCAAGAACTCATAAGTTGTTTGAACTTGTCAAACACAACTTGTGCCTTATCTGTCTGCAAGAAAGCTCCCTTCTTGGTAAGATCCGTAAGGAGGGCTGCCATATGAAAATACCCCTTCACAAATCTTCTATAAAAACCACACAATCCCAAAAATCCCTTCAAATGTGACACGTTCTTTGGGGATGGCCAATCTAAGATAGCTTTTATCTTTTCTGGATCAACCTTGACACCCTTAGAGTTGATAATGTGACCAAGATAAAGCAGCTTCGTCATCCCATACTCACATTTTCATTCTTTTGCAAACCAACATTCTGCCTCCAAAATGCTAAGCACTTCCTTCGAGTGCTTGATGTGCTCCTCCCATGACTTACTGAATATGAGAATGTCGTCGAAGAAGATGAGCATAAACTTCCTCAATTGCTGCCTAAAGATCTTGTTCATACAAGACTGAAAAGTTGCTAGAGCGTTTGTCAAACTGAATGGCATGACAAGGAATTCAAAATGCCCAAAGTAGCATCTAAAGGCAATCTTCTCAATATCCGCTCCTCTCATCCTTATCTAGTGGTAGCCCAATCTAAAATCAATTTTTGAGAAGTTGGCCCCATGTAGCTCATCAATGAGCTCATCCATCCTCGAGATAGGATACTGGTTCTTGATTGTCTTTTGATTCAGTGCGCAGTAATCAACACACATGCGCATTGTGTCATCTTTCTTTTTGACCAACACCACTGCTGAAGCAAAGGGGCTCTTACTTGGGCGATTGTGGCCCATCTCCAAGAGCTCTTTGATGGCTTTCTCAATCTTGTCCTTCTGCTTCTTTGGATAGCGGTAAGGAGTTGTAATGATCGGTTTTGCTCCTTCAAGCTCAATCACATGCTCACAACCTCTTTCAAGACGTCTCCCAAGACTTTGCTCTTCTTAGTAATCAAAGCTTGAATATTTGCATGATAGTGCCTTTTATCCTCCACTGGATCAGCTGGTAGAATCAAACATTCTGCTGCCCACTCAACTTGATCATGGAGGATCAGCCATTCCATTCTCTTCAAAGACACTATTCAAGGGCCTCCATTTGACATCCCTCTCAAAACTACCTTCTTGCCATCAAACTGAAATTTCAACTCCATTGTTTGCAAGTTCAATGTGATCTCTCCAAGAGATCGCAGCCATTGTATGCCCAAGAGATCACAGCCATTGTATGCCCAACACAGCATCGGTATCACCAATGCCCACAACATAAAAATCATCTTTTACTTCATAATTTCCCAACTACATGGAGAGGTTGGGAATCTTCCTAGTGCAAGACATAGTGAAGCCATAGTATGCCCAAGAGATCGCAGCCATTGTATGCCCAACACAGCATCGGTATCACCAATGCCCACAACATAAAAATCATCTTTTACTTCATAATTTCCCAACTACATGGAGAGGTTGGGAATCTTCCTAGTGCAAGACATAGTGAAGCCATCAGCCACCATCACCTTGAAGCCTTCAAACTCTTTTGTCTTCAAACCTCTCTTTGCCACCAACCCTTCATCTATGAAGTTGTGAGTTGCTTTAGTATCAATTAGAGCAACAATTCTTTGTGATCCAATCACTCCATGAACTCAAAAAGACTCGTTCATTTGAAAGCTCGAGAGTTGTGCCAAAGCACTCCCTCCTCCAATGTCTTTCGGTTCTTCTTCGGAAGATTCTTCTTCATCACTTCCAGCTGATTCATACTGCTGATTAAACATATCAGATTTTGATCCGTACTCTGAATAAGCCTCCATGTGTTGTGCTTTGCCCTTTCCATAGCATTTGTGACCCTTAGACCAAGCCTCATGACAAGTATAGCAAACTCCATCTTTTCTTAGCTGTTCACGAAGCTCATCAGTCAACTTTTGAGGAAACTTCTTAGGCTGACTTGAAGAAAACTTTTTCTTATCCTTCTTGAAAGATTTGAACTGAAATTTTGGCCTAGGGGCAACCAACTCCATGCTCCTAAATTTCTTGATTGCTTCATCAAGAGTTGGAGGATCAAAAGCTTTGACCCAACCCTTCAATGGTTCCATCAAACCTTCAGTAAACAACACTACCAACCTCCTTTCAGTAATGTTGGGCACCATTACTGACAACCTTTGGAAATCAGCAACATATGCTTCAAGTATACCATGTTGCTTCAACTGTGCCAATTCACAGAATTTCACCTCTAGATCCTTGGTATCAAATATATCTATCAACTTGTTGGTGAATTCTTCATAAGTGTGGATAAGGTTATGGCCAAGAGTTACCAAACCGTGGTACCACCATTCGTGAGCAGCTCCCTCCAAATGCAATGTAGCAAATTTAATGGCATCTTCTTCAAGCATCAGTCTTAGTGAAAGGTAATTTTTGAGCTTCTGAACCCACGACCTTGCCGTACACTTATCACTCCCATCAAAATGGGCCAAGGTCACCTTTCCAAGAGCCTGATGGTAATCCATTCTGGGAACTACAGGAGCACAATATTCAGCTCTTCCGCCACTCCTATTTCTATGGTTCATAAACTGATCAAAGGTCCATTGGTCTCTGAGATCATGAGGTAAAGTGACATACTCCATGTAGGCTTGTCTTGCATCATCCACCAAGGGTGCTCCGGTCTCCGCTGGTGGTTCCTCCCTTTGAGTGAAGGTAGGAAAAAGAGATCTAGAGGATGATCCTCTAGTGGTTGCCACATATTGATCAATAGTTTTGTCCCTTCCATTGACTTTTGAACCATTGTTACCATTGATACAACTGTTGTCATTGATACCAGTGTTTTCTCCAACATGATTTGGTTGATGTTGGGGCTGATTTTGAGTCGCTTGTTGATCCAACTTTGCTAACAAGCGCGACATCATATCCAACATATTATCAAACTTCTTCTCCACTCTAGCTTCTCTTTCTTCCATTGAAAGTCTAGAACCTTGACCTTCTGACATGGTTTCAACAGCTTTACTAGTATTTCTCAAAGCCTCTGAAAGTGTCTCTGCCTCTAGAATTGGTGGATTCTGATACTGAGTTCTTGCCTAACCTCTGGTGTAGTATCTAACTTCTTTGTCACTCATCTGACAACTGAACTCTGTTTATCACAGGATGGCGGGATCTTGGGCTCTGATACCATTGAAATGTTCCCCTTAGTTTTTTTTTTATTTTTTCAGAACAAGACCAGCATAAACACCATTGATTAGCGTTAGCATCAAAGATAATCCAGCTGGAAAGTAACCCTCACCAAGAATGTTCACCAAGATCCCAATGAAGGTGAAGTGATAGCATATGGTGTCGGGGATCGTTAGGCAAATAACTGAAATTGAATTACGATGCTGGAAATGAGAGAGTAGGCGGCAAACCGACCATGAATTCCGCACTACCACTTATGCAGTGGCTGGAAGTTATTACAATTATTCAAAACTGAAAAATCTCAACCACTTATTCAGCAGGAGTAGCAAAACTAAATGAAAGAAATGCTGAAAGTAAAGAGGCCGGTTCAGTACTACTGAAACCAACAACTACAATGTGCTTATTACAATGATTTTCAATAGAAATCTGCTCCAAATCTACTACAATTATTACACTATATTTCTGATTACAAATATGAATAAGAGCACCCAAGAAATATAGCATGAAATGGAATTAGCTATGTCTAATATGAAATACCAGCAAACTGAAGTACAGACCAGCAAGCTAAGCAAACACCAAAATGCTTATTTCTCCCACAAGATACTTACGATGCACACCAAACGGAAAACAAACACTTATTTAAGCAAGGCGACCAGCACACATAAGATTGACAATGCAAAGAAGCCACCAAATGGGAGGCACGAATCCCAATGATTATCTCGAGGAATGGTACGGCCCAAAGAGAGGGGCGACCTCTCTAGAAAATTCAATACTCCACAATAAAATCTGCAAATGCACAAAGAGGGGCGCCAATAGCATAGAAATCGAATGAGCAAACACCCACAATGAAATTAAAATCATACTATGATCTACAATTGAAAATTTGTTTCAGCCATGTCCAAACCAGCAAACACAAAACTGATAAAATCATCAAAATCTCCAACAATGATGCTCAATTTGCAATCTCTGAATGAGAAGCAGTCTCATATCCAGCTAGGTGTTATCTTTCAAACACGAAACTGAATCCTAGCTAGGAGGTATGCATTCCTCGAAGCCATAAGCCTGAAAACATTTCGGCACCAATTCGATATGATAGATGATAGATATCCAATGCTAGAGCAAAGCCTCTCTTAAATACAGTTCTGAGGTGACTCTTCAAATTCCATCTTTCCCTCCAAAAGGGACGCCCAAGCCTTTTTGCAATATTTTAATTTTAAAATTCACTTATTCCTCCATTACTCTAGGCATCCAAACCTCCAAGGTAAACATTTAACTTTTAAAAATATTAAATATCCCTTAATGAGGCGTCCACCCTCAAGGATCACATTAAAACAACATTAAGTCATCACTCACTAGGCCAAGGGGGCCAAAAATGAAAAATATAACATTAATGACTTAAAATAACTTATCCCTCCAAAATGCACCTAAAAACCACAAATCAAATATACTCTTTGCCTTGCCAGAAATAGAAGAGCATACTGAACTACTACCAACCCGAGTATCGCCAGAAATAGAACTTACTAAAAATAGTAAATTCAGGAAAGTTGCCCAATTCATTTGCGTGTCATATCACTGCGAAGCTCTCTGAAAACCCAGAAAGAAACCGCAAGCTGAAATCCATAATTCCAACATGCAAACCTCCGAAAATGCCAAAAACCTCCAAACTGTTGGAAACCCTAATTTCACCTCGACGAGCCTACGGGCCTCCGGAATAGGCTGACGAGCCACTGTACTACTTACTGATGAGAAGGGGACATTACATTCTTGCAGTTTAAGGGATACAACGCTTTTGTTTCTTGATGTCTGTTGTGGGATGGTTTTATGTTCACGTCTCTGTGGCTAGACGAGGTTTCATGGCCCCTAGTGGTTTGGATTATACTATGTGCAAGGCTAATGGCAAGGAATCATGTTGGTAGCAGCCATGATTCGTTGTGGAAAGGTCAAGCTTTTTATCATAGATTGAAAAAATTCATTGCCATAAAATTACGATACTCGACTTAGTAAAGAGAATGATAGTAGAGGGGGTTCACCCCGCAGTGCAACGGCAGTTGCAACACCGTGTGGATACGGTGGTTTGGTGTTCGAGTATCACCGTGAGGCATTGCGAAGGTTTGGAAGGGTGCAGGTGAGAAGGCAAACCAAGGATCTACTGGTGGGACTGAAGGATATTGGAGATGACCATTCAACAGCGAAGGTGGAGTAGACGTGACAGTGCCAACAGTTAGAGGTAGCGCTGGAAGTCATGCGTTGGTTGGGGAGGCGTGGAGAGGCCGGTGATTGACAGAAGAGTCGAGAGTTTAGGGGAGGACGAGGAAGTGACGGAGTATGGTGTACGAGGTGGCAGGAGGGGAAGCAGCGAAAAAAACGGAGGAAGGAAGGAGGAAGAAGGAGAAAGGAGGAAGAAGGGGCGACGGAGTAAGGGAGGCCCGAGGAGATGGGAAGAAGGAGGAGGAAGGAGGTGGTAGGAGGGGAAGGCGGAGAAAATAGAGGAAGGAAGTGTGTGACGGAGATAGGGAGGCTCGCAGAGATGGGAAGAAGAAAAGGAGGAAGAAGGTAGGAAGGAAGGGGTGACGAAGAAGGAAGAAGAGGACAAGGTAGGAGGGGCATCGAAGGAAGGAGGGGGGATGGAGGAAGGGAGAGACACAGTGGTCAAGTGTTTGAATCAGGAGCTAGATGCACAGCCGGCTCACCCATCAACGGTTGTTGATGACAGTTGTTGGAGAACCATGACGCACGGTGTTTCGGTGTGAAGGAACAAAGGCCCGAGGAGTAAAAAAAATGAAGAGGATGAGGCCCCCCAAATGTGGCCTCACTAGTTCATAGCTCCAGTCAAAAGCGTTTACCAATCACAAAAAAAAAAAAAAAAAGGAATTATAGTAGAAGGCGGCTTGGCAGACATTTATGAAAAATTGGGTAGGGCAATACCATCATTGAAGAGTTTATACTTGGCTTGAGTTGTTGCTTCTATTATAGGAACATGAGCCAATTGCTGAGAATGCTAGTTTGGAGGATGTGGAGGTATTAGGGCATTAGGGATGCTTATTTCTATTCATTGTTGGGAGGCAAGCGTATGGGATCGAGGGATGTGTTGGCATTGAAAACTAAAATTGAGCACCTTGTCGAGGATGTGGAAAAGCTTACAGCCTTTTGTCAAGACCTCACGATGGTAACAAGGAATTTGTTGGTCTCACACAACAAGGGTAGATTGGATGTCTCTAGCACTTTGCCTTCCCCGTATGGTAAGTGGCAAACTAACAAGGTAGTGAAAAGATAATTTGAGGGGCTCAAAGACCCTTCTTGCCAAGGAAACGTCACATTGAAGCCTATGGTGGTTGCACTAGATGAGTGGACTTCATTCCTTCGATTGGTTGATGGATGAAGGGACAGAATTAGGAGTTGCTCATTGGGAAGTCTCAACTCTTTTGTGATTACTGGTTTTTGAAGTTAGTTGTTGTTGTGTTGGCTTAGTTTTGTGGTTTGGTTTTGTCACTTTTGTGTTGCATCTACTAGTTGGCCTGCTCCACCCCTATGTAGGAAGTTAAGGCAAATCTGATTTAGTCTCTTGTTTAGAATATGTATGTTTGCTAGTGCTTTGGGCTAGAACTCCATAATAGAACCCTACATCTAAAATCGAAAAAAAATATAGACTATTGGATATAATACTATCCTACATATTATGCTATGTACCTATAGACACTTAAAAAAAATTGAATGATATTGCACACTTGAATCTGATGACTAACACCATTTCATCCCGAATTCACCTTCTTTTCAACTGTTTAATTGAATAATCCTAGTTATTTAATTAAATGCATCATTTTCATCTATTAATCTAATTAATTTCATCAAGTTAATCCACACCCTTTCACATTATCATTTCATCTTGTTTAATTGGATAATGCAAATTATTTAAATTAAACCCCTTTATGTCCTCTCATTTAATTAAATAATCTAAATCATTTAATTAAATGTCACTTAACCCCTTTTTCATTAAATAAATCAATTATTTAATGATAATCCTAAATTCACTCAACTTGCACAATTAAAAATTTGTTTTAATTAACCAATTCCTATTTTTTTCACCCATCCACTTGCATGGGAATATTCCCTTGGACTATTCTTCCATTTGAGCTCCAAAAATAAAATATTCTTTTCTAAAAAACTTTGTAACAAACGTTCAAACAAGTTTGAAAATATGTTTGTTTGAATCATTGTGAACCATTGATTGACTCTTTGACCCATGCAATCTTGCATTCTCATCCATTGATGAGAATCCTTAATCCATGTCTTCACCTTTGATTGCATCTTGACCATTGATTGATCAAATCAATCTCAACCCTTGATTCACCATTTTCTCTTATAAATATCTCACATTTTAGAGAGAAATGGATCCACAATCATTTGAGCAAAGTTATGTTGTTGAAATGCATCCACACTTTCATCCATTAGCATTCATTTGGGCATTTTCATCCATTGTGGTTCAAATCATCCATTTTCATCAATCTTTTATCAATAGAATCCATTCGAAAGCTCGTTTTATCAAAGGGATTGGGAAAGGGTCGTCATTCCATATCAATACGGCACCAATCCCCCAATGGGATGAAGTTTGAAGCATTTAGATAGGTTTTTCATTATGCATTTCTTCATTGTTTTGTTTAATGGCTTCCTCTTTGTTAATGGTTTTCAAACATTTCATTGGTATTGTAGCTTAGTTAATTAAATATTGCTTAAATTTGTATGGATCTGGTGTATTTAGCTATTACTATGATTACAATCAAAATACCCTCTATGAAATCCTTATCAATTTCACAGCCCCCTATACAATTGTTGCCCATTCCACCATATTAAAAGTGAGGTTCTAGGTGTTATTGAATGATAATAAAGGTAGCGAGCATGTTATGAAATCTTGTTTAGAGTGTGCTCCTAATCACTGGTGAGACTTGTAGTCTTCATTTTGTAAAGATGGCCATCTAAAATAAAACTTGAATGACTATAACATATAATTTCAAATGCCTAATTTCTCATTGGTAGATTACAATAGGCATTTTTACATCACGTACAATATGCAATATTCCAGCATGCATGGTGCCATATTGTATTTGAACTTGCAAAGTCTCCCTATCCCTATACGTCTCCCTCTCTATAGACCATTGTATTGCAATTGTGTATAAGTCAACAACATACACATTAATATACATGACAATGTCAGAGCCAAAATGAAAACAGAAGAAGGCCTACATTGAGTTATATAGCAACCATACTAAAGGACAGAAAGTTGTTTCCATCCAAACTATTTCAATTATTTACCAAAAGAATGATAGAGTGAGGACTAAAAATCTTTCAAATCCAACATTTGCAATTAAGTTACTACTATATGCAACATGACTTCATGCAAGTTTGCTATAAGCTGCAAAGTATAGGAAAATAAAAAATTAATAGTTTCTTTTCATAAAAAAGATGGCATGTTGAGGAAAAAGGTGATCCTCTTGTCCTTAAAGACAAAATGAACTCAAGTTAGGCCCCAGTTTTATCGTACAAAGAACCTAGAGTGCATTGGCAATTAAATCCATTTGAAAAGGACATATAATTTACATAGGATCGCCACACTAAGGGTTTGAACTCCTCTTGCCCCACAACAGTCCACCATAGAAAGACCAATGAAGTTTCAATCATGTATTTTGACATATAATTTATAGATGGGTGATATTGAATGCCCACAATTTAAAAAGGCTTCAAGGAGATTGGAAAGCCTTCTTTTCCCTAAAAGAAAATTATAGATATTGTCAGTAGAATGCAATGTCAATTTTATTGGTGAAATGTAATGTACCCATTTTCGATGTCCTTCTTTGGGCTAGTTCAGTTCTAACTCACTTATTTTTATTAAGTACTATATTTAGTAACCAGTCCTAGCAGCAGTGCAATGTAGGGTTTCATGTTTGGGTAGTGTGTGCAAGTTCTTTAATGTTTTGTGCCAATTTGATAATTGGTGAGTACTTACTAATTTTAGTATTTGCTATTTATAGTAAGTCTATTTCGGGAAACTGGTCTCAAGCCCATAGTGTTCTCAGCAGTGTTATCTCTATGGTGGCATTGGAAAGCCTAAAGTTGGATTATTTAATATTTGTTTTTTATTAGTCATTTAAGTTATTTTTTATAACTTAAGTGAGGGAGTAGGTGGTCATCGAAAAGTACCATGGTGCCTAATGAGATAGCTTAAAGTTGTTTTAGAAGGCTGAATAAGGCCAAATAGTTTCCTTATGAGCAAGGACGCCTCCCTTGAGGAATATTTGATAATGTTTTAAAGTATAAAGAAAAATATTAAAAAGAGAATGGAGAAGGGCGTAGCTTTTGGAGGGTAAGATTTTTCAAGCTTAAGTTGCCTTAATTTCTCATTGAATCTTTATAATCTCATTTTAAGTCTCATTTGTTCATGTCTAAGTTAGTTGTATAACAAGATACTGCAGGATTTCCTTCAGAGATCTACAGTTTGGTGCTGAGGACGAAAACCCTCTTCATTCAGGAGCTGATTTCGGTGGTAAGAGATCCACCCTAGTTAGTTTTGGGTGTGATTCCACTCAAGGGTCACTTTTTGCTTCATAGATATTCCAATTTTCAGTGTTTGTGGCAAGGATGAAGATATTCAAATATTTTTGAGGTGTTGATTGTGGGTTTGGTGTGTGAAGGCTTGGCTTCGTTTTGGTTTGGCTTGGTATTGTTTTTCAAGATGGTTTTTAGTGGGTTGAAGTGGTTTTCTGAGTTTTCTGGGCATTATCATTACAAGGGCAGAATTTGATAAATTGTTCATAACTTCAGGTACTGGATATTTGGAAGCTACTCACCTAGGCGCCCCATTCTATGTATTAACTTGTATTTAAAAAGTGGAGACTGATTTACCAGATCAAATCGCCCAGCCTAGGAGGGCCGCCCCAGTTTGGTTATTCTGGACAGTTTTGACCTGCTATTGTATAGGTCTGATTCTGCACTTTAAGGGGTTGGTTGAGCAGCTCATTGAGATGAGTTACAAGGGATTTTGAAGAATTTCTTGTTGGAGTTTGAATATTGCAAATTTGGAGCTATTTGTCTGCTGTTTGAAGACTTTTTCCAATCACTATCAAGCCTGTACGTGGTCATGACCTGAGTTTTCAATGCCTACAGTAGTTGTTTGTTTCAAACCTTGCATGTAGTTCCAGGTTGGATATATTCAATTTCTATTGGTTGTCATAGTCATGTAATGAACATTAAATTTATCGATTGCACAGTTTGTATTGTTGTAGCTTATCAATGGTGTGAAAAATTTGTAATGTGCTCTAGTTAATTAATCTGATTGTAAGTGCAAACCCCTGTAGTTCTCCTATGCTCAGATTTCTTTAAGTGTTCTTCTAATATGAAGGAAAAAGAGACTAAAATCTAATTGCTATATCTATTCAAGCATTTTATTCGTCTATTGTCAAAATACATGCAATGCAATGAAACAATGAATGGCATATGAAAAACATCAGCAAACATTCCAATCAGCAAAATAGAAAACAAAAAGAAAATCAAGGGCAAACATTACAATGGTATTAGAGCACAAATCATCTTGCCAGCCAATAGGTGATACAAATCTCTGAGCATTAGTGATTGAGAAAGAAGGTACCAATTGAGATTGAGGAAAAGAGAAGAGAACTGTGGGAATATTGGCCTTCTGCGGAAGAGGGACAACACTTAGAATCACTTTCAGTTGGATCTGCTGGTTCAGAAAACATGGGTGAGAGAAGAGAAGAAGCTGAAAGGAATATTGGTGAGCAAGATCGTATGATGCTACTCTTGGATGTAGTGGTTAGAGGTCAAGAAAGAGCAGCCCAACGTGCTCAAAAGACAAATCAACAACTTGCACAATTGGTACAGAGATTGGATCGTTTGGAGCAAGATAATGATGTGGGACAGCGAAGGGCAACCAATCAACAGAATGAAGCAGCCATGGCTAGGCCTCTTATGCCTATATTTCCACCTAGAGTAGAGGCCCAACCTAATCAAGAGCTTACTTTAGTTGAGATGCAGGACCAATTTAGACAAGATTGGTTAGCTGCAAGACCCAGTTTCCAGCATGACATATCACTTCGGAATTATATAGATCTCAAGATGAGGCATACACCCAACAAGGGCAATAGAGAACACCATAATGACTTACGAAGGAAAGTTGAAAAACTTAGCCTTCCTTACTTTGACAGGTCCGATGAGATTTCAACGAAAGCATGGGTTCAAAGGGTGGACACATACTTCAATCAAAACCCCTTGCCAAAAGAAAAATCCATAAAATATGCTACTATGCACCTTGATGGAGTTACACATAAGTGGTGGCATCATGGGATGATCATAATGGGGCATGCTCAAATTACATCATATACTGAGTTTATTGAGAGACTCATAGAGAGGTTTGACAAGAAGGAACCAGAACTTCATTTTAAGAAGGTGGCAAAGTTAAAACCTTATGCGTTCAATGAAGAACAGGTTGTTGAAGAGAAGTTCATAGCAGAAAAATGAGATGAAGTGATTGCTTTGAAGCTTGATGAATGTGAGACAGAGCCTCAGGATGACTCTTTGGTCATGCATCCAACTGCTGTAGATGAGGTTGTGCATGAAGGAATTGACGAAACAGCGGCCTTCTATACTCCCTTAGAGCTATCCAATGAAGTTGAGATACCTTTAGATGATAGGCATGATGAAAACAAAAGAGATGATGTCTTTGAATCAGCTAATAATGATGATTCTTTACCCCAAGTGGGTAATGGTGACACAAGTGGCTTTGGATTAGACTACCAAACCAAGCCTATGGAGAGAGATGATTATGATGATTTCAATCATAATGTAATGCCCCCTCCTAACCTCTAAACAGTGCTTATGACCTTTAGCCTATTCCAGAGTTCCTGTAGGCTAAACGGTTCTAGTAAGGGAACTCAATTCCAGTTCTTTATGTTGGGTTTTCGGAGTTCAAGAGGACTTTCTATTTTTAGCAAAGGACCAGTCCAGTGCTTATTGTTTACAGTAAGCCCTTTGGCATATCTATTGTCATTCCAACTTGAGTTTTTGGTGTTTTAACTATTTTTAGTACTTACTAAAAATAGTAAGTCTTTGTGGAAAGCTGGACCAAGTCGGGCTACCTCCAGCAACATTATTTCAGTTGAGGCATTGGGTTGCAAAGGTTGGATTATTTTAATATGTCTATTTCCTCTCTAAAAATGAATTAAATAAAATTACTTTATAATTTTAAGTTGAGGGTCGAAGGGGACATAAGTTGTACCTAGGCACCTAGTGTATTGACTTCATGTTGTTTTTAAAGCATCAAAAATGCTTTTGAAGGCTAATTAAGTGGATGCCCAAGAGAACTAAAGTTTGAGTCAAAAATTAAATAAAACAAAAGCAAATAACAAAAGGGGCATTGGACTTAGTGATGGATTAGGGTTTTCTTGAAGCTTGTCACCCTAATCTCTTGTTGAGACTTTATATTCTCATTTTGAATCCTCATTTCTTCATGTTGAAATGGTTGCATAAGGAGATGCTGTTGGTTTTACACCAGAGGTCTGAAAACAGGTGTTGAGGACGAAAACCCTTGGCATTGAGGAGCTGGTTTCGGTAGTGCAATATCTACCCTAGCTGGTGGATGCGTGGTTCCATCCAGGGATCACATTCTGAGCTTCATTGTCGTAGTTTCAGTTAAGCAAGATGAATATTTTTGAGTGTTTTTGATGTGTGATCAAATGGGTTTTGGTTTGTGATAGCATATTTTCATTTGGGTGTGATTTTCAGAGTTTTTTGAGATGGTTTTAGTATTTTCTGGGCATATTTCATCTGGGCCTGATCTTGGTAATTTGATCCTATCTCTGTTATGAATGGGAAAGGCATTTCGGGTATTGAAGAATTGAATGCACCTCTCCAAGGCAACTCAAAACATATATTCATTCATATTTATCAGACACTTGCTGATTTTATATAGCAGATCGCCCAATTTAGGATTGGCCCCCAGTCAGAGGTTATTATATGATTTCTGGTCCATGAGATTGACTCTGGTCTGAGCCATCATTGGGAGGGGAGAAGTGGGTCTTTGGCGTTGAAAACTACAGATATTCTAAAGCCTCTTTCATGGTGAAGAACATTGCAAACTGAGGTTTCTTCCTTGCTGTTATGTACTCAAATTTCCAGGTCTGATATAACTTTTTGAGTCTAAAAATGTATTTGGTTTATGACTATAATTTTCTGATATAGTTACTAAGCAATTTAAATCTGAAAATGTCGATTTCAAGCAAGTTTTCTATGTTGTTTATTGCATATATGATGTCTTTCAATTGGCATGTTAAAATCATGAATGACATGTGAAATATCAAGCAAAACATTCTCAGAAAACTATCAAACAGCAAACAGAAAACTCAAGAAAAATTAGGGGTCATTAATTACAGTGGTATCAGAACACATGCGATCTTGCCATCCAGTGGGTCAACAAAATTCATGAACATTAGTGATAGGGAAAGGTGAAATATAAGACCCCTAATTTTTTTTCAATTTTCCGATGTTTTGATTTGATGTTTGAGGGTTTGCTGAGATGTCCCTACTGAATCTAACCCAAAAATTCATTTTTCAAAGTACTGACATTTCGTCAAACGGTTGTTGTGCAAACTCACGAGTTCTGATTTTCTGACTGCTGTTCCGATTTTCTGAGTTTGTTTGATTGCTTTTGATGTTTGGTTGAGTGTTTTCAATGCCAATAACATAAAAGAAATGCATAGAACTGATATATAAATGATCACACAACATAAATTGATAAACCCACTTCCATTTATGCCATTAAATTAAAGATATAAGGTCTGATCAAAATGACAATTATGTCTGATAAGAAAATTATCAAACTGTAACAGCTCCATTAAACCCAATACAAATGAAAGATTTGAATACCCAATATGCCAATAACATACCCTTTCTATGCCAACATGAAAATACAATGTATGAAGGCTGATACGAGCATGATAACAATGGTAGAAGACTGAAATAGAATGTGAAATATGCAGCTACAGGTCTGATCGTTGCTATGGAAGTGCTGATATGAAATCGGTTGCCAAAATCAACTTCAAATGCCCACGAAACCCCTTCCAAATGATGGTGCACCAACTAGAAATGGTATGGCTGGTATGGAAGATGTCAATCCTCAATGTAAACTTGTCAAACAGCTGGAATAAATCTGCAATGATGATTGCACCACAAACCCTAGGTGCAGTTGGCCAAAAATTGTACAACCAACAAGTAGAATGCAAACATGTGAATGTATTGGCTTGGTAGAGACTTGATCTATCAATGGTTGCACCTGATCTGAAGAAATATGCTGATATAACACTGCTGCAAACTCAAGCCTGTAAATTAAACACCTGAAACTCCTCCAATGAAGCCCAAACGAAGACCAAACGAAGACCTCCTCAAAGGTGAACTGGGTTCTCGTCCAATTCACGATAGCCCTTGGGAGTTTTCGTTCCCAAAAGACTAAAACCAAGCTAAAACCCTTCTCCAGAGCTCAAACTTGCAAGTGTTGATATGAAAAATGACAAATGAATGCCAAAATAGAAGCCCAAACTTCACTTTATAACCTCCCATGGGCTTTTTTATAAAAGTTAATAAAATATTCCTCCTCAAGGGTCTTTTCCCTCATCAAAAGAAAGGGCCACTTTTTAAAAACAACTTTGTTTCACTAAGATGGGGGCACTTTTCACTGTTCACTTTATAATTCTCTGTTACTATTCACTTTTATTATTCCATTAAAACAAATTTTAATATTTTCAATTTATCCCTAGATTCAACAATTGAACTCCAAACTGAAAGGCTCGTAAAGCTCCCGACTAGGCTCCACATCCCTCAGTTGGGTCCCCTAACCATATTGCTGACCTACGGGAACCCTAATAGTAGGCCAACCTCGGCTAGTCTGAGCTGCCTAAGGAAGGGACATTACATTTGCTGAGTATGTTTTTGCTTGGTATTTCATGTGCCATACATCCTTTTGACATGCCAATTGAAAGATAACAAATGTGCAGATAATAACATATAAAACTTGCTTGAAACCAAACACTTTCAGAACTTTATTGCTCAGAATTATTAACAGAAAATTATAGTCGTTTCTAGTTCATTACAAACTCAGGAAAATTACTTTTCAGGTCTGCTTTTTAAGTTCCTAACAGCAGATATAAGGACTCCTTGTCATGTTCAACACCAATGAAAAAGGCCTTCAAAACCCTAGCAAACACGCCAAAGACTCCTCTCCAACAGCTCTCAATAATGTCATATGCACCCCTCAATATGGCCGACCAGAATTAGTAAAAAAAAAACCCAGATATGGCGCTAGCAACGAGAGGGCGATTGGGTCCTAAAATTCATTGCTTGGACAGAAAAATCATTATAATATATGCCTGGAAAGGCCTTGAAGAGAGGCTCAATCAGATCAAATACCCACAAAAGACTCTTAGGCCATTGGAAAGATATGTGCAAATACCCCAATTCAAGCCTGTTGGCCCCACGGTTGTCGTTGCACCAAAATATCGACCTATTAATGCCCGATACAATCGCCAGAGTTAACAGATCTAAGGGAGGCGGTTAGTCCAGGTCACAAATCCCAAGGCGTGTGCTGACCATCTGCCAACATTCTCCCCCTCGGAGTTACCCGAGGGGATTCGAACCCGGCACCTTTGGCTCTAATACCAATTGTTGGCCCCACGGTTATCGTTGCACCAAAAGATCAACCTGTTAATGCCCGATACAATCGCCAGAGTTAACGGATCTACGAGAGGCTATTAGTCAATGTCACAAATCCCAAGGGGAGCGCTGACCATCTGCCAACAAGGCCCAGACGAAAATATACCCAGAAAATACTAAAACCACCTCCAAACACACTATAAACCACACCAAAATGCAACTATGCTCTCAAAAACCAAAACCCAACTGTCCACACTTCAAAAATACTCAAAAAAATTCATTTTGAATGACTGGAACTGCAACGATGAAGCTCATAATGTGATCCCTAGATGGAACCACGCCACCACCGGCTAGGGCAGGTCTTGCACTATCGAAGCCAGCTCTCAATGACTAGGGTTTTCATCCTCAACACTTGTTCTCAGCCTTCTGGAAGAAATCCAGTAGCATCTCATGCAACCAAAATCAACATGACCAAATGAAGCTTCAAAATGAGGATATAAAGACTCAACATCAAATTAGGGCGACCAACTAATTCAAAACCCTAAACCCCTTCTAAATCCCACACCTTTTTTGCATTTGCTTTTGTTTTTATTTTAATTTTCAACTGAAACATTAGCTTGGGCGTCCCCCTCTTATTCAGCCTTCTAAAACAATTTTGATGCTTTAAAACAACTTAAAGTTAATGCATTAGGCGCCAAGATACATAATATGTCCCCTCCGACCCTCAACTAAAAAATATAAAGTAACTTTATTCAATTCATTTTTAGAGAGGGAAAAGAGATTTTTAAATATTTCAACCTTAGCAACCAAAGCCACAACTGAAATAATGTTATTGAGAGTAGCACGATCGGGTCCAACTCCTAAAAATTGACTTACTATTTTTAGTAAGTAAGTACTAAAAATAGTAAAAACATCAGAGACACAAGCTGGAAAGATAACCGATATGCTAATGAGCTCACTGTAGACGGTAAGCACTGGACTAGTCCCCTACTAAAAATAGAAAGTGCCCCCTGAACTCCGAAAACCCAACATAAAGAACTAGAACTGAGTTCCCTTACTAGAACCATTTAGCTTACAGGAACTTTGGAATAGGCTAAAGGTCATACACTGCTTAGAGGCTAGGGGGGGACATTATAAAAGGAGATATCAAGAGAGGGTTAGAAAGAAAGAAGAGAGTTGTTGGGAGCATTGGCCATCATCTAGTGAGTCATCTAGATCAGAAACTTATCTAGTTGAGTCATCTAGATCAGAAAATCATTCAGTACAGTCATCTAGTTGTGAAAATATGGGTGATAGAGGAGAAGAAGGTGAGAGACAGAGGCACCACCTAATAGGATGATGTTACTATTAGATGCTTTGGTTAGAGGGCAAGGGAGAGCAACCCAACAGGTTGAAGAAACCAACCAGCAATTAGCTCAGTTGATACAGAGGATGGATCAGATGGGACAGAGTAATGGTATAGGGCAGCGTAGAGCAGTTAATCAACAAAATGGGGGAGCAATGGCATGGCCCCTTATGCCCGTCTTCCCACCTAGAGTAGATGCTCCACATGATCCTAAGCTCACTATGGTAGAACAGCAAGAACAATTCAGACAAAATTGGATGGCTGCAAGGCCTGGATTTCAGATGGATATATCACTTAGAGAGTACATTGATCTCAGAATGAGGCATACACCCAGCAGGGGTAACAAAGATCAACATCATGACTTGCGTACGAAGGTTGGGAAGCTTAATCTTCCATATTTTGATGGTTTAGGAAAGATGGCAGCGAAAGCTTGGGTTCAAAAATTGGACACCTACTTCACATTAAACCCCATGCCAGAGTTGGAATCTATACAATATGCCTCCATACATCTAGATGGGATTGCACATGAAAGGTGGTAAAATGGAATGGTGACCATGGGACATGCACAAATAACCTCTTATGTTGTGTTTACTGAAAGATTGATAGAGAGGTTTGATAAGCAACACCCGGAATTTCATTTTAAGGAGCTAGCACAGTTAAAATAGTTGCGAACTGTTGATTCTTATGTTGCAGATTTTCAGAAATTATCTATGTTAGTGACTGATATATCTGAAAGAAGACTTATAGTGCTCTTCATAGATGGTCTATCCGATCCTCTTAGAGGTTGGATCAAGGCTTTCGATCCACCTACACTTCAGGACGCTATAAAGAAAGCTAGGGACATGGAATCTTCAGCTTTTAAGAGCAAATTTCAGTCCAAGGACTTGCTGCACAAGAAAGAAAATTGGCACCAAAGAGCAAGAGCAGCCTAAGAAACATTACACAAAGATAGATAGTTTGACTTTGAATGAGCTTAGAAGGAAGGGATTGTGTTTTATATGTAAGGAACCTTATACCCAAGGTCACAAATGTTCAACCAAGGCTAAGGCACTTCTAATTGAGTACCAGTCTAATGAAGGTGTATTGGAAAAAACAAACCAGCAAGCTTATTCAGAAGGAAGTGAAGATGAAAAGGCATCAAAGAGGGTGGTAAGGTGGAGGGCCAAGATGGGACGCTAGCTCAACTTCATAGTTTTCATGAAAATGAGTCACTACGCATTAGAGGAGTACTCCAGGGGCAGCGAATGGTGGCATTAATACATACAGGGGCTACTCACAATTTCATCGATGAGGGCTTGGTTGCTCATAGAGGCCTTCAAACATAGGGGGTGAGTGGTTTTCGGTTTATGGTAGCAGATGGGTTCACTATTCATTGCACTAAGATGCTTCCACAATTGAGTATACAATTTGGGAATTATGAAGTGAATCTATGTTGTGAGCATTGGAGACACAGGTGCAGTCATGGGGATACAATGGCTACACTCTTTGGGAGAGATCATCCTTATTTCAGACCATGGAGCTGAAATTCAAATCTAAAGAGAAGAATGTGGTCTTGAGGGAGATGTCTAATGGAGGGCCACGTGTGGTGTCTTCCAAACGGAAGGAAAAAGACATGGCAGCAGTCTTTAATGCATCTCTAGAGCTATCCAATGTAACTGTAGACACTAGTACCATGTTTGGCAACGTTGAAACCAATAACACACCTTTGGATGATAGTATTGTGGGAGGCACCATAGACGAGGCCTTCAAAACAACAAACAGTGATGACTACAGTGATGAGGACATAGATGGTTGTGGTTTTGACTTCCAAAATCAGTTGATGGAAGGAGATTCTTGTGCTGACATGTATAGTGATGAGTTGGAGAATGATTTATTCAAAGAGACAACATTACAGGGGGAGCACAGTAAAAATAACAATCAGCCTCTTAGCACATGGGATCCAGGTGTTTTGGCACCTAAGTATGACAAGGAACCTATTTAGGATGAATTTATTTTGACTATGGTGTTGTTCAAACTTCGTCTCTACTGTTATACAAGGATGATGGCATAGATAGCATTGATGGTTTTGTTCTCAAAATTGAGAGAAAATCAGATTTCACTTTGCATGAAGCTGAACATGAGCAAGGACCTAGCAGCCTTGTTGATTTGGATTCACAACCAGCTTTTGAGGATAATCATCAGTTGCTTACTGGTAATCCTTTGTTTGAGGTAGATGTTGATTTGGCATATGACAATCCTCTTTTTGAGATGGATGATGGGTGTAATAGCTCCAGCCCAAACGTTAATAACAACTGGCAAGTTTCTGCTGAGTAAACTAACTTGTTTTCATTCGAGAGTTGCCAAAACGATTTCAGTTTTAAAATTTTCAACTAACTTCTAAGTTTCCAGTTCAGCTGAACGAAACAACTAACTGTTCGCCGATCAATACAAGGAAGATCAATAACTGAAAAACTGTTAAACTAGGGTTCCTGTGCAGAGAGGTGGAAAGAAAACCAATTCCGAGGTCAATACATTCTACAACTCAACAGCTAACTTTTAAACTACCAATTCTAACTGAAAGGGAAAATTATTAACTGGAACATATACCGAAATTACAGAAAGACATAAGTTACATAACTACTCTCCTGACTTCATGAATATAATGAACAAATACTACAACTATTAGGCAAATGTACAACTGTCTTTCTTAAGGTTAAGAAATGGAAAAACGGCCAGATTTCATTCGGCTATAACTAACTAACTAACCATCTAGGGTTTCCCATTATATCCATTCATGAACCGAGGGAAAGGAGTATCTTCTTTATATTAACTAAATTTAGATCTTTCATTTCAGCTAAATGAATCAAGTAACTATCTAGCTAATTAGCTGCAGAATCTTACAACGTACATTTAACATAAAAGAATAACATTCATGGCACAATGAAAGTAACTTTAATTAGCATTGCATGTACCTGGATTTACGAATGAGAAAGGATTATGTTTGACACCATCTACATGCTGTTATACTTGGGAATCTTTACCGAGGGAAAGAGAATTATCATCAGGGGCTTTTACCGCCCAACCAAGACCTACTGGCCTCCCGAGTTTCTTCAACTGAAGAACCTGCCCTTCACGAGGGTAATCAACATGGATCAAATTATCATCTTGCCTCTGAGCCTGGTGTCAAGGACCTATACCTCCTGATTGACCTTACTAAGGGTACTGTTGTGACCTTTTCACACATCGCCCCATTGCAAATGGGGACCCTAGTAGTTTTCCCTCTGATGGTTTTGCTTCTGAGTTTTGGTCTTCCTGGTGGGGTACTTGAAATTTGAAATTTTGAAGGTCATCCGAGTCAAGAATTGATTGTGAACCTGAATCAATGATAGAACGTTGCCAAAGCGCTAGAAGGCCTTGTGGACGAAGATTGACTGTCCGTTCAGTCAATTCTGACACTTCCTAAATTTTAGGGTTTCGACCCCGGGCCCCTATTTTTTAGGGACTTTTTTTGGCATTTTTAACACATTCTGGGATCCCTATTTTTTAGGGATTATTTTTAGAAAGTTTCTATTTTTAGAAAGTTTCTATTTCGGGAAAGTATGCAGGTCATGGCTTCATAAACATCAACTTCAGAAGGTTGCAAGAGAAAAATGGGTAAAATTTGAAAATCAAAAAAATTCGCCTAAGGCATGGACATGCAAAAAGAAGAGGAAGTCCGCCAAGCACTTGCAAGAAAATGGTGAAGTCCGCCTAGCATGTGCAAGAAAACACTTGCAAGTAAAAAATTGCAAAAAGAAAACAAAGTCCGCCCCAAGACAAACATGCAGGAGAGTTGGCAAGTCCGCTCCAAGAAGTTGGGAGATGAAAATTGCAAAGTGAAGACAAAGTCCGCCCATGCACTTGCAAAAGCTATGTGAAGTCCGCCCAGCAGCTTGCAAAAGATATGTGAAGTCTGCCCATGCACTTGCAAAAGCTATGTGAAGTCCGCCCAGCAGCTTGCAAGGGAATATGCTAAGTAATGGCAAAGTCCGCCCCAAGGAAAGTTGCAAAGAAGTTAGCAAGTCCGCTCCAAAGAGTTGGGAGATGGCAAAACACACCCAAAGTCCGCCCAGCAAGGAAAAGAGATGGCAAAGACAAGTCAAAGTCCGCCCAGCCTAGAAGAAATTGCAAATTACATGTGAAGTCCGCTCCAAGAAGGCTAGAAAGGGGTGAAATGCAAAGGGGTGCGCTCCAAGATGATTGGAGATGGTGAAAATACAAGGAAAATTCGCCATTTTGTGAAATTAAATGACAATTACTAGTGAAAATTCGCCCAAGCATGGATAAAGTGAAAAAATTGCACAAGGCAAGTACGTTGGAGTCATGTATGGCATTGAAAATACTTGGAAGAGCAAGGATTTAATTGTTTGCCTAGGAAAAATCAAAAGATTTAAAAATTTGCCTAAGTCCAGACGATTGGAAATTTAATTAAAAAATCAAATGGTATGTCTGGCAAAGTTGAAATTCGCCTAAGTAAAAAATCTTTTGGCAAGATTAAAATTCGCAAAGGCACAGAGAGATTTGAAAAATTCGAAATTGCCTTTGGATGAAAAAATAATTAAATATTATTATTTAATTATTTTAACGAACGGGTTGGAAACAACACATAAAATATTATTTTAATATTTTATTTTCCAAAACCCATTTAATGAGAAAATTCGAATTTCTCTAGGCAAATTGCTGAGAAAAGAAAGAAGAAAAATAAACTTCACTCGACTGGCGACGAAATTAGAAACTTTCTTTAAAGACTTATGCTGGAGACGGAAATTGCCATTCGAAAGACAAGTGCCAGCCGAGTTCAAACTGAATTAATTGGAAACAATTAATTTTTGCTAAATGGGTCGATTTTCTCAGCCTTAAATTGGCTTTGCATTTCATTTTCATTCATTCTTTCGAAAGCGAAGTTGAGAAAATTTGTTAAGGCAGAGAAGTTTGTGAAGTTTTATATTTTTTGCGAAGTAAAAGGCTGAAAGTGCGAATTTACTTCAGCAGCAACACAGTTTTCATTGACAGGCAGACTTTACTTCCTCTATTTTCGACAAAGTTTTCTCTTTGCGAGCGATTTAATTCTTTCATTTCCAGCAACGGTTGTTTTCACGAATTAACTCATCAAGTTTGCTGGAATTTATTTATATAATTACTGATTATTAAATTTGTCTTTTGCAGATTTACGCTGAACGGCGAAGAATCATCAAAGAAGAAAATGAAGTTTGCAAGCAAAGGTGCGCAGCTGGAGTCTAAAATTATCTCCAAATGGAAGAATGTTGCGGACACTGATCTCGGCCATGTTGACTTGGAGGAATTTCGAAAAAGAATGTACGGAAGTGACACACGCATGCCAACTCCAATTGCGCAAAGGATGATGCGAAATGGTATAGTTCAAGCTGCAGGATTTCCGCCAGCAGTCGAGTGTCTGGAGTTGATGGTAGAATGCGCCTTGCACTATAACGCTGGAGAGAGACAAACTGAGGCGCCTGATGGCAGAGTATTGGCATACTTAGGCGAGTTGGCTATACAGGAAACATTTGGCATTCCGGCTTACCACCGAACGTACTACCGGTCGAAGGAGGATGCGCAGAAATTGTACGAAGATAAACAGACTCTTCGCATGGCCAACATGAACAAGAGTTGGCTCGAAAAACCTAGATGCTCATCCAAGAGGTTGCCCAAGAAATTACTCAGGCCATTTTTTAAGGAAGAATACGGAGACATAGTCTTGTTGCTGAACAGACTGGTAGGCAGTCCTCAAGGAGCGCCTTTTGAAAGTTGGATGTATTACTTCATTGATGAAGTATCTGCTGGGACAAAAATGATCAACTGGTCAAGGATGATCAGTGATAGTATTCATGAACAATTGGTCAACCTGGAGAAAACTGAATCCTTTCATATGGGTTCTTATATTGTGTATTCACTCGCTCGTACGTACCGATATACCGGTCTGATCTGCAAAGGTGTAGTCGGCAACAACGAAGTAGAGCTCAAAGTTTATAACTGCTATCCTCAATTGCAGTTGAGTGAGAGGTCACATTGGCGCAGGGCGCATAACGCTTTCCTCATGTACATCACTCGGGTGCTGCAGGGAGGAACGCATCAGAGACTTACACCTGAAGCAAAAAGTTTAATCAGTAAATACGGATCCTGGTTCATCCAGTTTCCAAGATTTACGTACATCCGAATACAGGGATTCACGAAATCTCCTTACAGGTTGCCAATCTATCCTACTGACAAGATGATTTTACTAGAAGTAATCAGGCAGCTGGAAACATTCCAGAGTATCCAGAGACCGAAGCAGAAAGCAGCTGTCGCGTTTCCCTTGTTCATAGGAGACATGGTAGAATCCTGTCCGTCATCGCAGGCAGCAGACAGTGCCAGGATAGAAATACAGTTATATCTGTTCACCTCGTACAATTCCAGAGGGGATTTTGATCCACTCAATCATATGGGAATGGTAAACACAAGGAAATACAGGCATAGAATTGACCTTGAAGACTTTTGGGCAAATGCTGCTGACGAGTATGAAGTAAGGAGAAGACTTTGGTCGAGGTTATCCTTGAGCATGATTAGGGCAACAGAACTTTTCCGTGTGCCTGACCAGCTAGATGACGATGAAATGTACATGCAGCCAGGATATGATGAAGGATTGCCGCTCCCTCCTGTCAAATGGTCAGAGCCTGAGTTCAGTGATTTGACAACTCTTATGAGACCAGTGGTCAAGTACTCACAGTGGTGGGTAGATCAGCGGGTACAGACATTGAAGCAACAAGGTGTGCCATTTACCTACGATTTAATGGGCGAAGCTGAATCTTGTTCTTCAAATATTGGCGCTTCTCAGGGAAATGAACTGATTGAGCCTATCAACCCGAAGAAGAGGAAAGGTAAAGAAGTGGCAACAAGCGAGAAGCCGATCCTGAAGAAGCCTAAAGACCTTCACTTAGCCACATCTGGGAATATCAAGCAACTACTGATTATGGAAGAGGAATCATGGGGAAATATAAGAATTCCTTCACCAGTGCTTGAAAGAAACATGGAGCCTATGCAGATTGAGCATGACTTTCACCATTCTCCAACCGGCACAGAGATTTGTGAATCAGATGAGGACCTGAATGACAGGGAAGGCGACTTCCAAGAAGGGATGATTTCAGCCCTAAGGGGGATTCATGAGGACCTGCCGGCACAAGAAATCCAAGAGATTCAGGATATTCCGGACTGCGAAGACAATGGAGTCGAGCAGCCTACAATACCAGACTGGCTTAAGGAAAGAATTAAGGTTAAGGTACCAGTTGCAGCACCAGAAGCAGATGATATTGACGATTTCTTGGCAAGGTTGGAGCAAGTAAATACGAAAAAACCTGCCAAGAAATTCTCTACCATTCAAAGAGATGAGACCGGTAATCGCACAGTGCAAATTGCAGTCCTGACAGTTGAGAAACCACAGGATGAAATTACTCCTGCCGATTATGCCATTACTGTAATTGATATTGGTCCATCTACCAAAGGGCAAGAAGTAGAAGATCTGGACAATTCCGTTTCCACCATTAAGTCCAGATTAGAAAAGGAGACTCAGAAGAAAAGGGAATATAAGGTGGAGGTTGAGCGCCTGAAGGAGTATATCCGGCATTTGACAAGGCCACTCAACCAAGGCAACCAATCAAACCATCTGCTCTCAAATGCATCACAAGAACCGGTAGAAAGTCTTGAGAAAGAACTAACTACTGCCAAGGAAACACAAGAATGGATGGCAAGAAAAGAGGGAGAAGTAATGGCATTTGTGGAGAAGTTAGTACATGCTCATGGGCAAACTTCTTCCCTGCTCACAAGGATTGCAAATTTGACTGAGGCATGGGATGGATTGCAAGACTTGCAAGACAGAATCATTCCTTGCCTCCGTGATATAAGGAAAATTCCTAAGCAAAGGCTGATTGACGAGAAGATTATTGCAGCTGGGGCGGCTTACGACTTCAACAACTGGTATTGTGCATTGGTCTCCCGTAGGGAAGTGCTTGAAAAGGTTAAGGTAGAAAGTATCAAGGTCGATGAGCAAGTAAGGAGCATCCAAAATGGCATCTTTCATATGGCTGCAGATATATTGAACAAGGATATTGTTCGAGAAAATGACTTGTGGCTGGATAATATGCAAAGGGAAGTGCAAAAGATTTTCTCCATCATGCCAATTTTGGGCGAAAATCTGACTAAGGCATTTGACCTGTTGACTATCCGTAGTACTTTCTTACAGCACGAATCAGAATGGGCAGTGGTCTTTGCTAATTGTGCGGACAGTTTGGACCTGCTGGAATACAATGTCGGCACCTTGCCAGACATCACCATTGAGGAGATTGGCACCATTGTGTCTAGGTTCGTCGAACGAAGCATTGCATGAGTGGATAGGGATACAACCGCCAGTGGGTGACTCATCTGTCAGTTAACTGATCGATGTTTTAGCAACCCTAATTAGGGTTTTCTTGTTTGAATCTGGGCCCTTGATTTTGTTTCAATCTCGGCCATTCATTGTATCAAGGAATTCTATAAGTATCCTTTCTTTTTCATTTCAAACGATCGGAAGAAATCAGAAAAATTGTTATCAGAGGATTAGAGATTAGATTTTTTTGAGTTAGAATTAGTTTCTTTTAGAAGTAAGAGAAGAGTTGTATGAAATTGTTGTGAAAACCATTGAGATAATAAAATTCATAATTGCATGAGTTGCTTTGAAACCTTTATTGTCAAATGGGTGCATGGTTGCATATTTGCTCTTTCTCATAGGATTGTTATAGATTAAAATTTATTTGTTAGTGGAGCGAAAGATTGATGGTGAGGATTGAAAGTAACTTAGCTCATACTTTTTTCAAATGGATGCTTTTCATTTGATGTGCAAAGTTAGACTGAGCTCTTGATATAAATGCTTTTAAAACGTTTACTTTAAATAATATTGTTCGAATTGATGGTGTTATTTATAGTGAAAAATCTCAAGCATAAATCCCAGAAGATTGCACCTGCTTTCGTGTAGTTGTCGTTTTTCGAGACGAAGCAAAGCATGGTTTCCTTTAAGTTGCATTTGATCGTTACCGTCTCCTAGTTCCTTAGGATTAGCATAAGATTTCTCACCCTTTTCCTTTTTTTTCATTTTTTTAATCCAAAATCAGAAAATCCAAAAAAAATAAGATACAACACTGCATTCAAACCCTTGCTTTCAAAATGACTTACTGAAATACTATGCCGCCTTGGGTTACCAGCAAACCTCATACTACCACAGAGCCTATCCGCACCCCAACTTAGAAACATTGGAATTACCTTGTGATCTATCTCGCAATCTTAGCACGAAAGGTGATTTTTATCAAGAGAGGATAGAGCATCTCCAGACACTTTATTCTAGTATGTTCATGTGTGTCACAAAACACGCAACAACAGGTACCTCCCAACTAGAAAAGTCATTCTGATCAGTGGTATATCTGGTACTTGATAGCTGACAGATGCTAAATCTAGCATCGTACCTTGGCCAAGGATTTTAGTATTACTGGCACTCCTGTGCCGTCAACACTCACACCCTTGCTCGACATGACAACTCTTATACCAAGTTCCTTATTCATTGCAACCTCCGGTGAGGTTATCAATCTTCTCTTGGTTCGGAGTTGACTTAACCTTATGGTTAAATATCACCAGAACCTGGTTTGGAATCATATCTTAATTCAAGATTTATATTATCTTAACATGTCTCAATCATCTTCCATCACATTTAAGGGTAAGCTGATTTCTTGTTTTTCCATAAGAGATAAACACAACTGCTAACCCTTCCTTTCTAAGTAATAACAAACTACTATTCTCAAATCAGTGTGGAAGGATTAAGGAGTCTTATTCCTAAATGAGGAAAAAATCGGAGAAAGATGCACTAATCTTGCAACATAGGTTTCCATTCAGGAAAAGTTATATCAGAATTTCAGAGATGAGGAGGGGTTATATCTTAACCACAGAGTTATTCTTCTAGGAAGGGATAAATCATCACCGAGGATTTCTTTTTATATTAAGCTCTTATACAATTTCGAAAGGGACATGAGTGAGAGAGAAAATTATTCGCTAATTCGAACAAGCAAATCTTTCAGGTAATTTTCAATAGTTTAACCGATTTCTGGTTCAGAAGCCTATCAGGACAGAGATATATAATCACATGCAAGAATAGAATAAGGTTCGGTTTCACTTTTGGAAAGATCCCTCTTCAGGCCCACCACTGTCAATAATAAAAGACCTGCTTTCTTTTATCTTTTAAAAAAAATATGATAACAATTATAGAAATTATTTTTCTATACATGGATAGTTCGATAAGAGAAATTCGTCTTTGCAATACCTCGAGGAATTATATACAGTACTTGCCTGGATAAGAAGATTCAAACTCGATATCAAACTCTTCCACTGCAGAGCATGTCGAGTCTCTAAGCCATGGAATCTATCAGAGAAGGGGGACGGAGACGCGTATTCTAACTCTCGCCATCACCATCAACGGAATGGAGAAGTGACGGTGAACGAAATGGACATAGAACTAGAAAATGCGACTACAGAGACGTCTCAGACTTCAACCACGATTTCCTCTATTGCCGACAACAAAATTGGCACCCATCTAAGTTCGCCTTCAGGACAGATTGAACCCAAGTAGAGTTAATGGCTACTCTCTATAGATACGAGATAGATCAATTCGTTGCCAAATCAGAATTCTTCTTCAATAGAAGAATCATGGAGAGCTTGCAAGGAAGGGACGTCAAGGTATATGCGCCCCCAACGATCAAACCCAGACTAGACGCATAAACCAACTCGGGAAGGTGAGATTTCTTTTCCCCGATGGAAACCTGCGTGATCCAAGACGATCCGCCAGAGCCCCTAGAAACCTCCCCGACTTCTTGGCTTCCAACGAGGCCGTTACCAAGGAGAGGTGGCGGAAGGAATTCCCTTTCCAACTCCAATGACTCTTTTCTATATCTTTTGATTTCAAGGCCTTGCTATCATTTTCATAATTGATCGGTGGCCTTAGATTTAAAGGTTATAAGTAATTAGATTTTAAATTAACTTATGGAATAATTAATTACTTCATATTGTTTATGGCCAAGTTACGGTTTATATATTTGTCATACACCGGCTCGAGGTAGACAGTAAAATTGATCCATCGTTAACCATGTCCTCTCCCTGATGATATTTCCCTTTCTCTCGTGGCGTCAGCAATCCTGCATCCACTGAGAAGCATTATGATTAGATCGTTCCCAATGTTTATTTAAATGCACATCTTAATTTATTCACATGAACTCATTCTATTTCTCACGTATAAGGAAATCATCTTCATCAAATAAAATAAAATATTCCTTCGCGAATATCAGAGAAAGACATTTCCATTAAGGTTATAACATGTAAAGCCATTATTTTATCCTCAAATTCATAATTACATGAAAACAGATACTTGCAACTAACATAACGACCAAATTTTCATTGTCATAAGCTTGTTCAAGTTAGAGGGGATGTAGCAATGGGATTACTCCTAGTTGTAGCATTGCATTGGGTTAAAGTAGTACGGTTTGGGACCTAGGCACAATTTCCAGTCACAAAGTGTTGTTTTGAGATTGGAATAGTGGGTCAACTTCCAGTTTTAGTACGGCTACCCACTGTCCGATCAGCTTGCATATGACTTCGGGTTCTAATCCGTAGATGAGCTAGATGGTTCCTTCAGTTCAACAATTGAGTAATTCATGGTCAAGCCTTGATGATAGTGATGGTTTGATCCTAGGGGATGACTCTTCAGATATTTCTTTACTCATCTCTCCTATGTATTCATATAGGATCTCAGTTTGATTACCGCTGCCCTTACTTTCTTTCATTGGTTATGAAGACATCTTTTGATGAGCAGATTGATTTTGAGTTCGGACAAGTTTTTGGGCAGCTGGCTGTGAGTATCTGTCCGGACACAGTTTAACATTTAGTTGTTTCCACTTTGGTGAGTGACGCTCACTGCAGTTACTTCATGGCGATGACATGCATTGTTTCGAATGATGATTGCAGTGGTTGGGGTGTGTTGGTGTGTTCCGATCCATTCATTTGACACTTGGTGCGTGAGTGTTGATGTTATGATTGTGGTTGGCGATAACAGGGGCATTACTTGGTTGGCTGATTTCAAAGACTTGATAGTGGTTGACTTGCTCCGTACTTGGGTTATCATGAGGTGTCATGCCAGGGTTTATCTTTTATGGTCAAGCAAGGTGATTCTCATGTTGACAAAGATTGTGATTGGCAACGAGTTTGTTGGTGCAGTATTCTCTAAGTGGTTTTGGTAGATTATATTTCATGGCATCGGCTTCGCTCCTCTCAGGATTTTCAATATGGGTTTTGATGATTTTTACTCTTTGAGGGACCACGATAGGGGAGTACAGTTTGGGCACATTGAGGATGCTACTTGGAAGAGTGAGCAGTTTTTACAACATCCAACATTATGATTGCTTCAGGGCAAGCAATCTTTGGGGAGGGTGGACTATAATGTCCCCTCCTAGCCTCCGAGCAGTGCTTATGACCTTTCGCCTATTCCAAAGTTCCTATAGAGTAGAGGGTTCTGGTAAGGGAACTCAATTTCAGTTCTTTATGTTGGGTTTTTGGAGTTCAAGAGGACTTCTATTTTTAGCAGGGGACCAATACAGTGCTTACTGTTTACAGTAAGCCCTTTGGCATATCTATTGTCATTCCAGCTTGAGGTTTTGGTGTTTTTACTATTTTTAGTACTTACTAAAAATAGTAAGTCTATTTGTGGAAAGTTGGACTAGGTCAGCAGCATTATTTCAGTTAAGGCATTGGGTTGCAAAGGTTGGGTTATTTTAATATGTCTATTTCTTCTCTGAAAATGAATTAAATAAAGTTACTTTATAATTTTAAGTTGAGGGTCGGAGGGGACATAAGTTGTACCTAGGCACCTAGTGTATTGACTTCATGTTGTTTTTAAAGCATCAAAAATGCTTTTGAAGGCTGATTAAGTGGACGCCCAAGAGGACTAAAGTTTGAGTCAAAAATTAAATAAAACAAAAGCGAATAACAAAAGGGGCGTTGGACTTAGTGATGGATTAGGGTTTTCTTAAAGTTGGTTGCCCTAATCTCTTGTTGAGACTTTATATTCTCAATTTGAAGTCTCATTTCTTCATGTTGAAATGGTTGCATAAGGAGATGCTGCTAGTTTTACACCAAAGGTCTGAAAACAGGTATTGAGGATAAAAACCTTTGGCATTGAGGAGCTGGTTTCGGTAGTGCAATATCTACCCTAGCTAGTGGAGGCGTGGTTCCATCCAGGGATCACATTCTGAACTTCATTGTCGCGATTTCAATCAAGCACGATGAAGATTTTTGAGTATTTTTTATGTGTGATCAAATGGGTTTTGGTTTGTGATAGCATAGTTTCTTTCGGGTGTGATTTTCAAAGTTTTTTGAGGTGGTTTCAGTATTTTCTAGGCATATTTCATCTAGGCCTGATCTTGGTAATTTGATCCTATCTTTGTTATGAATGGGCAAGGCATTTCGGGTATTGAAGAATTGAATGCACCTCTCCAAGGCGACTCAAAACATATATTCATTCATATTTATCAGACACTTGCTGATTTTATATAGCAGATCGCCCAGTTTAGGATTGGCGCCCAGTCAAAGGTTATTATCTGATTTCTGGTCCATCAGATTGACTCTGGTCTGAGCCATCGTTGGGAGGGGAGAAGTCGTCTTTGGTGCTGAAAACTATAGAGTTTCTGAGGCCTCTTTCATGGTGATGAACAGTGCAAACTGAGGTTTCTTCCTTGCTGTTATGTAATCAAATTTCCAGGTCTGATATAACTTTCTAAGTCTGAAAATGTATTTGGTTTATAATTGTAATTTTCTGATATAGTTACTAAGCAATTTAAATCTGAAAGTGTCCATTTTCAAGCAAGTTTCCTGAGTTGTTTATTGCATATATGATATCTTTCAATTGGCATGTTAAAATCATGAATGACATGAAATATCAAGCAAAACATTCTCAGAAAACTATCAAACAGCAAACAAAAAACTCAAGAAAAATTAGGGGTCATTCATTACATATAATGAGTTGGAGAGTGACTTATTCAGAAAGGCCACTACTCATGAGGAGCACAGTGAACACTTATTCTCTAAACAAAGTGATCAGCCTTTCTACACATGGGATCCGGGTGTGTTGGCACAAGTATGACAAGGACCCACATTGGGATGAAATTCTTTTTGATTGTAATGATGTCCTTACTTCATCCCGAGAGCCATGCATAGAGGATGGCATCGATAGTGATGTTTTCAATCTTGAAAAGGAATCTGATTTCACATTGCAGGTAGCTGATTTTGAGCAGAGACCTTGTAGCCTGGTTGATTTGGATTCACAATCCACTATTGGGGATTATAAGGGAGAGACTCAAGTGATTTGGGAAACAACCACTCGGGAGGTATACATTGACCATACTCCTTCAAAAAGAAAACATCAGCTCATAGGACCATAGGATCCAGGTGTTTGGGGACCAAAGTATAATGAAGAATCAGTATGAGAAGAATCTTCTTCTGACCAAGCTGTTGTCCCAACCTTAGAGCATAAAGAATGCGAAAAGGATGCCTTAGAGAGAATTGATTTTGAGAAGCATGATATTGAAGACAAATCAGAATTGTTTCTGCTTGGGGCTAATTTTGATCGGAGGCCTAGTGACGAAGATGAGGCCAGCTTTGAAGAAGAGGCATATGAGATTTGGGACAGCCATGGAGACTCTAATGACAAGTATGATTCTAATTCTGATTTTTATATGCAACATAACAGAAGTTCGTTACCCATGTTTGATCATGATTGGAAGGGACAATTCTTGGTATCCACTGAAAATGAGGTGCATATTCTATCAAGTTTGGACAGAAAACATATGCATGTGGAAAACTTAATTCAAAGTGCATCAAGAGGACAAAATGAGCTTAATATCTCATTTTTTTATTTGCAAACAATTAAGAGCTCTATGAAAGAATTTGAAACAGTTTACTTACACATGAATGCATGATAGAGATATAGCTACCAAGTTTGCAGATGAGACTTTGTACTTGACTAAGCAATTAAGGGAAGAGGTTAGTGAACTCACCATTGAGCTTAATTCTACGAAGCTTGCTTTTGAAAGTGTCCAAGGGCCACTTCTTGAAGCAAATGATCAGCTCCATGAGGCTCATCATTTTATAGAGCAAAAGAACAGAGAAAGGGCTAAAGAGATCAAACAGGTAATGAAGGAGCTCGATTTCATTCAGAAGGAGTATGATCTTGCAAATTGTCCTAAAAAATCAGAAAATAGGAGTTTGGATCAACATGAGGATTGGTTTGATTTGGGAGTTGAGGATAATCATCAGTTTGTTGATAATCTTTTATTTGAGTGGGATACTGGTTTGACTCATGATAATCCACTTTTCGAGTTGGATGACGAAGACCTAACCAATTTTAGCGATGAAAGTGGATTTGATTACAAGATTTGGGACCCAAGTGCAATTTCCAGTCAGGAGGTGTTGTCTCAGGATTGGAGTAGTGGGTCAACTTCAAGTATTAGTACTACTGCCCACTTCCCGATCAGCTTGTACATGACTTCAAGTTTGGATCTACAGATGAGTTGGATGGTTTCTTCAGTCAAGCAGTTGAGTAGTTCATGGTTGGGGTTGGATGGCAGAGGTGATTTGATCCTAGGAGATGATTTTGTTGCTACCTTTATACTCATCTCTCCTATGCTTTCAACTTTGGGGCAACTAGTTGTGAATGTTTTTCTGGACATAGTTCATTCATTTATTGCTTCCACTCTGGCAAGTGATGCTCACTACAATTACTTCATGGAGATGATATGCATTATGTCACATGATGTTTGGATGATTGCAGTGGTTTGGGTGTGTTGGTGTGTTCGGAACCTTTCTTTTGACACCTGGAGGTTGAGTGTTGATGTTATGATTATGGTTTGCAACAGCAGAGGCATCTCCTAGTTGGCTATTTTCAGAGACATAGCAATGATTGACTTGCTTCATATCCGGGGGATCATGAGGTGTGATGTAGAAGTTTATTTCTTATGGTTGACCAAGGTGTTTTTAATGGTATCCAAGATTGTGTTTGGTAGTGAGTTTACTGATGTAATCTTCTTTGAGATGCCTAGGCAGGATATATTTCATGGCATTGACTTCAATCCATTCAGGTACTTGTATCAACATGAATTTGCACCCCTAACGCAAATTCCCTTTTGACCCTTAACACTTTAGAAAATCAAAAGCGGAGGCTTAATTCCACTTAAGCCCGTTGCTTGCATTCCACTTGGCGCCTATTTTGTGTGTCAGTGGGGGCATTTATGTCGGGGATGCCCAAGCGACACGCAGACGTCCCTGGCAGATTCTTGCGACTAGAGATTGCAAAGGCGTTACATTTTCGATTGGGAGTCGAAGAGAAACGTCCCTCTTCGGCTGGCCAACCCGAATATGGCCGTTTTCACCCTTCTCTTCATAATCTTCACTCTTCCATCCTTAGCATTTTCCAAGCAGCAGTTTGAGAGAAGTTTGCAAGATCATTTGAGCATTTTCTCCACCATTTTGCATCAATTTCCAAGCTTTGCAGCAGCACCATTCACTCCATTGCAACAATCCACTACTCTGTCACTCCAACAGGGCGAGCACAGGATAAACACCGTGGCAACAGAGGCTTGAGTCCCTCTCGTTCACTCCTCCACGAGCCTTGAGTGCTTTGGACGGAGGCGGTAAGCTCCTACAATCTCTCCTTTTGCTTTCAATTGAGTAAGCACGTACTGTTTGTTGTGTTTTGTGTTACGTAGCTTGTAGTTTCTTTCCTTTATCATCTATTTCTACTATTCCAAACTTGGTTGTCCGTGAAGGTGGAAACACCAAGATGGGGGTCTGACTGAGGCAGGCCCCTATACAGCCCCAACAATTTCTCCCTTTATTGTGTGCAGGTGGAGAGAACTTGGAGCGAGCTGGCGAAGAGAGCATTGTACAAGATCATCTTCGTCACCTTGGTGGTAGCACATTTCCTTTATCGTATTCGTATCTGCATTTATCTTTACTTAACCTCGTTTTATCACTTTAAACATCTCTAGACTAGGCTAGTAGTCTCACCTTCTGAGTTTGATTTTTGTCTTTTCGGTTCTCTAGCCATACGGACGCTAGCGCACCTGTGAGACGCCAACGCGCTGCGCTGTCGTCCTGGAACTGCGCTTCCGTCCTCAGACAGAGAGCTATCTGAGACATGAATCTGACTCTAAAGGCCGACTCATCTAGTCTCCTTCCAACATTCGGGATCGCAGATTGATCGAAGGATGCATAATCCTCATCATTCTCATCCTCGTCATCCTAACTATCCTTTAAACTGAGGTGGGTTAGGGCAGCCTTTCCGCTCTTGGCCTTTCGTGACGTGGGGCCTTGCAGTGGGTGGTCCCCCTCTCTCACAGTACTTCAATACGGGCTTTGATGATTTTTACACTTTGGAGGTCCAGGATGGGGAGTGCAGTTTAAGCACGTTGGTTTGACAGTTACGATCAGAATAGTGCAACGTTTGCATGGTGGTCCCTTTCTGAGACTAACTTGGAACCCAAGGATCATACTGTTTTGTACTTCAACTATCATTTGGGATGAGGGAGCCAATGTTAACTTTCTAGAGCTTACTCTTGTGGCACATCAGTTTGGTTCTCTCAGGGAGCATTTCTTTGAGGATTTGATCGAGCCTACACAGTATTTGATTACTCTTTTTACAGGAGTTTTCCAGGAGATCTCTTGTGTTGGTACCTCGCAGGACAGTGCTTTGAGCAGATGGTGCTACAGATCTCCTAGGTTGACTTGGGACCCTGGGATCATTTTCGGATTCATTGTGGATCGAATTGTTGGTTGTAGGGTTGTATTGGCATTGCTTGTCCCAAGCAATCTTTGGGAAGGGTGGATAGTAATGTCCCCACTTTCAATGTCCTTCTTTGGGCTAGTTCAATTCTGACTCACTATTTTTAGTAAGTACTATATTTAGTAACTGGTCCTAGCGGCAGTGCAGTGTAGGGTTTATTGTTTGGGCAGTGTGTGGAAGTTCTTTAATGTTTTGTGTCAATTTGATAATTGGTGAGTACTTACTATTTTTAGCAGTTGCCATTTATAGTAAGTTTATTTTGGGAAACCAGTCTCAGACCCATAGTGTTTTCAGAAGTGTTATTTCTATGGTGGCATTAGAGAGCCTAAGGTTGGATTATTTAATATTTGTTTTTTATCAATCACTTAAATTATTTAATATTTGTTTTTTATCAATAACTTAAGTGAGGGAGTAGGTGATCATCGAAAAGTGCCTTGATGCCTAATGAGATAACTTAACATTGTTTTAGAAGGCTGAATAAGGCAAAATAGTTTCCTTATGAGCAAGTACGCCTCCCTTGAGGAATATTTGATAATGTTTTAAAGTATAAAGCAAAATATTAAAAAGCAAATGGAGAAAGGCATAGTTTTTGGAAGGAAAGCTTTTTCAAACTTGAGTTGCCCTAATTTCTCATTGACTCTTTATAATCTCATTTTGAGTCTCATTTGTTCATGTCTAAGTTGGTTGCATAATAGGATGTTGGATTTTCTCTAGAGGTCTACAATGTTTACTCGCTATGGGTACAATGACGTATAGAGTAAACGGAAATATAAAATAACATTGACAACATATAATCATCGCATGGCAATTGCATAGAACATAGATATATTTCTTTATTCAATATTCGGCAATTACATCACGCATAATATCTCCAGACAGAACATAGCATAGCCTAGTAGAGCCTTAATGTTTCTCGAATACATGACTCAAGTACATATAGTACACTGGCGGTGGTTGAGGTACCAACCGTCGCGTCCCTTCATTACAAATAATTACTTCGTTAGGAACTTAATTCCCGAGACAACTAACTAACGTGACATGTACATAACATAAGTACATGGATTATTAATATTAACTAAAGTCTTATTTACTTATGACTCACAACCAATCAAGTACACTCTCGGCCGACTACATCAACTCACAGCCGACCAAGTACTCTCCTGGCCGACTACATCAGCCCCCCCACAAAGTAGTCGTCTTCCAAACGACTGAAAACCAAAAATGCCAACTCGAATTCCTGCTTGGTGCTAGCCAATTCCGTGTCTTTTCCCTCTGGCTGACTCTCCCTATCGGTCGAAGGTCATTGCACATCAGTCCTCTGTGTATCTTTTTCTACCAATAGCTGATCCTTCTCTACCATATGATTTTCATTCTCACCCAATACTGCATCTCTCTCCGCCAATTTCTCCTTGAGAGCTGCAACTCTCGTCTGCTCGGCAGCCAACTGTTCCTATGACTGTACTATGATGGCTAGTTGCACTACAATTTGGCAATTCCAATAGATCTGATGGGGATCGGGGGGCAACGCCCCCAACAGGGTCAAGGGGTAGCGCCCCTTGCGGGGGTCGAGGGGCAGCACCCCTCGCAGGGGTTTGGGGGCAACGCCCCCAACGGGATCAAGGGGCAATGCCCTTTGCAGGGGTCTAGGGCCAACGCCCCTCGCGAGGTCCAGGGAGTGGGGTCGAGGGGCAACACCCCCGCTACCAATACCAATTTAACACTTCTGAAACCACACAGAACTCCATTCGGCACCTCATTTTAATGAATTTTTAAGAGACAACAACCAATGCTGACAAAGCTAAAAAATAAGGTTTTTGCACTGTCCACCACCACAGAAGGAAGTTGTTCAATGATTGATTATCGTACGATGAAAAGGCGCACAATTTGAATAGTTTGACTATTGAATTTCTACCATACTATTCTTTGTTTCCCTCATTCACTGTGTCCCTGTTCTTGACCTCCGTATGGGTTACTCTTCACACCCTTCCAGCGTACAACACTCTCTTGTACAAGATTCTCTCATACAGCTATTGATTCTTGTATGCTCGTACACTCCACTCTATGAATTGCATTCAAACTTCGTACGGCGATTTTCCATATGCTAATTCCTCTCTGATTTCGTTCACCAATGGTCTTATGAAATCGTACAAATTCTTTGCTTGTGTGAAGTCGTACGGCACTAACTTTAGGAAATTGTACAGTGTTTTTATCCTTACAAAATCGTACAATGCTATCTTTATGGAGTCGTACGATGAAACTTGCCAATAGATGTCGTACGATGGAAGATGACTGTCGTACGATGGGAGTGCTTGCAACGTGTGTTCTCTGTTTTTCCAGACATCGTACTATGTTATTTTGTTGTACTCTATGATTTTGTCGTACTATATGATTTTGTCGTACTATGTGATCTTGTCGTACTATGTGTTGATGCAGTACCGTTCTCAACCCTATTACTAGCTACACTGTGATTCTTCTTAGTCGTAGTCTAAACTTGTGCGGTCGTACGATGGTCTTTTTTGGCCGTATAGTGACTCATGTGCATTGTCGTACAGTCTTCTTGAGTTCTTGATTACCTTCACCCTTGTGTATGTCACTCTATGTGATTCTTGTGTTTGCCTGAGAGAGCTTCGCTTGTTCCCTTATCCCTCTGCTAAGTTGTACGGAATGCTCTCTAGTTCCTCCGCCAGGTCGTACAGCGTGCTCTCCTATTCCTCTGCCAGGTCGTACAGCTTGCTCTCCTATTCCTCTATCAAGTCGTTTGGCTTGCTCCCCTATTCTTCTACCAAATCGTACGTGCTCTCTTTCTTCTTCAAGTCTTTTGATGTACGGATCGGGCTTCACAATTCTCCACCAAAGCGTAGTCCCTTCTGCCAATATTTTCCCTTGCTTCTAATGTCGCAAAATCTTTGTGGCCAGACTTTTTATTTTAATCTTCCTTGCTTTAATTTTTCGCCAATCTCCTTTTTGGCTTACCTTGATCGTACTCCTAACCTTCTCATATTCTTTATTTTTTCCCTTTGTATCTACTTGGCGACATTTGATTTTCCTTATTTTTATTTTCATTGCCTTCGCCTCCTTGCCTTTTGTTGTTTTAATATTTTCACCTTCATTCTTTACTACTTTTGCCTTTTTAAATTTATTTTTTTTCGACTTTTGCATACTTTCTCTTTCCTTCATTTTTAAATTTTTTAATTCTTCTACTTTTTCATTTTTCCACTTCATAATTTTTTCAACTTTTTCTATTTTTTCATTTTTTATATTTTTATTATTCTCATCTTCTCTCTCCTCTATTTTTAACATTTTCTAGCTCTTACCATCTTCTCTCTCCTCTTCTCTCTTCCTTTCTTCTGACTTTCTCTCACTACCTCGTACTTTGTCATGTTCCAACTTCTCGGCTGGTGTATCATCCAGTTCTGGTACTCTCTCTTTGTGCTCCCCGTACCTAATCGGGAATGTTTGGCTAGGCGTGACCACCTCCTCTTCTCCTTTTTTGTACTCGTCATACTCGATCGGAATTTTTTGGCAAGATGTGCCCTTCTCTTCTTCTTGGGTTTCTCCGATCTGTAGCATGTTACACTCTCGATGGAACACCTCGTAATCCTCCATTTGCCAATGAAACAACCCGTTCAGTGAGCTTGTCTCGTCCTCCGAACAACTCTCGAGTTCGACTACGCCATCGGCGTTCAGTTCCATCACCTGCCTTCCTTTGTCGACATCTGACTCACGTTCGTCCGATTCTGATTCGGAGGAAGCCAATTCTTCACTCACAGCCTAGTTCTTCAAGTCAATGACGTACTTCTCCCCGTTGTTCTCGATCGAGAGTGTGTTCCTCTTCCAATTATGATTCGCCCTAGCTACCACTAACCATCCTCCTCCCAGCAGCGCATTGTATGCCTTCCTCTGCAATGGAATGACTACGAAGTTTAGTAGGAATGGTTGTGTTTCGATCACCACCTTTTGCACCATCAGCGTTTGATACCATGTTGATCGGCACCAACGAGTTGGAATGTCGATGGCCAGAGCGTTGGCTTCTCGAGGCTCTTCCATGTGTCTTCGGGTAGTATGTTGACTCTCGATCCTCCGTTGACGATAGTATTTGTCAAGATATTCCCTTTGATCTCCATCTGCACAACCGCCAACATCTTCTCGATGTTCGTCGTGAGTAGTACGAGGTCAATGGTTTGTTCACCGTACGGTGACAATTCAAGTACCAATTCTTGCCTTCCATCGACTGCTTGCCATCCCCGAAGACATTCATCATTGCCAATCCCAACTATAGGAGAGTCTGGAGAAGGTCAGTTACTTTGATCGATACGATGGTCTGCAGTACCTGTCGTACGATGTTGTTTTCTGCCTCCAACCGCCCAGAGATTCCTGGTTTCTCCAAAGATATTTCATTCTCCTTCGCCATCGCCAATTCCACTTCGGCTTTTGCTTCCTTCATCCTTTGTTTTTCCGTACCTGGATCTAGGTAGGTTGCCTTCTTCGCTTGCGCTCTGGTGATCCCCAGTACCTCTTGTTCTTCTACTTCCAGCATGTGGATACCCTTCTGCTTGGGGCATTCATTATCTTCATGGTCACCTGGTCTGCACCACTTACACAATCTTCCTCCCGAACTTTGGCCGTTCTGGCAGTCCCTAGCGAAGTGGCCCCATTCGCTGCACTTCCGACATTGTATCATGGGAATTCCTTTACCATCATACTGTATCTTGTTTCTCAGACTTATGTTGCTTTGGTAACCTCTAGGGGATGCATTGCTATACTGTGGCTTCGGTGGTGTGTTCGGCAGTGTTGATGGTTCTCTTTGAGTGAAGAGTACTTGAGTACCCCTTGCTCTCAAATTGTATGGGCATTCCTTGATGGAATGTCCCATAACTTGGTAGATATCGCAAAACATCTTCTTCAGACAGTTCACTTTTGTGTGACCTTCCCCATTGCACTCCGTACACCATAATTCTCGTGCTTCCTTCGTACTCTCTTTGTTGGCCTTCAATTCTTTCATCACTCGCATCATATCTTTCCTAAGTACTTGTATAGTCTTGGATTCACTATCGTTGTCGTCTATACTCTCCTCCTCATCCGTTTTTTTTTTCCCTCGAGAGGATGTTTTGTTTTCGCTTTCTATATCCATCGCCCGATTGTACGCTTCAACGTACAATGACGGAGGCAAGACTTTCATCTTCTTCCTCAACGATGGAAGCAAGCCTTCAATGAACCATCGCTTCTTTAGACCATCCGTTGGCTGTGTCTCCAATTTTCCCAACATATCCTTCAGTTTTCAATCATAGGTACACACACTCTCGTGCTTCCCTTGCTTGGTATTGTAGATCTCCGCTACAATCTCACTATCATCCCTCGGGAGTTTGAACTCATCCTGAAATGCTTGCTTCAATATTCTCCATGTTGCTCTATGTGCTTGGTCCAATTCTGGGTACCAATCGATGGCACTACCTCTGAGTGTCGCCGGAAATGCTTTCAGCCATTGATCTGGATCATCCTGTCCATTTGCTATCCAAATTGTTTCACATGTTTTGCAATGTCGTACTGGATCTTTAGACCCATTCCCCGTAAACTTCGGCAGTTTTTGCCGCTCAACTGGAGTCACCATCTTTCCCCGCTGTCCTCCTTGTGTATTGGACTCGACTAGACCGGTTTCCCCACTACATGCCGGTGCGTCACTTGCACTCTCAGCCACGTACAAGTCACTCCTAGGTCTTCCATCAACGTCCTTGACACCTTGAGTCTCTTGGGGTTCACTCTGGTACTCCCTCTGCCCTGGGGTCTTGGGCTCAGATCTTCCATTCCTCAGCCCTTCATCATCGTCCGATATGGACAACTCCCGAATGCATTGGATGTTGCTATCAAGTTCTTCAGTTAATTCATTTTCATTGTCACGTATTTTGTATCTTTCTACGTACAGGGTGATGAAGGGTCCTTCGTCCCTCCCCTCCACAAAATTTTGATGTGCTCTACTAATGGATTGGTCTATTTCCTCAAGATTAGCATTTTCTCTTTTTATACTTTGGTTTATTTCAATTAGATCTTCATTCAATTCTTTATCAACTTGCCTTAGTCTTCGTCGCCAGTTTTCTTGCTCCTATAGTCTCAATGATCGCCGAACCCTTTCCTCCTCAACTTCGTGCAAGATTGGTATTCGGTTCTTGTCTTTGTTTGGTCGTACGGGCATTACAGGTCGTTCACGCAATCATTGTTGGTTGCGAGGAGTATGTCTCCGGCTAGTGTCTTGTTCCTCCTCTTCCCGTTTGGTTCTCTCCTCATATCGCTACAGTATTTGTTGCCTCTGGCGTTCCTGATCCCTCTCAACCCGGAGATCTTGTAAGATAATGTAGTGGCATGCTATCAATCTTGGCAATCTGGTAAGGTGGTGGTCAACCTCTTTGTTGACGCGCAATCTATCCCAAATGACCGCTGGAGGGATCTCTCGCCTAACAGCCTCCATCCGTACGTGGTCCTTTAACGAGATTTCCCATAGACTGCAAAGGTCTTCCGTCAAAGCATCTTCACGATCCTCGTTTGCTTGTACCAACCCTTCGATTGGCTGCCCCATCACAACGCCATTCTCCTGACTGGGTGTTTACCGGATTCGCTTAGGCAACGACGCCAAATGTTTACTCGCTATGGGTACAATGACGTACAGAGTAAACGGAAATATAAAATAACATTGACAACATTAATCATCACAAGGCAATTGCACAAAACATAGATATATTTTTTTATTCAATATTCAGCAATTACATCACGCATAATATCTCCAGACAGAACATAACATAGCCTAGTAGAACCGTAATGTTTTCCGACTACATGACTCAAGTACATATAGTATGCTGACGGTGGTTGAGGTACCAACCGTCGCGTCCCTTCATTATAACTAATTACTTCGTCAGGAACTTAATTCCCGAGACAACTAACTAACATGACACGTACATAACATAAGTACATGGATTATTAATATTAACTAAAGTCTTATTTACTTATGACTCACAGCCGACCAAGTACACTCTCGGCCGACTACATCGACTCACGGCCGACCAAGTACTCTCTCGGCCGACTACATACAGTTCGGTGTTGAGGATGAAAACCCTCTTCATTCAAGAGCTGGTTTCAATGGTGAGAGATCCATCCTAGTCAATTTGGGTGTGATTCCACTCAGGGGTCACTTTGTGCTTCACAAATATTCTGATTTTCAGTGTTTTTGGCAAAGAAGGATGAAGATATTTGAATCTTTTTGAGGTGTTGATTGTAGGTTTGGTGTGTGAAGGCTTGGCTTCGTTTTGGTTTGGCTTGGTATTGTTTTTCAAGGTGGTTTTCAGTAGGTTGAAGTGGTTTTTTGAGTTTTCTGGGCATTATCAACTAGGGCAGAATTTGATAAATTGTTCATAACTTCATATTGGCTCGAGTTATCATTCTGGGTATTGGATATTTGGAAGCTCCTCACCTAGGTGCCCCATTCTATGTATTAACTTGTATTTAAAAGATGGAGATTGATTTACTAGATCAAATCGCCCAGCCTAGGAGGGCCGCCCCAGTTTGGTTATTCTGGACAGTTTTGACTTGCTGTTGTATAGGTCTGATTCTGCACTTTAAGGGGTTGGTTGAGCAGCTCATTGAAATGAGTTACAAGGGGTTTTGATGGGTTTCTTGTTGGAGTTTGAATATTGTAAATCTGGAGCTATTTGTCTGCTGTTTGAAGACTTTTTCCAATCACTAACAGGCCTGTACGTGGTCATGAACCTGAGTTTTTAATGCCTAAAATAGCTGCTGTTCGTTTCAAACCTTGCACGTGGTTCCAGGTTGGATATATTAAGTTTCTATTGGATGTCATAGTCATGTAATGAACATTGAATGTATTGATTGCACAGTTTGTATTACTGTAGCTTATTAGTAGTGTGGAAAGGTTGGAATCTGCTCTTGTTAATTAATCTGATTGTAAGTGCAAACCCCTATAGTTTTCCTATGCTCAGATTTCTTTAAGTGTTCTTCTAATATGAAAGAAAAAGAGAGTAAAATCTGATTGCTATATATGTTCAAGCATTTTATTCGTCTGTTGTCAAAATACATGCAATGCAATGAAACAATGAATGGCATATGAAAAACATCAAATAAAACATCAGCAAACATTCCAATCAGCAAAACAAAAAACAAAACAAAAATCAGGTGCAGACAATACATGGAATGCCATGGGAATCATATAATTTGGATGCATGACAATTCTATCAGACTTCTAGTCACACTATTTTTTCTTAAAACAAGTTTAGGCAAGTGTTATATCAAGACAGAAGCAGAGGCAGATTGATGAAAGGTCAAAAGACATCTAAAATGAGTACCTTCAAAGAAAAGCAAACATGCCTCAGAAGACTTTCTATAAACATTTATAAAAAATAAATAAACACAAAGAGGCTCATTACGTACAAATAAAAGCTGAAAGAAAGGATTATAAAAAGATTAAAATTTAAACAACTTTTACAGCATAAACTTGATGTCTTCAGTAGGTGATAGTCACCAATAAGGAATTTATGTTTCCTTAGGTCTTTATATACCTTTTTCCCTCACTTCACTTTGCTGGATCTAGTTAAACGATGGTAAAAAGAAATGAAGAATAAAATAAATTCAAAAAGATAACCACAGATACAGAAACCCTCAAAAATGGTCACTACATAACCTTATCTATTCAGATAGAAGGAATTGAGGTTCCCTTGGACAAATAAGAAGCAAAAACTATTTTCTTTGCTGACACCGGCATCCTACTTTGGGCAAGCAAGAGGAATACATTAATGTGCTAGAATACCCAGAATAGAAAGATTACCATCAATTAATAGGAATGGACGATAGAATTTTATTTAGATTATTCATATGAAATAAAAGCATCCTTGAAATCAATTTTCCCTAACAAATTCAACACTTTTGACAGAGGATGATGAGCTCTCACCAAAAATTTTGCAAGGTGACAAGAAGGATAAATAGTCAGCGAGAAATGGGAAGAAAGTGATCCAATTATGCAAAAAAACAAAAATTAAAGACATTTTTCGTGCTCAAATATGCTACAAAGGAGCATATATAAGGAGCCCAAGGAAGAGTTTTACAGTGTTCTCATGTCAAGAAGTGGCCATTTCCAGCAAAAAGTGATGAAAACACCTTGTAAGCTCTATGTATCGCAGTTTCCCCATTAGCAGGTACAGTTCTCCTCGTCCATGTGCTTGGATCATAGGAGAACTGCCAAGCTGCACCTGCTTTTTACCTTTAAGGGACAATATCCAGTGCATTCTGTGTCTGGTTTGAGGCTTTTGGTGTGCAAGAAGAATTATGGTACCATCAGGCAGGGAAGGAATCTGTGCTGTATGAAATTGAAATAAATGACTTAATGTTATCTGAATAAAAAATATTTTGTTATCACTTCTCATCCCAAAACCCCCATGAGCACATAGAAGTACAGCTTTCACTACGTCTCCCCTAGAAACTAACAAAACTACATGAAGCAAATACGGTTAAAATACATACCCTGAGAATTGTGGCCGCAGAAATGAGCTTCCAAGTCCTTTTGCTCCAATTCCAAGCTCACGGATTTCATAGTTAAGCACTGAAATCTTGCTTTGCATATCTGTTACATTATATTAATCTTAATACTGATACCCAAGTGCTTAGCATACAAAAAAGATACTACATAATCACTTCCAAGTTCCAAATGGACTTATACACAAATTTTATCTGATTCTCACTGTGATTTTGAAAATCTCATTACAGAGGTTCCCAATTATTTGTGATTGTGGGTAAAGAGAGAGAGAGAGAGAGAGAGAGAGATGATAACATGTAACCTGTCTGAGATGGATCCAAAAGAGCAAGCACTCTGACAAATAACTCATTCCTTAAGTTCATGGCTACACTGTGAGGTTACACAAGGATAAATAAGCAATGTGATGCTATGTAGCTGACATGGCTACTGAATAATCATACATGTATAAAATTATAAATAGAGAAGAAAGGCAAGTCCAAAAAGCAGTTAAGACTTATGAGTTACCCTTAATAAGTACCATCTAATAAATCTGCAACCAACAATTTATGTACCCAACGAACAACAAAAATGTGGATATCAAATTAGACCACAATGATTTCATTTGATATGCTGCTAATAACAATCTTTCATCCTACAAAATAGAAGATAAAACAATCCTCAAGAAATCCTAAACAAACCCACAGATCTATTGATTTGCCAAAATAGTATACTGCCAATGCAGATTCATACGTGAGGCATCCAAAAGGCACGAGATGCTACTTCCTACATTTTCCACCCCAGTATGTGGTGAATTTGAGAGCTTGAGAATTTTTACTATCACTCCTACAATTCAACTGGTTGGTTACATCTTCCCATAACTATATCCCACTAATATACATCCTCTTAAACAAACCAAGTCTGACATGAACTATGACATGCCCAAAAAAATTCAAAGATTCAAATTCATATACCATGGTTACCTGAAAATTTTGCTATCTATACTCTAATAAAGATTCATTTCACTAAAATCTGAGATGTAGAGGTGTACAAAAGACTCGAGATGCAAATTCCTACCTTTCTGCACCGTCACCATGTGGTTACTATGATAATTGTACCAACTACTGGTATGTTTTAACTGTATGTAGCTTCCCACAATGATATATCAGTAATATAGATCCCTCTTAAAGCAAATCACATCTGACATGCACTAAGAAGCTAGAAGTATCAAAATGACTCACAGTGTTAATTCCTGTGTTTCCCACCCTAATGGCATGGTTATTCCAAGAATTCTACTCACTTGTATTCACTCTCATGTTTACACTGGTTACAACTTCTCCTGACAATATACCACTAATAAAGATCCCTTTCCAATGCAAATCTGACATCCTCTAGAAATAATACTTGAGATGTCAATCCCTGTATTTATGTATCCCAATGTAGTGGTTACTTTGAGAATTGTGATATACTACTAATATTTTTTAGCCCCTTAAAAGGACTGTACAATGTGCAGTCGTTGAAATGAAAAATGCAAAGAAATAGATTTCTTACAAGTTGGCATGTGATCATAATTGCTAATTCATAAAATGACCAAGAGATAGCATTGACTGATTGTCAAATGAGATGAGCTCAAGAAGTTAAACTATAGGGCTTCTAAAGTGGAGCCTTGTTGTACCCCTCCAAAAATTTTGATACTAGAGTCCTTTTTGTGTGATTTTACAAGTTTTCTTGTCAGTCTAAGCTGGCAAGTTTTTAAATGTCATGGTTGTTCAATCATCGCTTTTGCATGTCATATGTGAAGGCCATCATCCTGCAAAGTCATCAATTGTTTTATTTAGTTAATGGACAAGTTTGAAGTTATGGAGTCAAGATTCAAAGCAAAAAAGTTGTCAAGGAAGTGGAAAATTGTCAAAGATGAGTCCTAGGGCATGGTTTGCCAAGTATGAAATTCAGTAAGGATCAAAAAGTGATTATAACCCAAAAGTGAGCACTTCAAGTGAGTCTGCCAAAGGTTGAGTGCCTCCAAGAGTGCATATTAGGTATTTTTCCCAAAATGAAAGTGAAAAAGAAATTAATTCATGGAAAGTGGCTTGAACCCCAAAAGCATGCACTTTTCTAGTAGAGCTAAAAAGTTAAGTGGCAAAGGCCTCAAAAGAGCACTTTTCAAAAAATTACGAGGTATCAAAAGTCGTTATAAGTATAACACCTAAACCACATGCTTTAAGTGGTTTTGTCATTGCTATAGCTTATTAGTCTAAAAGTGCAAGCTTTCAACATGTTTGCCAAGTGAAAGTGATGAAATATTCCAAGTCATGAAAAACAACACTAAATCCAAAAGTATGCACTTTATGTGGTTTTGCCAAGGTTATAAATCTAAAAACTGTGTGATTTGGACATGTTTGCCAAGTGAAAGTGATGAGAATTTCTAAGTCATGAAAAGTCACACTAAAGCCAAAAGTCCACTCTTCAAGTGGCTTTGCCATGGTTATCAGTCCAAAAAGCACACCCTAGGCCTATTTGCCATAAAAGTGCTCCTTTAAGATAGGAAAAGGTTTAGCAAGTCAAAAAGTGCTCCTTTAAGTGAAAAAAGTGGCTTAGCAGGTCAAAAAGTGCACTTTGGGCCATTTCAAGTGAAAAGTGAAAAGGCTAGAGCAAGTCGACTTCAAATTAGAAAAAAAATTGCTCCATTAAGTGAAATAGGTATCTTAGCAGGTCAAGAAGTGTGTTTTTGGTCACTTACGTGAAAAGGGGAAGGGCTATAGCAAATTAAGTTCAAATTAGAACAAAAAGTGAAAAAAATTAAGTGAAGAAAGGTTCAAAAGCACACATTTTTCATCTCATTGCCAAGCAAAGATTCCCAAAGCATGCACTCAAGCATGATTTCCCAAAAGACACAAAAAAGAATCAAAAATTAAAAAATGTGTTGTTATAATTTTTGCAAAGAGCTTTCAAGTGCAAGGTTTGGTGAGAGTGAAGAGCACACAAAAAATATTGAAGGGGGGGGTGGGGGGAGGTGAATCAGTATTTTAAAACTTAAAACCATTAGAATTAGTAATGAAAGCAGTAAGAGCAAACAAGAGGCTATTAAATATATTAAATCATATAATGGTCATCTTAGTTAGGTTAGATAGTTTCTAATTTTGCCTTCAGTTTACAATTGTTTCATTTAGAAACATCGTCGTGTATTTTTTCTATTTAAGGAGCCTTCATTTCCTTTGTTAATATATGGAATACATTGAATATTTTTCCAATCTTTCTTGTAACATGGTATCAAAGCCAATCTGGGTCTGACTCCCTCACGAGAGAGCCCAGGATTTTGGGAGAGTTTTGGTTGAAGGAAATATTGTGGCTTCCTTAAACAGAAGTCATTCAGTATTTTCCTTTTCTGTCGTCGGCATTTTCTAGGCCGTAGGGTTTTCTCTCCATGCATTTGTTGTCACTGGGGGTTTGTTCACATAAGTTTTCTTAAGGATTTTTCGAAGGAGAAATTCGTGAAGATTTCTATATTACAGTGTTTTTATTCTCTGCAAATCGCGACATATTTCACGTTGCCTGTGATTGCTCGTGTCGACAATTCATCTGCATTTTGTTTGTTTTGCGTCGGGCTCTGGTCGCGAAAGTTTTTTTTGGGCCCGCGCAACCTCGTTTTCATGGCTTTTGGGCACTGCAATTCTCTATTATTCGCAAACTCTGTGTAGCTCTCATCTGTGACTCCTCCTTCTGATCCATGAACTCTATGCCGCGACCTCAACCTCTGCAAGCTCGCGCGACCCTTCTTGCAGCTCGCGACGGCTCCACTTGAAGGTTTATGAGCCATTTTTCTACATTTTCATGTTTTTTCAGAACCCACGGCTAGGGTTTTGGCAGCTTCAATGTTCATTCTTCTATGACAACCTAAAGAGCCATTTTTTTGTGATGAATCCACGTGGGTGTTCGTGCCTTCTACAATGAAGGATTTTGTGGGTTTTTTAATAATTTTTTGTCCTTAAAAAAATTTCTGTGAGTTTATAATTTTGTCCCTTAAAAATTTATTATGGGTTTTATAATTTTTTTACCTTAAAAATTTATTCTAGGTTTTATAATTTTTTTACCTTAAAAATTTATTATAGGTTTTTAATATTTTTTTTCCTAAAAAAAAAAATTTGGAAAGGTTTTACCGTTTTTTCCTTAAAATCGATGTTTTGTATGGTCTTATGTAATTCGTAGAGATGTGTGGGATTCATTTGAGGGTTTTTACCGTTTTTTTCAAAAAAATGATGCTTTGTAAACTCCAATTTCAGGGTTTTGTGATTTTGTCCTCAAAAATCATGGTTTCTTGCAGTCTGTTATGGGGCGTCATGCTCATCTGCAAAAGTTTGAAGGGTTTTCCGATTTTTCCTCAAAATCGTGGCAGTTGTTTTTCGATGTCTCTGACTCCAGGGAGGGACAGCTTTGTTACCCAACATCAAGTTGGATGTTTTGTGATCCATTTTGGTTATTTCTAAAAATTTTGCAGTTTCTAGGAGGGTTGGTGGCAGACTCATCTCAAGTGGCAGAGTCAGTGGCAAGCTCTTGTCTTTTGTGGCAGAACGTTCTTTGTTTTTGTGGGTAGTTAGAACAATGACCATTAAGGGAGGGTATTAAATATATTAAATAATATAATGGTCATCTTAGTTAGGTTAGATAGTTTCTAATTTTGTCTTCAGTTTATGATTGTTTCATTTAGAAACATCGTCATGTATTTTTTCTATTTAAGGAGCCTTCGTCTGCTTTGTTAATATATCGAATACATTGAATATTTTTCCAATCTTTCTTGTAACAAAGACAAGTAGAACACCAATATCACGTTGAAAACCATTTTGGGTAAAAAACCACGACAGAACTAGGCTTATATTAACTTCAAATGTGCACCAACCCAAGAGACTACAATCTCCAAACTACAAAAGTGAGCACCAACTCACTAGAAGCACCAACTTCAAACAATTGAAGCACCAACTCACTGAAAATTCTCATAACACTACAACTCTAATTTCAAAAACAATCTGCACATCAACTAAAAGGTTCATGCATATACATAATCACTGTTCTGATTCTAAATTTTTTGTTCACAAACTTCACTTCAACTCAAACAGAACCTCAATCCTTTCCCCTTTTGACATTCTTCATAATATGCTCATTCCAATTAATGCAGAATCAACCTCCTCACTTCCGCATCACCTCATATTTCAAACAAGAACTAAAGCCAAGCTCATTCTACCCATCTCTAACTCTATTCACACTTCAAAACATAAAAAACCAAAACTTTTGAAAACAAACCGTATCCTCCTTTTAAAATTCACTTTGCAGCGCAAGAAACTCCACACTAAGGCCCAAATAAACTCACTCAGCTTGCCCAATGTGCACCCTGACACTTAGCAAAATGGAATCAAAAACCTTTGAATATTCGCGTCCTCCTCAAAAATAATATCTCATGAAATTGTCCTATTCATTTCATTCACATTAATCTTCCAAGAAAACTTCGCCTAAATAGCTGGAATAAACTTTAGATGCTAACACATTTTCAAGCCCATGCCAAAGTGCAAGATAATAAAGGCGTTTTTTTTTAAAAACATGACAACTTTGGTCTCTGTCGCACCCGTAAACTCAACACGTGCCTGAAGAATAAACTTTCACACCATCCACAGTCCACGCCTGAGAAAGATAGCAATTCATTTTTAAAAATTCTCACAATTATCTCCCATTTAGATTTTGCAGCAAAATCTATTCATACCAAGACTCCCATCCTCATAACAAGTGAAAAGCACACCAAGATGATAGCGACGGACTTTTTAATGATCACATCACACACGGAAAAACCGATCAGAAGGAAAGAATAATAAAGGCTCATAATTGATTCAGCGCCAAAAAGAAGGAGCCGTCACACTTCACACAAAATGTTGCACAAAATATAATTTCACCCACATTTTTAGAGTTGTTGCAACAGAGCAAAGAAAAACACGACTTCATACGCCGCCCCATTACATTTTTGTTAGGGATAACATTGCAAAAAAAAAGACAGCCATCGCCTTGAAAGGAAGAGTCGGAATAAAATAAATTCATTTTCAAAAGAAGTCACCCCATGCATAATGAAACCAACGCACAACAAGGTGAAGCTGCCACAGGGAGATGAAGCTTCAAGAAATTGAAATCCATATCCATAAGCCGTCGACCACAACAAATAACAGCCGCCATCACCTTTTCATCGATACAATAATATTGCAATATTCTTCACACACGATACTGATTATTGCATTTGCAACAAAGTCAAGCAAACAAAATAGCAGACATACAAGCCCAATGAAACACATAATTGGAAGGATGCGAAGAAATACACTAAACCACTATTCTACAACACTTCTTCGGCACTTCTAGAGATATGTAAACAGCAATCAAAATCGATATACAGGTGTGGAAAATCAGTTATTTATTTATGCCACAACTTTGACATCAATGACAAAATATTCAACAAAGAGGAGATAAGGAGTTGCATTTTCTATGTTTTCCAAAGATTTTAAAATAACTTTCAGCTATGAATGAGTAGATTCAAGGAGCACTCAAACTAGCTGATTTTATATTTCGAGCAATTGATCTATTTTTGGAGCAGATTTCTAAAAGTCTTATTTTTAGTTAGCTTTTAATTAAAAATGTTGGTCTATGGAGCCTGATCATGCTTTGGAGTTAATACTTTGGCAACTTTAGCAATCGTGTTTTGCCCCCAAATTAATTAACGAGGGAGTGTGGGGGGGCGGAGCCCCTCCTGCAGGGTCTAGGGAGACCACTCCCCTAGCAAGGGCCCAAGGGCGAAGCCCGTAATGGGGGTCTAGGGGCAGCACCCCTAAAGCAAAAATTAGCCATTTTTAATAAAGGAATTGTGTTTATAAATCTGGTTATGAAACTATTTGTAACTGTCAAAAATGGGCAGTTTCTTTGCTGCGAATTCAGAAGGCCAAGAGTCACGAACGTGTGAACATAAAGAGCATGCAGCAAGTAGAACAGAAAGCGGATCGCGGTTTTGTGTAATGAACACGCAGCAGCATGCGGTAGAGAGATAGTGCATTGGGTAAATGAGCAGGCAGCTGTAGAAATTGCTGTGAGTTAATACAACTCTGTAATTTGTATTTTTCTGGAGATTAATAAAACTTGGACGGCTGGTTTGTGGACGTAGTCCACATTGGGTGAACCACGTTAAAAAAAATTGTGTCTCTGTGTATTCATTTGTTTTATTTCTGTTATCTGCATTTATAAATTGGTTAAATTTATTGCTCCATCCTGTTGGGATTTAAATCCCAACAAAAACTTTGTTTATAATTTTTGCTATAAGTACTTTAGTTTTCAGTTTTTTCAACTATTTTAGTAAGCTAACTTTAAAGAATTGATTTTTGAAATTATTTCATATTTAAACCCAATCTCAAAATATCATTTTTAAATTTTATAAATAAGTGTTTTATGCACAAGATTTACTTAATAATAGTAGATGCTATACTTATGCTACTGAAATTATTCAAATTATGTCAAATTTGTTTTCTATATTTTTATGATCACTGTGTTTTAGATTTCATTAATGAAGTGAAGAGAAGAATAGTGCCAGGCTTTGCATTGGTGTTGTTCATCTAGGTTGCAGCTTGGTACTTAGCTTAGGTTATTTAGTTTATGAAATATTGTGTTATCTATGACATAGGATAGTCTATTTCTCAGATCTTTGTATATATTGAATTGCTGGTTTCTGCTTTTAGCCAATACGATAAGTGAGTATTGTGTTTAGATTAATTGTTGATTCATGCAATCTAAGGTCATAACATATAAAATCTCATCTATGAGAGAAGAGTTGATTTCAATCTTGTGCTCATATTAGAGGCCAGAAAGATAGGGCAGGTTTACTTTATTTATTTCACTTTGCATTAAAAATACCCAAAGAATTATTGTGCAAAGTGTGAATACTTGTAGATTTGTCCATAGTCTAGGACTACTTCTAGCTATAACTTCTTCTAATTTGGAAAGAGATTTACCTCACGTGTTATTTCATAGTGTTTTCTTTGGGATAAGACAAATTAAATAGCTAACAAGTCCTAGGCTCAAATACCCGAGAAGACGTAACATGGTATTTGAAATTAGGTAAACACCCCACTATACATCTAAAGCGCTGGACGTAACTTATTCTCAATAGACAAGACCTGGTAAATTTGACAAAAAGATAGTCCTCAGTGCTAAGCCAAATGCAGTTCGAAAGGGGAATCTACCAAACCAAAAAATATTGACCGACTGTCCTTTTACGCTTGCCTTTCTCATCCGCCTATTAAGTGCAAAGATATTCAACTTTGGCCATGAATCCCTAGTTTATGATTTGTCCTAATTGCATAACCGGGAAAATAAAAAATGTAGATATAGGATAGAAAAGACGCACTTAGCTGGGATTGTGAGCGGACAAGTGAGGAAGAAGAGAGAAGAATCCTTGTTGAGTGTGAAAATAAAGGTAAAAGCTTTCTTCCGCTCTGCTGAAGAGGAGAGGAAATAGGTGTGTATGAAACTGCCATTGAAGCCATGGAGTTCTCCCTTGCAGTCTTCTCTAATGCCACAGCACGAAAACACAGTTAACCAAAATAGGAATTACGTTCTCTACGTGCAAATATAAAACCTAGGGGAAATGGAAGTGGGAAAGATAGACGGTTTTTCTTACAAGGAAGCTCTGTTCGGGATATCCGCCGCGGCGAGATTACTAGAAAAATAATGGATAACGGACAAGATGTACTAAAGGTCTCACTTCTCAATAATTTTGGACGTCCGAGGACATTATGATGGATGAAGATGGACTCTAAAATATAGTGTCAAAGCCAAATTTTCTTTCTACTTTTGGAATTGTGACCACGGGTTTGCCTATCCAAAAAGCCGGCCAGCCAAAATATGAAAGAATCTCTTGTCTAGTTGGTAAGGTGTTCATTGATGTGTTAAAATATACCAATTCAAATTTTTAGGGGTGAAATTAGGTTTAGTTTCATCTTTTATGATTAATGATAGGGGAGAGGATCCACTATTTCAGCATGTTTCAATAGTTGTTATAACATTTGTTGATATAATGTCTAATATTTTTAACAATATTAGATCAATAGTTGTGACTTTAAAGTTGTTAGTGTTGATGATCACTACCCATAATTGGATGAAATGTATTTGTTAGATCTAAAAAGCAACAAATCATGTGATGCCACATCAGCGCACCAATAAAACATGATTTAATGCACAAGTATGGGTCTCACTTTTTTTGGGTCTTTTTGGACACTTTGACAAAAAGCATGTTGATGTGGCATCATATTTGATGATGTGCCATGAAATCTTAGTTATAAGCAAGGGACTTGCCAAGTAAGCTGCTGTAAAAAATTGGGAGTGATTTGAAATTTCCACATAGGATTTTGAGAAGCATGAAGTTAGGGTGCTCAACTACAAGGTCCTCTCCCCTCGGAGATTTTCACAATCTATAGAGAATATTTTGTTATGATGGATCAACTTGATGTAAAAATTACTTACATAATCAAATCCAAAAGCAATTCAGCAATATCTTTTATGATGTATTTTATTTTCATTTAGAATTATTTAAAAGTTATTTTATTTTTATTTAGAATTATTTAAAATTATTTTTTTATTTATCATATAATTATTTTACTTTATTTTACAACTATCTAGAATTGTTTTATTTTATTTACATTATTCATAAAAAGATTGTTTTTATTTACTCTAAAATAATTCTTAAAAATTAATTTATTTTTATTTACCATATAATTATTTTATTCTACTTTATAGCCTATCTAGAATGATTTTATTTACATTATCATGAAGGATTGTATTTATTTACTCTTAAGTAAATAAAACTAGCAATAAAGTAAACAATATAAATAAAATAAAATAACTTTATTTAAGCAAGACGTGCATTATGTATGATTAGTTTGTGTATTGATTAGATAATAGTGCACTATTTCAATAAGAAACATTATTTGCAAATATATGATTGATTGTATTCATAAAAAATTATATTTAATATTATATAAAAAGATTTTATTTAAGGCATGATTTTTTTCATATTAATTTATCTTGAAATTTGAGCTTAAAATTAATGTTTGAAATTTTATCACAAGAATGTAATGCATTAAAAATATAATAAAATTTAAACAATAATTGTTGTTGTCATTTCATGCCTCATTACACCCACATTCCTTGTCATTATTTGACCCATTATTTATAATCGACCTAAACCATCCTAAACAGACTCCCTAAATGCCAAAAGAAGCAAAAACCCATAAAAAGGTCTAAGTCTAGGTCATTTCTAATGTTGTGCTTGATTTTTTTGTGCTTATCAAACTTTCTAAGATTTGGGGTTTCCCATACTTTCATACCTTCCCTTTCAATCCCAACACCCTATTTTGTTCCTTGTCAAAATCCATCCAAGTGTTGAAGTTTCGTAGTTTATCCCTCCATCCATGTTGAACTTGTCACCCCTCGCATGTCCTTCCCCGAAAGTCCAACATCCTTCTTTCCCCCTTAAGTCCTTTTTTCTTAGTTTTGGATTTTCACGTCCCTAAATACCATGTTCTCATTATATGGTATTTGGCATCCCTAGTCCTTAAAGCTTGAAAGTCATATAGAGTTTAAGTCCTTTAAATTTGTCAAACTTTTGTACTTCCTCATCCATTCCTGCCCTTGGCATCCATTTCCCTTCATCTTTACTTCTCAATCCTCAATATATTCCACTTCAAAATGTTTCTAAGTCCTTCGGAGTTAGATTTTTGGCCTTACCCTTAACTGGATTCCTATTTCTATCATTTCCTAAAAGTTTGAAACTTCACCAATTGTTCTAAAAAAGCTATTGGAGATGAACTTTCTACCATTTCTTATTTTAGTACCATGTTAAGCCCCCACTTGAAACTTTAATCTCATCATCCTGATGCCTTTCTTATGCCAAGGTTCCCTTGTTGGGTTTCCCTTGTCATCCTTCCCATCTCACCTCTCCCTAGCATTACTTTTTTGTCAACCCCAACCCCTCGATCCCAATATCCTTTTGTTTGGCTCCTTTTCAAGAGTTTGAGCTTACCCTTCCCAACATACCTATCAAACCTTCCTCACCTAACATGCCAAATCTTGAAACTCCATCATTTGAAGTAAGAAAGCCCTACCTACCACAAGATGACCCTTAAATGTTATAATGCATGGATATAATGCTTGCCAACTACCAAATCAAATCTAATACCACCTAGAAATCATTATTTATGTAGATTGGCGCTAATTCAAAGGAGGAAAATGACACTCAACCCATTACATAGTTATTATTACAAAGCTCAATGATTGATACGCCATCCCCATGTCACAATGTTAGTTGATTTCATGGATGATTTTATTGTCCTTGCACTCAATCCCATGAACCATCAATGGCTTAGAGGTATGGTTGGGGATTCAAATGATGTTCGTTTCATGTTTCCAAATGTTTGTAGACCTTGAGAGGACACATTTTTACACAAACTATTGATGAGAATGAAAGCTAGGTCATGGGCATGCTCATTATAATATACCCATGGTAGATCACAAATTTTATTACAATTTTGGTGCTTTCTTCTAAGGGTAGTTAAGGGCCCATTATTCCTCATTTATTAGGAGTTAATTCAAAGTTCCAACAAACAAAGAAGAATAAAATAAATTTATAATAGATTTGTTATTCTTTGAAGTGTAAATGTAAGTATAGGCCTTGTAATTAGTAAAAAGATTGATATTTTTCCTCCTTGTATGACTATTATATTGTGTACTTTCTAGGTTTAAGTTATATTTTGTGGGTTTTAGTCTCTTTTGGTCGGTTCCATGTTGATTATAGATGTCTTACCCCTCTTGTAGTTGTATTCTCTCCATGATTTTCCTCCTAACAATATTTTAATAGAATTTGTGTGATTCATTGTCAATTCTAAAGATTATCTTGTGCTTTCAAGGTAAGTTAGAACTCAATTAAGTCTTGGTGCATCCACCATATTTCTCTTTCAATTGTTACTATTCTCCATTTTCTTTATGAATCATCAAAGTAGGAATAAACATTAATTTTAATATGTGTTGAGTTGGATCAACATATGCACTTAGGCTTAGAAAGGGAACTGGCCTTCTCTCAATGTTTGATCTTAAGTTAGAAAGGTCCCATAGTTGAGAGATCATTCCCATTATGTCTTTGAAATACTAAATTAGGTCCAAAAAGAGTGCAATTTTAGTAATAACATTTTTTTGGCAATTCCCAATGAGAATAATTTAATGATCCTAGCATCATTTTATTGAGAGTATTGGTATTGTTCTTAGTAATTTGTCATTTGACACATTTTTGCAAGCACTTGGCGACTCCAAAGTCTCTCAGTTTTAGGATCATGCTAATCATTCATGCCAAAGATGCAAACAAGATCATCATGTAAAGGAAAGTATTCAAAATTCTTTGAATTACATTTATCATCATCCAAAAAGAAAAATCATTATAGGGAACCCTCGCCATATTTAAGAGTATATTCAAGAGCACATCTAAGTGTACAGTCTATACCTACTTCTAGTAGGTCCTCCCAACTAAACAAAAGATTAGTCCATACCCCTTCCTTGACTATTCCAAGAAATCAATTTTTGTCACCTTTAATAGAGGAAGTCCTCTTATCCTTCCTGTAAGAGACCTTACTCTCCCACCACTGAATATTGGCACTATTGTTATGATTTTTCTGAATCTTTCCCCTTCCTGTTATAAATTCCTGAGTTTTGGTTTTGGATTTGTTGCTTGGGTTTTAATGCCCTTTTTGTTTTGATAAAGATGATGATAATTCTAAATCATCATATACAAGTTTGATATATGATGCAATAACCTTCTCAAATGAATACAAATATTATTCTATAACTGAAAGGCATTTCTACAAACATTTGCCATGCCAACTTATGAATTGCAATGAATAGCTACAACAAGGCATTTTAGCAAACACTAGGAATATAATTCTTCTTTTGACTTAAATGATGTACAAACTAAATACAATTAGTTTGCAAACTCAGCTCAATAGCAATGATTATACCCGAAAAAGGCAAGAAGGATTTTCATTGAAATTTTGAAGATAATTGCAACTTGATAGAGGTTTGATAATATAGTTGATCTGCAACAAACATGAACTTCTCCACCTTATTTGTATGCAACAATGTCTTGTAATCTTCATCACACACGTAACACATCCCCAAAAATCATGGTGACCCTTTTATCAACCAATAATAATAACCCAGCACTGTAGCGAATCACTGTAGCGGATTACTGTAGCTCGATACTATTCACATGTATAGTAGCGCGGGTACTATTCACATGGGTACTGTAGTAGTGGATGAAAGCTTGCAATCTGCTCTTAAAACCCTCGTTGATTCTTCTCCAATAAGCACAAATGAAAGGACTAAATTATCCTCTCCTTAATTGCAACCCTTCAGGAGATCTTTCACTCCCTCAGTTATGCTATCAATAGGAATTTTTTGTTTCCTATGATCAAAGAAGAAAACTACAAAAGCCCTAGGCTCCACAATAAAAATCAATCAAAATAATATTCATCAACTCGATATCGAGAATGAGCTCCTACCTCTCTTTTTATTCTTTTCTTAGGAGAGCTCAAACACCTTCCTGGCTAATGGATAAAAGATTTATTCCCACATTAAATTATTCACTAACATACTTTAATATATTAAAGTGACTTTATTATTATAAAGTTACTTTAAATAACTTTATAATAATATTAAAATATTAAATAAATCACTTAAGTCACTTAAACTTTAATATCTCTTGATGTACTTGTCTGATTGCTAAGTCATCTGAGCTAGGAGTTGACTCTCCCTGTTCTCTATGTGATCAGATGCTCGTCTAAAAATAGAAACCCTGAACAGTGACTTACTATAAATAGTAAGTATGTGAAACTAAGTCCAAAAACAGCTACAAAGGCCCAATCAAGGTCGAGACTACCAATATGCTTTGCCCATGAGTCTTTCTATTAATAGGAACCCTAACTCTCCCAAAATATTAACTTACTATAAATAGTAAGTGTGCCAATTTGAGTCAAATAACCTGTGCAAAGGCCAAAACCTAAATCCAACTGAGGAGTAATGTCTCTAATCACCGAGTAATTGCCACAGAAAACCCCCTATCCATAACTGCTAGCCTACGAGGGTCAAATGATAGGCTAATCCTTATGAACTCTGAATGCTCACGAAAAATGGGGACATTACACTTCCCAATCATGATGAAATTCCAGTAGCAATCTTAAAATTATACCTTATTTTACTAATGAAAATGCTATTATCCTATAAAACAAATCCAATATATTGCTAATATCTATTTAGTCTACAATATTATAAAGGATAATGTTGTTGTTAGACTTCTTATCACTTCCTTAAATGGTAAGTACTTAGAATGATATAGAGGGTTGTCACCTAATTCAATACATAACTAGGATGAGTCATGTGAGAAGCTTTGTGTATAATTAAAAGATAAGAGTGACCATATTTATCTAGTAGAATAGTTAACTACTATCAAGAGAGCCCCTCGTGAATTCATGGGAGACTTCAACTTCAAGCTCTAGAAGACTTGGGATAGCATTTCAGCCTTGGTCAAGCCTTATTTAAACCTTGCATTCTTGTACTTCTTGAGGGATTTAACTAGTGATGTGGTTGTTATGATACAATCAATGGGGGAATAACGTTTCCTAATGCTTATGGCATAGCTATAAGATTTGAAAATTGCTTAATCCAAGTGGGGAAAATAGCTCCAAGGCCTCTAATGTCTCTATTTCTTGAGTTTCCACCTACTCAACCAAGTTTGGAACCTCTCCTTGTAGCAACCAATCACCCAACATCTTTTTCTACTCATTTTAATGAATTTTTTGAAGTAAAAACCTTGTTCCAACAATCCTAGAGTAATAAACTGTATCAACCTTTTAATCAACCCCATAAGCAGCATTATCAAGGAAATGTTCAAGGACAAGATCGATTAAGCTATGTTAGGTTTGTGAACGTCTTTAACCCAACTGCTACAAGCTCTTCTAAAGCCTTAGTTCCAATGTAGAACAACTCAGTCTAGGATCATGAATGGTTTTACCCATGCAATCAACCCCATAACCAAAATTCATGTCAAAATGTGGTTCTCAACCAAGCTTTAATGGTTCAAGGTGCATTAAAACTTCCAAAACAATGAGTTGAATCATACCAAGAAGTAGTACTAAGGAAATAATAGATACAAGGTGATTCCACCCTAGTAATTAGCATAAAACTAATTAGGAGGTATTTTCCATAATGTGTCAAATTATGATATTGCTATCAAGATTCAACAGTGTAGTTTTCCAAGTCAAACTCGTTGACCTATATTTCATGAGTAGTGGTTCACAAGAGCCCATCTGTCATGATAATGAATGCTCCACTTAGCACTCATTGCATCTAGGTGATGCCCACAAAGGTGAAGTATTGGGCCTTCCCTGGAAGTCATCTCAGTACTACTCCAACTCAAGCACACTTAACCATGGAGTTTCCCCAAGGTTAAACCCACTTAGCTTGCAACCTCATTTGTAAAACCTTCAACAAGTTTTGTGCCTTATGAATCAATCATTATAGATCTCATTTAACTCATCAATTGATAGTAGAAGGTATTTTCCACATCTTAAATTATGATATATTGCTATCATGATTCAACTGTGTAATTTTTTGAGTCAAACTCACTGACACATGTTTCATGAATAGTGGTTCACAAGAACCCATCTCTTATGATAATGAATGGTACACTTAGCACTCATTGCACCTAGGTGATGCTCATAGAGGTGAAGCATTGGGCCTTCCCGAGAGGTCACCCATATCCCAATACTACTCCAACTCAAGTGTTCTTAACCATGGAGTTTTCCCCAAGGTTAAGCCCACTTAGCTTGCAACCCCATTTGCAAAACCTTCAACAAGTGTTTTGCCTTATGAACCATTCATTATAGATCCCCTTTAGCTCATCAATTGAAAATTAGGAGTTATTTTCCATAGTGTGTCAAATTTTGATATTGTTATCAGGATACTACACAATTGAATCTTGAAAATAATAACATAATTTGACATGTTGTGGAAAATGCATCCTAATTATAAATTGATGAGCTAAAGGGGCTCTATAATGAATGGCTCATAAGGCACAACACTTGCTGAATTTTTTGCAAATGGGGTTGCAAGATAAGTGGACTTAACCTTGGAGATTTAACTCCATGGTTAAGTGTGTTTGAGTTGGAGTAGTACTAGGATGGGTGACCTCTCGAGAAGGCCCAATGATTCACCTCTATGAGAATCACCTAGATGTAATGAGTGCTAATTGGACCATTCATTATCATGAGAGATGGGTTCTTATTAACCAACACTCATGAAACATGGGTCAATGAGTTTGACTTGAAAAACTACATGGTTGAATCCTGATAGTAATATCATAATTTGACACATTGTGGAAAATACCTCCTACATATAAATTGATGGGTTAAAGGGGCTCTATAATGAATGGTTCATTGCAACATCTCTCCTCTTAATACTCAAGTAAACTCAATTATTTACTAGAGGGTAAATGAACTTAGTAAACATGAGAGAGATTTATTTTTTAAGATAACATTTGCATAAGCACAAGAAATTGAGTACAACATTTCTAGTTAATTTCAAACTTGAAATCATATATAATCACAACTAGAATCAAAGAGAAGTTCTTACACTTTTCTGTTATATTGCATAAAATACAAATGGCAAAAGAATAATTTTACCTCATAAGTTTGACTGTCAAAAGCCATACCATGGAGTTCACTGCATCTAGAATATGGTTAACTATCTTCACGAGCCTCAGTGAGTCTTCTACTATAGAGGGAGAGCATCATCCGAGTGTTTTTCCTCCCAACCAAAGACCTACTTGTCTCCCGTGTTTCTTCTACTGAAGAAACCCGTCCCTTCACGAAGGGTATAGATATAAGGATCTAACAAGTTTCTCCATCTGAATCTTGGTGATGTGTCCTACAAAAAATCATTCGACCATACAACTCTAGATCCCTTCTAGCTAAGTATGTTAGTTCTGATTGGTCATGTCATCTAGACAGACACCTCTGACTCATCTTAGATTTTATCTCTTCCTATAGTTTTACTTACTTTACTTGGTACTTTAGACACAAACTAGTCTGTACAGAAAATCCATTCTAGCCCATTTGACTTAGAACTAATCCTTCATCTAGGTTATACATGCAATGTAAATATTTAAGTATTTCAACCTATATTAAAAATCCCTTATTACATTCTTGCAATATCTAGGATTTATGACTTCCTATCATTTTACTCTCTAGATTCACATACCAATATATTTAGTGCATTAAACCAAGTTTCGACATTACCATGGAATCTCTTAAGTTATTACAAAGACTTCTTGTCTTGATCTATGGTTTTCTCGACCTTTCACTGTCAATCAACATATATTTATTTATATACAACGTTATATCCGATATAAGGGTTATAGATTTCCTATACCTTCATGTTCAAAACCCGAGTATAGCGTCCCTTATCCCAATACATGGAAATAACAAACTTCCTTGGTTCCCAAAGGTAAACACAATCGTAACAAAACATAAGAACAAGTGCTTCTAGTCTTTCCTAGACCACATGGCATCAAGCTCAAGTTCAAATATCATGTAACATGAATAAGCATAATTTTCGAGGTATTTCCTCACCAATATAATATCTAAAAGAATACTATCATTCCAAAAAGCTCAAGGTTAGATATTAGGATCCCTTAGATTAGCCATCATATTATCTGGTGGAGTGTCCTTCCTATTGTCTCGCGGTCACACAACTATAGACCCACTCTAACTATGTATGACTCTACTGGAGACACTAGGCCATCTAGAGCACTGAGATCCGACAATACATGCGCATTACTTTGGCCAAAGATTTATATACATATATGTTGCACAATGAACGTCCTTGTATGTCCATCATACAGACTCGACTTATAAGCTATCATGTCCCACAATAAATTCATATTGACCTTTCTCTCATACTTCTGATAAAAGTGGAACCAATTCGATTCATCATCCATGCTTGGACACTCGAGTCTCATCAGAAGTTGGTTTATGACTCAATGAGTTACTTCCGTAATGAGGAACTAGTGACTCCACATCACCTCATTCCACTATCCAAAAAATATCATAAAACAAACCAATGCACCACCCTAGGTCTTTCATGGCTCACAACTTCAATTTAATCTATCATGCAAGCTAGAATCGTATTCTAATTACTCTAGGCATACCTTCCCTTAGCCCACAAACAAGAACGGCTTCATAATGGTGAATAGCTCTAATTATCCTTATGAGCTTTGGGTGATAAACACTATCTCCGTTACGGTTTTTTTTTGTAACCCTTATTTACCCACACTCGATTTTCATAAGAATAACGTTATTGTTCGACACTTCTTATGCCTTGAGTACCTCAAGCTCGACCCATAATGTGAGTCTTAACCCTGTTTTTATCCATGTCGCGTTGTTAATCGACGTATGTAAACATTGGGGTTTATGCATGGGCTCGGTCATGATGGTCTCGAACCACGGTTACCATATGGGTTCCAATGTGTAAAGCTCGGCCTTCGTGGCCTAGAGCCACAAACATAGCACAATATACATTACAATAAAGTTTTGCCTTCGAGGCCACGAGTCTTTAGCAAGAGTGCATGGTATAAGTATTGAAGCTCGGCCTCAAGCCTCCAACGTAAACATAGTAAAGAATGTAATACAGTATAGCTCAATTGTGTGGCCTTGATCTTAACTCAACAAATAATGCATTAACATATAGCTTGCTCGTATGGCCTTAGTTTGAACATAGTAAATATGTAGCACAATGAGACTTGACCTTATCAACCTCAAGACTCTATAATAAGGAATGTTCTATGAAGCTTAATACAGTAAACTTTCTATGAAAGGCTCGACACAGTTGATACTTACAATACTAGAACGAAAACAAATGAAAGACAACGTTCTTCAAAATTTCATTCTACCTGAATGAAGTCTTTGAATGCCATCTTTTTGCCCGTTCCATTCCTTGTTCTTTTTTGCTCTGTATCTTCTTCCTCGCATCCTGAGAGCCATCCTCCCATAACGGTTTTTTCCTCTTCTTCTTTTTTTGTGTGCCCCTTCCGTTCTCTCATTCACTAACTGATGCTTCCAAAATCTTTCCCATAAATTCGCAAGAAACGGTTTAAAAATAAGCCACAAATAGCTCACAACATTTGTAATGATAGCCACGTTTTCCATCGTGGATATCCACATTTAACTCCACACTTATTATCGAGTCACCTTTGGTAGAATACCGGCCGCCTTAAACAAATTTCCTAGCACTTTAAACAATATATAAATATATTAAAAACCTTGCCAGTTCCATATGTTGTGCCAGAGTGCCTTGGCTCCATATCACATTCGCTTATCCTTGTTTTGCCACTTCCAAGAATTATATCGTGGCCTTGTAATAGTTTCTCAAAAGCATTTCCATTGAATTGAAACTTCTTTCACATTCAAATATTACGAAGTCGCTAAAAGGGCTTTACATTGGAAATTTAGACATTAGTAAATGTATATATTTATATATATATACTTACTACCATAACATTCTATTAAGCTCCTCATTAACGAGTTGAGCAATTCAAATATAATTTGTCCCTCTTTACTAAGAGTTGATCCATTGATAACTCTCAGCATATGTAGCCATTGTGAATTGTCAACATATAGTTTAACATAAAAAAATCATTTAAGAAGTATTAGTATCTTAGGTAAGGTTGACGACATAGGTCGTTACGTCGTCGAACAACCGTATTCGTTGATCAGACGAACGAACTCAACTACGATCCAAAATGATCTTGACGTCTACTTGCAATATCATTAAGAGAACCAACAAGTAAAAGCGTTTAAAGATCACGTGCCACACATTGAGGAGAGTGTGAGGAGTTAGTGGCCTATGTAAGAGGCATATATTTGACCTCCATCAACCTCTCAGCATACTTTTTCACATGCGACATTAAGATAACATTATTCATTATCACTCGTTAATATATATCGAATATATATAAGAAAAGGTAAATGTACTACTCTCTTTGTATTATTATACACACATTTATATACGTAAATGAACATATATACACCAACACTAGACCTAAGATGGCGATAACCTTTTATTTTCCTTGTATCTATACCCTTCTCTTTGATGATGCTCTCCCTCCCTTTCTCAAAGGGAAAAAACCTGTTTCTTGAATGCAACTTGCAAACACCAATTCAAGATTAATGTATCATTAATCATTTCACAATCCTTATGAAATCATCACATCTTGACAACTTTAAAACACATGTCAATTTTAGTAAAATTAACATAACTCATGAAAACATACATTTTTCCAGACATTTTTACTAAACATCAAATCATTAAATCATACATAATCATCTAGTAATTACTTCAAAAGTAAAAAGTAAAACATGGTTAAAGTTAGGGATGTAACATTCATAAGGCACAACAATTGTTGAAGGTTTTTCAAATGGGGTTGCAAGCTAAGTGGGCTTAACCTTGGGGAAAACTCTATGGTTAATCATGTTTGAGTTGGAGCAGTACTAAGATGGGTGACCTCCCGGGAAAGCCCAATTCTTCACCTTTGTGATCATCACCCAGATGCAATGAATTCTAAGTGGACCATTCATTATCATGAGAGATGGATTCTTGTGAACTACTACTCATGAAACATGGGTCAATGAGTTTGACTTGAAAAACTACACAATTGAATCCTGATAGTAATATCATAATTTGATATGTTGTATAAAATGAATCCTACTTATTAATTGATGAGCTAAAGGGGCTCTATAATGAATGGTTCATAAAACACAACACTAGCTAAATATTTTTCAAATGGGGTTGCAAGCTAAGTGGGCTTAACCTTGGGGAAAACTCGATGGTTAAATATGCTTGAATTGAGTAGTACTGAGATGGGTGACCTCCCAAGAAGGACCAATACTTCACCTTTGTGAGCATCACCTAGATGTAATGAGTATTAAGTGGTTCATTCATTATCATGAGAGATGGGTTCTTGTGAACCACTACTCATGAAACATGGGTCAATGAGTTTGACTTGAAAAACTACACGATTGAATCCTGATAGCAATATCATAATTTGACATATAGTGGAAAATACCTCCTAATTATCAATTGATGAGTTAAAGGGGCTCTAGTACTATTTTCTTTTTGAATAAACCTGAACTAAAAAAGCGTAAAATTGTTGGGATCCTTCAGTGTCAGATTGGAGAGCTTCCTTCTTCCTACTTGGGTATACCTTTATGCTCTAACTCTGTTCCTGATTCTTTTTGGAGGGGGTTGATTTAGAAATTTAACTCAAAGTTGGCTAGTTGGAAAGGTGCCCCACCTAGCCAAATTGGCAAGGTTCAATTAATTAAAGCTACTCTCCAAAATCTTCTCGTTTATGCGATGAGTATTTTCCAAATTCTCAAGAAATTTTTGGACAAGATTGAGAGTATTAAAAAAAAATTGTGGTCTGGAATTGAGGAGAGGAAAAGGATGAATTTGGTCTCTTGGGAAGAGGTGTGTAGGCCTAAGAAGCTGGGTGGTTTGGGAATCGGGAAAATTCAAGAATTCAATCATGTGTTACTTTCTAAATAGTTGTGGAAACTTCTCTCAAAGAGTATTGAATGGTCTCAGATCTTCTCCAGCAAATACCTTTACAGGATAGATCATTTCAGGGATCTTCTTTCGGGTATATTCATTCCTCCTGATTGCTCGACCCTGTGGAGCTTTATGACAAAATTTATATTTCTTATTTTGAAAGGGCTTCATGGGTCTTTGGGTAATGGTTGAGTCATATCCTTTTTTGGGAAGACTAGTGGATTAGTTATGCCCCCCTAAAAGATGAGCCTTAGGTGAAGCCCTTTATGGACATGTGTACTTGCTCCTTTGGTTGCTATGTGGCTAATTATTATGTTGATGGGAAATGGAAAAAAAATTAGGGTGTTCATCTGGGCTTGGATGCTCTCCATAAGCTTTTATCCTCTATTCATATCTCGGTTTCCTCTCCTATTGACAAGGTGGTTTGGTATTTTTCCTCTCGTGGTAACTTCTTTGTTGCTTATGGCTTCTCTCTTCGGTTTGACTTCCTTGGTCCTCCCCCCTTCTGGGCTTTGGTGTGGAATCCCAAGTTGTCTCCTAAAGTCAATGTGTTTTTCTGGATCTTGAGTCAAAATAAGGTCCTTACTATTGGAAATATTTGGAAACATGGCTTTATGATGCCTAATAGATGGTATCTTTGTGAGGAGGTGGTGGAGAATGATTTCCATCTCCTTGTTGGTTGCAATTATGTGAATGGCATCTAGTCTCATGTGTTGTCTCTATGGAATTTATGCTAGATTTTCCCTTCTTTCTATGAGACTTGGTCCCAATGGTCTGCACCTTCTTTTAGTCCTTCTCTTTCTTTCCTTTGATCCCTCATTTTGTCACATGTAGCCTAGGGATTTGGCTAGAATTGAATAACAAGATTTTTCAAAACACTTCTTTGCCTCCTCTTAGGCTTTCTTTCAAGATCTGCTCTTCTATTGTTAATTTTTTTTTAGCTGGAGTTTCCCCTTTTAATCATATTGGGCCTAAAGTGTTTGTCTCTTAGTATGACTTTCAAGTGAGTTGGCAGTGGAATCTTCCCTTTGATATTGCTCCTCCCTTGGGGAAAGTGAAGCTCTCTAGAGAGAATGTTTTATGGAATGCTCCACTAAGGGATTGGGTTAAAATTAACTTTAATGGAGCTGCTAAAGGAAATATGAGATCAGTTGGTTGTGGGGGAGTGTTGCATGATTCTAATGGTAGGTTTATTTCCATGATGGTGCTCCATTTGGGAACCTAGACAAACTAATTAGTGGAAGCAACTGCAACCTATCATCATTTGAAACTTTCTCAATCTAAAGGATTCAAGAAGGTTTAGCTTGAAGGAGACTTTGAATATTGTTAATTGTCTTAACAAAGCTCATCCCCCAAGTTGGTCCATTGAGAACATCATTAGAGATGCTATTTTCATTATAAACTCCTTTGAGATGTGTTATATCTCATATATCTTTCATGAAGGAAATAGGCTTGCTGATTATTTTTCTAATTTAGGGGTTACTTCTAGACCTAGTGAATGGGATTTGAATGATCCCCTACCCCTTGAAGATAAAATTATTCTTAATCATGAAATTTAGTGATTACAATATGGTACTAACTTTGTGGTCTAGGTGGTTTCACAAGGTGAACGATAATCATATAATTATTGCAAAAGATCTCCTTGATGAGTTTGACTTGACTCCCAAAAAAATTATTGTAATTATGGGAAGGACATGCATTTATAGATTATTATGTTCATTTTTCTATTCAAATTCAGTCCTACATAGATTTTGGGTTCGCTAAGGAGGCTTTTTTCTTGTTTCTAGCAGAGCACTTTGGTTTTCATCTTTTGTTGGGTTTTTCATTGTGCCACTTTGCTCTAGTTTTTGGCTATGATGGGGGGGATAGAAGCAAGATTGAACCTGAGTCTTGTGAAGTCACTAAGAGAAATGAGAAGGTTTGGATAATCTTGATGGAAGGTGGTGTTACCCCTTACATGGAGAGGTTGCATGATTTTGACTCACATATTTCTAATGCTTTTGTGTCTAGTTGGAAGGAAAAAGTTCTTAGAGTTTATGGGATGGAATTTGACATCACTGAGGAGCTTATTGGTAGGATAACGAGCCTTCCCACCAATGGCAAAAAAAAATTCAGAGTTAGGAATGCCTCAAATGCTACCATGAAACTCTTTTTTAAAGACAATGAGAGGGATAGACTACTCAAAGTGGCTTATGGTGGGTACGACAGGAAGTCAATCAAGCATATTTGGGCTGACACAACCATTGCCTTGATGAGGTACTTCTCTCTAGATAGTATATTTTCAGCTCTATTTGGTTATCATTTCATCCTCTTGAATCGCTTTAGACATAAAAATTTAATCTCTTTTCCTTAGTATCAGTTGGTTGAGAATGGGATTAAAGAACATAAAAAGAGCCCTAGGAACCCTATCTTACATGATGGTCCGATTTTGTTGATAATGGGATAATGTTAATTCCTTTTGTGTTACTGAAGAGCCTAAGAAATTATATAAAACCCATCTTGTTAAGCAATCCAAGAAATTGTAGAGGTATGATATTGGTGTGGATTTGGATGGTGATGAGTGGGAAGAGGAGGGCTCTATGGATGAGTCGATGGAAGTGTTCTTAAAAACCCCTACTGATGTTGACCCTAATCCTAAGAAAGTTTTGAAGAAGAAACCCAAATCTTCCCGGTTTGGGGGTTCCCAAACTGGTAATGAGGATGGTGATCCCTCCCTTACCTCTAACAAGAAGGTTTTGAGATCTACCAAAGACCCAAGTGATGGTTTTATTTTGGAGCCCCCACCTATTAAAAGGACGTGTCCTTTGATTGTTAGTACTGAGGTTAAAAGGTTAAAGAGGTGGAGAGTTTAGTTGTTAAGGATATTGTTATGGAGCTTCCTTTTGGTCGTAAAAGGAAGAATGACAAAAAGGGATAGGTTTATTTAGAAGCTAAGAAGAAAATGAAATCTAGTAATGTGGAGGAGGTTGGTGAAGGGAATGCAGATGGTAGGTCTACAAATGAGGATGCTAGTCAGATCAATAAGGGATAGGCTACTTTAGAGGTTAAGAAGAAAAGGAATTTTGGAAATGAGGAGGAGGCTAGTGATGAGAATGTGGAGGGGAGGTTTGTGGATGAGGATGTTGCTTAGTTCAAGCCTACTTTGAATGCTATTAAGAAAGGGTCCTAGACCCAAAATTAAAATTCTTGGTGAGGTTTATGGTAAAGAAAAAGGTAAGGCTATTATGCTTGATGACACTCAACAAGGGATCCTGAATGATCCATCTATTGATTTTTTAGATGATATCAACATTTTAAAATGCAATAGAGAAGAACTTGATAATGTTCTCGGTATGGCTAAGGATGACACTGTTATTTTTTTTTATATTGCTCAAATGGTTTTTTACTGACGTTAATCAAATCAATTTTAAAGTTTGCTCCATGATCAATAAAGTTGATAAGAACATCAATAAAGAGGAGGATGCTAAAGACTATGAATAGTATAACAGAATGTTGAGTATTCACAAGGATGTGGCAAATGATGTCTTGATTATGAAGGACTTTGAATCCAAAATCTCAATTTTGGAGGAAAAGACTTGTAAAGTGTATGAGAATCTTTAGAAAGTGGTAAAATTTAGTTAGATCGTGCTTCACAATAATGTTCAAGATCTTAACTTTCTCAATGAAAAAGCAAGGAACTGGAAAGGGGAGTTGTTTGGTCAGCTAAAGGAGGTTGTTGGTGTTGAGGTGGATTTTACTAAGGGAAATCAAGGCACTACTATAGGTATAGTTTTGAGTATCTGCACTCAGAGTAAGACCAAGAAACCTTTAGAGATCTCAACTAAAGAGCTAGTCGAGGTGGTGGATATGCATGAGCATATTATCTCTCGAGATCTGGAAACTGTGAAGAAATTCTGAAGAATTTATAGTAGGTTGTTATTTTTTTATGGTTTTCTCTACTGGTGTTTTCATAATAGTTGGTTGCTCGTGTTGTCTTGCTTATTCTATAGTAGCATTCTTTTTTTAAAGGGTTTCAGGTCCCTTCAAAACTTGGTTTACCTCTAATAAAAAACACTTGCTAAAGGTTTTGCAAATGGGGTTGTAAGCTAAGTGGAATTAACCTTGGAGAAAAATCTATGGTTAAGTGCACTTGAGTTGGAGTAGTATTGGGATGGATGAACTATTGGGAAGGCCCAATGCTTCACCTATGTGAGAAACACTTATATGCAATGAGTGGTAAGTGGGTCATTCATTATCATGAGATGGGCTATTATCAACCACTACTCATGAAACATAATTCTAATATTGATTTTCTTAAAAGTAGGATTACCTACATGCAGGTGCAAATGGATGACATGGAAAAATCCATAATCACTTTGATGAGAGTTACTGATGGTCTCATGCACAAAGCAATGGTGGGTGTTGTTTCAGGCCAAACATAGATAAGAAAAATGTTAAAGAAGATAGGTAAGAGTGAAGATATTTAGGACCAAACTATAGAAGAGGGACCTGGCTGAAGGGAGTTTGTCTCCCAAATTAGTGACAACTAGGACTTGATATCCAATTCCAAATAATGGAATGGTTTCTTTTATTTGTCTTTGGTTGCTCTACATGTTTTGAATTACTTCTTTTTAATCCCATACTGCTATTATGTAATAGCTATTTTGTGGTTAAGTTTATGTTGGACTTGGATTGACCTTATTAATGGTCTCCATTTCATTAGCAGGATTAGTAGAGGTTTTATTTTTTTGATTAATTTTATAATGGTTCTATGGTTACATTTCTTGGACGCTCAGCCTGTGAGCCATTTTGGTTGTTGGTGCTAGATTGTTGTTGTTTTCTGGTGCTGGCAGTTGTTGTTCTTTCCTATCTGCTTTTTTTTTGGCTTGTGACCATGGGTTCAGGGCCCTTCCTTGCTTAATTAATCAAAAACATGGTTGAATGAGTTTGACTCGAAAAACTAAATGGTTAAATCTTGATAGCAATATCATAATTTGACACGCTATGGAAAATACCTCCTACTTATCAATTGATGTGTTAAAGGGGCTCCATAATGAATGGTTCATAAGGCACAACACTATTTGAAGGTTTTAAAAATGGGGTTACAAGCTAAGTGGGATTAACCTTGGGTTAACTCCATGGTTAAGCACGCTTGAGTTAGAGTTGTACTAGGATGGGTGACCTTTCAAGAAGGCCCAATGCTTCACCTTTCTGGGCATCACTAGATTCAATGAGTGTTAAGTGAAACACTCATTAGCATGAGAGATGGGTTCTTGTGAACCACCACTCATGAAACATGGGTCAATGAGTTTGACTTGAAAAACTACACAATTGAATCCTAATAGCAATATCATAATTTGACATATCATGGAAAATACATCCTACTTATCAATTGATGAGCTAAGGGGTTTCTATACTAAATGGTTCATAAGACACAACACTTGTTGAAGGTTTTACAAATGGGGCTGCAAGCTAAGTGGTCTTAATCTTGGGGAAAACTCCATGGTTAAGTGTGCTTGAGTTGGAGTAGTAATGGGATGGGTGACCTCCTAGGAAGGACCAATTCTTCACCTTTGTGAGCATCACCTAGATGAAATGAGTTCTTAGTGGACCATTCATTATCATGAGATATGGTTTCTTGTGAACCACTACTCATGAAACATGGGTCAACGAGTTTAACTCAAAAAACTACATGATTGAATCTTGATACCAATATCATGGCATGAAAATATTTATTGTGGTATCAATAACACTAAAGCATTAAGTAGGGACATTAATTTAGTGGAATCTGATACCAAACCTAAGAGAAGAGAAATGAATTGTGAGTCACTTTCTATGGTTGGACAAGCATCTACTTATTAGTCACCCCAAAGGGTTGCAAGGGAAAGCAATTTTAAGAATTATTGAGCTTTAAGAAAACCAAGCTGCTAGGAAGGAAAAATAATCTACAATTATCCACCAATTAAAGGAACAGACTGCTATCACATAAAAGAATTCAATGTTTTTTCATTTACATTTGAATATTGTTGTGCAAATGAAAAGGGCTAACTTGAATATGACTATGTGAGAGGCATTGCCAATTCCAACACAAAGAGATTTTCTTCAAGAAGCATTGAATAATATCACTCTGTAAACCAAAGTTGCTTATCTATTGTTTTTGGTTTTTGTTGTTGATTTTTTGGGCCTGCATGCCTTTATGTTGTTTTTTATGTTTGAGTTGTTTATATATTGAACTTTTGGGATCAACGCCCTTTCCATGTTAATGTAATAAAAAACAAAGGGTACAATCACTAACCCTATTAGTTTATGTTTTTCAAGGAAGAAAATTCCAAAAAAAATTATAATCCACCTCCTTTCTATCTCTCTTTAATCATTGGTAAACATCTTGTACACAATTGAATGATTGATTCAAGAGCTAGTGATTCTATTATGCTTAATAATGTTGTTGATTTGTTAGGCCTAGCTTATAGTCCAATTGAAAAGGGATTTGTCCAATTATATGGGACTAATATTAAGATAATAGGGGTTATCAAAGATCTAAATCTTCCCTTTCATGCATTCCCAAACCTTTTTATACCTTAAGATATTTCAATCATTAACCTTCCTACTTTGCTATATGCCTTTCTAGAGATTTTGCATCCAAGATAAGGGGATACATATCTTCATATGTTGTTTAAGACCAAATATGGTACAAAAGTAACCATAAAGGTTATAGTTATCTCAAAAAGCCATATCAATCCATATACTCCCAATTAATTAATATGAATATACCGTATACTACCCTAAGTTTTCCACATCTCTAGAAGAAATCCCAAAATATTCTTCTTGATAAATGAGGAAATAATTTTTCAATTTGAACCATATAATGACATGGAAGAAACATAGATATGCACCTATTACATTTGTAAAGAAAATTATTTCAAATCTAATCTTATGAAGCCTCAAGCAGATGTTGAGGGTATGTAGTAGATGTACTTTGATAGTTCAAGCAGTAAAAATGGTACTGTTGTGGGTGCAATTTTATTTTCTTCCAATAATGAAAAAAATACTACTTTTCTTTCATTTTTTAGTTCTCTTGTACCAACAATGTAGTTGAGTATGAGGCCTTGATTCAGGACCTTCATCTAGCACAAAATAAGGAAGTCAAATTGTTGCAATTATTTCAGGATAGCGAGCTAGTTATGAATAAGTTAGAGCTAAAAATACAACAAAGAATAAAATTATTGTCTTATAAACATAGGGTATGGGACTTGATTGAATACTTTGAGGTGTTTGGCATTCAAGTTGTCCATAGAGAACAAAACAAAGATGATGATAGGATTGCAACATTTGGATTATAGTTTGACATACCAACAAATGCCATAGAAGTCCACATAAACATGTGAAACTTGTCGTAAGGTGTGTTGTCTTAGATAACCAAGTAAGTTGGAAGATTTTTTATAGTGATAAAAAAATTGTTTATTTTTGTAAGAGGAGGCAAATTTTTCTAATAGAAAACAATCTAGACTGCAAGAAACATTGGTGATCAAATCATGTAGTTGACTACTAACAAATTTCCAAAATGTCTCATCACTATGGAAAGTGTTTAATTCAAATGATGAATCGAAAGACAAGAAGATGAACTTGGTTTCCAAGGAGGTTGAATATGATCAAGTGGTTCTAGAGAAAGATAAGCTTTTGAAACTGGGAAATGTATGTTCCAATTCTAAACATTAAGATTTCATTGAAATTTGTTAGTCTTATGATGATGTTTTCCCATAGAATTATGATGACCTTATAGGTTTTATCCTAGTTTAGCTCAACATACCATTGAGTTAGACCCTAGTTCCAAGTCAATTAGACAAAATAGAGGCTTATTAACCCAAATATTAAGCCACTAATGAGGAAATAATTGACCAAACTTATAGAAGTCGATATAATCTTTCCTATCAAACATTCCACTCAGATGGTAAAGTTGGTTTTGGTAAGAAAGAAGAATGGGGATACTGTGTTATGTTTGTACTTTAGGGACCTCAATAGAGCCTCCTTTAAATACTAATATCCTCTCCCCTCCATGAAACAAATTATGCAAATGGTATGTGGTTCAAAAAGGATTTCTTTCCTAGATGGGTATTCAAGTTAGAATCATATTTTAGTCCAAGAATCAAACCAATTTAAAACTATATTTACCACCAAATTGGTACATTTGTATATAGGAAGACACCTTATAGAATTACTAATACTAGTGTTAACTTTCAAAGAGCAATGGACATGGGTTTCAAAGGTTTTCTAAATGACATAGTGTTGGTTTATCTTGATGATATCACTATTTTTTCTAAACATGCAATTGATAATTTAAATAATTGTGAGAAAATATTCATGGTATGTTGATAATATAGTGTGTCCCTAAATTCCAAAAAGTGTATTTTATACCAACCAATATGAACAATTGGGGCACATAGTCCTGAAGGATGGTCTTGCCATTGATTCAAAAAGAGTAGGTGTCAACTTGTCTCTTCCTCTTCTTAGTAATAAGAAGGGCTTAAAAAGTTTCTTAGGAAGCATAAATTTTGTGAGGAGGTTTATTCCTAATCTTGCTTCATTAAAAAACACTCACTTCTATGTTAAAGAAAAATATTGTATTCAACTGGATAAAAGAAGGAAAATAAAATTTTGAAGCTATCAAGCAATCAATTACTTAGGCTCCAACACTTGTTGATTCAAACTATAAAAAATAATTATTCCTTTACACCTTTGGAGGAGAGATTCAATCGTATTAACTATCTTGTCACATTTGAACAATGACAATTTGGAGCAACCGCTATCCTTTTTCAACGAATGTATCAAATACCATGAGTTGAAGTATGGTTATGTATAAAACAAGTCTTTGTTTGTCAAACAACTAAATAAATTCGAACATATGCTCTCTAATAATATAATTCAACTGATGGTACTTCATGCAACTTTCAAAGAGTTCCTCCTAAGCAAGGACATTAGTGAGAAGAGGGTCAGTTGGATCACCAAGATCATGGAACATGATGTCCATATTAAGATCACCAAAATTATAAGAGGAAAGGGTTTGTGTGAGTATATTGTAGTAGACCTTGAAGCTCATAATAAGATCATCTACTTCCTATAAAAAGACCATTTAGTTGAGCTTGATACTCCAAACAGTTGGGTTCATGGCATGGTTGTTTTCTTGCAGATAGGTGAGTATCATCAAGGTCCTGACAAGGCAAAGAGGAGGTATTTCCTACTGTAATCCATCCCTTTTTTCATGGTTGATGGTGTTAAATTTATGTAGAGGAGGAGATTTTATACTCTCAAGATAACAATCTCCCAAGGAGAAAATATCCCTCAACTACCTCAAAGATCATAGTTGAAGTGACAAGATAAAATGATGAATTTTGTTTATTTATGTTTTATGCATAATTAAGAGGTGAGTGTTCTAGAAAAAAAGAGCAGGTCATAAAGATCTTATGGATAGTTTGATGAGATCTTGGACAAGGATGGTAGCACGGTGCATGAACATACACAAACTATTGATAGAGTTTATCCTCCATGATAACATTAACCCTATTGGTAGGGTCAAACATAACACTAGTTACAATGTTACCATTGACTTGAGCAGGAATGTAAAGAGGAGAAGGCTCCCTATTAAGGGGAAAGTCATGTGGTGTGAAAGTTATGTCTAGAATATTATCCACATAACTTGTAGGAGGAATATAGGTAAATGAGACCATGTTCACGAACTCACAATGACTAGGTTCAGATGAGGTAGAATCAACTATGATTAAGTTAAATAAATGAGATGGAAATGGATTTGTGTAAATCTATAGTTACCTATTAGCCTTAGCCAAATATTTATTTGAGTTTTGTTTTATATCACCAAGTTAGATGGAACTGCTATCTATGTGGTCTTGGATTGCATGTCGAAGACACTCACAATGTTCAATGTCATGACCGAGGACCGATTGGTATTGATAAAAATTTTGTGCATCATACCAACTAGGGTATGATTTATTATTAGGCAATGATCTAACTTTTGGAAGAGTGATCACATTATATTTTAGCAATTTTTAGAGAACACTAGTGTAATATTCAAACAATTTTGTGAAAATTTTGTTATGCCCCGCAGTGTTCTTTTCAATAGCAACAAAAACAACATTCACTATTGCTTTATTCTTTCTTGACTCTTCTGTAATAGATGTAGTTGTCTGATTATCAAGATTGGAGGATGAGGAGGATCCCTCGTACTATGCCACCATCTATTGATAATCTAAAAGTGCAGTACACAAATGGGTGAAAGATGGATATTTTATTAAAAATACTTTTTCCCTCAATACCGACTACAAGTTCCCCATGAACACATGTTCAACATTAGAACCAGGTAGGGCATAGGGGATCTGAGTGATTAGAGATTGATAATGAGCAATAAAGTTAGTCACTCTCTCATGAGCTCCCTACTTACAGTGGATGAGTTCAGTAAACATGACCTTCGACCCAATGTTAGCCTAGAACTGCTACAAGAATTGGTTGATTAACCACTCAAAGGTGAAAATAAAGTTATTAGGAAGGGAGAAAAACCATTCTAATGTAGTTTCCTTAAGGGACTGCATAAATAGTTTGGCTAAGAATTCATCCCGATAGAGGAAATTGCTACACATGGTAGTGAATGATGAGATATGAGTCTATGGATCACTTCTGCCATTGTATTTATCAAACTTTGGAACCTATAGCCCTTGGGAAATAGGGACATTTAGAATATTTAGAGCCAAAGGAATAAAATGGTAGTAAGGTTGCAACGTGGAGTGGGAGGCAGTATTGGCTAAGCTAGTTAATTATGACTATATTTGATTTGTATTTTGCAATAGGATATTTAAAATAGGATTGGATGGTGGGGGAGGTAGATTAGTCATGGTGACAAATTTTGCAGGTGCAGATTCATGTGGAAGAGGAATGTTGTATACGAAGGGAGTGCAAGATACATTGATTCCAATATTAATTGGGGGGACATATGCAACATTTATGTCATTAGTGGAACTCATAGGAGGTATAGAAGGATTAGTGTCCACCATGTGCACAAATATCTCTAACATAGGAAGATTCAACTAGTTACTAGTGATATCTAATTGGGTATCTTAGGGTTGACTCAAGACTGATGTGTATGAGGGTACATGGTTCTTGACTATGTTATATAGAGAACATAGTAACTCGAGGACCTTGCAGTCTAAGATAAGTAAGTTTCTCAAACTACTTATGATAGGAGAAGCTTGACTGTACATGTTACCACTATTTAAAAAATATTCAAATTCTTTAAGCCTCTCCTCCAAAGATTGAATCTACTCAAAGGGGACCCTAAGAGTAGCTTCATAAAACTCAAAGGTTGGAGACCCTAGAGGAGAATTTGAAGGGAAAGGACCATCAAACATTGGCTTAGAGCTAGAAGGATTGGGGTTTTTGAAAAATATTGGACCAGGTCTAGTAGGACTATACCTATTTGGGGGTATAATAGGCCTCAAGCTTCTCACTATTTGTTTGGAGGTAGTAGATTGGGTTGTAAAGCTCATAGGAGAGTGTTTGCAACACTCAACCTTACCAACTCTGAGAAAGAGGAGAAAAAGGACTTAAGAGGAGCTAAAAATGACTAAAATTTTAGAAGGATAGTTCACATCAGGTTCACCAAAATATGGAGGATATTTTCTACTCTCAAGACAACGAGGTCCCTAGGAGAAAATAGCTCTCAACTACCTCAAAGATCATAGCTTAGGTGATAGGATAAAATGATGAAGTTTGTTTATTTATGTTTTATGTAGAATTAAGAGTTGACAGTTCCAAAAACAGAAAGAGTAGGTCACAAAGATCTTCTAGATAGTCAAATGAGATCTTGGACAAGGATGATAGTGTGGTGTGTGGGAATCCCCATAGTACACTGACATCTCATACGAACCAAAAACTGATAATGTGCCAAAAAAAAGCAAAATGACTACTACTATTTTGATTACTAAGAACTTTAAGACGTGGGAAAATAACAGAGAATAACAAAAACTTGCATAATACAAACCAAGTGAAATGCAGATGATAAAATAAGAGAAGGAGAAAATACTCACAAGAAACCAAGGGATGAAGCCTACAACAAAGAAATGTCTCCAATACTTGCACACATAAGATCAAGAGAAAATGTTGGGGCTATTTAGGGGCTTGCCTCAGTCAAACCCTCATTTCAATGTTTCCACCTTCATGGATAGCCAAGTAGAATCAAGATAGATAAAATGTGTAAAGAAGAGACATGTGATAGAAACAAACCCCACAAAGGAGGAGATCCCCTCATGAATGTAATAGACAAAGACGAGATTTTTTAGATGAGATTATATAAAATCAAATAACAAAAGAGTTTTACCGACAACCTGTGATTCTCTTCTTGAGTTGATGAACATGACAAGCTTTGTGAGAGAGCTCTAGCAGATATTTTCTCTACAAGAATGCAAGAGAGAGAATAAAAGAATAGAAAAATGATAAAGAAGAGTGGCAGATTGAGAGATTGATTGAGTGAATGAATGAATTGAAGTTTTTTAGGAAGGTATATGTATGCAAGGATCATCTCAACGCATCTGTGAGCCGATAGAGGCATTATATTTGATGGTAGGCGAGAAACATAATGTCTCAATGACTACTACAGTTGGGAATCTATTAGTGACATTCGTACGATGCATAGATGTATGCATGATGCATGTTCATCCATGACATAAATTTTCCTTTATGATGGGAAATAAATGGGTCAAGCAATTAAGAGTTAAATTTAAGTTATACAAAAGAAATATTGCATTATTATCTTTAATTTAGCTAAAGGGGAGGCTTATAGAATGTGATTGCATAGGACGTAATTTACAAAATTACAATCTAGAAAGAACATAAATGGAGCTCTATTAAGGTGCATTGAGTAGAACCAGATTAATAGGGCCCTTGAAGAGTTTCATGATGGATTGGGAGGTCGTTTATCTCCAAGGACTACTATTGCTAAGATCATGAGATCTAGCTATTATTGGTTGAATTTGTTTGTCGATGGCCATAAATGGGTAAGAAATTGTAAATAATGTTCTTAGTTTATAGGAAAGCAAAGGCTACTTGCCCTTCCTCTCCATCCTATTCAATTTGATCATCTTTTTTGTCCAATGGGGTTTAGACTTCATTGGCATGATTAACCCACATTTTAATTCCAAACACAAATGGATTTTAACAACCATATATTAATTCACACGGTGGATAAAAGTGGTTGCACTAAAGGAGGCTACTAAGATTTCAATTATGGATTTCTTCAAAGTTATCATGAGAAGATTTCATATTCCTTCTATCATCATTTCATAAAATGCAAAGGCATTTGTTGGTAATTAAATTAGTACATGTGTTGTGAATTATGGCATCTACATGAAGACTTCATCAAACTATTATCACCATGGTAATGACTTGTTGAGTAAACCAACAAGAACTTAATTAGAATAATCATTAGGATATTGGAGGAAAACTAGAGGTATTGGCACATGAAGCTGAAGATATCCCTCTAGGCTAACAAGATTACACCAAAAAGAGCTATTCACAATTTGCCTTTCATGATTTTCTAGAGGAGAGGAGAAATATTTCCTTTATCATTAGAATTGCATACTCTTGACCTTGCACAACCATTGAATATGCTAGAGAATTATGCATTTATAGCGAGTCTATTTTAGTTGATGGAGTTAGAAGATACAAGAAGAAAATAAATAAATACCATTGAGGCTCATTAGGAACACATCAAGATGAATTTTGATAAGAAATTAGTTGACACGACTTTCAAGTAAGGAAGTATATCCTTGAAGTGGGATGAAGATAGAGCAAAGATTGGAAGACATAATTTTTTTGATGTCATTTAGAGTGTCCCATACATCATAACTAATTTAAAATAGGCTAATTCTTTCTAGCCTTTAAGAATAAATGGAGAGGAGCTACTTATCCCAATCAATGGGATACACCTCAAACCATATTTTTGAGGTTAATCTATAATCCATATATATATTAGAGTAACACTTTTATTGCAAATGTGATTTTGCACACTCTAAATTCTTATTAGGAGAATGTATGAATCTAGTTGTCATATTTTCCTCCAAGTGTAGTCTACATATGTTATCTTCTATTTTTCTTGTGCTATGGGGAATTTTCCAATTATTGTGAGGCTATTCATGCAATTTTGCAATAATATTTTTCTCTCTTAGGTTATTTATAAATCTCATAGTGACTCCATACATAATGGATTGATAAGGATACTAGATCCATGATTAGTAGGTAATCATCCAGCAGAGGTTGCCAAAATATTAGCATTTCATGCATTATTGCCCCCCATTCCTTGTCATTATTTGACTTGTTATTTATAACCAATTTTATGGCCTAAGTATGGGAATTTATCATGTTTTCCTTAATGATTTTTTCGTTTGTCAAATTTTTAGAGTTTCAAGGTTTCCCATATATCCATAACTTTCCTTTTGATCTTGACACCTCACTTTCTTCCTTGTCAAATTTTGTTTAAGTGTCTTATCAAAGTTTCAAATCTCTCCATCCCTATCAAACTTGTCACCCCTAGCATACCCTTCCTTGAAAGTTTGACATTTCACTTTCCACCTTAAGTTCCTTTTATTAGAGTTTCAAATTTTCTTATCCCCTGATACCATTCTCTCATCATATGGTATTTTGCATCCTTGATCCCCAAAGCCCAAAAGTTGTAAAGAGTCTGTCATTTACATTCATTGGAATTTTAAACTTCCTCATCAGTCCCAACTTGACATATTTTCCCCTTCAAATTCACTTCCTATTCCTTTATATCTTCCACTTCAAGTAGTTTCTAAGTCCTTTGAAGTTATAATTTTGACCTTACCCTTAATCGGGTACCCATTTCCACCATTCCCCAAAATTCTAAAACTATACTAATATTGTTGTAAAAAAGATATTTGAGTCATTTTTTTGGCCATTCCTTATTTGGATACCATGTTAATCCCTTGCCTAAAACTTTGATCTTGATAGCTCGACACCTTTTCTATGTTGAGGCTCCCTTGTTGGCCTTACCATCTCACCTCTTCCCTGACTTCCCTATCAACCCCAACCCCCCAATCCCAACATCCTTTTTTTCTTGTCTATTTTTGGGAATTCAGGCTTGGCCTTCCCAAGATACCTATCAGACCTTCCTTTCTTGGCATGCCAAATACCAAAACTCTATCATTCAAATTAGGAAAGCCCTACCTACCCATAGGATGACCCTAAAGTACCATTAATATGCTTGTAATGCTCACCAAATACCAAATAAGATCTAATGGCAACCAAACATCATTCTTTATGCAAGTTGGCATAGTTTCAAATGAGAAAAATGATACTTATCCCATACCACAATTGTTATTTCAAATCCCAATGATTCATACACCATCCCCATGTCACAATTTTAGTTGATTTCATGGATGATTTTATTATCCTTGCAATCAATCCCAAAAACCATCAATTCTTAGAGGTGTGTTTGGTGTAACATGCCCGTTGTTCAACCCAAAAATTTTACTATGTTTTAACCACAAGTAAATAAATTATGATGCCAACACTTAGAAATAAAAAATTTATTTTCATATATAAGAATAATATGCACATTTTAAACAAACATCATTCCAAACTTACCCATTGCTTTACAACAAAGTATTGCAACTTTCCAATTTATTGATTTCATAATTTCATTATAACATTTCTCTTTTTCATTTTTCCATAGAAATGGATACATCAATAATTACATAGCTTCCATGAGCTTCTAGCACTAGATATATGAATGATCCAAGTAGTCCCCCTTCCAAATATTGGTCACTAATTGATGAGGAGAAGCATCACTCAAGCACTTTTCTACCAACCATGGACTTAACGTGGTCCCCTACACATCTATCTGACTTGTAAGATGGCCCTCCCTTTGATGAAGAGATTAGTTTGGTAACCCCATAATAAATTGACCTTTCCTGAGCTTGGTGTTGTGTCCTACATATGTAGATCTATCACATAGTGGCTACAACCTACCATATGACATTACCTACCTAGTATGTACAAACCCGGATCACAACGAACTAACAGTGTAAACAGTGGCAACTTACACTACTTTGGCCAAACTATTCATCACCCCTAATTCAGAATGGATGTCACACACTCACCCACCTTCCTAGCTCGATTTGTATTGACCATTCATATTGTATGCATAAGCTATCCCCTTCATTGGCTTATCGTAACCCTAGGAATAACCTATTTTCATTTCATGGTTACCATGACTTTTCTACTAGAGTAATTCAAATGCATAGGCTATCCCCTCCATTGGATTATCTAACCAGAGGAATAACCTATGAAATCTTTATGACTAAAATTTACAAATAAATTCATAATAAATAACTTCATATACTAAAGTATATCTCAACAATAAATGGTTCTCATCAAAATTATAATCTCATCAATAAATGACCTCAACTCAAAGGCACGATCTCAACATTAAACGATCTCAATAAAAAAGGATATTTCCATCATTAAAGGAATCCATATAAAATTACAAACTCATCAATAAATTATCTCTATTTGAAAGTATAATCAACAATAAAATGATCAATCAGATCATATAGGTTATCCTCAACCTATTTGCTTCAAACAACAATTAAATAACAACCCTATAAAATATGTTATTTCCAACCTAGGGTGTCCATCAAAATAATCTAATGATTCAAAGTGATCACAAATAAATCATAAGACTTCTATATTCAGTATTCATGTGCTTACAATGTTCACTAAATTTGTATATTATCCGAGGATATTATCCAATTGTGAGGGGTTGGTGCATCTACACCCATAGTTCCTCTCAGAATATGGTTTTGGGTCACAAATATGTGAGTCCTCTTTTAGATTTTCGTGATTAGGAATAGAATCTAATTTAAAATAGCATAGCTAGTAAGTACAACTCTTATCCCTATTGTTGAATATTGATATATAACCCTCAAGTTTATACCCTATACTAGGGATAAGCTTCTCTTCCTATTTTCTAGAAGAAATAAGTAATTAATCAAGTAAAGATTATCCATGAAGGTTTACATAACATCGTAATGATGACATTTCCACTAAGTAGTACAAAGAAACTCTATAACCCAACTTCACAAATTAAGCTTCTACCATATAAGTTCTAACTTAATATAATATTTAATACCAATTTAAGCACCCAATCCTTAATATGTAGTATATACATACACTCAATCAATAAAGATTCCTAGACTAGATTCATCAAGAATCTCTTACTTCCACATAAAGAAGAGAATAACCTATCCATTATAACAACTAAACATATTTTCAAACAAGGAATTCAAAACACACAATCTTTTCAAATTCATACAAAACATAAAAGAGTAGAAATCAACAATGCATGTTTATGCAAAGCTCCAATCAATCAAACTGGATTCCTAGCTTAGCCTTCCCAAGTCAGAAAGATATTTCCAACTATCTATCTTCCACTCACCAAAAAATTACTCCCAAAACCTCTCTCAAACTCTCATGAATCTCTCACAAACTCTCAAACTCAGAAAATCAGAATAACAACTCAAAAAATAAGCATCAAGTATGCATAATGCATCCTCAAATGAGGGAGAAAGCACATCTAATTATACACAAATGTGAGAAACTGTAGGCTAAAAACAAGCTATCGAAGATGACACTTCTCAATCCAAAAGGTCTAACTCAGCAAAAATAAGAAAAGGTGGTTGCTAAAATCATTGCATAGTAAACACATGCACAACCAAATTTCACAATGAGGAATGAGTCACCCATTCAAATGGACAACAATAATAACAATCAGAAATGCAAGGTTAATGTCTTCTATAGGTCAACTCAATTTGGCCAGTTTCTCATTTGACCATTTCACATATGTCAGTTTTCTTCATAAGTTGGAATTCATATTGTAGATTAGACTTCTAAATGGTTCAAACTATTCATAAGTTGGCAACACATAAACATCACACGCCCTATCATTTGGGTTACTATTTTCCAAAGACTAGGTCTATGTTTTTGGTACATTGCATATCCTCTTCTCCTTCATGCTTTGACTTAGTCTTGGAAGATTTAACTCTAACATTGGTTTGCTTTGGATTCCTACGCTTTATCCCAATGCTTCCCATGTTTCATATTTCTCAGGTTTTAAATACTTTATACATTGTTTATAGCTTATATGTTGCCTTTTAAATTGAGTGCTATTCCTTTTAAATCTGCACCTTATATGTATATGTTGCATAATACATAGTATATGATGTGTCATTTATGAATGTTGCACTATATATATGACAAGTGTTTTAAACATTCCGGTGCTATTATGCACTCAGTAAATATTTCAATGCTTAACAAACATCATTATATTTTAATATATATATTATATGTATATACATATATAACTTAATATGTATATATATTTATTCAAATTTATAAGATCATTCAATACATTATTGGATATTTGAATACACATATACATATTTTCATATTATACAAAGTATTAATGCATGTGTATATATATACATATGTTTATATATATTAATATACTTGTATGGGCGTTTCCATTTACATCGATACATACGTGCATATATATATATCTATATGATTTCCTCAATAATTAAACACATATATTTACAATCATATTGATCGACATTACATATATATATAACTCATCGATTAAATATAAACATATAATAAAGAACTCACATAAAACAAGAGACTCAAACACATAACCTGAATCAAAACATTCACAAACAAGATCATAACATTTTCTAATTCATACACAAACAAGGCTAAGGATAAATTACCATTTCCCAAACTATTGATTCGATTTCACTAATAGTAGAAGTGAGTGTGTGAAAGCTCAGTTAGGTCTTATTAAGGGTTACCAGACCAAGCCCCTCTCCTGAACCTGTTGTTGCATTCAACTTAGCACATAATATCAGTAGTTAGTCATTCACATGAAATTTACTTGCATCATAAAAAAATTGCATCGAAAAAGCACTAGAATATTCACATTGCAATACATATTCCTTCATTGTATTTCATAAATATAAGCATAATTACTCCTTTAAAAGCAATAACATCTTAATACATATTTCAATATTTCATAAATGTATTAAAGTCACAAATTGTATTTATCCTCATATTTACTCATGAAGGTGAAAATAACTTGGTAACTGTTGTGCCTATAGCACACATGCCCCGTTCAGAACGGGGACCCTCTCTTTCCTTTTGCCTTGCCGGGTCTTTTTTTTTTTGCTTCACCTCGTTTTGTGTGCCCCATTTTGGTGTCTTTGACAGTCAACACATTCTCAAAAGTTTCATTCTAGGGTTGACCAAAATTTTCCCCTCTGAAAGTTGCTAAGTCTTAAGCCCTTTCGGGTTTTCTTTATCAGTTTTCCTTTCTGGCGTCCGTGGGACCCTCCGGGCTCGGACCTTCGGGTTTCCCCCTCTGAATTTATGTCTTTGGGTTTCCCTTTTGTCTCCGCCGTCCCAAATGGTCGGTGGTTCACGTCTTCCCGACCCTCGGATCTCGGTGCTCTGACAACCGTCTGCATCATTTGACAAACTTGACAGTTGTTTCCCCGTGTCTTCCCGACCACCCGGGTCCGACCCTTCGAGATTCCCCTCTCGGATCTCCTCGTGCTCTTCATCGTTGCTGATGACCTTTCCCTGACGCCCTTCTGGACCTCGGACCCCAGCTCTCTCACCGCCGTCTGGTTTTCACTTGGCATTTTATTCAACGGCTATCCTCCGACGTCCTTCCAAACCTCAGGCCCCGGTCCTCCCGCCATCGTCCCAGAAATTTAAACTCACCTACCCAACTACCGTTGTACCAACATTCATTAGGGGGATATTAATTGCGCTTGGAGGCTATTTAAATGGTCTCGACCTATCATTTTTGCATGTTAGGAAGAATTAAGAAGTGTTGTGTGACCCCAACCATCTCTGCCTCCGCGCCCAAATTCCAGCTTCACCGTTCTTCGAGGATTCAAGAACTTGCTTCTTCGGGCCCCTGAGGTAGGATCACCGTCTGAACACCTTTTCCCTTTCTAGGCTTCATAAATTTAAAACTAAGTAACAAAATAGAAAAGAACTGGAAATCCGGTAGGGGATAGTCTTACCTCAAAAACCCACAAGTTGGAAAATTGAAAAGACCCCATACAACATCTAAAATTAAACACCAGACTAATACCGTCTCGTTGTTGTTCTTTAGAGTAGGCGACCGCATCTTTCAGGCCCGAGCCTCTCTCCGTCCGTGAACTAAAACTTAGTAGAAAATCACTTTGATGACAAAACTCACCCTAGACTATGGCCTCCGGATTTTCATCCCTAGGTTTCCCTGTCTGTTTCGCCGCTTTGCACGACCTTTCCCTCGTGTCTTCTCATCCCTCAAACCCCAGGCTTGCAAACTCTGCCAAAACCTTGCAACAAAAAACAAACTTTGGAGTTGCCCTCAGACCCCGACCCTCGAAATTCCATCTTCGGGCTGCCTTATCCACTTCACCGTTACATACGACCACCGTGGGACAACTTTCCGCCTCCCGGGCCCCGATTTCCCTTTCGCTTCGCATGATTTAAACAAGAAATGACACGTCCAAACTTTGCTCGGACTTCGGCCTCTAGATTTTTATCCTCGAAACTTTGTCTTGCTTCTGCCATCCCCGAACGGCTGAGCCTGTCCACCTTCGTGAACACCGGGCCCTAAACCTCAAATCGCCCTTAGCATTTTTTGACAAATTGTTGGGCCGCTCCGGGTCTAATCCTCTGGGAAGCCCATCCTAGACTTCCGTTCGCACTTTGTCATTCCACATAGCTATCCTGCTATAGCTTCCTGACCCCTGCGACTTGGACTCTGGAACCTGATCCCCAAAATGCCGTTTGACCATTGATGTTCCAAACAACCGACCCTGGACAACTTTCTTGCAGCTAAGGCTCGAACGCCCAAATGATGATTCGAACGGCCTCCAAATTGAAAATGGATTTTGACCCACTTGCTAAAAGTTGACCTTCTCCCACATGAACCATTTTTTGAGAAAATCCAAGACCGGGAGAAGTCATCGGGGATGCCTTACCTTGTTTGCCCTTCCAAACAACATTCTGCCAGAGGAATTCCGACCCCTGGGGCCTAGGTCACCCATTTGCCTTCCGACATTATTATTATTAAGTGTTAGACTGTTCTTAAATGGCTATTGTGTATCTAACCTTGATTTGTAGGGATTTGTTTGAGGTTGCATCCTCATATTTAATGTTGCTAACTCTCGTCTCTCTGTGCAGGATTTATGGAATCTGGTGCAGAGGCCTCTGGGGTGAGCAAGGACAAAGGAAAAAGAACTGCCAAAGTGCCTCGAGGCAAGGAGGACAAAGAACAAATGAAGTACTAGTTCCAAGGAGTGTCGTTGCATTCCAAGATCATGACTAGTTGGAAGGATATCATCGACACCAATATCGGGCACATCGATATTGATGAATTCACTTGAAGGGTCAGAATAGAGCTAAAGAATGATAATGCAAGGCTAATTAGAAGCAGCGGACTTGCTAAGGCTATGGGTTTCCCTACCGCTTTGATTGCCCCCGAATTGGTAATGGCGTGTTGGGAGGCATACCAACTTGAAATGAGAACAATTGTGGATAGAGATGGCGATGTATTGGTTGATGTGTCCCCTCTCGGGATAACTAAAGCCTTCCACATCCCCATCTTCGAAAGCATGGAAACCTCGACTATTCAGGAGTGCAAGACGTTGTGGGATGAGGATCCTCTAAAGTGAAAAATGTTGATGAACCAGTATTGGTTGAAAGAGAGGCGGGGCAGTGCTGCCAAGGTTCCTCAAGAGCTCTACCGCAGTGATTTCTTCGAAGATTACCATGATCTGGTTACCCTACTAAGCCGGGTAATGGGCCTTCCCGCTGCGGCCTTCTTCCAAGAGTGGATGGTGTATTTTTTTGAAAAAATTCTCCGTGGGGATGATACAACGTTCTATTGGGGGGAGATAATCAGTAATTGCTTCCATGAGAAATTCACGAGGATGAAGAAGACATCCAAATTCTATATGACATCCTACTTAGTGTATTCGCTTGCTGATCGGCGATATTATAGTGGATTGTTTGTGGTGCCCAATGAGATGCCAAGAAGAAAACTCAAGCCATATGACAAGTACCCTCAGCTAGAATAAATAAATTTCAAGAGGGATTATTGTAGGGTGAGCGATGCCTTCACCGCCTACATCATCCGGCTGCTTGGAGGTGATTTTGAGAGAAGAGTCTCTCACAATGCTAGGTCCCTTCTCAAGCACTACACCTTCTTATTCATCCAATTTCCCAAACTCACCTACATTCGCACCCAAGGATTCACCGAAAGGCTGAACAAGCTTCCCTGGTATCCTAATGAACGGATTATACTGTTGGAACTATCTTGGCAGCTATGACACATACAAAACATTCAGAGCAATTGCATTTGGTTGGGACCCCTTATCCCCTTGCACTCGGCTAAGGAATGTATGAACTTCACACCTCCCAATCCGTAGGCAATTCTAAAAAGGAGCTGGCCGAGTACCACTTCCGGCCACATACAACTCGGTCGCGGATGGACCCATACGACCACATCAAGAAGGCACTTGGACCAGAGTATGCCCACCTCCACCATGTCGAGGATTTATGGGCTAATTGCAAAGATGACCTTGAAGTGTGGATACAACATTATATGCGTATGACCACATACTTCGTGATGAGGGTGAACCTGTGTCCGATCCCATATCAACTTGAGGAAGAGGAAAGCATAGTGATCGACCCGAGATACAATGCTATTGCAAACTTGCCATTTCCTTTAATTGATTGGAACGAGCAAGAGGTTGATGACCTCAACATTCTTACCAAGCGTGTTGAGGCTTAGACAAGGGCATGGATCGATGGGAAGGTTGCTCGTTTGAAGAAATAGGGAGTCGCCTTAACATTCAAGGGGCTTGAAAGCGAGCCAAGTGGTTCTGATGGTGGGGCAGCTGCTACTACAACTGGAGAAACATCTAAGTCCCCACCATCTGTCAGGTCAAAGAAGAGAAAGGAGGTTGACGAGAAGCAACCTAACCCCAAAGTGTATGCCAGAAAAGCCTCAAAGGGCGAGTCTCCTAAGAAGCATAGAAGAATGAGTAGTGTCACTGAGATGCCAGTAATACTTGAAGATCCACTCCATGAGGGGATAGAGATGGAGGCTGATCCACCAAGATCTCCACCTATTTCATCTGTTGCTACAACCGTTACTCCTATTGCTACCATCCCACCCATTTCACGTGTAATAGTTGCTTCCTCTCCGCCCGCGGTGGACATTGTTGTTCACCTTTCTTCCATTTCTCTAATTACACAAGCCATATCGGTGGATTCATCCTCCGCTACTACCTCACCAATATCGTTATCCTCCATGTCTCCTTCCTTTTCGACCGTTGCCGCTACTGCTACAATGCCTGCCCTTTCTCTCCCAGAGTCCTTTGTCAAGTATATGCAAAATGTGTCATCTGAACTTTCGGGAATGCTTGCAAATCCAATGGTGCAAGTTACAATCGCCCAGGAAAAGGTTAACACCTCGACTCTCCCTCGTCCTACGGAGCCACCTAGAATGGAGGCTACAATGCAAATCTCTGATGAGCTAGAACAACAATAGCTGGAGGCAGCGGAGAGGCTAGAAGATGAGGAATTTGAGTATCATGAGCACCCAATATATGAACATTAGGTGATTGATGAGGTGGCTTATGAATCTTCCAGTGATGACAGCGAGGGTCTAGGGATGGATATAATCTAGGAAACAACCGATCCAGAGCTCGATGCCAAATGGGCCAAGAAACTCAAAGAAATAGAAGACAAAGAGACTGAAGGATAGCCTACGGCTGAAGAAAAAGTTATTGCTCTGGAGACTGAGGGTAGTGGGTCTCCTGCGGAAAGACAAGATCAAAATCTCGAGCGCAATGAAGAGACATCCTTCCATGAAGAGAAACAAGAAGATAAGATCGAAGAGCATGGGCATGACCAAGATGAAGAAGAAAAGGATGTTGAATGGGAGGACCACCCTGATAAACACCTACCCACCAAATCTCCTATCAAGCACATAATGCTCATGCAAGATTCTGATGAGGAGAAGGAAGATACAAGAATTGAGCAGGAGGCTCTCAATGAGAAAGCCAGTGAACTTAGGGTGAAGGACAAAGAAGATCGACATGCATCACCCAAGGAAGGGTCCCAATGCTCGATGGGCTAGAAAGATAGCTTGAAAAGAGAACTCTTACCCTCAAGGATATGAAAGCAAGATTGGAGGCAATACTGGCTAGAGCTCAGATTAGCACCCAAAAGGAGAAAAAGCCTAGAATCAAGTCAAAGGTAATGATGGATGCCTCCGGATCTTTGGCTGTACAAATAGCTATGCCAGTGGTGGGAGAACAAGGAATAAGTTACAACGTCTCCACCATTGACTTGGGTGTGGCCACCAAGGAACAAAAGGTTGACCATCTCCAGGAATCAGTCGCCATAGTGGTGCACCTTATCCAGCAGGATAAGGTTTCAAAGGAAGAACTTAAGGCACAGGTGACTGATTTGACGGCCTATATTCAACAATGGTCATCTCCAGAGAAAAAAACCACCACATCATCAGCCTTGCCATAGTTGTTGTCCAAGGAACAAATTAACAAGCTGGAAAGGAGAAGGAACCTGGACAAGACCACAAAAATATAGTTCTGACAGGTCTTGGATATTGGGAATACGGGCATCAATTTGGCTATTCAAACGAAAAAAAAGTTTCTAGAAGTACAAACATCTCTTGAAGGCATGTGACAAATCTGCATTGAGTTCCCAAAGAAATATGGGGTTGCTTACCTGAAGATCAAGGCTATCCTCGCACTACCAAGTGAGGTTTGGGAAAAAGAGTTTGCCTTCAAAGATGTCAACCACTGGTTAATGGATGTGTGGAAGTGAGACTTCAACCTTCAGAGGGAGAGGCCGGAACAAGTCCTTGAGCGAGTAACTCCTGATATTGAATGGGCCAAGGAGGCCAGGGGGGACTGTTTTCATTACTTGAAGTTAATGAGAGGGTATGAGGTGCTTGCTATCAAGATCAATCCAGAAAGCATAAAGCCTCACTTTTGAAGGAGGATGGAGGATGGAATGTCAGCCGAGGTCACCACAGATTTTATGAGCTTTGTTGGCTGAACTTTCACCCAGTCTGAGCTATTCAGGAACCATGTTGCCAAATATGAAGAGGAATGGGAAAAGCTTGTCAACAATTCAAAGGAATGGAGTTACCAGGTGTTGAGGTGCGACATCATCGAGGTCGAAAAGTTTTGGTCAGTGGTTATGAAATTCTTAGAGTATGCAGCTTCAAAGAAGTAGGAGGGCAACACTATTGTTAATGAATAATTCCTAAAGGAGTAGCTATGGCAAAGGGCGATCAACAAGAGGACAAAAATTCTACAGTGCCACCACTAGAGGACAAAATAGGGAAAAGGACAAAGTGTATTTTTTAAAATGTAATATATTTGGGGGTAGGTGAAACCTTGCTGGAAAGTGAATCTTGGCCACACAATGAGATTGAATCTTGGCCACTCATTTTGCTTTTTGAAAACTATAAATAGGGATCTCCTCCTCTCATTTGAAGAGAATTGAGTTATTGTAAAGACATGTTGCATAAATTGCAATAGAAATACATTGACCATTGGTGCATTTTTGGATTTCTTCTCATGTTTCATGATTCTTATCTCATAAGTTAAGATTCTAGTTTGATTTACTTTGCTGTTCTAGTTCTTTTTTAGCTATCCTTGGTAGATTTAGTAATGTTGTCTTTGGTGATGAAGTTTCCTGCTGTGTGTATGCTTTTCTTGTCAATACTTTTAGTCATTTGCTGCTGGTAGATGACTATGCAAATTTAGTCTGGACCTTGATTTTATAGCTACTCTTCAAACTTTATCTTTATTCACATCTATATGGTGAATGAATGATGAAACATATGCAGTCCTTAGAAGATAGCATAGATTTCATGGCATTGTGAAATTTTTGATTAAGTGAAATTCTATTTTAAGGAAACTGTCCACAACAGAAACCTCCATGATCACTATTCATCGGTAGTTACAGGTTCAGGAACTCTCTCTCTCCCTTGCCCTTTTTCCTTTTTTTTAGGAAGTGACCTATGCTAAGGTTCATTGCCCATTGTAAATCCAAATTCAATGATAAGATGGAGTTCAAGACTGTTGTTTGAACCTGCAACAAAAGTGTAGTAATTTCCCATCCGAAGAACTATGTTCATAGATCTGATTCTCCTACAACTTTGTCCACATAAGACCGCCTTGTGATTCCAAAAAATCACATCATAAATCAATTGATATATCCCAAGCACTGTCATGACCTAACATTCGAGAGACCTTGGGATAGTGTTCTGCAATCTGATTGTGGAAGATTGTCTTTCAAGAGAGGTGATGCATCTATGTGTCACCTGTGTTGAGAGGTGCATAAAAACACATCAACAATGACAATAAGACATGGTGTAACATACTTCCTCCCTTGTGAATCATTGTCCCTGATGATTTTAAGTTCTAAAAATATATATATTTAGTCAAATAAAGGTTTTACCTCCAATTTTCTCATGTAAGAAATAAGTATATTTCCAACTAATCTTCCCTCATAGCATGTCCCATTGATTTCCCTTTAAAGAATTATACATCATAATTATATTAAATCCTTTTCACTTCATAAGTACATTGGTGACTACATCCTATATGACACCTATACTCTAGTGTCTGGAAATCTTGTTTTTCATTGGCTAATACAATTATCCTTAGTGTAACCCAAATAGGTAAGGAATTTCGGTGTATTGTACACTGCACCGTGGGTCCCATCCTTTCCTTTGGTGTTTATACCATTGGAAAACTCAAGCTGAGACTATCCATCACTAACACAACCATGTATCTTAAGCATAATTATATTTCTGCATAATTTTAAACAAGTTTTTCCTTGATCCTTTGATCTATTATTCCATTTATGACAACATTTCTAGTTCTATCTTTCTCCAACTTTTAGGAATTTCAACCCCTTTTGTAAATGGATCAAACTATAATGATATAAATTTATTGTTTTCTAAAAATATTCCTCAAATCCTCCAAAATTGAATTTATCCCTTTTGCCTAATTGGCCAACTTAAAGTCATAACTTGAGCATTCATTCAATTGAGATAACCTTCTCAAGAACATTAAGCAATTTTTTTACACAATATGTTGTTTTTAGGACAAAAATCCTATAAATCAAATTTTCCAGTCGAAATTGGTTACTTTAGTGAGTCCATTCGCCACCTCATTATGTTAGTCCCATCGATATAGAATGATCAAAACTATTCTAATGTTCTTCCACTTCCTCACTAGAATTTCATGAGAGTATACACATCCTACCGATGACAACAAATCTCGTCTTCATCTTTTACAATAACTTGCTACATACCTTGCAACATCCTACTCTGTTTCCTTCCAGATCATAGTGGTTTCCCATTAGTCAAATAATTTTTTCATTCAAGTGTATCCTAAATATGACATCGATTTACCTCATTCATTCTTTTAATCTCCCAAAATTTGGTACATAGGTTCCTTCTCTGATTCTTAATAGTCCATCCTAACTAAGTAAAACCCCTTTCATGGACTTATGCCACATTTGGTTCTCGAAATATAATATTTAATATTGATGGCAAAGCTAAACTCTTTCCTCTTAGGACATCCATATCTTGGATCTTTCATCCTTTGATCATTTCCAAAGTTTCAATCCAGTTTTCAAATTAATTTATTTCTTCTGATGAGCATTTATATGTAATATCCCTCAGAAACATTTCCAATCTGCCATTAAAGATTTTCTCAAAAACCCATGAAAGGAGAAATCGGGTGCAATGAAAAATCAACTATATTCTTCAAAATTAACATAAAACATTGTGCCAAGGGAAAAATCATTTTTTTTCTTCTGATATTACAAGTTCAATACATTATTTTCCTATTCATGATAGCAGTAAACAACAACCCAAAACCATGTCACAATTTGTACAATGAGAAAGGGCAAACAAACCCACAAATTGCAACCAAAACACTATATCTTCTATTACAAAATCACCAACACTCTAAATAGAGTATGGAAAGCATTAATACATGATTTTTTTTTTGATAAAACAACTACCAAATTTATAACAACAACAATCTAAAACTATACCAAAATTTGAGCACTCCAAAACAAAAACCCTGCCAAACAACTCAACCAAAAATCCACATAAAAACCATCTATCAACACCCATGCAACTTTTGTGTGAAGTCATGCCTATAGACCCTCAAAGCCACTATCCTTGAGTCCAAATCCCCTTGATTTTCCAGCCTCAGAGATTATCCCTATAATGGTTTATCAGCCTTTGCAGGAGAGCCACAACCCATGAATAGAGAAACAAGCATAAAATGAATGAAAACGCTAATTTTTCGCCTTAAGTAATCCAAATTCAAAAGCCAAAGTTGGGCGCTAATATTTCATGTCAAAATGAGGGAAATAATTGTGTAACTCCTCTTTCCTAATTGTAAAAGCAAAAGTCAAGAGCACCTGAGGGAAATAATAAAATATTTCCATTTCTTGCACCACTTCACAAGCCAATAAAAAATCCATTTTTCCTTTTTTCAAAAAGCTACACTCAAGTTGGCTCCAAATATTTAAATCTACATTTAATAATTAATCACTAAAATATGATTTAATTATTTCACCATAAAGGACATTATTTTCTCGATTTGTCTGCGAGACTTGACTTACTATATTAAGATAATCAACCTTACTAAAAATAGAAACTACTATTTTTAGAAAAAGGGGACATGAAAAGTCCTCCCTTCCCAAAATTTCTTGTCCTCAAGCAATTCTAAACATACATATCCAAGATCATGTATCCAAGTTGATCAATTATACCAATTTGCATACCAAGCCTTGATCCTATATTTGCACAAAATTGCTTCTTCCTCTTAAGAATCATGAAGAATCCCTTAAAAATGTTCTTGAGATGTGTAATATCATGAAACAAATATTTAATATGCAACCCCATATCCCATATTACTTGTGTATTTGTAGCATGCTTAGCATTTTCTTCAATTAACAATCTCTCCCTTTCAATCTTTCTCCAAAATTGTTTATATGCATGGTCACCAAGAAGGATAAAGCAAAAGTACTTGTAGGATTTGATATAGATTTGTCTTATGTAACAAAATGGACTATTATAACAGAATAATAGTCCTCTAAAATAATTAATACATTTTAGAACAATTACCCCTTTTGTCTTGGACTTGTTAGGATACTGCTTGCAGGAAACAACACTGTTTGTTCCAAACTTTTCCTCAGCTTGATTGATGATGTATGCAACTTCAGAATTTGATATATAGAAGCAATAATATATTTTTAGAATAGATATTAACATCATACAACAATAATGCATACTCTTCCCAAATCTGAATTGTAACCCTGCAAACTATTCTGGGTCTTTAGCTAGTGATGCACTGTCATTAAGAAACTTGCAGCTAGCACTTCTGAAACAAATGATGATGATAAAAATATGTTTTTTACACTCAATGAAATTTTTATAACTAGAAATATATGCTTCATAACAACATATACATAACTTGGAAATAATTACTTCTTTTACCTCCCAAGTACCCAAATTTGCATTACAAGAATGCACACCAGAAGCACCATATTTTACCTCAAATTGAGAGGTGTTACCTTCAGCTTCATGTGCAGATCTATAAAAGAAATAATTAAATAGAGAAGAAAAAAATAGCATAATGCAACAACAAGTACACATTCTAGAAGCAATTGCTTCTTTCACCCTTGGGGAATAGAGATCCATAATACCGAAAATCACATTGATTATCTCAAACTTTACCTCAGCTTGGAGGATATTAATTGCAAATCCATGGAATTAGTTTGTACAATGAGTATTGTAGAAGACCAACCAATAAAATCATATGACAACAATATTCATTCCAAAATATTCAGAGTACCAAATTTGCAAGCAATAAGACATTTCAGTAGAAGGCAATGTACTCTTTGTGCATAACTATTAACACATTTTTAATACCCAACATAATTTCAAACATGATTATAAAATAATATATCATGTTTGGAAACCTCCAATCTTCATGAATGATAAGGAGATACCATGAATTAATCATTCTAAAGAAGTTATTCCCAACCATATTTCCAATTACCAATTTTTGTGGCTCATTACTCCAACCATACCGAATCAAGAAAATATTCAATCCATACCAATCCATCTTCAACTCATATTTTCCATATTCCCAATGTTGGTTATACTTTCTATGAGTATAAATGACAATAATTTTTTTCCCATACCTATAGAAATTCCCTTCTAAAAAATTGAACTTCATGCTTTCATTTCTCATCATTTCCCATATATGCATTGTTAGAGTCCATTTATCCTTTCCTGAAACATCATACTCCTTAACAAAATGATGTGAGAAATCTGAAATGGAAAATAGAAGGAATCTTCTTCTTACCTTCACAAACCCTTCCAATGCTACTTGTGTTGCAGTATCATGTATACCTTGTGTGCTCATGACGACCCAAGTATGTAATATCAATCTCCCATGTAGATACTAAGTTTTGAATTGCTTCATTACTATATTCAAATAAGAAATGGCATCCTTTGACTTCTGTAATTTGACTCTTGGGTTGCAATTCTTGGACCATATGTTTCTTCACCTCACTTTCCTTGTGCTCATACTTGTTCAAATTGGTTCTTCCTCCATAAGTTACTGATATGAAAATGTTAGTAAGTTGAAATCCAATAAAGCTATTCAATAAGACACCCTTTTCGTGTGCATGCTTTTTAATAAGTTCATCACATAAATCCTCCTCATAGACACATAATTCATCAATAGATAAGAACAAATACTCAATGTAACACATGTAGCCTTTAGGAAAAAACTCATGCATCGTATCCTTGCAAACACAAATATGTTGGTAGCTAGTTCTCAACTCAAACTTTGAAAAGTAAAGAGTGATGATTATATACTTACAACCCATGGAAAAATCTGAGGCATACTAAATTTCTCTATCATAGTTGGACAATCCATTTCCTAGATCTTTCAACTTATTATTCTCACTTAGAATAGAATCCAACCTTTGCATTGATGGAGCCCAATCACCTTCTCCTATGACACCATATTCTTTCACAAATGGATGTGAGAAATCTGAAATTAAAAATGCATAACATGAGTGGATTACCTCACTTGTAGAGAACTTTGGTGTTGCATTCCCTTGCATATATGGAATTTTGATGTTATGACCCAATTATGAAAGCTTTGTCATATTAAATTCATATAGAGATTCCTTGGTAGTTAGAGCCTTCTTGATGCTAGGAATAATGTAACCATCTTCTGAAATGTCCCCCTTGAAAACTCCTCCATTCATCCAATGATAGCAATCTTGTATGTAACTTGGTCCCAAAAACACCATGCCATGCTTTATCATAAAATATAGAGTATCAAAATGACATATTTTTTCTTGCCACATTTCCACAATAAGAATTTCATTATCCTTATCTCCATTTGGCCACCAACTAAAATACCGTAGGAGGGATCCATGCATTGTAAGCATATATCTTTCACACTATACACAAGTTTCCTTTTAAATATATCAACAAGGTAACTTTTCCCATTGTCTTGCACTGCTTTTGAAAAGTATTCATTTGTACGATTTGCATAACTTTCAAAATCAGCAACCATTCTAATGTCTCCTCTACAATCCTCTTTAAAAGATGGCATGATATAATTATGCTCAAACAATGAATCATCAAGAAACTCCATTGCTTGCTCCACTATGATATTTTGTATTAGGTAATCCCAATAATTACTTGGATCCAAAAATATTGTGCATGGTCCATTTTTAATTACTTCACCCTCATGAATTATAGAGTCATGCAACGATAATGGACCTTTGTTATAAATAATGCAAAAATCAGAATTGTCTTCTAGGACATACCTTTTAGTAAGATCATTCTGGGATTCAATTTGAAATATTTTTTGCAACTTCCCTTATTTTTCTAAAATAACTTCATCAAATGGATTTAAGTACTCATCACTATTTTTTTCTCTAGCAATTTCACATGCTCAACATCAACATTCTCTTCACTATTCACACACTCAATGAGTGTCTCTTGTAAAATATTACAATCTTTTGAAATTCCTTCACAATCAACATGCAAAGAATAATTTTTATTGATTGTATCTATTGGAACCTTTTCCTGATGTGAATGCTCATTTGAAATTATTGAGATATCTTCTTCAATTAAAATTTCTTTACCTTCAACATCTAGTTCAATTCTCTTCTTTGTTGGCTCCTCCTTTTGATTTTCCTCCTTTCTTCTTCTATAATATTTGTCAAATGGTATTGCAACTTGTAAAGCTTCTGGTTTTTCCTGGTATTCATAAAAAATATTGATAATTTCTTCTTACAATGGTACTATTTTTCCTAACTCACTTAAAAATTCTAGGAATGTTAGGATATTATTATCATTTTTATATTCTTCATACCATCTAGCAATTTTGGAGGCTAGAATTTCATTGTCCCTTTCTATCATTCCCTTAAATAGAGATTCAAAGAAACCCATGACTCACCTCAAAAAAAATTAATTCACCCTATAGGCTGGCAAGATCATAACTTTGATACCACTGCAATGTCCCTCATAAACATTTCCAATTTGCCATTAAATTTTTTCTCAAAAACCCATGAAAAGAGAAATCGAGTGCAATGAAAAATCAACTATATTCTTCAAAATTAACATAAAACATTGTGCCAAGCGAAAAAAAATGACTTGCTGATAATATTACAAGTTCAATACATTATTTTCCTATTCATCACAACAACAAACAACAAAGGGGACATGACATTATACTAGTTCAAGTAACAATTCTCGTTTAATCATGCTGACTTGAAATTATCTTGCAAAAGATGTCAACTATTATTACATACCTAATTAACAAGCATGCATGTTCCTTGATGACTCAAAATCATGAGTATACGATTCTTCCCTTTTCTATTGCTTAGGCAATAAGCTTGCCTTTCACGATCAAGTATTTCGTCCACCTCTTTCAAACATTAATGATAATATAAAATTGATCTTCCAAAACAATATGAATAAATTCATGTTGAAAATATTTCTTTCTTGATAGTCAAAAGCTTTTGACCCTTTTAATACCTTTCACTTAATAATTTCAATCGTTCAGCCCGCACAGGTAGCGGAGTTGGCTTGGGCCGTGGGTTTGCTCCACATTGGTTTCGGGTTCGATTCCGAAGCCCGGGTTTATCCAATGCACGTGGTTTGCAGGTGATTGCGTGCATCCCCAGGGGACTAGTCTCGCCTCAGCTCGCCCCTTCTCTGACCCCAACTTGGCATAAAAAATAAGCCCAAGGTAAGGCGGGTTGGGCGCTGGGCTGGGCCATGGGGATACCCCTGAGGTCATCAAAATAAAAATAAAAATAATAATAATAATAATTTCAATTGTTCTACCTTTGTGGTCATGGAGTATAAGACTTTGGTTGAATCATAACATGAATAAATCAAAATTTCTTCCAAATTGAAAATACATCATTAAATTTTATCGTATGGGGTACTTTATTTGAGTCTATCTATGCTCCTTCTTCCCCTCTTAGTGTTTCCATGATATTAGATCAACTTAAAGTTGAACTCTTAACATTCATCCATTCTCTTCAAGTTGGTGGATTTTTTTTAACATTCCTTGTTGTTGGCTCTCCTTAGTTGAATGACTATTACTTGCCTCTCTTACCCTCCAAGGTATACCTTGAATATACTTTTTAGTTTCCAAAATTGGATTCATCATCACCTTCTAATCTCTTAGATTCAATATTTGGATACCCAATAATGAGATCTAATGAATAATCAACAAATTTACAAGCTAAGAGGTACTCTAGTGTTTTATTCTAATTCTCTTTTCCATGAAAATTAATAGTCTTTTATCCATAGTGGAAGAATATCCTATATCCGCAAAGCCCCTTTCCTTAATGTGTTAATTGAGCTTTCCTGTGAATCCCTTATGACAAACGTGTCTTCACCTTAGTGTGTTGTTTCCAAATTATTCTTTCAATTTGACAACATAGTCTCCCTCCATATATCCAATTTCCTTTTGGAACATCCAAACATAAGTTCACTTGCGTTGACCAGTTGGTGAGTTCAATCTAAACTTTCAAACAAAATTTGTTCTAACTGAGCCTTTGTCGAACTAATCCAATTTAATTTTCAAGTTTCCAACTTGCAATCATCTTTCTTAGTGATTTTGTCCTAATTTCTCGGTAATATCATTTTCTCATAACCTTAAACACTAAATTTGTTTGGTTTCTTTTCGTCATTTTAATCAGAACTCCAAATTGACCTTGCCTATTTCAGGTAGTGGAATCATGTTAGCTTTTATTCTTCATAGGTTGCTTCTTTTCTCGACCATTTTGGTCTCTAACCTTTATACTAAGGTATTAATCCTTCACTCTTGATTTTGATTATCTTTGCAATATTTTAACATTGTACTAAATTAGGTCTGTCAAGGATTATCCAACCTCTTGGATACCTCCTTAGTTGATTTGATTCTCAAAATTTTGACCTCCTACTTTGATTGAATTTTCCAATTTATGCGAATAATGCATACTCAAAGATTCATAATATCCCTATTTGATCCACAATCTTATACTTTATGCAACTAACGATTACTTTTAATAAGGGGAATTACTTCAATTCTTCCAATCCCTTAGAGTCATTTAAACTATTTCGTAAGGTGAGGGTACTCATTGGCAATCCTCCATAACCTTTCTACTGAACCTAGTTGCACAATCTTCTGCAATCCAAGGTATATCCTAATAAGTTGTTGATTTAGGAGTTTTCAATTTCAGGGACAATTCTTCGTAGTCCAAACTTAAACAAGTTTTTAGGAATCTAAACTTCCCTTTTTGTTTCCTCTATGTTCTTTTCCTCTCGCCATCTTGGTTTAAGAACTTTTCAACCTTTAACATCCAATAAGGTTTACATTTTACTTACGTAATGAGCCCATAGCTTCCAGAGTTGAACTTGGCAGCTCTGATACCACGTGTAACATGCCCATTGTTCAACCCAAAAAGCTTACTATGTTTTAACCACGAGTAAATAAATTATGATGCCAACACTTAGCAATAAAAATTTTCTTTTCAAATATAAGAATAATATGCACATTTGAAACAAACATCATTCCAAACTTATCCATTGCATTACAACAAAGTATTACAACTTTCCAATGTATTGATTTCATAATTTCATGATAACATTTCTCTTTTACATTTTTCCATAGAAATGGATACATAAATACTCATATAGCTTCCATGAGCTTTTGGCATTAGGTATACAAATGGTCCAAGTAGTCCGCCTTCCAAATCTTGGTTGCCAACTAATGAGGAGAAGCATCACTCAAGAGATTTTTTTCCAACCATGGACTTAGTGTGGTCCCCATCACATCTACCTAATTGGTAAGATGGCCCTCCCTTTGATGAAGAGATTAGTTTGGTAACCCCATAATAAATTGACCTTTCTTGAGCTTAGTGTTGTGTCCTACATATCTAGATCTATCACACAGTGGCTACAACCTGCCATATGATATTACCTACCTAATATGTAAACTCGGATCACAGTGAACTGATAGTCTAAACAATTGCAACTTACACTACTTTGGCCAAACTAGTCATCACCCTTAATTCAGAATGGACATCACATAATCACCCACCTTCCTAGTGTTGATGGTGAAAATGACACAAACAATGTTAAACAAAATATTTCTACTCTATTTCTCCTGAAAAAGAAAGACAACATATAGTAGCCTAGCTCCCAAGGTCCTAGTAGTTGGTTCTCAACTGTCTGGTGTCACTCAATTGATCCATGCAACTATAATATTCAAGGGGTATTTGCTGGTAACAAGGAATGCAAGCAATGATTGATTCATCAAACTGTTCTTAATGAAAAGGGGGTTTTAAATAAAAGAAAAAGATAGATTAGGGTGTACATCAGTGAAACATGAATAAAACTTATCTAATATCCAAACATATATCTTCAAAAATCAATGTTCTTCCAACAAATCAAGAAAACCATAATATAATGCAACTTACAAAACAATCTATACTATTGCATGCATCTATGGTGCTTAATTTAACCATCACAATCACATATCATAATACCCAAAAGATTCCAAAATAACAAAACTTCTCATTCGTTGCTAAAATCATAGATCAACAGACATTCAATAATTCAATCCACATATAATTTAACAAAATAATCTTTAAATCTAGTTCCTTCTAATGATTTTCATCACATAAGAAACACTTATGCTTCAACACAATCACTGGCATACAGATAGACTATAATTCATTAACCTTATCCAATAAACTCAATTTCAACACCATATTGCACAAAAACCTATATTTTTATTCAACTGTAACTAAATTATAACAAAGTATCTCTGTAAAGCTATAAAAAATTTATATCTCCTACTATCAGGTGGCCAATCCAATTCTCATTAGCCGACCCTTACAATATGATATCCCATGGGTATATATAGATGTACAAAAATATGAAGTCCTCTATATCTTAAGTCGAGATCCACCTTTTTAGGAACTTAGATTTTCTTGGAAACTCAAATCAATTGATCTCTAGTTCCCACATTGATCATCTAGTTAACTAGAGAGAATAAGAGAGAAGATAAAAAAAAGCCATGTGCCAATAAGACTGTCAGTCATGCATGCGGCAATAGGACTGTCAGTCATGCATGCGAAGTTTGCTCTGAAGTGTACTCATCATAACTAGAGAAGACTTGTTGAAGCATATCCAAATCTGGCCCATCAATCCAACTGTCTTCGAAATTGATCCTCTTCATTTCAGCAACAAAAAACTCTCTCATGTCTCTTAGCTTTTTCAAATCCCTTCCAACAACCCTTACCTCTTCTCTAATATCCATTAACCAATCCAACAATAGATCCTCTCCATCATCTCCCTTTTGCACAACCTCCTTAAGTATACCATCCCATTTCTCTTTTAATTGACTTAAAGGCGGGCCTTCCTTCACCGGTATATCGACATTTACTATAATAGCAACAACCGCTTCTAACTCATCAAGCTGTTCATTTAGATCCTTGCTAGAATCTTGAACTTCATTCTTATGTTTGTACAAAAAGTCAGATCTAAACCAGATTATGCTAGAGGTCTTTTCCAAGAAATCTGTGTTGTTCTCTTAGAGGATTGACTGCTCTAGAAGAGTGGATTTTGGTAATTTATTGATCTCTTTCAGCTTCTGGATATACCCTCTGTACTCCTCTTCTTGTTCTCCCAATTCTTTAACATGATGATTCATCTCTTCTATTAACTCCATTATCATTTTGTGAACCTCAAAAATTTCTCCTAGCACTTCACCCACTTCCTGATTAAGCCGGTCAGTCCATCTATCCATCATCTCAGCCTTACTCCTTATCTGCACTAAATCATCCACCTCTTTGTTGCTAAGAAAAACCGATGTCTCAATGGTGGTAATTTGTTGTGACCTTGGAGCAAAAACATTCTTCAAGAAAGTGTGCAATTGATCCAATTGAGCCTTAAGCTCATCCTTTCTCTGTTTCTCCTTTAACATCCTTGATTTGGTGGATGATGCTACCACATCAATCAAGTTAATTTGTTGATTTCTTGTGGGTCTTCCCAAAACCATGCCCAACTGGTAATTAGTTAGCTGCATATCTTCCACATCCTTGTCCACCACTGGTATTGCACATTCATCAACAATTTCTCCCCCTTAAGTGAGTCTAGTGGAATGCAGAATTTTAGCCTTCTTCTTGGGCCTTTCTTTTTCAATCTCTTTCATCATATCCTCCCAATTAAGAGGATGTGATGATGTTATTGGCCACTTTTGAAGATCCAATTTTAACCAAGTGGGAGCACTTGGAGTAGTAGCCATCATAGTTGAAGAAGAAGCAACAGTTGTAGATGATAAAGGCTATTTTATATTATCCTTAGGCTGAGAATTGACCTCTTGTACATTCTGTTGTTCCTGCTCTACATTTTCTTGTGCAAGCTTTTCAGCTTCTTCTTTATCATTCTGCTCTTGCACCCTCTTGTCTTCTTGTTCCTTCTTCAGTCTTCCCTCTTCTAATCTTCTTTCCTCAAGTAACTTGTTCCTCTCTCTTTCTAACACGTTAAGTCTGTCTGAGGCTTCCTTTTCCTTTTGTAGCTGCTTGGCCAACTCCTCAACATCTTTCTCTTTTTGTGTGCATTCTACCTCCTCCCTCTTCTTATAGGCTTCTTCAACTAGTTTCAATTTAGCCTCAAGGGATTCTCTTTCTCTCAGCTGCCTAGCCTTTTCCTCTTCAAGCTCATGAATCTTCTTCACCATCTCGAGCTTGTCATTTTCTTCTTTGGTCTTGAGCTCCTACTCGTTTTGCCTTTGCTATTTTTGTACTTCATCAGCTTTTCGCTTAGCCTCCAATTGTTGTTGTTGAAGTAATGCATCAACTTGTGCCTTAGCATCTATTGCCTTTTTTTTTCCATTGCTTCTGCATGTGCTTGAGCATCTGAAGCTTTCTTTGCTTCCTCAAATAGTGCCCATTGATCCTCCTCTATTAGCACATGTTCAGTTTCCTCCTCTAGAGGCATCTTTTCTTGTGCACCCTTCTCTGATAAGGTCTCATCATAGTCTATTTCAAAATCATGGATCGCCAGCTCTACTCCTTTTCCCTTTAATGTCTCAGCAATACCATGAAGAGTCCCCTTAGGCATCTCTTTAATTTGCTTCTTTGTAAGAGGGACTTGAGCATATGACTCACCTATTGCTGGTGTTGAAGCCACAGGTCCTGTTTGGGCATCCTCCTCTTGTACTCCAAGTAAATCTTGAGTTGGGGCTTCAAGATTGAATTCTTCAATATTAGGAGGGAAGAATTCCAAAGGCTCCTTGGGAGGAAATTTCCTCTTGATTCTCTTATATCCCTTACCTTTCTTAGGAGCTAGACCCCCACGAGTTTTGGCTATTAGAACAACCTAGTGGATACTCCTACCCAAAACTGATCTCCCTATTTGCTTGATGTCGATGGTCTCCTCACCATCCCAATCTACCGGATCCAAAATTTTGGTACCAATGTTTAATGCTTCATATGATGGATCCAACACCACCCCATCATCTACTAATGTATCAGGAATATCATCTTTGATCCCGAATTCTACCATGAATGAGACAAAAAACCTCTCATAATTCCTCTTCCTGAGGTCATATTCATCTTGAAGATCACTCCAGAAGTCCTCTAATAGGTTGAAATGTTTGTCAAAGACCGAAGCCAAGAAAGCATTCATCTTATTCTTTGGATTAAAGTGCTTTCGAGCAGTATACAAGCCCAACTTTAAGTGTATCAATTCACTACAAACCACCTTAGCTCCCACAAGGTGTGGGCAGCTGTATTCACCCAATTGCATGGGGAACTTGTGACAACCTGGTTTGTGTTTCATGCCAAATCAGGCATTGACCCCCATAGCTTGGTAGACAAACTCCATCAAAATCATTGTGTTGCTGCAACATCTTTGAAGTAAGTGGGGATGACACTCAAATCCTGCCAACCTGAAATAAGTGAACTTGGGGTATTAGATATACCAACATCGCCATTCCATGATAAAATCCATGGCCTCTTGGCTCAATCTATATCTTGCATCTCCATTAAGTTGGTTAATGACTACATATAAGAATGCATCATTAATTCTTCTAAATTGTGTTGCAAAAACCTATAGGGATAGTTGGTCATAATGATCCCATACTCTCTTTTGTCCATCAAATTCTCCCAATATTCCCACTCTGTTCAAACCTAGAAAGATGCCTCCTCTGGTTGCTACATAGACAACATAAGATGTCATGAAAAAGCTCTTGGTTTCCCTTATTCTGGTTAGCTGATCATGTATAGCATCTGAGACAATCATTGGCCAATCAAACTATTGCCTGCCATCAAAGATTGTCTGAATGAAAGGAAACATCCATTCCTTAAAATGAAATGCATCCCTCTTCCCAAAGACCCTAGACAACATCATTATAAGGTCCGATACCTCCTTTTAAAATTATGCCCTCTTTGGTTGATTTGAGAGCTTTTCCAGGGACTTCTTCTCCTCTCTTAACCACTTCTTGTTCAAGTGAGCCTTGTTGGCCTCCTTGTGTTTGCTATATATCCCTAAAGCATTTGCCTCATTCAGCTGTGCTAGGTTCTTTGGATCAGGGACACTAAACATTAGCTAAAACATCTGAGGATTTAGATCTATAATCACATTGTCCTATGAATCCATACATTGTCTAGTGGCCAAATTGTTAGCTCCTGATGCTATCATGATCAACTTCGGGCATTGGATGGATAGAGGAGATACAGTGATTTGAGCCAAGCCAAACTCAACTATTCTCTCAGTTCTCCTTGTTACATCCTCAGTGAATGTCTCTAAGTATAACTCCTCAAAATTAAATGGGCCTAGATTAGTATCAGTTACATCAGCCCAATTTGATTCCACCTTGCTTGCAATGTCAACAGGACCCCTATGGTTATACCTCAAGGTATAAGGTAGCTGCTCCGGCTTAATATTTTTAGGCTTAGTTGCTACCTTTGAAGTTTCTATAGGCCAATTCCTCTAGGAAGCCTCTCCTGATATTCTTGACATTCTTTACCTTCCTACAACAAAACCTTCAATTAGATCTTTAAACAAATATAACAAAATATGCTGTAAGATCTTACCCTTCATATATACATCGGAGGCGGAACTAGGTAGAAAACATCTTAAATAGTCTCTTTTAAAACACTGCCGGGATCAGAGCCAAAACAATTATTGAGATTATAGTAATAACAAGCGGGACCGGAGTCAGAATTGGAATGGTAACTGGAGTCGAAATTGGAATGGTAACCGAAATCGGAAGCGGAACAAAAACCGATTTGGTTGCATGAATATTTTCCAACTTCATTTTTGGTTCCGGTTCTGCCTCCGCTTGGGTCATCAATATTTTGAGAGCTTGCTTCTTATTGTAAGTGGAGTCAGAGATGGGATGGAAAATGGAATCGATACTTTCTACAAAACATGGTTCAAAGTCTAAATCGGTTTCGATCCTGCTTTCGCTTAAAATAACCATGACGTGATAAAAGATTTTAACAGACTAATAAATAACATCATGATTTTGAGGACTAGGTCATATCAAAATGAAAGGAGCTAGAAAATAACCTATACAAGACCATCCCCATATGACCGAGAGACAACTATAATAATTAGGGCATCATATTTAAAACAAGAACGCATCAAAACCCTAAATCACAAACCCTCAATTTCAAATAACTAGGGCACAAATTTAACCCCATTCAAACTAATTAGATTCAATGGGAAATAGGATTCCTAAGTAAAACCATAATTTACCAAACCCTACCAAAATAAAAACTGCAATTAATCTATGCTATTTTAAAAACTAGGGCATCATGATACTGTCACGATTAAAACGTAAAAACGATCGTGAGGAAAAATAAACAAACGAGAAATAAAACATCAGAAAAGAAAAACGAAAAATGAAAACCAAACAGAAAGAGAACAAAAACGAATCACATGAACTCACAATAGAACCGAGAATCATGAATTCGTACAAAACAACTGAAACGAACAAAAATGACAAATGTGAAACAAACGAAAGAGAGGAACAAAAACCCTACCTCAAACGCCAAATAAATAGGTTAGTCCTCTGAAGCAATTCCACGCTTGATTATCTCCCTTTTGATCGACTCACATGCACAAATTCTCCATTGCAACTCTGGTTCACTCTTGATCTTTTAAACAATGATGATAATTACCAGTTAATCCCTAATTAAGGTAAAAACTCATAGTTTCACGCATGCAGAGCTCTTGTAATTAATGCCATAAATGTGGTAGAGCAGAGTCAAAATTGCAGAGGGAATTGGCACATTACTGTTGTGCGACTTCTGTAAAGTCAACGACCAAAAACGGCGGGTGCGGAATCAGAGCGGAAAATGATTTAGAAACTTTTTCAATTTTCCAACTCGACTCCCATTCTGGTTCCGCTAACAAAGAAGAAAGCAAAAAAAAAAATGATAAAATAAAACATAAAGACCGAAATGAGAAAACCCAACACAAAAGCCTAAGTCTAAAGAAAAGACCAAAAAGCGGAGGCGAAAGCGGAATGGGATTTGATTTTGAAACTTTGAATAAATTCAGACCTAACGTCCACTCCAGCTACGGCTCCAACTCTGATAAAGGAAAAACTAAAAGGCAAAGAAAAGACCGTTAGGACGGGGAACATAATCAATTTTTGAAACAAGTTTTAAAAATCGATTTGGTTCTGGTTGCGATTCTAACAGAACAAACCAAAGAAAAACAAAGTGTTGGAAAAGAAAGACTCCAAACTTTGTTTGACAAATAACCAAAGACAAAAACAAAAAAGGGGGACCCATTTTGACCAAGGAAAAAGATGGGGTGGTTATGCAAGGCATAACAAATGGCAACTCGGTTGGGAAAATGGTTTACCCATTTTTAAGACACCCAAGAAAAATTCAGTCACCCAAAAACTACTTGGCTTATGAAGCACATTAACTTGAATAAGATCAGATATACATAGGATAATGTTGAGTTGGAATCTCAGATGTATGTGCTCATGAGTTATTTATGAATCTGAGTGTGTTCGTATATTGTGCATCATTATTTATAGATACTTTATCTGCTCCTGAACAACTATACCTAAGATTCAAGCTACATAGGTTGAGTCCTTTAACTATCTTGCAATGAAATTCTGGGTATTGCTCCGCTGCCAGACAGGTGTCCATAGCCCCGATGGAGATGCCTCTAGTTCTCTCAAAGAATTGCTCTACTACCAGCCAGGCATCCATAGCCTCGATAGAGATACTTGATTACCCATTTGATATTGAGCTTGCCTTTTCTTTCTTTCTTTTCATTTTTTTTTTTAAAAACTTAAGCTTCACTTGTGGAAATCTTTTATGCAACTTCCTCAATACTTAGATACAATTGATCTGAAATGTGGGTTGAGAACTACAATGGATTTCATGATAGTCTTGGAATCGGATTTTTCACTTGAATCAAAGGTAGAGCCACTCTAAACAAATAGGCATTTACTTAGGCAAATGTTTTATCTATTTTGGTGACAGATTTTTGATCATAATTCATGAAATATTCACAATGTATCTTCTATCCCCAAATAACTTTTCAAACCAACAGTAGATTGATCATAAGACATAAGTTTCAGAACAAAATCATTTTCAAACGATGATGATGAAAATACCTAAACCAATTTCTCTCCTAGTACCAGTAGCATACTTTGAATAACAACCCCTTGTCTTGAGATGGACAAAAATAAAGATCCCCAACGAAACATGACAAAACAAACAAAAAGAACAAACAAAAACAAATAAAACAAGCAAAAACAAAAACAAAAACAAAGAAAAAACTTAATTACATATGATATAGTATAATACATTTCTTTTTAAAACATTAGACCTTTCATGAACCAAAATAGTGCTTGAGAAACTGACCATTAACTGGTAATGGAACAGGTTCTCCTATTAAGGTACTTAAATGAAAAACATTCTCACCTAGTATCTCAACCATTTGATAAGGACCTAACCGGAGTCTATCAAACTTCTGGTGATCTCCCTTCTTTTCTCTGGCTTTATCCCATAGTAATGCAAGATCTGATATCCTAAAGGCTTTTATCTTGGCTCTTTTGTCAAACCAGCGTTTGACGACAACCTGATGCTTAGAGAATTGCTGCAAAGAAGCATCTCTTTGCTCTTCCATGTTAAGAAAATTAAGTAATCTAACCTTGATCCTATCATTCTTGGAATAAAACTCCTGCATAAAATTAAGAACAGGTATTTGCAAATGGATCGAGAAGATTGGGTCTTGGCCATAGACTAACTTAAAAGGCAAATTTCCTAGAGATGCTTTAATTTGGGTTCGATCTGCCCATAAGGCAAATCTCAACTGGGTGTGCCAGTCCCTAGGATTGTTTTCTAGCAATTTTCTTATTACTTCCAACAAGTTTTTATTAGTAGACTCAGCCACTCCATTTCCTTGAGGGTAGTAATTGGATGAATACTTCAAAATAATTTTGTGTTCATATTCCCATTGAATGAATTCAACAGAAGAAAAAACAAGGCCATTATCACATACCAAAGCAAATGGAACTCCAAACTTGGTTGTGATGTTCTCAGTAAAAAAATTGATGACCACCTCTGTGGTGTTGTTTTTGCAGGGCTGGGCCTCAGTCTAACATGTACAGTAGTCAGTTGCAGTCAAGATGAACTTGTGCCTTGCAGAAGAATTGGGATTAATAACACCTACAAAATCCAGGGCCCATTGAGCAAACAACCTTACCTCATATACTAGTTGCAAAGGCATTACTGGATTTCTTTCCCTGGGTGCAGAAGTTTGACATACATGACAGGTTTTGCAATGTTGATGTGCATCCCAAAATATATATGGCCAATAATATCCTAATCTAAGAATCTGATGAACCAAATCATTCACAGACACATGTCCTGTTCCATGTCTTCCATGAAACTTAGAAATGGCATGTTTAGCCTCTTGCTGATCCAAACAGTGTAGTTAAATCCCTTGAAAATTATTTCTATAGATGGATCCCCCTTTAAGCATGTAGTGAGCACTCTTCATCCTCAATGCTCTCCTCTGAGTAGTGTTCATTCCTTCTGGACATCTGTTATTAAGGAGGAAGAAAATCAAGTCTGTGTACCAGGGATCCTTAGTAAATGATTGGACAGTATACTGCTGACAAGTGATGTTTTTGTCCACATCTGCCATTGCTTTTGATAAAGCTTTCCCTTGGACAAGTTTCATCAGATGAATCTCTAAGTCAAATTCTTGTAGAATTGCCATCCACTTTCCTCTTCGCTCTCCCAATTCACTTTGCATCAAAAGAGAGTTCATAGCTAGATCAGGTACTATAGCCATTACTTGACTTTGAAGAATATAATGCCTAAACTTTTTTACCGCTCGTGCCAATGCGAAGGCTTCTTTCTCCAGTGGTGGGTATCTCACTTCTACACTCTTAAATGGAGAGCTCATGAAGGCAATAGGTATTTCCTCTCCCTCTCCTCTTCGTTGTGTTAACACAGCTACACATGAATGGTCAGATGCGAAAGAATAAATATAAAAAGGTTTTAAATAATCTGGTCTTGTCAAAATAGGCACCTTAGATATTAACTATTTGATCTATGAGAAATCAGATTTAGCCTCATTACTCCACTCAATATTTAGGTCTTTCTTCATCATTTCATTTAGAGGTTTGACGATCTCCACAAACCCTGTTATAAGCTTTCTAACAAAATTGATCCTTCCGAAGAAGGATATCATTTCTTTCTTGCTACATGGCCTTGTCAATTTCAAGATAGCCTCCACTCAATCAGGGTCTATGGATATCCCTTCCTCTGATATGATGTGACCTAGGAGTTTCCCCTCAGATACTCCAAAGATACCATAGCTTATACATTTCTTGAGAACTTTTTTGGATTGAGAGAGACACCATAGCTTATACATTTCTTGAGAAATTTTTCTAGATTAGCAGCATGGTCTTCTCTATTCTTGGAAAAGATGGTTAAATCATCCACATAAATAATTATACACTTCCCTATCAAATCCTTGAAGGCTACGCCCATTTCTCGTTTTAAGGTAGCTCCAACATTGATAAGACCGAATGGCATCCTCTGATAGGCAAATGTGCCCCATCTGGTGGTGAAAGCGGTCTTCATTCTATCCTCATGACTAACAAGGACCTGATTGTACCCAAAATAACCATCCAAGAATGACATCATCTGGGATCCATTAACCTTTTGTAGCACTTCATCAAGAGAAGGCAACGGATAATTATCTTTCTTAGAGGCTTTGTTTAGATTCCTGAAATCCACACATAATCTGATCTCACCATTATTTTTGCATATAGGAATTAAATTAGCCACCGAGGTAGAATGTCTAACAGGAAAGATTATTCTTTCCGATAGGAGCTTTTATACCTCCTTTTGGATCAAGGGCTCAATTAAAGAATTGACTGGCCGTTGTTTTTGATGAAAAGGATTGGCTTTTGGCTTGAGAGGTATGGTATGTGTGATCAACGAAGTGTCAAAGGTTTTTAGGTCATCATAACTCCAAGCAATTGCTTCAATTTTTTGCTCCAAAACTTTGACTATCTTGTCCTTAATTTCTTGAGGACAAGTCTTTCCTATGAGAACATTCCTTTCAGGGCCTAAGTGAGTCAAATTAACAGATTCATATTTTCCTCCATCGCTCTTTGTAGGTACCCTTTGATGAGCCCGTGGGTCAGAATCAAATATTCTCTCGAAAGCTACCATCCCTTTTGGAATATTATTACTCCTTAAATCCAATATCCCTTCTGCACTACCATTCTTCTCAGGATCCCAATCTCCCTGATCCCTTTCAGACTCATCTATTATCTATCCTTCAAAAAAATTAGAACTTTCCAGAAAGGCCAATATATGCTGATCATCATCAAATACCTAAAAATGTCAAACATTATCAGGAACAGCTGGGACTGAAATTCACTCAATTGAAAATCTCTTTAGATTAGAATCTTGCATGGGTTCCAAAGTGCTAGCAGCAACAACAAGAGCATCTGCAATTTGATTAGCTTCTCTAGGGTTTAGAGTAATCCCAAAATCATCGAAGTCTTCAATTAAATTCCAAACTCTGTTTCTATACGCAACCAATCTTTTGTTATGACATGTATACTGGCTATGTACTTGTTTTACAATCACTTCAGAATCCCCCGTGACTGTGAGAGCAGTAACCTTATTTTTATGAGCAAACATAAGTCCACGAGCAAGTGCTTCATCCTCGGCCACATTGTTTGTGCAGCCAAACGACAACCTATAAGACGCAAAGTAAGTTTTCCCTTTTGCGTTAGTTAGTTCAATCCCTGCTCCACTTCTTGCCTTAGATTTGGAGCCATCAAATTTAAGACTCCACAATTGGTCTTTAGTTGGGAGGTCCTTATTTTTAGGGATAGTAGGGGGTGACTTACTTGGGATATGTGGCAGCTCAAAATTTTGTTGGTCATCAGAAATTGACTCGGGGCAAGGCTCACTTGAATATTTTTCTATGTTTTCATTTTGCTCAGGAATCACTTCTTGAACAACTTCTTGAGTTAAATTGCAATCCAATTCATATTTTATCAATGCCTTGGGAATTGGTAGAGTATCTGGGGCAGGGGCATTGGTAGATACCTCAATTTCCTTTTGAATGTTGGAGCCTAGAACCTGAGTCTGCTCTACTGGTGAATAACCCTCCTCCTGAGAAAGGCTAGGCTGAGTGAGAATTGTAGCATCCTTAACTTTAAAAGAAAACTCATTGATGGGTGTTTGGGGTTTTTCTTGACATATTTCCTGAGGTTGGCATACATGACTTAAGATATCTAGGCATCATTGGCATGTTAACTTTGAATTATTGTGATAATGAATCCTACACCAATCAGGAAGCAACAAACTACTCAAATCAGTTTCTCCTCCTAATACCATCTTATCTTGTTGCAATTTCTTTATTAGAACTTGCTGGTTGATGCAGATCATTGGGTTACTATGTTCTAGGGGCAATGTATCCTCAGGATTGAGTATAGAGAAAGTAAGGACTTCCTCTTCTTTGTAAACTCCTATCTCAGTCTCAAAATATGCTACTTCATTTGAAGCATCATATTCTGTAATCATATGCTTGAGTCTTGGTTCACTCTCAATGCTTATCTATGTTGGTACCCCCTTCTAGGGTAGCCACATGTGAGAGAAATCCAAGGAAAAATATCCCCCAATACTTTTCATTAGCTCCCAACTTAGGAGCATACCATATGTCTCTAAGATGTCAGCCACTTGGATATCTATGTAGGTTTGGATCCTTGGATCTGATCCATCCTATACATGTATGTTCTTTAATTCTCCTACAACATTGACCTCAATTTTGTCTAACTGGATCACTTTGTTATTGGTCGGGATAGGATTTAATCCTAACTTCTTACATATTGAAAAGAGCATAACATTACCCGATGCTCTAGAGTCCAATAAACAGTTATGCAAATTCTTTCCAAAAATCCTTAAACTTAAAAGAAAAGGTGGGGGTATTGGTCTTACCTTTATAGATGGCTACATTTATCTCCTTCACTGGAGTCACTTTACCTTTTCCTTTTAAGTGGTCTGCCTCTTCCAGGGCTTTCAATACCACTTCATGTTGAGCTGGGCACCATTTCATGATGTCAAAGAATGATAATGATGTCTTCTGTCTCTACAATTCTGTAATAAAATCAAATTATGAATCAGTATTTACTTGATATTTAGAAAAAGGAGGCGGATTACCTCTATTCTAAGGGTCAAAAGGTCCCTTTGGTAGTGGCGGGTTATTATTTGCATTTTGGTTAGGTGGGGCCATGTTGTTTGGGGGTGCAGATGTAGTAAATGGGCCCTTATTTTTATTTCTCAGGAAGTGACCACCTTTGGACTGGAAGGCTTGGGCATCATACACATCCTTTTCTAGCCCATTATCTCCCTGCATGGAAAATTGGTATATCTCCTCAATAGTCTCAAAAGTCATAGGAGTACTTACTGGCCCATTATCCTGATTGGAATTTCCTGCTGGAGGATGGGAATCAGCTTGTGCAATCTTTACCATTTTCTCCATTTTTGGGCAATTAACCCCAGAATGTGCTGCAGTATCATGTAACCTACACCAATTAGTCATGAAATGAAGGTCAACCACATTTGTAGTATGCGATCTCTCCTCACCTGATTGATAATTATGGGAAACTCCCCCATTGTTAGGTCCAGTATTCCACTACCTATTGTTGTTGTTGGACCTCTGGTTATATCCTCTGTTCTGATTTTGGTAATTTTGACTAGAGGAGTTCTGATTCTAGAAGTTTTGGTTAGTGTTCTGATTCACGTTCTGATTGGAGTAATTCCCCTGGTTGTTGTAACATCCCTGGTTCTGATAATTCTGATTTTGGTTGTGGAGAGGGTTTTGCCTAAGCTGTGCCATGTTATTAGACATCTAAGATAGAGTCTTCTTGAGAGTCTCTAGCTCACTGGTCAGTTGAAAAGTTTGTTCATTTTGCACATTTTGCACTATGGATGTGGAATGAACATGCGTTGATCCTCCTGCTTGCTGTTGTTTATTTTGAGGTTGTTGGGAAGAATCTTGCATGCTATTTTCGAAAAAGGGCATGGTAGGTGGGGCTTGCAATTTAGACATAGGTCCATATTGGGAGTAAGACATCCTTGGGATAGTGTTGTACAATGGTGGGTTAGGCATTTGATAACTCATGGGAGGAAGAGCTGCTGCTAAACCTCCTAATTGTAGACTTATCTGCTGTTGCAATTTGAATTCCAGATGATAAACCTTAGACAAAGAGTCAATCTCATTGGTAGCATAGGTTCTCTATAAGAGTAGGCCAATCAAGGGATCAACGACTCTTAAATATGCCTATATGGCCATATTCTCTACCATTAAGTAAGAATCTTGCAGCCTACGAAACATCCTTTGGAATCTAGTGTTGAATAGAGGCAGTGGCTCATGGTGTTCTTTTCTAATGGTGGAAAATTGGTGATACAAGATGGCAGGGTCTACATAGACCTTGAATTGATTAATGAATGCATTTTCTCAATTTGCCCAACCCAGAATAGATCCCCGAGGCAGATTTAGGTACCAATTATATGCCATGTCCCCTAAACAATAAGGAAACAATCTACATACCACATCCTCATGAGCCACTTGAGCATGGGTACAAGCATATTTGAACGCTTGTATATGCTCCTCAACACTTCTTGATTTGCCATGCATGTACTTAGGAATTTTTTTTTTGGGTTCTTCGGTAAATCATGGATTGCCCTTGGAATAGTCCCTAGCGGAGAGGGATTATTCACAAAGTAAGCCATGGGTAGGATTGGTTGAGCAGGTGGTGGTGACATAGGTCGACTTGGTGGTGACACAGGCTTGACTGGTGGTGGCGATACTGGCCGAGCCAGTGGTGGTGATGTAGGTTGAACTAGTGGTGGTGTACGTGGACTTGGTTGAAATCCAAGTGGAGTAAGTGGTGGTGGCAATGTAGGTATCAATATTCTACGAGCATGGGGTCTAAGTCTAACTAGGGTTTGGAGTTCTTGTAATGGTTCAGGGTCGGTAAAGGATTTGAGAATTCTCCCGTATTTCTCCAGTGAGAATGGCACAATGCGAGCCAGCTTGTTCCTTCAGGCCCTCCTTTTAGCGCCAAATCTGTTGATGGTGAAAATGACACAAACAACGTTAAAAAAAATATTTCTACTCTATTTCTCCTGAAAAAGAAAGACAACATATAGTAGCCTAACTCCCAAGGTCATGGTAGTTGGTTCTCAACTGTCTGGTGTCACTCAATTGGTCCATGCAACTATAATATTCAAGGGGCATTTGCTGGTAATAAGGAATGCAAGCAATGACTGATTCATCAAATTGTTCTTAATGAAAAGGGGGTTTTAAATAAAAGAAAAAATATAGATCAGGGTGTACATAAGTGAAACATGAATAAAAATTATCTAATATCTAAACATATATCTTCAACAATGAATGCTCTTCAAACAGATCAAGAAAGCCATAATATAATGCAATTTACAAAACAATCCATACTATTGCATGCATCTATGGTGCTTAATTTAACCATCACAATCACATATCATAATACCCAAAAGATTCCAAAAGAACAAAACTTCTCATTCGTTGCTGAAATCATAGATCAACAGACATTCAATAATTCAATCCATAGATAATTTAACGAAATAATCTTTAAATATGGTTGCTTCTAATGATTTTCATCACATAAGAAACATTTATGCTTCAACACAATCACTGGCATATAGATAGACTATAATTCATTAACCTTATCCAATAAACTCAATTTCAACACCATATTGTGCAAAAACCTGTATTTGTATTGAACTGTAACTAAATAATAACAAAGTATCTCTGTAAAGCTATAAAAAAATTATATCTCCTACTATTAGGTGGCCAATTCTATTCTCATTATCCGACCCTTACAATATGATATCCCATGGGTATATATAGATGTACAAAAATATGAAGTCCTCTCTATCTTAAGTCGAGATCCACCTTTTTAGGAACTTAGATTTTCTTGGAAACTCAGATCAATTGATCTCTATTTCCCACATTGATCACTTAGTTAACTAGAGAGAAGAAGAGAGAAGAGAAAAGAAAGCCATGCGCCCATAAGACTGTCAGTCATGCATGTGGCCATAGGACTGCCAGTCATGCATGCAGAGTTTGCTCTGAAGTGTACTCATCATAAATAGAGAAGACTTGTTGAAGCATATCCGAATCTGGCCCATCAATCCAACTGTCTTCGAACTTGATCCTCTTCATTTCAGTAGCAACAAACACTCTCATATCTCTTAGCTTTGTCAACTCCCTTCTAGCAGCCCTTACCTCTTCTCTAATATCCATCAACCAATCCAACAGTAGATCCTCTCCATCATCTCCCTTTTGCACAAACTCCTTAAGTCTATCATCCCATTTCTCTTTTAATTGACTTAAAGGAATGCCTTCCTTTATCGGTATATCAACATTTACTATAATGGCAATAACCGCTTCTAACTCATCAAGCTGTTCATTTAGATCCTTGCTAGAATCTTGAACTTCATTCTTATGTTTGTACAAAAAGTCAGATCATCTAAACTGGATTATGCTAGAGGTCTTTTCCAAGAAATATGTGTTGTCTTCTTCAAGGATTGACTGCTCTAGAAGAGTGGATTTTGGTAATTTATTGATCTCTTTCAGCTTTTGGATATACCATCCGTACTCCTCTTCTTGTTCTCCCAATTATTTAGCATGCTGATTCATCTCTTCTATTAACTCCAGTGTCATTTTGTGAACCCCAAAACTGTCTCCTAGCACTTCACCCACTTCTTGATTAAGCCGGTCGGTCCATCTATCCATCATCTCAGCCTTACTCCTTATCTGCACTAAATCATCCACCTCTTTCTTGCTAAGCAAAACCGTTGTCTCAATGGTGGTAATTTGCTGTGACCTCGGAGCAGAAATATTCTTCAAGAAAGTGTGCAATTGATCCAATTGAGCCTTAAGCTCATCCTTTCTCTGTTTCTCCTTTAACTTCCTTGATTTGGTGGATGATGTTACCATATCAATCAAGTTAATTTGTTGATTTCTTGTGGGTCTTCCCAAATTAACCGTGCCCAACTGGTAATTAGTTAGCTGCATATCTTCCACATCCTTTTCCACCACTCGTATTGCGCATTCAACGAAAATTTCTCCCCCTTCAGTGAGTCTAGTGGAATGTAGAATTTTAGCCTTCTTCTTGAGTCTTTCATTTTCAATCTCTTTCATCATATCCTCCCAATTAAGAGGCTGTAATGATGTTACTGGCCGCTTTTGAAGGTCCAATTTTAACCAAGTGGGAGCACTTGGAGCAGTAGCCATCATAGTTGAAGAAGAAGCAACAGTTGTAGATGATAAAGGCTGTAGTATATTATCCTTAGGTTGAGAATCAACCTCTTCTACACTTTGTTGTTCTTGCTCTACAATTTCTCGTGCAAGCTTTTCAGCTTCTTCTTTATCATTTTTCTCTTGCACCCTCTTGTCTTCTTGTTCCTTCTTTAGTCTTTCCTCTTCTAATCTTCTTTCCTCAAGTAACTTGTTCCTCTCTACTTCTAACACTTTAAATCTGTCTGAGGCTTCCTTTTCCTTTTGTAGCTGCTTGGCCAACTCCTCAGCATCTTTCTCTTTTTGTGTGCATTTTGCCTCCTCCCTCTTCTTATAGGATTCTTCAACTAGTTTCAATTTAGCCTCAAGGGCTTCTCTTTCTATCCGCTGCCTAGCCTTTTCCTCTTCAAGCTCATGAATCTTTTGCACCATCTCGAGCTTGTCATTTTCTTCTTTGGTCTTGAGCTCCTGCTCCTTTTTCCTTTGTTGTTTTTGTACTTCATTAGCTCTTCGCTTAGCCTCCAATTGCTGTTGTTGAAGTAATGCATCAGCCTGTGCCTTAGCATCTATTGCCTTTTGTTTTTCCTTTGATTCTGCATGTGCTTGAGCATTCGAAGCTTTCTTTGCTTCCTTAGATAGTTCCCATTGATCCTCCTTTGTTAGCACATGTTCAGTTTCCTCCTCTAGAGGCATATTTTCTTGTGTACCTTTTTTGATAAGGTCTCATCAGAGTCCATTTCAACATCATGGATCTCCAATTCTACTCCTTTTCCCTTTAATGTCTCAGCAATACCATGAAGAGTCCCCTTAGGCATCTCTTTACTTTGCTGCTCTGTAAGAGGGACTTGAGCAGATGAATCACCTATTGCTGGTGTTGAACCCACATGTCCTATTTGGGCATCCTCCTCTTGTACTCTAGGTAAATCTTGAGTTGGTGCTTCAAGCTCGAATTCTCCAATATCAGGAGGGAAGAATTCCAAAGGCTCCTTGGGAGGCAATTTCCTCTTGATTCTCTTATATCCCTTACCTTTCTTAGGAGCTGGACCCCCATGAGTTTTGGCTATTAGAACAACCCAGTGGATACTCCTATCCAAAACTGATCTCCCTATTTGCTTGATGTCGATGGTCTCCTCACCATCCCAATCTATCGGATCCAAACTTTTGGTACCAATGTTCAATGCTTCATATGATGGATCCAACACCACCCCATCATCTACTAATGTATCAGGAATATCATCTTTGACCCCAAATTCTACCATGAGTGAGACAAAAAACCTCTCATAATTCCTCTTCCTGAGGTCATATTCATCCTGAAGATCACTCCAGAAGTCCTCTAACAGGTTGAAATGTTTGTCAAAGATCGAAGCCAATAAAGAATTCATCTTCTTCTTTGGATCAAAGTGCTTTCGGGAAGTATACAAGCCCAACTTTAAGTGTATCAATTCACTACAAACCACCTTAGCTCCCACAAGGTGTGGGCAACTGTATTCACCCAATTGCATGGGGAACTTGTGACAACCTGGTTTGTGTTTCATGCCAAATTGAGCATTGACCCCCAGAGCTTGGTAGACAAACTCCATCAAAATCATCCTACTGCTGCAGCATCTTGGAAGTAATTGGGGATGACCCTCAAATCCTACCAACCTGAAATAAGTGAACTTGGGGTATTGGATATACCAACATCCCCATTTCGTGATAAAAGCTGTGGCCTCTTGGCTCAATTTGTATCCTGCATCTCGATTAAGTTGGTTAATGACTACATATAAGAATGCATCAATAATTCTTCTAAATTGTGTTTCAAAAAGCTATTGGGATAGCTGGTCATAATGATCCCATACTCTCTTTTGTCCATCAGCTTCTCCCAATATTCCCACTCTGTTCAACCCTAGAAAGATGCCTACTCTGGCTGCTGCATATACAACATAAGATGTCATGAAAAAGCTCTTGGTTTCCCTTATTCTGGTTAGCTAATCATGTATAGCATCCGAGACAATCATTGGCCAATCAAACTGTTGTCTGCCATCAAATATTATTTGAATGAAAGGAAACATCCATTCTTTAAAATGAAATGCATCCCTCTTCCCAAAGACCCTAGACAACATCATTATAAGGTCCGATACCTCCTTTTAAAATTCTGCCCTCTTTGGTTGATTTGAGAGCTTTTCCAGGGACTTCTTCTCCTCTCTTAACCACTTCTTGTTCAAGTGAGCCTTGTTGGCCTCCTTGTGTTTGCTATATATCCCTAAAGCATCTGCCTCATTCAGTTGTGCTAGGTTGTTTGGATCAGGGACATTGAATATTAGCTGAAACATTTGAGGATTTAGATCTATAATGACATTGTCCTGTGAATCCATACATTGTTTGGTGGCCGGATTGTAAGCTCCTAATGCTATCATGATCAACTTCGGGCATTGGGTGGATAGAGGAAATACAATGATTTGAGCCAAGCCAGACTCAACTATTCTTCTAGTTCTCCCTATTACATCCTCAGTGAATTTTTTTGAGTACAACTCCTAAAAATTAAATGGGCCTAGATTAGTATTAGTTACATCAGCCCAATCTGATTCCACCTTGCTTGCAGTGACAACAGGACCCCAATGGTTATACCTCAAGGTATAAGGTAGCTGCTCTGACTTAATCTTTTTAGGCTTAGTTTCTGCCTTTGAAGTTTCTGCAGGACGGTTCCTCTGGGAAGCCTCTCCTAATATTCCTGACATTCTTTACCTTCCTGAAATAAAACCTTAAATTAGATCTTTAAACAAATATAACAAAATATGTTGTAAGATCTTACCCTTCATATATACACCGGAGGCGGAACCAGGCAGAAAACATCTTAAATAGTCTCTTTTAAAACACTATTGGGATCGGAACCAAAACAATTATTGAGATTATAGTAATAACAAGTGAGAGCAGAGTCGGAATTGGAATGGTAACCGGAATCAGAATCAGAACAAAAACCGATTTGGTTCCATGAAGATTTTCCAACTTCATATTCGGTTCCGGTTCCGCCTCCGCTTGAGTCATCAATATTTTGAGAGCCTGCTTCTTATTGTAAGCGGATTCAAAGACGGGATGGAAAATGGAATCGATACTTTCTACAAAACATGGTTCAAAGTCTAAATCGGTTTCGATCCTGCTTCCACTTAAAATAACCATGACGTCATAAAATATTTTAACAGACTGATAAATAACATCATGATTTTGAGGACTAGGTCATATCAAAATGAAAGGAGCTAGAAAATAACCTATACAAGACCATCTCCTTATGACCGAGAGGCAACTATAATAATTAGGGCATCATATTTAAAACAAGAACGCGTCAAAACCCTTGATTTCAAATAACTAGGGCACAAATTTAACCCCATTCAAACTGATCAGATTCAATGTGAAACAAGATTCCTAAGTAAAACCATAATTTACCAAACCCTACCAAAGTAAAAACTACAATTAATCTATGCTATTTTAAAAACTATGGCATCAGGATACAGTCACGATTAAAACATGAAAACGACCATGAGGAAAAATAAACAAACGAGAAACAAAACACTAGAAAAGAAAAATGAAAACAAGAAAACCAAACAGAAAGAGAATAAAAACGAATCACATGAACTCACAATAGAACTGAGAATCATGAATTCGTACAAAACAACCAAAATGAACAAAAACGTAAAACACGAAACGAACGAAAGAGAGGAACAAAAACCCTACCTCAAACACCAAATAAATAGGTTAGTCATCTGAAGAAATTCCAGACGTGATTATCTCCATTTTGATCGACTCACACGCACAAATGCTCCACTGTAACTCTGGTTCACTCTTTATCTTTTAAACAATGATGTTAACTACTAGTTAATCCCTAATTAAGGTAAAAACTCATAGTTTCATGTGTGCAGAGCTCCTGTAATTAATGCCATAAATGTGGTAGAGCAGAGTCAGAATTGGAAAGGGAATTGGCACATTACTGCTATGCAACTTCAGTAATGTCAACGACCAAAAACGGCGGGAGCGGAATCAAAGCGGAAAATGATTTAGAAACTTGTTGAATTTTCCAACTCGGCTCCCGTTTCGATTCCGGTTCCGCTAACAAAGAAGAAAGCAAAACAAAACAACAAAATAAAACATAAAGATCGAAACGAGAAAACCCAACACAAAAACCTAAGTCTAAAGAAAAGACCAAAAAGCGGAGGCGAAAGCGAAATGGGATTTGATTTTGAAACTTTGAATAAATTCAGACCTAACATCCACTCTGGTTCTGGCTCCGATAAAGACAAAACTAAAAGGCAAAAAAAAGATCGTCGGGATGGGGAACAAAATCGATTTTTGAAACAAGTTTCAAAACTCGATTCGGTTCCAATTCTGATTCCGACAGAACAAACCAAAGAAAAATAAAGTGTTGGAAAAGAAAGACTCCAAACTTTGTTTGACAAACAACCAAAGACAAAAACAAAAAAGGGGGACCCATTTTGACCAAGGCAAAAGATGGGGTGGTTATGCAAGGCATAATGCATAGCTCAATTTGTATTGACCATTCATATTCTATGCATTGGCTATCCCCTTCATTAGATTATCCTAACCCCATGAATAACCTATTTTTATTTCATGGTTACCATGAATTTTCTACTAGAGTAATTAACACACATAGGCTATCCCCTCCATTGGATTATCTAACCCCAATAATAACCTATGAAATCTTTATGACTCAACCTTACAAATAACTTCATATACTAAAGTGTATCTCAACAATAAACAATTCACATCAAAAGTATATTCTGATCAATAAATGACCTCATCTCAAAGGCATGATCTCAACATTTAATGACCTCAATCAAAAATGATATTTCCATTATTAAAGGACTCCATATAAAAGTACAAAATCACCAATAAATCGTCTCTATTTGAAAGTATAATCAACAATAAAATGATCAATCGAATCATATAGGTTATCCTCAGCCTATTTGCTTCAAATAGTAATTAAATATTAACCCTATAAAATAGGTTATTTCGATCTTGGGGTTTCCATCAAAATAATCTAATGATTCAAAGTGATCACAAATAAACATAAGACTTCTATATTCAGTATTCATGTACTCACAATTTTCACTAAATTTGTATATTATCTGAGGACATTATCAAATTGCGAGGGGTTAGTGCATCTACACCCATAGTTCCTCTAACAATATGGTTTTGGGTGAGCAATACGTGAGTCCTCTTTTAGATTTCCGTGATTAGGAATAGACTCTAATTCAAAATAGCATAACTAGTAAGTACAAATCTCAACCCTATTGTTGAATATTGATATATAACCCTCAAATTTATACCCTATACTAGGGATAATATTCTCTTCCTATTTTCTAGAAGAAATAAGTAATTAGTCAAGTTAAGATTATCCATCAAGGTTTACATAACATCGAAATTGATGACATTTCCACTAAGTAGTTCAAAGCAACTCTATAACCCAACTTCACAAATTAAAATTCTACTATATACTCTCTAGCCTAATATAATATTTAATACCAATTTAAACACCCAATCCTTAATATGGAGTATATACATAGACTCAATCAATAGAGATTTCTAGACTAGATTCATCAAGAATATTTTACTTCCACATAAAGAAGAGAATAACCTATCCATTATAACAATGAAACATATTTTCCAACAAGGCATTCAAAAACACACAATCTTTTCAAATTCATACAAAACATAAAAGAGCATAAATTAGCATGCCTGTTTAGGCAAAGCTCCAATTGATCAAATTGGATTCCTAGCTCGGCCTTCCCAAATCAACAAACTATTTCCAACTATCTTGACTCAACAAAAAGAATAAAAGGTGGCAGCTAAAATCATTGCACAGTAAACACATGCACAACCAGATTTCACAATGAGGAATAAGTCGCCCATTCAAATGGACAACAAGAATAACAATAAAAAATGCAAGGTTAATGTCTTCTATAGGTCGACTCAATTTGGCCAGTTTCTCATTTGACCATTTCATATATTTCAGTTTGCTTCATAAGTTGGAATTCATATTGTGGATTAGACTTCTAAATAGTTCAAACTATTCATAAGTTGGTGCCACCAAAACATCACACACCCTATCATTTGGGTTTCTTTTTGCTAAAGACCAGGTATATGTATTTTGTACATTGCATATCCTCTTTGCTTTCATGCTTTGACTTAGTCTTGGAAAATTTAACTCTAATATTGGTTTGCTTTGGATTCTTAAGCTTTATCCCAACACTGACCATGTTTCATATTTCTCAGATTTTGAATACTTTAAACATTGTTTATAGCTTATGCGTTGCCTTTTAACTTGAGTGCCATTCCTTTTAAATCTGTCTTATATGTATATGTTGCATAATTCACAGTATATGTTATTTCATATATGAATGTTGCGCTACATATATGACTGGTGTTTTAAACATTCCAACGCTATTATGTGCTCAATAAATATCAGCACTTAACAAACATCATTATATTTTAATACACATATATATTATATGTATATATATATATATATATATATATATATATATATATATATATATAACTTAATATGTATATAGATATATATTCAACTTTATAAGCTCATTAAATACATTATTCGATATTCAAATACGTATATACATATTTTTATATTTCACAAAATATTAATGCATGCATATATACATATGTATATATTTTAATATACTCCTATGGGCATTTCCATTTATGTCGATACATACATGCATATTAATATGTATATACATATATTATATATATCATTGCCTCAATAATTAAACACATATATTTGCGATCATATCGACTGACATATATACACAAAGTGTATATATATAACTCATCGATTAAATATAAACATATAATGAAGAACCCACATAAAATAAGAGACTCAAACACATAACCCGAATCAAAACATTCACAGACAAGAAGTGAGTGTGTGAAAGCTCAATAGGTCTTATTAAGGGTTACCCGACTAAGCCCCTCTCTTTCAGAGGCTTGAACTTGTCCCTGCATTCAACTTAGCACATAATAGCAATAGTTAGCTGTTCACATGAAATCCACTTACATCATAAATCATTTGCATCATATAAAATTTGCATCAACAAAGCAATAGAATGTTCACATTGCAAAACATATTCCTTCATTGCATTTCATCAATATAAAAGTAATTACTCATTTAAAAGCAATAGCATCCTAATACCTATTTCAGTATTTCATAAACGTATTAAAGTCACAAATTGTATTTATGCTCATATTTACTTATGAAGGTGAAAGTAACTTGGTAACAATAAGATAGGGTGTAACATTTGGGGGTGCTAATGATTTTCTTCACATGCTTCCAAATGTTTATAGACCTTGAGGGGACACATTTATGCATAGAGCATTGATGAAAATAAAGGCTAGGTATGCATGCTCTCTATAGTGTACCCATGTTGGATAATAAAATTTATTACAATTTTTGTGCTTTCCTATATGGGTATTAAGGACCCAATGGTATCCATTTTTTAGGAGTTAGTTCTAAGTTCCAATAGATAGAGAAGAATACTAAAAACTTCTTTGTAATAGATTTGTTATTCTTTGAAGTGTAAATGTAAGTTTAGGCCTCGTAATCAATAAAAACATTGATATTTTACCTCCTTTTATAGTTTTTATATTATGTTTTTTGGGTTTATGTTGTATTTTATGGGTTTTAGTCTCTTTTGGTTGGTTCCAAGTTGATTATAGACATCATATCCCTCTTGAAACTATATTCTCTCCATTTTTTACCTCTTAATAGTATTTAATAGAAGTTGTGTGATCCATTATCAGTTTTGAAGATTATCTTGTACTTTTAAGGGAAGTCAAAACTCAATTAAGTCTTGGTGCATCACCATCTTTCCCTTTTAGTTGTTTTCCTTCCCCCTTTTCTCTATGAATAATTAGAGTAGGAGTAGGCATTAGTTTTAATTTATGTTAATTTGGATCAACATCTACACTTAGGCTGAGAAAGGAATCAACCTTCTTTGGAGATTTGTTCTCAAGTTAAGAAGGTCCCACACTTGAGAGATCATTCATAATGTCTCTCTGAAATACTAAACTAGGTCTAGTAAGGGTGTGATTTCAAGTGATAACAATTACATTTATGCATTAACTATTCCCACTATGAACCAATAAGAAAAAATATAAATAACATTTTGAAAATTATTGAATAAGAAAATTAATTATAAACCATAGAATTGTTGATCATTTTTTAACTATATATGATGAATGGATAAATAAGTAAAAAAAATTGTATCTAATGAACACATTGCAAAAACTAATTAAAATGGTTTCATTTTCTATATTGTAAACACTTAAAATTCACGTTTACATCATTAATCCTACATCACATCTTCACTAATTAATTAAATCAAAATATTTAATTAATTAGTCCATATTTCTTCCAATAGTTAATTAAATATTTTTTACAAGTTAATAAATTAATTAAAAACCTCTTTCATCAATAATTAATTTTCATGACTAGCTAATTGAATAAACCATATTGATTTATTAGATTAAATTAACATTATTTACTTATTTAATTGATTAATTAATTATTAAATGAACCTTATTTATTTAATTAACTAATTAATTAATAAAATGAACCTTATTTATGTAACTAATTAAGCTAATTCAATTCTAATTTTTAAAAACCTAAATCACTTTTATATCTTTTAGTCCTCACCATCCATTGTTTAAGGAATATTTACACCCTCTAATCTCACACATGTGTGAGATCTTCCACTTTTCATTATCATACAAATCCTCACATTCTCTCACATGTGTAATACCTTTCACTTGTCTTTTCCACACACATTCCCACATTCTCTTACATGTGCGATTCTTCTAATTGTCACCCTCAACCTCTTATCTTCTTTCACATGTGTGAATTCTTAGCATCAATCCTAGATCCTAAATAAATCTCCACCCTTCATTCTCACACTTGTGAGAGCTTAAAATTATCATCCTCAACTCACCATCTCCCTCTACTTGTCACATTAAGAAATTTCACAACCAACAATTTAATCTCCACCCTTGATATCCCAAATGAATCCCCACCCTCCATCTTCATGGATGGAGGTATATTTAACAAGCCTCCTCCAAAGGATAAGAAGAAGCAAAAATCACTTAAGTACTTTCCATCCATTTTGAGTGGTTTCTAAGCAAAAAGTAACATAAAAACAACCATTACAATCATCTATCAATCATTGGAGCAATCTCACACAATAATGAAGGTATAATCATTGCTTGATTTTTTAATTGTTTATATTTTTTATTTCAATTTATGCTCTAGTAAAAGATGTACATGTTGTTTTTATATTGAGTGATTGTTTTGTATGCTTTTACTTTATTTTAATCTAAATTTCACCATCATATTTTTTTCATGCCCTAAGAGACTCATGTCCCCATTAATTATCATTTTGGAGTGGTTAGAAGTTTCCTTTTCTTAGGTTCTTTATATTTTTAGGTATGCTTAGAACTTTATTGTCTACACTTTATGTTTGAGAATCTGTATTTATACTTTAACATCCTCATCAAACATATCAATGTCTTTGTCTAACTATTTTTCTTTTGCAAGTGAAATGTTTGTGCCCTTGTTTGAAGTGTCTATAGTTTGAATTTCTTTAACATTTGCATGTTCTCACTTAGTGGCTCATTAAATAATTTTTTGTGAATATATTTCCTCTTTTGGGGGAGGGGTTATTCAAAATATTTCATGTGCTAATTATTTTTCTTGCAAGAGGACCAGTGCACCAAGGTAAAAATCTATGCAAATAGGGTCAGAAAGGGTCTACAATGGCAAAGCAATGGCAGGGTAATGATAGGTTTACAATAAGTGTCAGAGATAGTGGTCCTTGACATCATATATTTGGACGGCCTAATTGGAAGCCTCTCAGATTGGGGAGGCAATTGGACACATGTAGTCATCTGGTTTTTGATTCAGGTGTGAACGCTTTCATCGCAACATATGATAGGCATAACCCATTGGGAAATAGTGGTGGGGATGTTGGGGGAGGTCCAGTCATTCCAAAGGTGAAAGCCAGTTTTGGAGGAGAGTCTTTACAAATATACCAAAATGAGGATTGTATGGAAGTATTTAAAGAATTTCTTCATGATCAGAAGGTGTTGTTTTGTCCTAGGCAGAAAATTAGGGCATTGTCTGAGCAATTTAGGTCAAATATGAGTCGTCAAAAGAGATATGTAAATCAGGCATCGTTTGAGTGGAGAATTGAAGACAAAGAAGGAAAACAGGGTTTTTAGAAACATGATTTTAACTATCAGGCTAGCAAGGGTTTCTTGACTAAAGAAGGAGGGTAGGGTCCACCACATCAAGATTCCAAGCAAAAATAACAAGCACATTGGGAGAAAGGTTGGTTTCACCATAATTCGCCTGGTCCATCAATGCAATATTTTCAATGTCATGCCTGATCTGCAAGATACAAGAGGTTTCCTAACAATCTGATATGAGAAGTTCAGAGCCCGTTTGACATTTTGGAAGATGGTAGTTAGCAGTCAGTCAGGACGGCTCCCCATGGCAATGGTGATGTTCTAAATAGTCATGTGAAAAACCCTAGTGAGTTGGCTGGTAGGAAATCACATAAAACTACACATAGCGTATCTAGGGTTTTCACTCTAAATGATGTGGAGCAGTGTATTCAGGCTCGGCGAGGAGCTTCCTTCAATCCAAAGAATTCGGATGCTTCTCATCCACAACCTAATGGTGTAGATCTTGGAGGTCAGAAAGTGGATGGACAAGAGAAAATTTCCACACCAAATCAGGGGAAAGGCATGAATGAGACACAAGCAGCTAACAAGTGGGTTCGAAAGAAAGCCAAGAGGAGAAATGCATATCAGAGATGGAGAAGGATGAAGCAAAGGGAAAAGAAAGAAATACCAATCGTAGTCTCTTTAGACCATAACCCTGAGAATGTAAAATGAAGGCCTATTCAAAGCATGTTTGTTAATCTTTTTCTCTAAGAGGAATTTTTGAATCCACAGGTGTCGAATTTGTGTTACACGACATTGGTTTGTAAGTTTTGGAACCTTAATTTAGATATACAAGAATTATAAGATTTTTTGTTTGGTGAATGGGTTGGGGTTAAAAAAAAATTCTACTTAGATAGGTCTAAGGGAATATTCATTATTATCTTTAAAGATAAGCCTTATAGAGATGCCATTTATAAAGTTAAATCTTGGATATATAATGGGTCTAGTATGTTTCTCCAACCATAGAGGCCAAATTTTAAGGCCTCTGATCTAGTAATTAATTTCATTCTATTTTGGATACAATTGCAAGGTCTGCCTCTAGAGTATAGGGCACTAAGCCTAATTGAGATCATGGCTAATCAGTTAGGTATTTTCTTGAAGCGTGATCCTTCGTCTATGAAAGAGCCATCTAAGGTGGTAAGGGTGTGTTTATTAATGGATACAACCAAGAATCTTCCTAAGCATCTGCACACAATTTCTAAATATGGTACATGGATTCAGGAAATATTAGTGGAGGATACAAGCTTTTTTAATGAGTGCCATATTATTGATCACTTAACAAGTGAATGTCCTTTTATGGGAAAGTCAAATGGGGTTGGGCCATCGCCTGTTAAGCAACCGATAGGTTCCAATTCTAATTAGGCTATCAACTCTGATCATGATATTTTGAATGTCATAAGGGTAGTAAATCAAGACCTTAATGCTGGTCAATTGGAGAGGTCATTGGTTAAAGGGGCTAGGCCATCGCGTGATAAGAAAATAATAGGTGCCAATTATATTTGGGTTGTCAAATCTGATAAGGTTATTTTAGATATTGTAAGGGTAGTGAATCAAGACCTTAATGCTGGTCATTTGGAGAAGTCATTGGTAAGATAGTTTAACCTATGTAGAAAGAAGGGTCAGCTTATTTCAGTTGTAAAAAAGGAATAGAGTCAGCTTCCTTTCTAGCCAAATTTCCAACAACGCAACATAGTTGTGAAACTTTCACCTAGTTTTCAGTCTTTATTCAAGAATGTACAAAGTCAGTTTCTTCATTTGTATGTTGCTCAGGAAATTATCCTTTCACAACAACATCTAGATGTTATTACAAGGAGATTGATGTTTGAAGGAACATCAGTGATTGCTTCTCCCTCGGATACATTGCAGATTTCTCACTCTCAACTTGAGGGAAAGGATGATTTAGTGTTGTTAGCTGAAAGGTGGTTGGTCTCGTTAGCCTCTAACATAATTGATGAAATTGGTGTTGAGGAAGGTATTCTTCCTTCTCTGTCAGTAGTGAAGTCTGGTGTGCATTTAAAGGAACTTAGTGAAGAGGAGGTTCTGAATGTAGATTCTTTTGAAGATTTTAATCTGGGTGAAGATGAATTTGATTATGGTCAAACTTTGTCTCTGTCACAAACTTCAGTGCAAGTGACTATTTCAAAGTCTCCAAAGAAGTGTGGTAGGAAGTCTAAGGTAGAAAAATTGCAGGAGGAGATCAATGCAGGGGTTCAGAAGACTATTACTCAATCCATGTCAAGATCTACACAAAAGAGACTAAGGATAGCCCGTTGCTCTCCTTGAGAACAATGGGGATCCTCACATGGAATATCAGGGGCATTAATTCTTCTGAAAAAAGAGCCCACATCAAGCATCAAATTGATGTTTGTGGGGCGCATGTTGTCATTTTACAAGAGACTAAAACTTATGTCCAAACTTTTGAAGATACTGTTAAAAAATGGTCCATGTGGGAATCCATACATTCTACAGCCCAGGGTGTATTGGGTGGTCTCATTACTTTATGGAATCCAAAGATGGTTTCCATTAGTTCACATTAGAATCACCCAAACTGGCAGTTATTAGAAGTGCCAAAATTTGACACGTAGTTCTTCTTGTTTAACATTTATGGTCCTTCAAGTACCATGGAGAAAAAACGATTGTGGGATGAAATTACAGTTGTCCTGCATTCTTTGGGAGATGCAAAAGTAATAATTGCAGGGATTTTAATGTGATCAGTAAGTTGCAAGACAAGGAGGAATCATTCCTCCTGCTAAAGTTATGGAGGATTTCAATAACTTCATTTTGACCAATGCATTAAAAGATGTCATACCACTTTCAGGGAAACTCACTTGGACAAATAGAAGACCCAATTTTTGTCAAATTACAGAGCACTTGGACAGATTTCTTGTTAACCCAAATTGTCTGTAATATGGTATGGAAGTTGAAATTCTACCATTCTCGGGCTCCGATCATTATGCGGTGGTAATGGATGTTGTATAAATTACACCGTCAAAGCCAAAATATTCATTCAAATTTGAGTCCATGTGGTTCAGACATCCCCATTTTGTGGATTTTCTACGTTCATGGTGGCAAGCTATTCCATATGAAGAAGGAACAAAAATGTATCAGTTTTGTAAGAAATTATTGTATGTCAAAAAGGAAATTCAAGTTTGGAATAAGGAGGTAAACATGAATATCTTCAGACAAAAGGAGTCTATACAAAAAGAGTTATCAGAAGTTCATAATTTAATTATTTGTAATGGGATGGATGCTAGCTCGTATGAGAGGTAGAGTAGTATTCAAGTGAAGTGGGAAGAACTATGTGCTAGAGAAGAAATTTATTAGTGGCAGAAATCCCTTGAGCTGTGGCTCAAGGAAGGTGAAAAAAATACAAAGTTTTTTCACATGTCAACAAAAATTAAGAAGGCCATAAAGTCTATCTTTTTAGTTAAGAAAGTCTCTATAGGTAAATGGCTGACTAATAAAGAGGACATTCAGAGAGAAGGTGTGGATTTCTATACCAATTTATTGTCAGCTCCAACTCATAAGACTACTTAGGCATTGAAAGATGAGAAGGATATCTTAGAAGCGATCCCTAGGTTAATTGGCAGGGAAGATAATGATAAAATTCTTAAACCATTTTCCCTGGAAGAAGTTAAGCAAGTGGTTTTTTCTATGGCTTCTAAAAAATCTTCGGGTCTTGATGGATTCATAGGTATATTTTACCAAAAATGTTGGGATTTCATTTGTTTTGATCTTCTATGGTATTTAGAAGAATCAAGAAGGATGGGGACGATGTTTAAAAAATTTAATATTATAAATAATGCTATTTTCCCCAAGGTAAAAGATCCAGAGTCTTTTGGGGATTTTAGGCCAATATCGTTGTGCAATACAATATACAAGATTTTTACTAAAGCCATTTACCTGAGGTTGTAGCCTATTATTTCCAAAATTATTTCATGTGAACAAGGAGGTTTTTTTCCTAGAAGGGAAACTTTTGAGGGGGCTTTGGTTTCCCATGAAACTCTTCATTCTATTCATTCTTCACATATATCATCTTTTGTTGTGAAGCTTGACATGATGAAGGCTTATGACAGGGTGGACTGAGATTTTTTAAATAAAGTCTTAGCTAAGTTTGGATTCAATAGTAAGTGGCGACATTGGATAAGATCATGTTTAGCGGGAGCCAAGTTTTTAGTAATCATCAATGGTTCTCCCTCTGGTTATTTTAGTGCCTCTCAGGGTGTTTGGCAAGGTGATCCATTGCCACCCTTCTTATTCATTATTATGGCTGAAGCTTTGAGTAGGTTTATTTCAAAGTCTGAAAGGGAAGGCCTTTGGCAAGGAATAACTATTCCTTCTACTGGTATCATGTTTCTTCTACTGGTATCATGGAAACACATTCTTTATTTGTTGATGACACTTTACTTTTTAGTCTTGCTACTCTCCCTGCTGCCACTTTTGTTAAAAGGTTCTTGAAAAATACACATCAGCTTCTGGGCAGAAGGTTAATGAGGAAAAATAAAAAATATATGTTTTCAACGAGAAGGAGAAGGTATCTCATAAAATTATAAAAGTTTTGGGATTTCAACCTACTAATTTGCCTTGTAAATATCCGAGAATACCATTTTTATGGGTCTATCAAGAGCTGCATACTAGAATAAAGTAACTAAAAGATTGAAATCAGTTATCCTTATGTGGAAAGCTATATGGCTTGCTTTATCGGGTAGAATTCTCCTTGTCAAAATACTCCTAGATTCTATTCATAATTGTTTCTTAGTTGTTTTAAATGCACCTCAAGCTGTCATTCTGGAGATAGAAAAAATAATCAAGTCTTTCATTTGGAAAGGTAACATGGATGATCAAAAGAAAATCTCTCTTATTTCACTAGATTCTATGGTGAAAGACAAATCTCATGGGGGGGTAGGTATTCATAATTTGTTTATCCGTAATAAAGCATTTGGGGTGAAGTTTGTTTGGTAGTTATTTGCTAAGCCCGAGGCTAGATGGTGTAAGATCATGCAGGAAAAATACCAGGATTCACCATGCTCATCGAGGATTCTTATAGTTCTTAATCCTCCATGGGGTTCAGCAATGTGGAATTTTCTCATTTCATGTAGGAATGTAATTACTGATTATGTTACTTGGGAAGTTCACAATGGACAGTCGGTGAAATTTTGGGCTGACTCGTGGAATGGATACCCTCCTTTGTAGAATGTACCAGAATTGTAAGAGGTAAGGTATATTTTAATTGATTCTTGGGGTGTTTATCTTTCCAGTTATGTTCAGGGTGTGGATGATCTCATAGGGAGTGTCCAATGGAAGGATAATACAACCCCTGTTGTGTTGTCTAATCAACAATTCCAGCCTTTATTTGATATTATAAAACATAGAGTTGTATTTTTTATGGGAAATGTGGACAAAGTAGTCTGGGCGTCAGCCAAAAATGGTTCTTATTATGTGAAGTTGGGTTATAAAGCCTTAGTGTAAATAGAAGACAATAGTGTGCCTAAAAGAGCATTCTCCTTTTGTTGGAAAGATAATACTCTACCTAAAGTGGGTAGTTTCTCATGGCTTTCCCTAACGAAAAGAATCCTAATGAGTGAAAGACTGACTCAAATGAAAATTGCAAAGTCATTGAAGTGTCATTTGTGTCATTCTGAGTTGGAAATGGTAGGTCATTTATTTGTGCGATGTTCCTTTGCTCAGGCATGTTGGGAATGCGTCAAGAATAAATTGGACTTAGCTCTACCGTTACCAAAGACATTGTGGGACCTCTTTCAAAGTTGGCCCATCTTGTATAAATCTACATTTTTTGTTTGCATCTGGTGGGTTATTCCATCCATAGTGGTGTGGAATATCTGGTGGGAAAAAAATCTCCGCATCTTTAGGCAAACAATTTCATTAGAGCAGGTGGTGACTATTAAGATTGGAAAGGCAATTTCAGAAGTGGTGAATGCTTATGTTATGAGACACAAGAGTGTAGGATCTGGGTTTAATAGCTGGGATGCTTTCATCTTGAAGGGGTGGAAAAACATTGTGTTTCCATTTCTAGGAAGTCTACACAAACCCATAGAAAAAAGTAGATAGAGCATCAGTAAAATGGAACCCCCCGCAAGATGATTTAATTAAATTGAACTTTGATGGTGATTCTAGGGGAAATCCGGGTTTGTCAGGGGCTGGTGTATGCCTAAGGGATAATTGTGGGTCTGTTATTGTGCTTGTTTCTTCTCATCTCTCATGGGGGATGAATAATATAGCAGAAGCTAAAGAAATTATCTTGGGTCTTGAGGAGGCTTTAAGGAGAGGAATTTCCAAGATTCACATTGAAGGAGATTCAATAGTAATTTTCAATGCATGTAAAAGAAGAAACATTCATAATAGAGAGTTGAAGTATGTCTTACAAAACATTTGGAGATTATTGGACAAATTTTGAAGTTTTGTAATTACTCACATGTATAGAGAAGGGAATAAGTTAGCGGATTGTTTGGAAAATTTGGGTTGTGATTCGATTGAATTGAAGATTGATAATAAATTGGATCAGCTTATCCCATACCCATAGCTGTTGAGGTTGATAAGATAGGAGGCGTGTGAGGCTATAGAGTAAAATAAGTATTGTTGAGTCAGCTGGAGAAGTTAAGTAAGGGTGAGTCAAAAGGGTAAGCAAGGCAGTGTAAGTGTAGTGTTGGTGTGTCAATAGTGGTATGATGACTAGGAAATCTATGACGTTAGGGTGGATTATTGATAGGTATATTCTATACCACCTGATGATGTTGGCAATATACCAATTTGATCACATCAATTCATTACAGTTAGTCACCTTGTTGCTAGTTCGATGGACCTTGGAGCCCATGAATCACAGTAATTCCCGAATGCTCTGGAGGTGACATAAGTTCTTCATCAAGTGGGAGCTTTTTGGAAACATGTGCCTCAATATTCTGACCTGAACCTCCTAAAAGAGAAAAATTGGTGAGACACCTAGGATGTCTTTCCGACTGGCAATTTATCTCTAAAGGCTTGAAGTGGTTAGATCAGTGAGACATGTGCTCGCTCTTGCCGATGATAGATATCGGTGTGACCTGAATTATTGATGTGAGTTTTCTAACTCATGTCGATGCTATAAGTCTAGCCGAGAAGTTCCATTGGGGAGAGTCTTATCGATCTCAATAGCATCAAGGAAACATTAGCCTTCAGTTGGAACTGAGAATGCTATACCAATTTTGGTGGTTTTGCCGATGGCTATTGAACGTCGATGTAACCTGAAGATGTTCAATGAGACATGTGGTTGGTCTCACCAATGGTAGCTGTCAATGTGACTTGAGTTATCAATGTGAGTTTTCTAACTCATGTCGATGCAAGAAGTTTGGCCGAGAAGTTCCATCGGGGAGAGTCTTACCGATCTCAATGGCATCGGGGTAACATTGGCCTTCGATGGGACCTGAGAATGTTATACCACTTTTGATGGTCTTGTCGATGGCTATTAAATGTTGGTGTGACTCTTGCCGATGCAATTTGGTTCTATAGGTTTAGAGTGATCGAATCAATGTGACAAGTGACTGATCTTGCTGAAGCGAATATGAAGGAAGTCATCAGCATGACCTTCAACTATCGATGCGAGTTCTCTATCTCTCATCGATGTTTGAAGTCTGGCCAAGAAGTTCCATCGGGGAGAGTCTCACCGATTTTAGTGGCATCAGGGTAACATTGGCCTTCGGTTGGAGCAGAGAATGTTATACTGCTTTCGGTGGTCTTGTCGATGGCTATTGAACGTTGGTGTGAATCTTTCCGATGCAGTTTGTTTCTAAAGATTCAGAGTGATCGGATTGGTGTGACAAGTTACTGATCTTGCCAAAGCAAATTTGAAGGGAAGTCATCGGTGTGACCTTCAAATATCGGTGCGAGTTCTCTATCTCTCATTGAAGTTAGAAGTCTGGCCGAGAATTTTCGTTGGGGAGAGTCTTACCGATCTTAGTGGAATTGGGGTAACATTGGCCTTCGGTTGGACCTGTGAATGTTATACTGCTGATGGCTATTCAACATCAGTGTGACTCTTGTCGATCCGAGGAAAGGTCATCCAGCTTGGGTCATCAGGGAGACATGGAAACTCGATGAGACACTTTGAACTTCTTTCGAAGCACATTGTTTTGTCGATGAGTCTGTTCTAGTTGAACATCGGTGTGACTCCTACCGATGAGGTGTTTCGAATTGCATTTGATCTAAAGGTCCTCGGGATGACTTGGGACCTCGGTGAAACATGTCAGACTATCTTCGATGCTTGCTGTCTTGTCAATAAGGCTGTTTGGTTGACATTGGGGAGACTCTTGGTGATGCTTATGGTCATAGTGGTTCTTTTGGGACATCGGGGAGACATGGAAATTCGATGAGACATTTTGAAATTATTCTGAAGCACATTGTTTTGATGATGAGTCTGTTCTAGTTGAACATCAGTGTGACTCCTTCCGATGAGGTGGTTTGAACTACATTTGATCTAAAGGTCAGTGAGATGACTTGGGACCTCGGTGAAACATTTTGGACTATCTTCAATGCTTGTGGTCTGGTCGATAATGCTATTTGGTTGACGTTGGGGAGACTCTTGCTGATGCTTATGGCCATGATGGTTCTTTTGGGACATCAAGGAGACATGGTAATTCAATGGGATATTTTGAGCTTCTTTTGAAGCACATTGTTTTGTTGATGAGTTTGTTCTAGTTGAACATCGGTGTGACTCCTACAGATGAGGTGGTTCAAACTACATTTGATCTAAAGGTCATCGAGGTGACTTGGAACCTCGGTGAAACATTTTGGACAATCTCTGATGGTTGCTGTCTGGCTAATAAGGCTATTTGGTTGACGTCGGGGAGACTCTTGCCGATGCTTATGGTCATTATGGTTCTTTTGGGACATTAGGGAGACATGGTAATTCGATGGGACATTTTGAACTTCTTCTGAAGCACATTGTTTTTTTGATGAATCTGTTCTAGTTGAACATTGGTGTGACTCCTGTCGATGAGGTGGTTCGAACTACATTTGATCTAAAGGTCATCGGGGTAACTTGGGACCTTGGTGAAACATTTTGGACTATCTCCGATGCTTGCTATCTGGCCGATAAGGTTGTTTGGTTGATGTCGGGGAGACTCTTGATGATGCTTATGGTCATGATGGTTCTTTTGGGACATCAGGGAGACAAGGTAATTCAATGGGACATTTTGAACTTCTTTTGAAGAACGTTGTTTTGCCGATGAGTCTGTTCTAGTTGAACATCGGTGTGACTCCTATCGATGAGGTGGTTTGAACTGCATTTGATCTAAAGGTCATCGAGATGACTTGGGACCTTGGTGAAACATTTTGGACTATATCTGATGCTTGTTGTCTGTTCGATAAGGTTGTTTGGTTGACTTCGGGGAGACTCTTGTCGATGCTTATGGTCATGATGGTTCTTTTGGGACATCGAGGAGACATGGTAATTCGATGGGAGATTTTGAACTTCTTTCAAAGCATGTTTTGCCAATGAGTTTGTTCTAGTTGAGCATTGGTGTGACTCCTGCTGATGAGGTGGTTTGAACTGCATTTGATCTAACGGTCACTAAGATGACTTGGGACCTCAGTGAAACATTTTGGACTATCTTTGATGCTTGTTTTCTGGTCGATAAGGCTGTTTGGTTGATGTTGGGGAGACTCTTGCCGATGCTTATGGTCATGATGGTTCTTTTGGGATATCGAGGAGACATGGTAATTCAATGGGACATTTTGAACTTCTTTGAAGCACATTGTTTTTCTGATGAGTCTGTTATAGTTGAACATCGATGTGACTCTTGCCGATGAGGTGATTTGAACCGCATTTGATCTAAAGGTCATCGGGATGACTTGGGACCTCGGTGAAACATTTTGGACTATCTCTGATGCTTGTTGTTTGGCCGATAAGGCTGTTTGGTTGATGTCGGGGAGACTCTTGCCGATGATTATGGTCATGATGGTTCTTTTGGGACATTGGGGAGACATGGTAATTCGATGGGACATTTTGAACTTCTTTCGAAGCACATTGTTTTGCTGATGAATTTGTTCTAGTTGAACATCGGTGTGACTCATGTCGATGAGGTGGTTTGAACTATATTTGATCTAAAGGTTATCAAGGTGACTTGGGACCTCAGTGAAATATTTTGGACTATCTTCGATGCTTGCTATCTAGAGGATAAGGCTGTTTGGTTGACATCGGGGAGACTCTGTTTGATGATTATGGTCGTGATGGTTCTTTTGGGACATCGGGAGACATGGTAATTGAATGGGACATTTTGAACTTCTTCTGAAGCACGTTGTTTTGCCAATGAGTTTGTTCTAGTTGAACATCGGTGTGACTCCTACTGATGAGGTGTTTCAAATTGCATTTGATCTAAAGGTCATCGAGATGCCTTGGGACCTCGGTGAAACATTTTGGACTGTCTTTGATGCTTGGTGTCTTGTTGACAAGGCTATTTGGTTGATGTTGGGGAGACTCTTACCGATGCTTATTGTCATGATGGTTCTTTTGGGACATCAAGGAGACATGGTACTTTGATGGGAAATTTTGATCTTCTTTCAAAGCACATTGTTTTTCCGATGAGTCTGTTCTAGTTGAGCATCAGTGCGACTCCTGCCGATGAGGTGTTTCGAACTGCATTTGATCTAAAGGTCATCGGGATGCCTTGGGACCTTGGTGAAACATTTCAGACTATCTCTGATGCTTTTTGTCTTGTCAATAAGGCTGTTTGGTTGATGTCGAGGAGACTCTTGCCAATGCTTATGGTCGTGATGGTTCTTATGGGAAATTGATGGGACTTTCCAGTTTCTCGTTGATAGTGTTGTCATGCAGATGGACTTGAAGATGGACCATGGTTGAACACCGCTGACTTGGTTGACCTGTTGAGGAGTTTCAAGTTAAAATCTTATTTTGTAATGTTATGAAAAAGGGTTTAGTTATAGAAATTGTAACGGGTTTGTATTTTGGTTATGTAATGGGGATATCTTTTGTCAATGTAAAGGGTTACTAAATGGGATTTGATACTCAAATGGTGATGGGTCTGTATGTTGGAAATGTCAGGGGGGCTACTTTTATAAAATGTAAAAGGGGTATGTTGTCTATTACAATAAAGAGGTCAATATTAGGGAAGAGTCAACCATGAAATAAAATTAGGAATCTTATGTACTTATTTGAGCTATAACCAAGGGTTTTCTTCCTGGTCCTTTCCTGCCAGTATGCTTGCCTGAAACAGGGTTTTGTAATATCTATATTTTAATATTAAAATAATTATAGTGGCTGGCCACTTTTGTTGAAAAAAAAATTATTTTTCTTGCAAGGATTCTTTCACTATTTAGTGCTTTTTCATGGTCCTTTCTTATAACTAGAGTTGTTTAACCTTGGGCAGATATTTGGTCTTGGAGGATACATTTTACTAACCATTACCTTGTGGGGCCATCATCTAAATTTTTTTGTAGGGGTTTTATCTTGTTATTTAAGTCTAACATGGTCTTGTACTTGCTTTGACATCTACACTTTGTGCTCAAGTGTCTTCGCATGCATATCAACATCTACAAGACCTATTTTAGTGTTTTCACATCTTTATAAATTTGGCCTATTTTTCGTCATCTAACACCATTCCTTGCATTTTCCCCCTTTATAGAAATTATTAGTATCAAATTTAAATATCTCTCTATCTTGTAGATTTATTTATGTTTTTCTTGTCTTCTTATTATTTTTTGTTGTAGGTGTTTTTATATCTATGCTCTATGTTTGATAATTTGTGATTTTATTTTAGCATCAACAATGGATACTTAAGTAGAAATAGGAATTATACTCAAAGATGGCATTGAGCGGGAATAGCAGTAGTGGCAGGGGTTTGATTTCTGCCTCTATAAATGATGAAGATTCAAAAGCGAATGACAAAGATGGTGATTGGGGGTCGGGTTCCTTTTGCCTTTCGGTGCCTCTGTGGTTTTGGTTTTCTAGGAGATGTGTGGTTTTCCTTTCCTCCCATCTGGTGTCGTGTGGGAGTTGGGTCAGGATTTCCTCTGGTGCGTATCACACTCTCCTTCTTCTGTTTAAGGGGCAGTTTGGTGTTGTTCTTGGTGTGGGTGGAGGATTTCTTTCTCTCCTCTTCATGGTTTGGCTACGTATGCCCTTTCTACCTGTTGTTCTTTTTTTCTACTTTCCTTGCAGTGGGTGAGGGTGTGCTTTGGGTTCTTTGAGGAGGATTGGTTGAATGATGGGCTTATTTTAGCTCCTATTCAGCGTAGTAGGAAGGCTTGGGTGCTCTTCATGCTGGCCTATTCTCTAACTTGTTTCTTCTTGGTCTTCCTTATCTCCTTCCTGTTGTTTGTTTGGTGGAAATATTTTGGGGGTTCTTTCTCTCAGAGTTTTTTTGTTGCTTTTGGTCTCCCTCTTATGGAGTGGTGGTGTCTCCCTTTGGTTGGTTATGTGGAGTTTTGGCCTATTTTTTGCTTTGATTGAAATGTTGGGGTAGCTGGGTGGTTTTTTTGCTTGGCCTTCTCCATGTTTCCTTCCTATTTAGGGTCCCCTTTTTCTCTTGGGGCCTATTTGCTTTTGGTCACTTTGGGGTTCAGTCTCTGCTCTTAGTGGTCTTTTGGCTTGCAATTCTATTTGCAGCTGTGTGTTGCCTCCTCCTAGTCTTCAAAGGAGTTATTTTCTAGGTTTCTCCTCTTGCTATTTTTTTATACCCAGCTGAGTTTTTTGTTGTTTGGTGTTTTTGTGGCCTTTTGGCTTGAATTTCTACTACCCTTCTTGAAAGAGGGTTGGGGCTTCATTGGCAGTGTTTGGAGTTGCAGATTTTTATTTGTATGAGTTGTCTTTTGAAGCTTATGAGATCTATCATCTCTTTTCTCAAACTCTAGTATCTGTCCATGCCAAAGGAGGTTGTGATTTCCCTTTCTATTAGACTCATTTATTTCTTCTAGGTTTTACAGTGGGGGTCTTCTATAGAGGTGAATATTGCTCCTTCTGAGGTGGAGACCTCTCCTTTAGAAGCAGAGTTGGTGGCTGTAGACTTTGTGGGAAGATCTCTTATTTACTGCTTGTTTCTATTGAGGTGGAACTTGTGTGTGCAGGAGAGTGTTGGAGTTGGTGGCAAGGGTTCTTATTTCTTCTTCTCCATTAGAGGGTATCCCTCTCCTATTGAGGAGGAGATTGGGTTGGCATTTTAGGTGAGATGGAGCTACAAGGAGGAAGATGGTTATCAATCTTTTGATGCTCTCTCTAACTTCCCTATTAAGGTGGGGAGTTTGGATTTACTGGTTCTTGTGCAACATAGGGGTTTAATGGTTTTTTCATTAGTATTTTGTCTATTATTCCTGGCTCAATTTTATTTTTTTCTAAGCAACTGGTTTATTGTAGCCTAGTTGATGCAAGCAGTGTCTTTGACCTTCTAAGTAGTGTATGCAACTTGATTTGATGTGAATATCTATGTATGGTTGCTACTGATGGGTTGCAATTAATTTGTTGATTATTTTCCTTCTAGCTTCTTACCTTGTAAAGGGTTTTAGGTTCCTACAAAACCTTCTTGTAATGGGTTTTTGGTCCCATCAAAACCTATTTTACAATAATAAAAAATAGTGGATACTTAAGAATTTATGTTAACATTAATTTTTTTTTCTAGCATCTACACTCTATTATGGAGCATTTGTATTTCATCTTTAATTAAATTCAATGTAGCTTCCTGAACCAGAAAAATTTGTGCAACTTACGGAGACTAGAACTTCTTGTTAGCAACACATACATTATAAGGAAAATTAGGATGGAGAATGGGATAGATTTTAGATCATCTCTCCAAAACTGGTCATGCTTCTAATCCTCATCTTAATATATTATCTTGAAAGAAACTCTGCTATCAATAATAATACATTATATGAACATCAACAATAATAATTCTTTGATAAGGCATGATATCCAACCATGAACTTCTTCAAATTCTTTAAATCTTCTCTTCTTTGATAAGGCATGAAATCCAAGCAATGTTAGCCCAAATTGAATGTAACAAAGATAACAAATGGCAAGGACTAACATAAATTTCAACTAATAATCATTGTTGACAATAACTACCAATAATCTCCATCAATGAAAACCAACAGTGTTGACATTAATGATAACAAAACAACCATTTGTGTTGACATCAATGACAACAACTTCCAATAATCTCCACCTTTGGAATTGATGGAAACACACTTCTCACTCTCCCCCTTTGAAATCAAGGACAAAGGGAAAAACACTTCTACACAAGCCATCATGAATTTTTCTATCTTTAGGAGAAAAGGGAAAAATGATCTTCTATTTAAGTAGTATCACATGCTCCCCCTTTGACTAGAAATACTTATTTTCTCACAAATATACAATAATTGCATAATTTATTTAGAAATCCCCCTTACTACCAGATCCCCCTGAAGGGTATCACCCATCAATCCAAGAGAAAGGATATGACATGAATTTTTCTCCCTGGAAAGATGCACCATCTATGCATCTAGTTGGAATAAGGAGGGGAAATGACCCCTAGCTTCTACCTCAAATATTAAAAGCTATCCTTTGAAAGATCCTTTATAAAGGTATGCAATATGATCCTTTGTAGGCACATACTCCATTTTGACTTCATGTTCTTCAACTTTCTCTCTCAGAAATTGGTACCAAATTGAGATGTGTTTAGTCCTTGAATGCATTACTTGATTCTTATAAATGTTAATAGCACTTGTATTATCACACAATATAGGAATAGGTTTATCAATCACCACCTTTACATCCTTGAAGGTCTACTTCATCCAAAGTACTTGAGTGCAGCAAAATGTTGCAACAGTATATTTTCCTTCTGTTATGGACAAGGACACCGAGTCTTGTTTTTTGTTGAACCATGAGACCAATCTGTCTCCCAAAAAGAATGCACTTCCACTTGTAATCCTCCATTCATCAACACAACCTATCAAATCAACATTAGTATAGAAACTTAGAGAGAAATTTTGATCCTTTTTATACGATAGGCCATAATCTAGAGTTCCCTTTCGTAGAGGAGGGGGACTAACTGCTTAGAACCCCAAGTCACGGGAGGGTCTAGAACAATAGGCTGCCCTAATCTACCTCAAGCTAACAAAGTTTTTTCAGGAGAGTTTAGAGTTTAGAGGATAAAAGGAAGAACAACTTGGTTGTTTCTATACTTTAACAAGCCTAAAGGTTTTAGGAAGTCAGGTGAGCAAGTTTCTAGGGTACGAACTATAACTTAGGCAACTCAATGTCAGAGGACTATAGTGCGGGACACAAACGATAGTGTAACACATTGGTGTCTTAGTGGGGCACTAGCATCTGTATGAACAAAAAGCGTAAAGTACAATAAAAAACTTATGGAGACTTACTAACAACGTAACTACGAATTGATAGACTTAATAACAAAAAAAAAGTAGCATAATGATAGTGTAACAAGAAGAATAATTTAACTAAATCTAACTACAAATTGACAAAGAAAGGTGGGGAAAGTGCACCTTCCTACCCACGAGTTGATATATTCAAGGTCTTCACTTGAAAAACAACCTACACACACAAGAACAAGAAAATGTTAGGGTTGTTTTTAGAGGACTACCATAGTCATTCCCTCACTTTGGTGTTTCTACCTCCATGGAAAACCAATATAGCAATGATTGGAGAAATGTGATAAAGAAAGATTGAAATAGAAATACCAAGTAATACATTGAACAACACTATGCTACGATATTAAAATGATAATGCAAGATGAAAGGAAGATGAAGTGATATCACCTTCAACCATGTGCACTCAAGGAAAATTGGAGAAGGAGTGAGCTTGTAAGCTTTCAAAGACCAATGTTGCTGCAACGAGGGGAGTGAGCCAACAAAATACCAACTTGCAGCTTCAATGGAGGTGGTAGAACTTGAGATTGTTGTGAGAAGAGTGAAGAAGACCAAAATGAAGTAAAAGAGATCAAGAGAGAGTGAAAGAATGGAAGAGATAGTCATTTGAAGGTGAAAAAGGAGGCAAAGGAGTCATTAAAAGTCAGTTCAAAGGGAAAGAGATGTTACACTTCACATCCAATGGAGGAGTGTAATGCCTTTGTAGATTCCAAAGGCGTGAATTCTATTAGGACAATAGCGCGTCTCATAGATGTCCACACAGTACACTAGCATCCAAAATAGAATATCCCCCACCAACATGAAAATAGGTTGCCAAGTGGATGGAAAATGGATGAAGAGTGTGGGATTGCATTATTGGACTTAATTCTCTAAGGTAGGAGGTAACGTAAATGGGGAATTTGTAAGGTGTGCAAATTTATACCATTATATTTTGTCCCCACTTTAGCAAGCATAAATGTTAGTAAATGCATAGTAAATTAGAGAGAAACCTGAGGAATGCATACCTGAACCATCGAGGAAGCAGACCAAAATTTGGAAAACTCAGGTGTAGGAGAGAGATGGATCCATAGGTACTTGATCCTAAGGAGATTTGAATAAATATGTCACAAGCCCTCAGACCTACGAAAGGTGAATAAAAGGCTTTGTACGTGCTTGGTGCTACAAAGGAGATGCCATAGCTACTTGGTCCTAAGGGAGGCCAGATGTGGAAGGCTCCATAGAGTTTGATAGGCCCTTATAGGTGCTCGGTCATGTAAGGAAAGATTGAGGTGCTCATTCATCCAAGATGAATTGAAAAAGAAGCTTCACAGGTGCTCGATCTTGCAAAAAAACATGTTAATGTGTAGAAAAAACATGTTAGAGAAAATCCACGTAGGCAAACAAATAGTCATACAGAAAGTCAACAATTAAAGGATAAGATTTCAAAGGGGTCCCTTAGGAACCCTTCAAAAGAAATGGGTCTGCTCAAGGGACGTTCTATTTGAAAGGTGATGATTTTTTTGCAAACAATTCTAGTGTCAAGGAGTCCTTCTAAAAAATCTCTTTCATCAAGGAATTCAAAATAAAGAATACTCCCTCACAAGGGAAAGTTTTTAGACTTCATAAAAAAAATTATTCCCTTTTCGAAGGAAATTTTTCAGATTCTTTCTCTACGAATCTATTTCGAAAGAAAAATTCCACTAGGAGTCCTTATTGAGGAATACGATTTTTTGAAAAATAAGGGATTTTCAATGAGGGACTTGTTGGCCACTGAATACACCTTTTTGAAAATCAATGTAGTATGATAGCCCCCTTTAGGATAGTGCATGTTGAACATAAAGGCATGTGATATCCTAAGGAGAGAGAAGAGAGTGATGTGGTTTCCCTTGATACATGATGGGATGTAATCATGGAAATGTTGTCACAAATGCAAGGGACAACACATAGGCACCACAACATCATGAAACAAGCAAATAAGAGAGAAAGATGAAAAATAAAGATAAATAAATCAAGAGACATGGGGATCTGATATTTTGGGGTCAGAATTGCTCATGAATATAGATAAATAGATATAATATAATAATATATATGAACTGCCATCAATCCCCTACTATATCAAATCATGAAGAAGAGTACGTGAAAGCAAAAAAAATAATTGGGTCAACATGGAAGGGAAGCCTAAATTCCCCCAACACTTTTCATCATCCCCAATTGTCGAAAATCAAGGCACAACAAATAGAATAACGATGTAACAAATAAAAAAAGTTTATAACACAAAACACTCCTATATCCAAGCACCTACAAGGGTGAGAAGGGTCCTCTAGGAACACACAAAAAAAGCACGAGGGAAACACAACACACACACAAATCTAATCTATAGACAAAGAAGAGGTGCTCTCCTAGTCCTTATCAACCAGGAGGTTGTCGTTATCCCAATCTAGATCATTATAGGGAGAGGACACATGAGCCCGCAAGGGTGAGATAGCAAGGGGAGCACCCTACAACTCTTCTGCAACAAGAGCTAAGGAAGAGGGCCATTTAAGGTCTTCTTCAATCAACTCCTATGAGGTAAATGTCATTGATTTTGCAATTTCTTTGACAAAATCGGGACATCATCCATTAAATTGAACATTCACTTGACGGGAGTGCCATGCGTCAATTGGGAGAGCAAAGAAGGAGGCACCTGAGATCCACTACCAACCTCACCAAAAGATGAGTGTAGTGATAAACTCAGGGGACGTCAGGGTAGCCTCCATCACTAGGATGACACAAGCCAAAGTAAAACCAACTTCTGAAGAAGGCAGCCCCTTCTTCTAACCCCATTAGAAGTACGGTCATCCTCAAAATTCTGCTTCATCGGAGGATGTGGAACCCCCATGGAAGAAGCAAAAGGAAAGGAAGCAAGGGAAAGCTCCAGTAGATACCATTGATGTGTTCAACATATCCATGGGCTTAGGAAAAGGTGGGATGTCTAGAAGGGACATCAAGAGAGGAGGCTCTACCAAGGGAGTGATGAAAACTTGCACCCTTTTAGGGTGAGGGTCATCCATCCTTGTTGGGGGAGCCGAAAGAAATATCAAGGTGATGAGAACTGAAGTAGAATGGGAAAAAGAGGAGGTCACAATAGGAGACACCAAAATAGGAGTTGTCGACTCCCATTTCACCTTCTACAAGGTAGCCTTTTTAGAAGCTAGAGCCTTCCTCTGACGCTTACGCTCACATTTAAAGTGGTTTATTCAGTTTTGAGAGTTGGAAACTACAACTTGAGGAGGATTAGGAGGCTTCTGTTCTACCATGGGAGTGTCCATCATAGCTATTTCCAATAGAGGGAGTGACTCTTAGACAAAGATAGGAGGAAGAGATGTGAGAATAGAGGCAATAACCAACAGAGATGAAGACTCAAGTGCCTCAGTGGTGGGCCTTTTCCCATCCACTACCTTGGGGTAGGAGGCCATAGAGGCTGAGATGTAGAGGTGACTCCATGAGGACCCTTCCACTTACCATAAATAATGGGCCAAGGCACCATGGGTAAAACAAGAAGGTCAAAAACGTGACACTTGGCCTTCTACCAAGGAAGTGCCATTGTAATCCCTATGAGACGCATGGAGGTGGAAGCCAAAGGTGTCATAGCAAGGCGAGAGGTGGAAGCAAAATAAATAGTAGAAGAAGAGGAAGGCTCCCGAGTGCGAGTAGACTTTCCCTTCTCCTTTTGAGAGGAAGAAGAGGCAGTCTGATGCTGCGGTATCATATAATCCTTAACTGAAATAGCATAAGGGGAAGGATGATAGGTCACTTTTAGTGCTATGCCCACATTCTTGTATTTTACATAAGTGTGATACAATAGGTCCATCCTTGGAGGAAGTAGAGCAATAGGGGTAGGGAAAAAGTGATCTAAATAAATAGGCCCCATGCGACATGAGGGGTTTCTACCTAGTGTCATGCACAATGTGCATTGAGCCCTCATGAGAGAATTTCAAACATTTATGGATCATCGAAGTGAATACATTCATGGAAACTAGCCAAGGAATGCATAGCTTCACTTTGAACAAGTCAAACTTTGAGATAATGTCAAAGGTAGCATTCACAACCCTAGGTACCACTAGGATGAAAAGAGTTATAGAACCATACAAAGTGAGAGAGAGATCATTATGGGTATGTACCTATGGTTTTCATTTTTCATACTCCTCCCTTTGTAGAGAGTTTAGCAAAAGAGTCTCCTCTATAATAATGTTCATGTGACTCGTAGGATCCACAAGGACTCCTATCACAATGTTTCCATTGACATGAGCGAGAACATATAGAGGAGAGGGCTTCCTATTCATGGGTAGATCTTATGATGTAAAAATTATATCTGGTGAACTAGTCATAGGTTGACAAGGAGGAATGTGAGTAGACGAAACCATGTTTACATATTGTGAGGCCTCGAGGGAAGCACCATAAGGGTCAATGAGCAAATTTGTAGAGAGATGAAAATATATTTATATAAATCTACAATTCACTATTTTCCTTAGCCATAGACTTGTTTGTATTCTACTTTTTACCATCAAGGTGAATAGTTCCTTCATCGATACAATCTTGTATCTCATGATGCAGGCACATACAACGTTCGGTATCATTCCCATGGATGCGATGGTATTGGAAAAATGTATTTCCATCATATCAGTCGGGGTAAGGTTCTATAAGAGGTTGAGGATCTTTCAAGGTTATAACCTTATCCTTTAACCGTTTCTTCAAAATAAAAGAATAAAATTTAGACAACTTTGTGAACTGTCTATTGCGCTTGAGGCCCTTATCACTAGACGTGATGACTACATTCACAATAGATTGCCTTTGCCTAAAATTGACACAGTAGACCTTCCCTCTGGATGAGAGCACAAGGAAGATCCCCCAAACTGAACAACCTTCTACTGATATTCCCTCAACGTCATGCATATATGCGTGAAAGAAGGATACTTCATTAAGGCAAACTTCTCTTACCAAGGAGTCTGCAGATTGCCGATGAACACCTTCTGCACATCTGAGTTGGGTAGCGAGTAAGAAATATGTGAAAAGAGGCTTGATATCGAGCAATGAAATTGGTAATCTTCTCATGCTCTCCCTGCTTACATCGGACGAGGTCCAAAAAGGCCATCTTTGGTCCAATGTTAGCTTGGAACTATTGGAGAAACTAAATAACAAGCTGATCAAACGAGAACATGGAGTTGTCCAAAAAGGAACAATACTACTCTAGTGTTGTGTCCTAGAGAGATTGAGGAAATAATTTGGCCATCAAGGCATCATGGTGAAATAATTCTGTACACATTGCATTGAAGGCTGACATGTGTGTTTGTAGGTCTCCTTCACCACTGTATTTCTCAAATTTAGGAATCTCCATCCCTTAGGGAAAGGGAGTATTTAGAATCACCACTAACAAAGGACTATGTTAGAAGAAATGTTGGAAGATGGGTTGGGAAGAGGCTTGGGATAGGCACACCAATTGATTTTGCATTTGACCCATATTTTGTATAAAAGCATTCAGAATAGGGTCAGATGATGAAATAGGACTAGTGGAGCTTCCATCAGAACCACTGTTGGAGCCACTGCCATGACTGCTAGACATACGAGACCCACCTGCCCCCATTCTACTAGAGATCTCACCACTAAAACCAACATTCCCCCCAAGAAGGATGTTAGATCCTAGGGGTATTTTGCTTGCTTAGATAGTAGGGGCAGTTTAGGAGTAGAGACATTGACAAAAGGGCCTATCTCAGTGTTTCATATTGATGTCGTGGGCATTGAGATGCCAATCTATCTCTCATAGAATCAAGCATAGCTCCTTGGGTAACAACTAACCTAGTGTTTTATGAGGGGACATATGCTTTTGTTAAGTCGGTAAGGCCACAGAGAAACTCTATGCCTGTCTGATCCTTTTCTAGCATACATCTTATTTCATCAACTTCTCTAGCGGCTCTAGTCATGTTTTTATCCTACCCAAATGATTCCCAAGATCTAAAAGCCTCCTATCCAAAGCAAGGAGGTTCTCTATGGGAATAGTAAAATTTTCATCCTCATTCAAAGGTGGGGCTATAGGGGAAATAGGAGGGGTAGGAACATGAGTGGTTTCATCGAAGAAACTCATCTTAGCCCCCGACACCATCTCCTGAGAAGTGTAACCAGTAGTGACCTTTGAGAAATCCATTTATAAGTGTTGTTGTCACACACTCCTAAAAATTCAATTGGAAGTTGTAGACTGAGCTGTGAAGCTCATAAAGTGTCACAACACATAAGCCCAAAACCTATACAAGACACAAGAGAAGGAATCCCAACACAAAGAAATATATATTACGAGGTTCACATCAGGTTCACGAAAATGTAGAGGGGGACCAATTGCTTTGGACCCCAGGTTACGACAGGGTCTATAACAATAGGCTACCTTGATCTACCTCAAGCTAACAAAATTGTTTCAGGAGACTTTAGAGTTTAGAGGCTGAAAGGAAGAACAACCAGGTTGCTGCTATCCTTTAACAAGCTCAAAGGCTTCAGGAAGTCAGGTGATCAATTTTCTAGAGTCTGGACTGTAACTTAGTGATGCAGAGTAGGGTGGAAACCTCTTAACAAACCCAATCCGATAAGGTTCAACCAATAATTCAACCCTTACAACTCCATCTCATTAACTTTTCACAATTTCATGCTAGGTTCCTTGTAGCACTCCAAAAGTTATTTTTCAGGAATATATTTTAGATAAGGCCATCTCTCCATAAGAGAAGGACCTTTTTAGATACCCATTATGCCACCATTCAACATATCAAAATATGACATAGGCTTATTTTGGAACATCCTTGTGAAAAATTGACTGGCTCTCTGGTTTTGGCCTCAATTAACCTCTTTTTCCAAAGAACCTACCCATAAATCACCCTCTCAACTGAAAAAAATCCACTCCAATCTTCTAGTCAAGCTCCAAAAGGATTAAATTCACAATTTCATTAATTGGAAGACCTACAAACTCACCAAACACAAAACCCTCACTTTATGCTGATTCCAAGGGGGTTTATTGGAAGTCAACACTCCAGGTCTCTAGAAAATCTACCAATTCCTTAGACACCTAAAAATAAGGATGTACATGCTTCATAAACCATTACATAATCAACCACAACATCCTTTGATCAAAACCTAACATCTACACCTCCTTTTCACTTAAAAAAATGCAAAAAATCCAACTAGGGCATCACCATACACCCCTCAAAATGCCTCCCTTGCTCTTGAAATCATGCACACATTTCCACTACACCTAATTATTCCATTCCACTTAGTTACAATAGATTATAATGGGTGGAATGTCCTAGAACATCATTTTGTTACTTCAAACCCTTAAATTGACTGTACAGACCCACCTACTGTAAAAATGCGATAAAAGACTTAGATCTTTATGAAATTCAGTCAAAATGGAATCAAAACCTTTTTAATTCATTCCACCACAAATTTTAGTATCCTTTGGGACAATATAATCCTGTACGGACAAGTACAATAGTCTGCAATAGAAATATTCAATGAAACACATAAATTTAAGAGAAATCGAGGAATTTTTATTGTTTTCCTTTCATAAAACCTTCAACAACCTTCATCCATGGAGTTACCAACATATTTAAACCTTAACCACCCTATTACAATGGTTCTATCTACCCTTTGAATTCCCATGACCGTTGGGCTTCCTCAAACTTACTTTTTGTTGTATTTTTACATCATTTTGACAATATTGCAACATTCACAAAAAAAAACCCCTAAATGAATTAAGACACCAAATATGGTCTATTATGACCTTATTGAATGGAAAAATACCTAAAAAACCTACAAAATTACTACTTTACCCCTAATGCAAAAGATGGGCTTGGTTCCCCTACACCACTTAGGTAGCTCACTACCAGAGGACTATAGTGTGGGACACAGACGATAGAGCGACATGCTAGCATTTAAGCGAGGCGTTGGCATTTGTGTGGATAGAAAGCATAAAGTATAGTAAAAAATGAGACTTACTAATGACCTAACAAATATATTTTGATGTAATAATAGAAACAAAAAGGAACATAATGATAGCATAACAAGAAGAATACTTTAACTAAATCTAACTACGAGTTGAGAAAGAAGGGTGAGGAAAGTGCACTTTCCTACCCACGAGTTGATATCTTCAAGGTCTTCACTCAAAAAATATCCTACACACATAAGAATGAGAAAATGTTGGGGCTATGTTTAGAGGACTATCATAGTCAGTTCCCCACTTTGGTGTTTCCACCTCCACAAACAACCAATATAACAATGATTGGAGAAATGTGATAAAGAAAGATATTGAAATAGCAATACCAAGCAATACATTGAACAACAATATGCTATGATATTAAAATGATAATGCAAGATGAAAAGAATATGGAGTGATATCACCTTCAACCACATGCACTCAAGGAAAATGGGAGAAGGAGTGAGCTCACAAGCTTTCAAAGACCAACATTGCCACAACAACGAGGGGAGTGAGACAAAAATACCAACTTGCAGCTTCAATGGAGGTGGTAGAACTTGAGAATGTTGTGAGAAGAGTGTAGAAGACCAAAATGAAGCAAGAGAGATAAAGAGAGAGTGAAAGAATGGAAGAGATAGTCATTTGAAGGTGAAAATAGAGGAAAAGGAGCTATTCAAAGTCTATCCAAAGGGTAGGAGACATTACACTTTGCTTCCAATGGAGGAGTGTAATGCCTCTATAGATTCTAGAGGCGAGAATCCTGTTAGGATGACAATGTGATGCGCAAATGTCTGAGCACTGCGCTAGCATCCTAGACAAAATATCCCCCACTGACATGAAAGCATGTTGCCAAGTGGATGGAAAATGGATGAAGAGCGTGGGATTGGATTATCAAACTTAATTATTTAAGGTAGGGGGTAGTGTAAACAAGGAATTTGCAAGGGGTGAAAATTCATGCCATTACACCTTCAAGTATTTGAAATTTATTTTCACAACTTTCTCATGAGATTGCTTAGGATTGGCTTGGAATCAATATTTTAAACGTACTGAGATATGCAAAAATATTCATAATTGAACTTGTATATACACACTAATTGACACAAGTACCAAGCATATATAGACATCCAAAACCATCTAGCTTTTGAAACTGTACTTGAGGACCTTTATATCATAGTTGTATATATCCATAAGACAATATGGACAAGACATTCTTTCTTGAAGAATGTGGAACATTCCAACAAGCCTTCATCTTCTCCTCACCAAGCCAGAGTATGGGAAATTTTTTTGTTACTTGTAGCTTTTAATTCAAAAGGTGTAAGAAATTGAGACTTTAGATATAACACCTTCACATCTTGCTCAACGTATCTTCTAGTCCACAAGATAAAACCCTTTCTTGTAGAGAGAAGTGGACCATGACTTTGCCAAATTGTGAATGTCTTGGTAGACTTAATTTTTTTGGACTTTATATTTAAATGTGGTAAACCAAATTAGAATAATATCAATTAGAAAATGTGTACCAACCTTCACACATTATCAACTTCCATTGGAACACCAAACAAGGTCCATTTATGCACAATAGATCTGCACACTGTGTGATATGATTCAAATAATTCTTCATGCTGAAGTCTTCAACACCTTCTTCTTTTCAAGGGGAAAAAAGGTTCTACAAGTGGCATCTCTCCATGAGATAATAATTTATCTTAGTTTGTCTTGGAACCTTGTGTAGAGTGCACAAGAGGAGAATCATCCTTCTTCTCATGGTCTTCATTTTGGATCTTTTTATTTTCCCCCTTTTGTTGATTAAGGTATTCATCCTTTTTTTGATATCGAGTAGATGGATTCACAAAACCATTTATAAAATAGTTTTCCTTATGTCCCATATTATTTCACTTGTAGCACACAACATTGTTCTCTAGAACAGAGTTGTTCCTCTTCACTTTAGATCTGCACTCATCAACCTTGTGACCATAGTTGTTGTAGGCAAAGCAATATCCATGAAATAACATATTATTATTTATTTGAGGTAAGAAATAACTTCTTCCTATGTTGTTATTCCTTCTCTATATAACTCTATAATCAATAGCCTTATGCCCAAAAAATATTACAAGAAAAATAGAAACCTTGAAAGGATTGATTGAACCTATTAGGGGCATGTTGTTTTGTTGATGGAGTACTTATGAAACCTTTCTTCTTCGAGTTAGAACTAGATCCACCTTCTTTCTTTCCATTATGAATATTCCTTGTATCTTGAAAGGCATTATTCTGAGAGTCTTCAAGGAAAAATATCTCTTCTTTTGTTTTAGTCTTTTCATTTGGTTTTGAATTATCTAGACTAGACTTTTCTCCTTTGTCAATTTATTCATTTTCTCTTTTTAGGACATTCCTTAGAGCGATATTTTCTTCTTCAAGATTTAAACATTCAATAGTCTTGTGTTTAATTTTGATATTCAAGCAATCTTCAGTCGTCTTACCTTCTTCAACCTTTATTTTCAAATCAAAGATTACACCTTCTACCTCTTTTAGTCTAATTTAATATATTTTATCTTCTTTTACTTGATTTCTTAGTTTGTCAAATTATTCTTTTGATTTAGACCTCTTGCTTCATTTGGGTATTCCAATGTAGACTAGAATTTTCCTTCAATGTCAATCTCCTATTCATCTGAACTAAAGTACCAAACTTCAAGTTCCATAGATTCTAGATTCGAATAAAAAGAAAACACGTCTTTATTACTTAAGGAGCTTGAATCCTTACATATCTCAAGATTATACTTTCTATCAGTATTATTGAAAGCCATAAAGAGAGTTTCGTCATTTGAATCATTCTCCTCATCTCCAGTGGAACCACTACTCTCTTTGGAATAGAGACCCTTCTTGACCTTATCTCTTTTATTGATGTCATATGATTCTTTATAAAGCCATTTGGATGCAAAATGACCTATTCTTCTCACAAAGTTTTCTTCAACTTCATCAAGTTCATCAATTTGATCAGTAGCTTCATCTTCAATCTTTTTGTTAACTTTGAATGCAACTTCTTTCTTTGGAACATCTTGACCAAACTCTCTCATCTCAAAGGTATTAAGTACCAAACATTTCATCAACTGAATGTTGATCCAAATCTTTAGATTCTTCAATGGAAGATACTTTGTGACTATAAGATTTTGGGAGAGATCTCAAAACCTTCTTTACACTTTCACTTTCTTTTACTTCTCCACCAAGTCCAAAGATCCCAGAGACAATTTCTTGTACCTGGAGCATATAACTTGCAATGTCTTCATCTTTCGTCATCTGTAGAGTCTCAAATCTTCTCTTGAAGATCTACATATTGGATTGCTTCAATTTAGAATCTCCTTCATAGATGCTACTATTCTTCTCCCAAGAATCTTTGGTAGAACTAAAATTTATCACCTTCAATAATTTTGAATCAGCTAATCCACACAAAATAACATTCTTGAATTTAGAATTACATTCATATAATCTAATTTCAACTAGATATGTAATAGGAGTGGTAGAAGTATTATAACCACTTTTGAATGATTACCAAACATCAAACCCTAGAGAGTTTAGGTTTCCTTCCATTATTAATTTCCAATAGGATTAATTAGTCCCATCAAGCATAAGACCTTTGTATGAACCATCATGTGCCATCCTGGATCTTTAACTCAAGATGTTAAGCTTTTATAGAGGAACTTAGCTTTGATACCAATTTTTGAACAATTCTAGAGACTTAGGGGGGAATGAATCAATCTAGAAAAACCTGAACCCCTTCCAGAACTTGAAACTTTCAACACAACTCAAGCTCTTTTAGTAGATAAAGATAGAACTTTAAGCAGAGCAGTAATAAAGAAGAATATAACAATTTCAATATTTAACACCTTCAAGAAACTTTACCAATAAAAGGTATTGTAGTAATCATATCAATAACAAAGAGAAAGAGATAGATAACACACACATGCACAAAGAGACACCATATTTATATGGAAAACCCAATGAGGGAAAAACTATGGTGAGAGTTTACTCACAATATAAGGCTCACTACCAAAAGACTTGCAAGAAGGCTCACTGCCTTATAGAAAGATACAAAAAGGAATTGCTACACTGAAGTACCAATGAAATCAAGGTGCAAGATATAGAGGACTTGATGGGATTCACTAACTTAGAGTAGGATACAAAAGATATATATATAAGAGAATTACAAAGATTGCCAACACAACTCGTCTTTGTTGACTAAGGCGTTCAAGCATAATTTATCTTTCCTTTCACAATCTTTAGCACTACCTCTGCTAGATATTTAATACATCTCAATCACACACATTTTTTTCATTTGTACTCTACTACATTTTGTTGCATCTAGAATGATCTTGTATTTATAGCCATCACAAAACTTTGGTTCTTCAATTAGGTCAACCAAGAAGAGAATAAACAATAAATTCAATTGGTGGGCCACCAAATCATGATGCAATCCTATCCCAAGGATAAAGAGGATTAAAAAAAATATTAACAATTATTTCAATGTAATATAAAATTATTTACACACATGCGCACATCAACCTAAGTCGACATCAAAGAAACTTATGGATGAGACATTGGAGCACATAACCAGTCAACCCATAAACACTCTTTTAATTGAATTTACTTGATGTGGTCCTAAATAGGATAGTTTATGAACCAAATCTATTATGAAACACCTTCGATTGTTGGTGAAACCCCACAAGCACATGAACCAATAAAAGAAACAAGCCTTGTCAGTTAAATACCCACAAATAACCTAGAAATCCAGCTCAAGACATAATGCGACACCAAAGTGGCCAATTAGAAACATGTAGATCACATAGGGATGTTACTTGAACACCCAATATTACTTCCATACACTTATTTCATATTTTCATGCCATCAAAATTCATCACAAACCAAAAAGGTACAAAAAACTCTATTTAGGAAACACAAAATATGTAATCAGATGATGTAACATTTGTAGAAAAACTTGCGAACCACTTCAAAATATGAGATTGGAACTAAGACATTGCATAGATCTTGTGAACACATTCACCATGCCATAGGAGCAAAGAAATCAATGTAGAGAAGTACAAAGAATTTCCCATACCAATCGAGATAACTAGCACACTGCCAACCTTCTGCAATTAATAAGAACCTCGTCAGCAACATAGGTGACTTGAAAATACAGGAGTGCAACATACACAAAGCATTGGCATTGAATACCAAACTGCAAGACCAAAATTGCAACAATGGAGGAGTGTGGAGAATCCTCCCAGATAGACTTCAAGGCAACTTCCTGAACAAAAGACATTTGTGCAACTTGCAGAGACTATAACTTCCTTTTAGAAACACATATTATCAAGAACATCAAGAGAGAGCATGAGACAAACTATAGAGCATCTCTCCAAAATTATTCATACTTCTAATCCTCATCTTAATATATTATCAAGAAAACAATTTTGTTGTCAATAATAATGCATTATATGAACATGAACAATAATACTTCTTTGATAAGGCATGAAATCCAACCATGAAATTCTTCAACTTCTTCAACTCTTATGTTCTTTGATAAGGCATGACATCCAACCAATGCTAGCCTAAACTGAATGTAATAAAGACAACCAATGCCAAGGCCAAACATCAATTACAAATAACAATCAATGTTGACAACAACTGCCAACAATCTCCATCAATGACAACAATCAGTTTTGACATATGATAACAACACAACCATTAGTGTTGACATGAATGACAAAAACTGCCAACAATAGTAACCACATGTCAAATATAGACCATGAAATTAATAAATTATGCTCACAAGGGTGTTGTAGTAAAGATGATTACTCTTCTATAGAAGGTGGTCATGAATAAGACATAGAAGATAAGAGACATGTAGAGAGATTTTACCATTAATAGGTATTTTTTGATGAAGAGGATGAAGAGTATCATGTTCATGATATATATTTTTCTACAAATAATGTATAGTTAAGAAGTCTTAATGAAGATATTAGATCCTTGACTACAACAAAAATTACTTAGGTCAAGAGTGACTACAATGTAAGAAGCAAGAAGAATCATAAGAGAGGTCATGTATTATAAAATTCCAAAGATGTTTTCATAAAATAAGAGAAAAAGGAACAAAGTTCTCATCCCTCTATGCTAATTAATGCTAAGGATAAATAAAATGTCACCAAATAAAATCAGAATGCTAGGGTCCTATATTTCAAGAAAGGAGATTCAAATGGAAAAATATCCAACCCACCATGAATTACATGATAGTTGAGAAGGAATAAATCAAATGAGGTACTAATAAGCATATACCTCTTTCTCTTGTTGTTATAATTATTACTGACACACCATTGCCCGAGTATATTCCATTGGATATGACACACATATTGAGCCAAATAAAATTTTATGTGCCATTAATGGAAATAATGAGAATAATATAGAATAAGGATAGAAAATTTTCTCTAATTGGTGAGACCTCTATAGTTCATCTTGTTAAAAAAAACATATTAAAGAATAGATTAGAGAAGCTTAAGTGGCCAAGTAAAAAACATAGAATACAATGTGGAAAGACCTGAGGTATATATAGGAACTACATTGAACAAGTGTCCATTATGTCACATTGTCCATTAATAATAGACTTGTGATAAATCTAATAATATATTATTGAGCTTCTACAAATTTCATTCCTCTACAAGTTATGAATCAACTAGATCTTTAGATCAATGGGTCATTTGGTAAGTGCTTTGCAATGGAATTAAGAGAGGTCCTTATTATTGGAGTCATAAAAGATATTTACTTCAAATTAACTACATACCCAAAAAAGGGATAGAAAATGAATGCTTCTTCAACATTTTTCTTGTGTTCATATTTGAATTTGGTTCTCTAGGAGTTAAGACTGCTATGAGATGGTTGTCTCATGATCTGTTGGTTTCAAAATGTTTTGAGATCTGCAATAATTGGTTGGAATTTTAGGTTGTTTTGCCCACCCTTGGGGAGGTTATGGTGATTGGGTGTTGTGTCACTTCATTGTGGATGGTTGTTTGTCCTATTTTGTTAGCTATGAGGTGGAATCATGTGGTGGAAGAATATGAAGGTAACCAATGGACTCATGCATTGTGCCATGTTGGGTGTGGCCTCAGGACTTATCTTTCCGCTCTGGTTATATGGTTGCTTTGATTTTGTTGGTGCTTAGTTTTATTATCTTGGACTACTATTTCATGATAGCAATGTTATGGTTTTGTACCTGTTAGAATTTGGTTAACCTCATAAATGGTCTATGCATTATTTTGGGGATTAATTTGAGGATTTTGTTTTTTATTATGCTGATGATGGTTCTATGGTTGCAATTTTGGTTTCTTGGCATGCATGCCATTTTGATGCTAGTTTTTGGTGGGGGCTGGTGCTGTTTTTCCCATCCCATTTCTTTGTTTATTGTTTTGGTTTTGTAACCATGAGATCGGGGCCCTTTACCTGCTTATCTAATAAAAAACAATAGTAGATATGCCACTATAATATGATATAAATCTATCTTGAAGATTGTCATCTGCAATTGGAGAGAGTATCTAGATAGATTATTTATATGATATTATCCCAATTAGTGGGACTAATGTAAGGTTAGATAGGAAGCCAAGGGATCAAGAAATAATTGAAGATCTTGTTGATCTTGATCAGATTGTATGCTATATTGATGCATATATAGACAAATTTAGATTTAAGGTTAATAATATAAAAGATAATGACAATTGTCAACACAACCTAGAGAAGGTTAGGGGCTAGGGTGTAATCATTTCCCTTAAAGTTGAGTCCTTAAAATCTTCTTTTAAATTAGGGTTTGAGTGTAGAAATAATGTGGTAGAGTATGAAGATTTATTTTCTAAGTTTAAATCTTTCCTTGAGGCATAATGTAAAGGTGCTTAGAGTGTTGGGAGATTCAAAATTAATTTTCTCCTATATTAGAGGGAAATATGCTTCCAAACACAAAAATATTAAATCAATATACAGTGATACTTTGGATAACATTAATTTATTTTATGTTTTGTCCATAGATTAGGTAAAGAGAAAAGAATGTAATTACTGATTTTATTATGAACAATGCCATTAGGTTAAAGAGCATAGCATTGGTTGGTATATCAAGAGTGGAGATGCTAATGATAAATTTAATACCTAACAATACTCATCACTAGTAGGTTTTTAACGATGACTCAATTTTTTTTTAGATTTCTTACTTGTATTGATAAATATCAAAATTTGGAGACATAATTTCAATATTTTATTAAAAATGTGGATGGAAAAGAGATTTTTTATTAATAAAATATCTAGTTGAAGACAAACAACATCCCTAAACATTTCATCACTCTCAAATTAGTTTATGGTATTATTGATAAAATATTAAATAAAACAACAAATATGCATGAATAGGATCTAAAATAAGTCAACCTAGGTATGCATTTCATCCTAAACAAGATCTAAATAGGGAAGAGGATAAACCTTAATGTTATAATGATGTTGATCACATTGTTGAGGAAGTATTTTAGGGTGTTAAAGGCATAAAATAAATATATTTTCTAATATAAGATATCATTGAAGCTAGGTGAAAAACCTTTTAGAAAAATAAAGACCTATAAACCCTACCCTACCTCCCAAAATGTAACAAGAACTATAAAAATTAAGAGAAAGGGGGTTTATCAATCATATTAGGTATTCTTTGTGTGTTTCAAACTTGGTTCTAGTAAAAAAAAGAATGGTGACATCAAAATATGTGTGGAATTTAGGAACCTAAACATATCTTCTCTTAAAGAAAAATACCCTTTGTCTATCATGGAGGTGCTATAGAAAGTGACATAATGGTAGTTACTATCAATGATGGATGGATTTTTTTATTATAACTAGGGGAAAGTCAAGGAATGAAGTAGTAAAATTAAAATTTTACTACCACATAGGGTACATATATTACATCTGAATACATTTTGGTTTGATGAATGCTTGGACTACTTTCCAATGAGCTATGGATGTGGCATTTATAGATCTAATTGGCATAATCATGGTTGTTTATCAATATGATTTAAAATATTTTCAAAGAAATCCAAATATCACTATGGTCATTTGGAGAAGATATTTTAGAGGTCCTTGGAATATGATATATTTCTTAACCTTAAAAGTGTATGTTTAGGGTGACTAAAGGTATATTATTGGGGCATATAATCTCCAAATATTGTCTCAAAATTGATCTAGAAAGGCTAGCTACTATTGAAAAAAACTCTACAACCTAAAACCATATTAGGTATTTAATCTTTCTTTTGGAAAATCAACTTTTTGAGGATATTTGTACTAAATTTTATAGAGAGAAAAATCAATGATAAAAATGTTGAAGAAAGGATGAACTATTGCATGGAAAGTGAGCCAAATAAATATTTCTAAGCTATTAAGGATGCAATCAAGTAGGCCCTATTTTTTATTCACTTGATATTTTTGAACCTTTTCAGTTGTTTTCTTTTTTATATATAAAATATGTAATATGGGTATGAAAAATTCATATCCTTCTCTAAAAAATACCTCCAAGGTGTTAAATTGAAGTATGATTCTATTGTCACATGAAATTGCACCTTGTTGAACTAGGGCCAACATTCTAGTGACACAATGGGACTGATCTTAGGTGTGGGACCCTTGCAGTTGAGATCAAACCTCCAAATAAGGCCAACTTCCTCTCTAACCTAAATGCACCAATCTTGATCTAACCTAGCATTGAATAACTCTACACTAATCCTACAACTAACAACCTACAAAAAGAAAAGGGAGAGAAAGAGAAATGCATAAAGCAAAGGGATGGTGATGCACCCAAATTAGAGTGATTATTCATGCTTACTACAATAGAAATAAGTAATGAAAATACTAAAATGACTTACATATACTTCTATTCAACTAGATCCTTAATGTTTATATGAAGGCTAAGGTTTTATAGACACTGGGAGGGGGAAAACTAATCCACATTTGGTCCTATAAAATATATTTAACACAACATACACACATGGAAGAGCAATGAATATATATTCATATGTGAAGGAAAAGATGTTTTAAAAAACATATCAAAAGTGAAGAGAGGTAAAATAAGACAATTTTCATTAATCAAAGGCTTTTAACCTTGTTTACAACTATAAATATGCAAAAAAATAACACTACTAGATAAACAAGGGAAGAACCATTATAAAAGAGCCTCAACTAGGCTTTATTCTGAGACATAACCAAAACCCTAGAAACCCTAACTTCTTGCACAACCAATGGAGAGAAGACATATATCCAACTCAATATGATATAAAGGCATAGAAAAAATATTCCCAAAAACTAGGGCGGTCTTAAAATTGATAAATTCTAGGAGAAGTGTAAGAAAACCCCATATAATCTACTATAAAATGTAACTAGGGATGGGGTTTATAGAATAATAAATGAAATATAGCAATGTGTCATTCTTAAAAATCAATGGATAAATTATTTAAGATCTCTTTGGAGTTGCCATAGGTCAAAATTATAGTGGGGAGGGTTACTCAGTATTCAATTTGCTTTCTTTGCAAAACTAGGGGCATTCACGTGAAGGTTTGAATCCTCCACTAGTTGTTTCTAAAGTTTGAATGCTAACTATTGAATGAATAAGAAAATTGAGAGGGGGGTGAATCAATTGTACCTTAAACCTTCAAAACCCTCATTAACATTCAGATCCACATTCATATATTAAACCCTTAATCTATTATGATGATTTAACATGAAAAACAAATAAAAAAAACTTAAACAAGAACACCATGCACAAGAGAACACCAAATTTATGTGGAAAACCCAAGGAGGGAAAAATAATGGTGAGGATTATCTCACAATATAAGTAATTACAAAATTGATTACAAAGGATTACTGCAAGAAGGGGCACATTTCCATGAAAGGCTCATAGCCAAGGCTCACTGTCGAAATAGAAAAAGAAGATAGAGAAGAAATTTTACACAAAGAACACATTCTCAATAAAAAAGAATCCACCACAATATCTCCAACACCTTCACAGTCTATTTGAATGATTGTAGATACCTTCTGCTCACTACATCCGGTAATCCAACACTTGAAATCTTGCATTGCACTGCTCAATTTCACACCTTATAACTCTGCAATTCACATTATTCACATCAAACACTTTGCATTTTCATCCATCTTAACTTCCTTCAAAAATTGAACTCATACTTATATCATCTTCAACCTTGAAACCCTCTCCAAGGTCAGCTATGCACCTCAAACATGCAATTTCAAATTAGGTTAGCACCAAAACCCTTCTGTTACAGATAGAGGTGAATTCAGACCACATCAAAACTTAATTGGGACCCAAATCAACAACACCACTCAACCACATGCTTTCTTAAACAATATTTATCCTTCACATGTAGTGTAAACACCAAGTTGACCATTACCCATGTAAACACCATTAAAATTTTAAGTACATGCTTCCACAAACTCAAGGATGACTTGAAAACCACACACCACACTTGAAAATTATCTAGAATATGCCTCAAACACCCTAAAATCCAACAAACTCCTTCGTAACAACTTCCACTTGAGGAATGTAACAACCCAATACACTCGGACTCCTCTACCATACAATGTGGAAAAAATATCTTTCAAAGCACCAAAACTTGAATCCTCTTGACTGAGGTAAAATACCAACACCATAAAAATATGTTTAAAATCACAAGACCTAAAGCATAACTACAGAGAAACACAAAGTAAAAATATTTCTCCCAGACACCTTTGCAATGCACAGTCACACACTGGTGAACACAACTTCTACTGTACAATGATCTAGCATACCATCTCTTGAATATAACACCTTAGAACACCTCTCACCAACATATCTGAATTGTATAGGGAGATCTTTAATCTAGAAGAAATGCGCAGAAAAACCAAAACATCTTTATAACCCAGAACAATAGTACAACACATTGTTTCCTCTTTTTATCAAATTTTCTCAAAAGCACTCAAAAACCAAGCATCAAAGACACATTCATATCATATTTAGTACAAATACATCCATGGATATAATCTTATCAAAGCAACAACAAAGGTTGACACTACTAGCTTAACTAATGACAACATAATGCAACTAATCAAAGCATCAACTACACCAATCTCCTTCAACACATACAATTGACATCAATGACAAAAAAATCTTGCTGACATCAATGAAAACACCAATCTCCACATACTTGCAACAATCTCCCCCTTTGTCATTGATGGAAATACATGATTTGAAGAACCATCAAAGACACAACAGCTTTGAACATACCTGTTTCCTTTTCTCTTTTCTCTTTACTCACCCCCCCTAATTGAATTTCTCTTCCCCTTAATACTTATTCATTTTCACATGTTTCTCTCTCCCCCTGATGAATTGCTCTTTTTCACATGATTCTCTCCCCCCCCCCCCCCCATTTATGAATTTTTCACATGATACTCTCTCTCCCCCTTTGACATCAATAGAAAATGATAAAATGTTTTGCATTATTCTCCCCCTTTGACATTACACACCATTGATTGCAACAATCTGCAATACCACTACCTACTCCCCCTAAGAGGTAGCCACCAAAATCAGTCCAAAATAAAGAATAGATCTTGAGATACACTAGGCTATTGCATCTCCTTATGCATCTAGTTCAAAGAAGGAGGGGCAATAACCCCCAAATTTTGCTGGAGATACTCGAAAGTATCTTTAGGAAGAGCCTTAGTGAATATCTTAGCAATCTGATCCTTTGTAGGCACATATTCAAGATTCACTTCATTCTCCATAACCTCCTCTCTTAGAAAGTGATATTTGATTGAAATATGTTTGGTCCTTGAATGCATCACTGGATTCTTTGAAATTTTTATTGCACTTGTATTGTCACAAAAGATAGAAATAGGCTCATCATACACCACTCTAATATCCTTCAATGTTTGCCTCATCCACAACACATGTGTGCAACAAGATGTTGTTGCAATGTACTCAACCTTTGCAGTAGATAAAGAAATTGAATATTATTTCTTACTTAGCCATGTCACCAATCTATATCCAAGAAATAATGCACCACCACTTGTACTTTTAATTTCATCAACACAAGTAGCCCAATCTACATCTGTGTAAGTACTCAATGTGAAATTAATGTCCTTTAGATACCAAAAGCTATAATCTAGAGTGCCCTTTTTATATATAAATATCCTCTTCACTACTACAACATGTGACTCTTTAGGATCTTCTTGAAATCTAGCCACAAGAAAAACTACATGCATGATATCCGATCTAGTAGCAATTAGATATAGCAATCCACCAATCATAGATCCATACTTGCTCTAATCAACCTTAGGGGATTCATCATCCTCGCTTAATTTATAACCAATAATCATAGGAGTACATACCGGTTTGGAGTCTTCCATTCCAAACTTCTTCAACATTTCTTTGAAAAACATTTATTGTGAAATGAATATGCCTTTATTTATTTGATCGATTTGTAGTCCAAGGAAGAAACTCATCTCCCCAATCATAGACATCTCAAACTCTTTTTGCATCTCTTCACAAACTTCTTGCACATAACTTCATTACCTCCAAAAATCATGTCATTAATATTCACAACTACAATCAGAATTTGATCTTTGTCAACCTTAAGGTAAAGATTACTATCTACGGTACCTTTATTGAATACTTGTTGTATCAAATACTTATCTAACCTTGCATTCCAAGCTCAAGAGCTTTCTTCAATCCATATAAAGTCTTCTTCAATCTGAAAACCATATTAGGTTTATCTGATAACTGAAATCCTTCTAGTTTTTCCATGTATAATTCTTCTTCTAACTCTCCATTCAAGAAAGTAGACTTCACATCCATTTGATAAGATTTAAAGTCCTTATGTGCTAAAAATGCCAAAAATATCATAATTGCTTCCATTCTAGCCACCAGATAAAATGTCTCCTCAAAATCTATTCCTTCAACTTCCGAGTAACCTTTACACACAAGCCTTGCTTTGTTTCTTACCACTTCTCCATTCTCATTTAGTTTGTTTTTGAACACCCACGTAGATCCAATTATGTTTTTGTTTGTAGGTCTTGAGAAAATTTCCCATTTTTTATTCTTCTCAATCTACATAAGTTCTTCTTTCATAGATTTCATCTAATGTTCATCTTTTCATGCCTTAATCACCGTCTTAGGTTCAAATTTAGAAAGTAGACACAAATTTACCTCTTCTTCAACAACTTTCCCTTTTGTCAACACACCTTTTCTTTTGTCTCCAATGATTTGTTCTTCAAAATGATTTCTCTACACATACTTAGGGGTATTAGGGGTCTTTTTTAGAGCTTCTTCCTCTTCATCTTGCATTTCCCATTCCTTAGCTTTTTCTTCTTCTTCTTCTTCTTCTTATTTGCAAGCAGGCTCATCTAATTAATATCCATCTATTACCATTGAATTATGCAAATATTCATTAACTTTGACACTTTCACTCTCAATAATATTTCTCAATCTTTTATTGTAGCAGCTATAAGATTTTGTCTTAGTAGAATATCCAAGGAAGATACCTTCATCGAACCTTGCATCAAACTTTCCTAAGTTTTCATCATCTCTTTTGATATAGCATTTTCTTCCAAATACTCTAAAGTACTTGACAATAGGGATCCTTCCATACCACAAATCATAGGGATTCTTTATGCTATTTGATTTTGCTTGAGCTCTGTTAAGTATGTAAACAATAGTATGAATTGCTTCTCTCTAGTAGGCTTCTAGTAGGTTAGCTTCTTTCATCATAGTCCTTGCAACTTCTTGAATAGTTCTATTTTTCCTTTCAACCACTCCATTTTTTTGAGGTGTCCTAGGGGTAGAAAAATTCCTCTTTATGCCATGATTCTCACAAAACATGTTAAATTAATTGGAGGTGAATTATCCACGTCTTTCAAAACAATAATTTGATATTCATATCCATCTCATTCTCAAACATAAATTTAAATGCTTTGAATCTATCTAGGGCTTCAAAAAATTTCTCTAAGAAAAGTAACCTATGACATTCTAGAACAATCATCAATAAAAATCATGAAATACCTATTACCTTGAAGACTTCTCAATCTTGTAGGACCACAAAGGTTTGTATGCACCAATTCCAACAATCTAGTAGAAGATTTTTCTTTACCCTTGAAACTTCTTCTTGTTTATTTTCCAAACTAACAATCTTTGCAGACAACATTGATAGGCTTTGTAATCCTCGGTAGATCTCTCACTGCTTGAACTAAACTGATTCTAACCAAGTTATCAAAATTGATGTGACACATCCTCCTGTGCCATAACCAAATTTCATTAATTTGAGTCATAAAACAATGATCATCAACACCCTTGAGCTGATAAAAATTTCCATCTTCCCTCTTTCCAGCAACAATGACAATTCTGAACCCTTTTTTGATCTCACATCCATCATCCTAAAACATAAGATTATATCCTTTGCTACACATTTTTCCAACACTCAAAAGGTTATTCCTTAAACCTTTGACATAGTAAACATCATTAGTATTATTCTTGCCATCAAAACTTATTAAACCTATTCCATAAATATTAGCACCTAATTCATCTCTGAATCTAACAAGTCCTCCATCATACTTTTCAAGTTTAACAAACTTACTCTTGTCTCCAGTCATATGATTAGAGTAGCTGTAAGATGGGGAAAATAAAATAGATTAAATTAAGTGACAACCAACACTTCTAAGCTATTAACCTCATCCAAACAAGAGAAAACAATGAAAGCATAAGGAAAATAAAAACATTAAATCATATTACTCCCCATGCTTGAATCTTGAATCACTTCTCTTGCTCTCCTATTTCTCCTTTTTGCAATCTTTGCCCTCAGATTTGTTGTTTCACATGTGCAAATACCTACAAAATAGTAAGTAGAAAGTTGGAGATGATTAGCTGTTCTTTTGAAAATGGAGGAGAAAGGTTGCTTTTATATACAACCATTCAAATGGATGGATGAGATTGATCTTCTAGAAAGATTCTAAGATCAACAGACGACGATTCATGAGAGGGAGGTTACGAAATGGATGGCCAAGATCCAGTTTCTAGAAAGATGCCAAGATCTACGGTTGAAAATTGATGCAACCAGAATATGCCATGCATGGAAAAGATATGACGTCGATGGCTATGATGCCTGATGGCTATGATAGACATGCAGGACTGCAGACTATGACATGTTTTAATGACATGGGATCTTTGACCAAAATGGAGGGATAAATAATTTATTTTAAATAATTTATTCGAAAATGGAGGATGACAAGTGGCAAATAAATAATTTATTTTAAATAATTTATTTGGAGGAAATGAAAAAAGAGATTAAATTCATAAATTTAATTAAAGGAGGAGATAGAAATTAAATATGGATAATTGATTTGGATCGATTATTTAAAGGAGAAGAATGACACATAAATAAATAATTTCGTCAATTATTTAATTATAGAAGAATAAAAGGTGAAATAATAATAATTATTTGACTATAGACATGTGATGAAAGATAAATAATTAAATAAATAATGATTTATTTAATTATTGAAGAAAGGGGTATTAGTGATGCAATTAAATAATTTTAATTGATCAGGATAGAAATGAGAAGGTAAATCAATCAAATAATTAAAAATTATTTAATTAATAGAGGAATATGATCGAACATAATTGAATAATTAAAATTATTCAATTATTGAAAGACGATGACCAGGAAAAATGATGCTAGCAGACTTAGGACATTTTTTAGTGTCTACAGTAGCCACTATCAATGATCCAATAATTATTATCTTGTCTAGCATGAAAAACAAATACTAAAGAACCTTCAATCTTATCCTTTGTCTTTCGAGTACTTTCCTTCACACATCTTTCAAAGTTAGAAAAAATAGATTCATCTTCTAAAGCCATGACCAAGCAATTATTGTCATCATAAAATCCATAATCAGATTCATCACATAAATACTTCCATCTTGGTGGAGCTTTTAAATTTCCGCCCCCATGAGTTTTCTTTTACTATGTCCTTGGCTCTAATTGGTTTGGTTTTGGGTTTTGGGGTTTTACCATAAGTCTTGGTCATGGTTGTTGTATTTGAGCATTGACTTGTTATTGTGGGTGGCCAGTTGGATAAGTATGGTCTGAACCCTTTTTGGTCATTGCATTATCGGCCCCTCTTTACCTTCCCTATTGGTCTTTTGCGTTCCGATTGTGTTTTATTTTTCCTTAGTGTCGGGTTGATAAACGACTAAAGTTTTTAGACTAATCTCTAAATTTTTTGGCCTTCAGGGTCATTTACCCATCAACCTAGTCAGTCCCCTTTTTATGAATAATTTTTTTACATGTGTCGGATGGAATGATTCACATCTTGACCATTCGTTGTTGGTCTCATAAGGTTTTCGATGACATCAAAATAATGATGCGAGGTATGCGAGATGCTGCCATCTATCACCTATGATCATGGGGCCTAGTCCTTGTTCGCTAACCGATGAAGGACACTGATGCTGACAACTATTTTCTTTAGCAACTCATCGTGGCCGTTCCTTGTTGACCTCGCACAATTAAAACACTAGTTTCAATAAAGCTGCGAGGTGTGCGAATTGTTGACGCATGGACACCGAGGCCATATGAGAGATGATCGAGGTGGGACCCATTTTGTGCTAAGGTGGTGCCTTGTAGGTGAATTTCTATTTGCCTAGGGTTTGGTGAAAAAAAGTGGCATTTTCAAGCCACTTTTGACTCAATTTGAGTCGTTCTTTCTAGCTTACATTGATTTGGATCAATGACTAGAATTTAAAATAGTTTGGTGTTGTAGTATAGGCATTTTATCTCACATGAGTGAATAGTAATGGTTGAGTTCGGACTATGCTCCCATAATTAAATGCTAAAAGATCAGTGAATTGCTATTTTCATGCTAAAGAAGTTTTTTCCTAGTACCAAGTGAAGTGAGCCGTCTTCATGAAAATTCAGCCTCACTGCCATTGACATTCTGTAGGTGAAACCGTAAGTAACACATATACCATATCCTATGTTTTCTGAAGGTCTTATGGTTGTTTGAGAACAATTATAGACTGCATTTTTGTTTTGTTCCCGAAGGATTGTTTGGGTTAATTTGCTTTAAAATGTTTTAAAGCTTTTCCTGATAATTGTTGTAGCTTCTTGAATTGTGAAGCATTCTATCTAAGGCTATAGGGTGTAAGCTATAATTGTTTGACACTTCAAAACCCTAGCTCAAACTATTCTCTATCTTGTGTAAATGGCACCCAAGGCCCGAAGCTCTGGCTCTGAAACCTCTACTAGGTCCTTGTCCCAGGATATTATAGACTTCCTAAAACCCTCTACCAAAAAAAAGCTTGAGGGAAAGGCTTTGTTTTATGGGCCCTTACTCTTGGAAGGGTTAACTGATAAACAATGTGCGATTCGGGACACTGAGATGCCGTATATTGGATGGCAGTTGTTCTCAAATTGTTTTGGGAACAAGAATTTGTGTGTTCCTCTGTGTAACCCTTGGAGGTTGGATCTTGGTAAGCTGGTGGTCCCTAATGTCTATTTGGATGTAGATTTGTTAAAAGATGTTGCTGCAAGGTATGAACCTATAACCAGAGTCATCAAAACACATTCTAGCATAGAAATGGTAAAGATAACCAAGGAAGAAATTACAGAGATATTTGGTCTGCATGAATTGAGTCAGGATATGGTTACTATCGATCTTTAGGTATTCAAAGAAGAATACATAAATACTAAGGGTTTGTTCAAAAAATTTCTATTGATACCTCATTTGGCAACCTTGGGAAGAGAAAATAATAAGAAGTAGGTAGTGATTGGTAAAAATGAGCCATAACCTTTTCCTGTGAATTACTTTTCTAACTATTTCAAGAAGATAGTTTGTGCCTTATGCCTGGTTCTAGGAATTAGTTTGAAGATCACTCTCCCTACTGATATCATGTACATGGCTGCAAACCTCCAACATCCAGGTTTTAATGTGGTATATGATTTTGCCAATTACCCGGCATAAAAAATGCATGGGTGTCTGGTGGCCCTTAAGGAAGGAAAAACTTGGGTTGGTTTCAGGTGGTTTTCCCTGTTGATGCTAATGTTTTGGTATAGAGGCCAGGCAGTGTTTGGGCAGGATATGGAGTTGAAGAAGAGTGAGGATAATGTTGACATGTGTGTCCAATATTGGACCAGGATCCTTGACATGCATGATTATAAATAAAATTATGTAAAATTCCAAAATGTTTTTGGGTCCAAGTTGAGAGGAGATCTAGTTCATAATCCACCTAGGATTCCTAAGGAGATTCATGATTTCTTGAGGCCAATGGAAAGAAGGCCTGAATTAAATTTGACACATAATTGGGGAGATATTATCCCTTATCATAATATAACAATTTTCAGAGTATATGGCACTAATATCAACCCATATGTTTTACCCAGGGACGTGCCTCTAAGAATTGGGTTTTTAGAAATCATGAAACAGTTGGGGTGTGCTCAGGATATACATTTTCTAGAAGAACAAAAGAAATGATCTTTCTTTCTTGAGTAGACAACATTTGCTGACTTTGTTATGGAAAAAGGGACATGGAAGGATTTATACACGTTGCTTAGACCTTATGGATTAAAGAATGCACACCCTAGGAATCATAACCCTGAGGGTTTTATTTTTTAAATGAAGGCCAAGCATCAGACTGGAACTTTCATCCACAATTTCTATTTTCTTGAGGACATTATCAAGAACATTTTTGATTTAGAGATACAAGAAGAGAGAAAGGCAAAGTATATTGCCTTTACCAAGATGGTGAAGAAGAACTAAGAAAATATACCTGCTTTTAATCCCATACGAAATATCAATGGTGATTTGAATAGGGCTATGTATGCCATTGACAATTTTGAAAGTTTGGTGGGGATTCTGAGGGATGAGTGGGTTGTGGAAGAAAGAATAAAATCACAAAATTTTGAGGAATAGCCTGAAGTAAGGTTGGAGGAAAGACCTACTTATCAACCCCCGAAGAAGATCAAGGTTTTTTCTAGGAAAAGGGGAAGTAGGGCTAAAGAAGTTGCTAAGGGAATTGTACCATCATCTTTAGCATAGTCATTGCCAAATATTGTTGATCTGGATTCCCCTTCAAGGCTTTCTGACCAAACATGTCCATCATCACCAAAGAGACAAAAAATTGAAAGAACAAAGGTAGTTGAATATGATGATGATGAGGACAAAGAGATCATTGTCACTCCTGATGAAATGCATCAGGGAATGCCATCCTTTCCATAAGACATTTCATCAAGTTCTGGAGCAGTTGTTTTAAGACTGGGAAAATATGAAATAAGGGGGATAACCAACAATGATGAGCCGAGGATGGAAGCCTGCAGAGAGTTCATGATGGATGACTCTTTTATCAAGACCAATGCTTTTAAGGATTTTGTATGAAGGGAACATGTTTCATTATATGCTAAGAAGGTGGCTCAAGAAAGAAGTTTGCACCCTAAGCTCCCAGAACAAGTAACTCAGTCTAATATCAGGTTGTAGATGAAGGAAAGATTCAAATAAATAACACCAGAGCAAGGCTGAGCACTGGTAAAAAAGAGTGGAGTATTATTACTTCCTGAATGGGATATTGCTGATGCTGTGGTGTTCAATAAAATAAGAAGGGCCAATAGGCCACTTCTTGCAATCGATGAAGAAGTTGCATTGGCGCTTAAAGGGTTAGCCTTTAGTGAGGAGTGGGATGCTTTGGCAATCTGGTCTTTGTCCACTGCATCTAGGAAGCCAGTAGTCACAGAACCATCTAATTTTAGTGGTCACCTTGTTGTAAGAAGACTTGGTGATACCCCAACATTGTAGGCTACAGATATGGTAGTTAATGTTTCCAAGTTCACTAGGGCAATTGTTGAGGATTTGACCAAGGATTGAGATATTTTGAGAGGCGAATACAATGACATTATTATTGAATATAATAAGAGTCAACAAAAGGTTTCAGAGCTAGAAACTAAGTTGGCATTACTAAAGTAGAAAATGGAGACATTGAAGTCTCAAGGGCAAGCTAGCTCTAGCCGCACTATCTCTGACCCACCAGTAGAGCAAACTCAACCCTATTCACAAGGACAGTCCTTAGCTATTGTTTCATATATTATGGGATAGGTGCCTATTACAATTGAAAGGGATAATAGCCTGGGAGGAGGACTCTCTAGGGAGAAATTAATTTGTCAACTTGAGGAGTATAAGGAGATGGTGCAACTAATCCGGGAATAAATGGGGAAGAGCAATTCATTGATTGTTGACAGTGTATTGAGACACTTGAACAAGAAGGTCAAGGGAAAATTAAATAGTGTTCATACAAGTTATGCTCTGATGTTGCAAGCACTTAAGATGTTCTCGAGAGATAGAGAGTTGGCCACCCCATTGCTGGACAGATGGAGCTGCAGATTTGAGAAACTGACATTCATGGCAATGGGAGAAAAACAACATGGGGATAAGTATCCTATGGTTATGTCAACTTATAAATTTGTCAAAGGAGTTGTGGAGAAATTTTTTTAGGGGTATGTTGCCCCTATGGAATTAAAGATCAAAGAGTTAAAGGCCAAATATGATGGAATGGACTTAACTCCATTACGAAAAATTCTGCATAGTCATGACAAGGTAAAAAATTTGCAGGTTTGGAAAGATCAAATGGATAATATAATGATAGCTCAGACACATGAGATATGCAAAAATGATGACATTGGTATGCTAGAGAATACACTTGAGAAACTATAATTTATCATTAGTTTCTTAGAAGACTTTGATAAGGAGGCCACACCAATAATGGTAAAATATGCACCCTATCGAGATACTATTAATCATGTTATTGCTTTTAAGTGGTATTCTGAGGAAGATTTTATATTATGGAAAAAGGTGTTCACCGATGAGTTTGAAATATGAGTACTAAGGTTGAGAAATTTGACTTGGTCATGTATAATACAGGTCTAGCCTCAGAAGTTACATTTTAAAATATGCATTCTTTTCTTGACTTTAGGTACAAGCTCTGAGGTGGAATAAAGTATTATAATGGTTAAATATGCCTTTGGTATGTATGAGTTGCATTTTTAAAGGTGGTTTCTCTTCCTCCATAGCAACTAATGATTATTCTTGTCTTATGCCTTTTCCCTCCAATCGCATGATGCAAATGTAACTAAATTAGGAATTAGTGGTCCAATGAAAAATGGACATGTGTACCCTCCGGCCTGAGGCTTGTTTTGCTCCCTTGTTTTATAAAAGGGAATTCTAGGCCATGGTGTTGGGGTCTACTATTGAATCCGAGATTTGAGAAAGAAGAGTTTTGTGATACAAGGATTATGAATGTAAATCCTTGTCTTAAGGTTTTGAGTTAGATAAAAGAACTTGGTCAATTATGGGGTTCTTAGGCATGTTTGTATTGAATATGAAAATCTCTTGAGTCTATTTTCTCTGCTATTGTGATATCTTGTGTGAATTATTAATGAAATATTAATCCAAGATTGTTTTCATTGATCTTCATTGTTCTTTACTATGAATTACATTTTAACGATGGCTTTGGTTCAAAGGATCGGTTAAATGCCTCAGTTAATGTGTAAGTTCATGCAAGCTAGCAACTAGATTCATAAAGTAGTGATAGACTTTGGTACAAATATGTGGATTGTAATGTAATTCATATATATCATAATTATTTAAGATGAAATTTGCCCTATAGTTCAATTTTCTCATTTGACTCCGTGCTTTAGGATATGGCACTGGTATTCTGATCATGGTTATGTTTCTCATGTATTATGTTTTGACTTTAGAACATTTTATCCAAATATTTCCTATCAACCTATTTTAGTTGTGTTTATGATTCTCTGCTAATTAGACTCGAGCCTTTTTGAGGAATAGCCAAATTCTTGAAGGATTTCATCCTTTTAGCATGGATGGGGAATATATTTGTTGTTCATAAATGTGAAGTTGAAATTATTTTAAGTTGTATTTGAGGAGCACATTTTAGGGAATACCCCTCTGGTTCTTATAGAGCCCGAAGTGTAGGAGAACTAGTAGCATCATTTTTCTTGTCGAGGTCGCCAACCGCTTCCTAGAATATTATTATTGAACGTGACAAGTTCATAGAAGCTCTCAGGAAGTCCGCTTGGGTTGTTGTAAAAAACACCTGTAGACACTCAAAATCGTCCCTATCATAACATTACCTAGTCGATACATGACCTTGAAAAACATTTGTAATATTTTACCCTAGGTCATTACATTATCTCACTTATCTCATTTATCCCACTTAATCACCTTCCCAATTAATTAAATAAATCTCATTTATTTAATTAATTCCCCTTTCACATGTCTCAAAATAATTCAAATTAAATATTTGAATTAATCTCTCACTTTTACCACATTGCAACATGTGTCACATGACTACAACTCTTCACATGCACACATAATTCAAATAATTTTATTATTTAAATTATGAGATTCCCACTCACATCCTATTTTTACCCCCATTCATTGTGCGTCATAAGCATCTTTTCTTCCAAAATAAAAAATAGAATCCCACTTATTTCCTCACATCTTAATTTTAGCCTCATGTCATAATCCACTTAATGTGCGTCATAGACACTAAAATAAACTTTTAATCCTAGCCACACATATCACAAATTTGACTTTTAATCTTGGCCATCGAATCAAATCAGCCTTCTCCTATAAATCAAGCCTTTCACAGGTCATTTGGAGGATCTTCTTCTAGCATCCTCACTCTGCCAAAATTTCTCTCAATATTCTCATCTATCTATCTATTTTTCTTCTATCATATCCATCTTATCGTTATGCTGCAAAAATGAGCAATCAACATATCAACAATCAAACCTTCAAAATCTTGCATTCTTATGCAGGTGGAGAAGAGCAATGGAGATAAATCAATTCAAGCTTGGAGATTGGTTTGCATTTGCTTGTTATTTTGATTTTCATGCTTGTTTGTACTCTATTGTGCTAGTTAGGGTTTTGATATCTTGTTATTCTAGTTTTATATCTGATTTTCCCTAATTACAACACCAACAAAATGGTGACTTAGCTAAGGAGCTATCAAATTCAAAGTCTCTAGTGCATATCTGGTATAGTCAGAGTCATTTGTCATGATATTTCTCATTACCGAAAAATAATTGTTTTAAATTGTGAGTATATTTGTCATGTCTAGCACATGTGTCTAGTTTTCGTATGTTCTTTTTCAGTGTGTCGAGTAATGTTTAGGATCTTATCCAAAGTCATGATTGCAAAAGAGAAGTGCAATCACTTCATAATTCCCAACATTTTGGGTGGCGACTCTAATATCTCGAACACTAATATTCATATAAAGTACTTAAAGCAACGTACAAAGGAAGGTCCTCGTGCACCGAAAGCCATGAAGAAGACTAGAATCTATGCAAAAGATAATCCAGAGCCAATGCTAGATCTCAAACCTAGACAAGACAAAAGATGGGTGAAACTTAAATGATACACCAAGTAAGTCTGTTTCGTCTCCTGCTGTTTCTTCTCCTACTTTAAATGCTAAGGTAAATAGTGCTTTTATCAGTGGAGATTCCTTAGAAGTTGTTATATCTAATATGGATCATGGTAGTTTTCCTATTGAAATGACTCGTGAGGTTGAATATGATATGTATAAAGAGGAAGAACGATGGGGTTTATGGGAACAGGATAAATAGTTCTTGGAAGCCACAACACTTGGTGTTGTGTCTGTTTTCATTGGACAAAATTTCAAACCACGAGGGGCTTCTTTGAATGAGGAAGTGCCTTTTCTTCAAGATGAAGACCAGGTAGAATAACCTTATTATACTCTTGCTCCAAGTGAGGCAGGAGATATCCTCGAAAATGAAACGGATATAGATAGGGATATGCAAACCTTGATTGAAGAAGAAAAGAGGTTGCAAGAGGCAAAGGAAAGTAGGGACAAGATAAGAAGAGAGAATCTAGAAAGATTTTGGGCCAAGTAGCTTGAAAGAAATGCTTAGAAAAAGAAAGTTGAAAAGATGAGAGAAGAAGTGGCTAAGAGAAAATCCTTTGAGGAAATGGTAGCTAAGGCAGCTGTTGAAAGGGCTCGTGAGGTGCCTAAATCAACAATTTCTATGGGAACCTCTACCACTGCTACATATACCTCTTCTATCCCAGCTACTAAAACCTATGACCCATTCACTGGATCTAAGAAGACAACCTTTGTGGATCATGGGAAAGCCCCTATTGATTAGTCCAAGAAAATTTCCCACGGTTTTTTCAATTATAAGAGCCATGTTGATACTAATGTTGAAAGAAATAATGTTACTGAGAAAGGGATCAAAACTGATCCCGGGCCATTAGATTTCCCCCAAAACCTCAAACTCCTGAGATTGCAATTAATAAATGATCAGTTGTAAGCTAATCTAAGAAAGGCAGAAATAGAAGCTACCAATGCTGAAATGGAAAGAAAAATTGCTTTCCTAAAGATGTCTACACCTACCCCTGAAGCCTCTAGTTCAGGGCAGAGTGAAAATGAGTCTCTAAGTAATAATTATGAAAAGAAAATCCCTAAAGGGGATGGCGGCGGTAATTAAGGTGGAGGTCGTCACAAAAATGTTAGTTCCTACTCAGAAGATGAAGAAGGAAGTACTGGAAAAAATAGAAAGCATGGTAGTAGTGGGAAAGATAAAGAGGGGGGTGAGAAGAAAGATGTCGAGCAACAAGGCACCCCAAAAAATGAATGTGGTGGGGGAGCACTCCATGTTGACAGATATAGAAAACTATGCTTTGGCAACATTCAGGGGTACTCAAATCCAGTCCTAGATAATGCACGTAAACATCTCCCAAAATTCATTGGGAATAATGCTTTTAGTTGGGAAGATCATCTAAAAGCTTTCCAAGGTTTTGTTGAAGATTTTGAGTTATGGGATGATGATGTAGCAATGAAATATCCCATGCATTCATTGGTTGAAGATGCTAGAGATTGGTATAGAGGGTTATCGGATGTTAGTATTGATTTTAGAGATGCTTTTTGTAGAGTCTTCAAGGAACAATACGGGGATCAAACCGACCCAAGGTTTAAATTGAATGATTTCAATAATATTACCAAGGGATATAATGAACTAGTTACTGAGTTTAATGCTCGCTTCCAAAAAGCTATGACAAGAGTTCCTGCATATTTAAGGCCTAATGAAAGTGCATGCCTAGTTGTATATTGTAATGCCTATGATGCTAAAATGTGCTATCTACTGAGAGATAAAGACCCTCAGAATTTGAGACAGGCATATAAGATGATAGTAAATATTGAAAATAATAGAAGAGCTTCTGGCAAAGTGGGGAGAAAGGAAGATCCGAAAACTCCTAAAGGCACAAGGAACCAAACCGAGAAGGTTAGTAAGCCCACGACTACTGATGAGAAGATAGATCAGGTCCTTAGCTTACTACAAAAGCGAGGAAAAAATGACAAGCCTCATTTTCAAAGAAATGAAAGGCCTCCTAGGTTGCAGGATTATCCTTACAACACTAACTGGAATAATGGGGAGCCCATATAAGGAAATCAGAGAAATAATTAAGTTCCACTTGATCCCTTACAAAATCATTCTCTAAATGTAACAAAAAATTTACCATGGTGTGAAGTGTGTGGGATGCCATATTCTTTGCTACAATGTGCAGTAGCACAATCAATGGTGGAATCTCAAGATGACTCAGAAGATGCTCAGTCTCCCCATGATCAGGATACAATGACTAATGTATTACTAATAATAGCTGATTTGGCCTATGAGGATTACTCCTCAGATGATGAGCCATGTGGTAGAGATGCTGATATCCAAGGACAATAGAATGATGTACATCATCAGCAAGTGTTTTCAAATGAAGGAGACAATGATGATTGCTTTGTAAATGAATTGGAGATAGATAATACTATTTTGAGAAGACCCTCTAATGAGGAAATTGAAAAATATACAGTTGCTCTAGTTGCCAGGGCAAGGAACAACATACAATTGAGAAACCAAACTATTTTAGGTGATTCAGGTAAGCCTTGCAGTCTGTTTGTAAAGGAGAAAGATGCAACTAGAACATATATCAACTTGGAGGCTAAGAATGTGGATTCAAAGCCTAAGGAAATCAAGGAGCCTAGGATATGGGCAAAGAAGGTAGATAAGACCAAGATAAAGGGTGAAGCTGTCTCCCAAAATATCAAGGTCAGTAATCAACACCCTCATGATGATGAAACTCCCAAGGGAAAAGAGAAGGTAATTTCTGAGGACACAAATTTTCCCGAATTACCAAAATACACTACAATAGATATGTTCCAGGTACTTTCTCAAGTCAAGGTTACTATTCAATATTTAGAAATGATGTGAATAGATGAATATAAGGATAAAAATATTGCACTCATTAATAGCATTCCTACAAGTAAAAGGGGTAAGGTGGTCTCTGATCAGATAAACTAAAAAAAGGATCAAGAAAAGAAAAAAATTATGGAAGAAGTTACCACAGATAGCCTTCAAATATATCTAGGAACTACTATTACAGCTAACCCAACCATGTCAATCCATTTTTCTTGAGCCTGATTATTGATGGAAAAATGTTGAGAAATTGTATGATTGACTCAGGAGCTTCTAACAACGTGATGCCAGTAAATATAATGCATGCAATGGGTTTAGAAATATATAGTACATATGGTAAATGCTTTGCAATGGATTCTCGGAAAGTGCCTGTCATATGGATTATAAATGACGTTCCATATAGATTGGCAACATTCCCTAAGGAGTTACACATGAGTGTCACAATGGTGGACATCCAACATACTTATGGCATGTTATCTTGACCTTGGAGTGCTTCAATGGGTGGGAGAATACAATGCAATTTATCTTTTGCTACATTCTCTATTGAGCAGAGAGATGTTAAAGTAAATAGGGAAAAGAGAGCCCCTCATATGATTGAAAATGTGGAGGAATCACTAGAGCCTATCAGAATCAACTTTGTGGAAATAGATTTGGAAAACTTCTGTGTTGATTTAGATAAAAGAGAAGAAAAAATCCAACTAGCACCTATTGATAAAGAAGTGCTAAAGATATCATCGTAAGATGAATTATGGAGAATGCATTTTGATGGAGCATGTTCCAGAGATGGCTCAAGAGCAAGAATATTCTTAACTTCCCCTCAAGGTAAAACATTCAAGTATTCTTTTTTGTTGCAATTTGCTTGTACCGACAATGTCGCTGAGTATGGGGCTCTTATACTTGGTTTGAAGATAGCTTCAAAGCATGGTATTAAGGCATTAAAAGCATTGGAGACTCTGAGTTGGTTGTTTCCCAGATTAGATCCCACTTTGCAGCTAAAGATAAAAGACTTAGGCAATACATAAATGTAGTATGGGATACCATTGAGGCCTTTGATGCTTTTGGTATTGAATGGGTCGAGAGAGGATAAAATTCTAGGGTTGACTTATTAGCCAACATAGCTATTAAACTTGATGATTTCACCTTTGGTGGAATATCACAAAGAGAAATACAAACCAGGCCTATAGTACTAGATAATATTTGCAACTGGCAGGTATTTGATGATGACACAAATATTTTGAAATTTTTGCATTGTGTTGACCAATATGAGAGCCAAGAAATTGATTTTCGCTCGTTTGTAACTGAGACTGATGGGAAAGAAACTCTATTCAGGAATAAGGTAATTCAACTAAAAAAAATACCATTCCCCGAGGCTTGGTTGCACTCGAAAGGGCTTTTGATGGTCCTGATATGTCAAATACCAAGAAAGCACCCTCTCATAAGGAAGATTTAGAAGAAATAAACTTAGGAATGAAAAGTGCTCCTAAGAAGGTTTATATAGGAAAGAAAATGAAGCCACATGTTAGAAACATGTTGATTACCCTACTTAGAAAATATAGACATGTTTTCTCTTGGTCATATGAGGACCTCAAAGCATATAGGGAGGATATTTTCTAGCATGAAATCGCATTAAAACCTGATATGAAGCCATTCAGGTAGAAACAAAGACCAATTAACCCTACCTTACAACCCAAAATGCAAGCAGAGCTTGCTAAATTAAGGGATATAGGAATCATTAAACCAATTAGGCACTCATCTTGGGTCTCTAACTCGATGCTAGAAAAATGGGGACATTAGGTTGTGTGTTGATTTTAGAAACTTGAATGTTGCTTCCTTGAAAGATAGTTACCCACTGCCTAATATGAAAGCTATGCTGTAAAAGGTCACAGGGTGTGAACTGCTCTCCATGATGGATGGATTTTCTAGTTATAACCAAATAATGGTCAAGGAGTCTGAGCAATTCAAGACTACTTTTACCACACCATGGGGAACATACGTTTATGTAAGAATGCCATTTGGACTAATAAATGCTGGTGCAACTTTTCAAAGGGATATGGATGTATCCTTTGAAAATTTTATTGACCTATTCCTTGCAATTTACTAGGATGATCTTACTACCCATAGCAAGAATGAGGATGACCATTGTTCTCATTTAGAAAATATTTTTATTAGAGCTCTGAAATATGGTATATCTTTGAACCCTAGGAAGTGTGCATTCGGGGTAAAAGAAGGAAAGCTGCTAGGGCATATTGTTTCAAAGGATGGGGTTCAGATTGATCCAGAAAGAGTGGCGGCTATTGATAAGATCACACAACCAAAAAATGTAAAAGGTATTCAATCTTTCTTTGGGAAGATAAATTTTCTAAGGAGGTTTGTCACAATTTTTGCTGAGACTGTCCGCCCAATTTCTAAGATGCTGAAAAAGGGAGAAAAGACAGTATGGACAGGGGAGCCTTCCAAATATTTTCAAGCTATTAAAGATGCTATCAAGCAGGCCCCTATTCTTAAGTCACCTAATTACTCAAAACATTTTCAGTTGTTTACTTTTGCTTCTTTTCACACTATAGCTGGGGTTTTATTGCAGAAAAATAATGATGGTTTTGAGCAGCCAATTGCATTTTTTAGTAAATCATTGCAAGTTGTGGAATTGAAGTATGATATAGCAGAGAAGCAGGTGTATGCTCTGGTAAAAGAGGTTAAAAATTTCAAGCCTTACTTGATGGGAGTAGTTGTTGTCGCATATATACCAACAACTACAGTTAAGGATATCTTCACCCAACAAGAGACTATAGGAAGGCGATGTAGATGGATAAATAGGATCCAAGAATTTAATATTGACATAAAAATAACCAAGCTCATAAGGGGTCAGGGTTTAGCCAAATTAATTGATGAAGCCAATTTGGAGGCTAATCAAATAAACCAGATAGAACAAAAGAGTATTGCACCTATCTGTGATATGCAAACTTGTGGCTTGTATAGGAGGATTGTTGAATATCTAGAGACAATGTATTGTCCTAAAGGTATGCCACTTAATGAGAAAAGAATCCTTAAATTACGAGCAATTGGGTATGTCATTATTGATGATGAGCTTTGGTGGAGGAGCCCTGAAGGTATTATACTTAGATGTGTGGATGGAGATCAAGTTGAGGATCTACTGGTAGAAATGCACAAAGGAGCTTGTGGAGGCCATTACATGGCTAAGACAACAACTCACAATATTTTAAGAGCAGGTTTTTGGTGGCCTACTATATTCAAAGATGCTCATAGGTATGTCAAAATATGTGATGCTTGTTAGATGTTTTCCAGGAAGTTGAAGTTTTTTGGTAATTTTCTACTGAGAGCGGTGTCTGTTGTCTGTTTCAACTCCTTTCTAGCAATGGGGCATTGACTTCATAGGAGAAATATCTAAAAACTCTAGTGGAGGACATGCATGGATATTGGTGGCAACCAACTATTTTACTAAATGGATTGAAGCAATCCCAACCAAAAGGGCCACAAGTAAAGTAGTCATTGATTTTTTAACTAATAATATCTTAAGCAGATTTGGAGTACTTGAAAGAATTGTTTCAGATAATGCCATGTGCTTCAGATCTAAGGAATTTGTTGATTTTTGTAATCAATATGGTATTACTGTTTCATGCTCTTCTTCATATCACCCCCAAGGAAATGGACAGGCAAAGTCTAGCAATAAGAGCCTAATGAAGATTATCAAGCGTATGATCAAGAAAAATAAGAAGGCTTGGGATTCAAAATTGAAATTAGCACTATGGGTTGAAAGAACAATTGTCAAGAAGGCAATTAGTCATTCGCCTTTTAACCTTGTTTATGGGATGGAATCACGTATACCACAAAACAATTTCTTAAAGATGTATGAGTTTGTCTAGGAATATGATGATGACGTTTGTGATGAAATGCAACACAGAATGGAAGAATTGAATCAACTGGATGAAATTAGAACAGAGGCTCAAAAGAGAAATGAAAAATTGCAGCTTCAGGTGAAACACCTCTATGATAAGAAGGCAATTGAAAGAAAGTTTGAGGTCAGAGTGATGGTGTTGCTCTAGAATGCAAGATCAGAGGATAAAGGAAAACATGGAAAGTTTGATCCCTTATGGCTAGGCCCATACATAATTATGGGAACACATGGGGAGGATTCATATTTCTTGCAGTCACTCACAGGTGAGTTCTGGAACTGCTAGTACATGGATAGTTCTTGAAATACTATTTCTCTTGAAATATCTCTTTTTCCATGTACGATGTACAGTCTTGTAGGTAGCGTATATAGGTGTGTTTTTTTTTGTTTTTGCTTTGTCTGTTGTCTTGTTCGGATAGGTCCCTAGTTTTGGTTCTCTCTATGTCTGGTCTGCTCTCCAAAGATTCTAGAATCTTTCTCACAGGGGGCATACATCCCTAGTCGAAGCCACTGGTGGAGCTTTTAAATTCCCCCCCCCCATGAGTTTGCTTTTACTATGTCCTTGGCTCTAATTGGTTTGGTTTTGGGTTTTGGGGTTTTACCATAATTCTTGGTAGTGGCTGTTCTATTTGAGCATTGACTTGTTATTGTGGGTGGCTGGTCAGATAAGTATGGTTCGAACCCTTTTTGGTCATTTCATTACTAGCCCCTCTTTACCTTCTCTCTTGGTCTTTTGCGTTCCGACTATGTTTTATTTTTCCTTAGTGTCGGGTTGATAAATGACTAAAGTTTTTAGACTAATCTCTAAAATTTTCAGCCTCGAGGGTCATTTCCTCGTCCACCTAGCTAGTCCCCTTTTTATGAATAACTTTTTTGCATGTGCAGGTTTCATAACCGTCAAATGGAATGATTTGCATCCTGACTGTTCCTCGTTGGCCTCGCAAGGTTTTTGATGACATCATAATAATGATGCGAGGTATGCGAGATGCTGGCATCTATCGCCTGTGATCGTGGGGCCCAATCCTTGTTCGATGACCGATGAAGGACACTGATGCTGACAACTATTTTCTTTAGCAATGCATCGTGGTCGTTCCTCACTGACGTCGTGCAATTAAAACAACAGTTTCAATAATGTTGCAAGGTGTGCGAATTATCGATGCGTGGACACCAATGCCATATGAGAGATGATCGAGGTGGAACCCATTTCGTGCTGAGGTGGTGTCTTGTAGGTGAATTTCTATTTTCCTGAGGTTTTTTGAAAAAAATTGGCATTTTCAAACCACTTTTGACTCGATTTGAGTCGTTCTTTCTAGCTTACATTGATTTGGATCAATGACTAGAATTTGAAATAGGTTGGTGTTGTAGTATAGCTATTTTATCTCGCATGAGTGAATAGTAATGGTTGAGTTCGGACAGTGCTCCCATAATTAAATGCTAAAATATCAGTGAATTGCTATTTCTATGCATATTTCCATGCTAAAGAAGTTTTTTCCTGGTACCAAGTGAAGCGAGCCGTCTTCATGAAAATTCAGCCTCACTGCCATTGGCATTCTGCAGGTGAAATCGTAAGTAATGCATATGTCATATCCTCTATTTTCTGAAGGTCTTATGGTTGTTTGAGAACAATTATCGACTGCATTTTTGTTTTGTTCCTGAGGGATTGTTTGGGTGAATTTGGTATAAAATATTTTAAAGCTTGTCCTAATAATTGTTGTAGCTTCTTGAATTGTGAAGCATTCTATCGAAGGCTATAGGGTGTAAGCTATAATTGTTTGACACTTCAAAACACTAGCTTGAACTATTCACTATCTTGTGTAAATGGCACCCAAGGCCCGAAGCTCTGGCTCTGAAACCTCTACTAGGTCCTTGTCCTAGGATATTATAGACTTACTAAAACCCTCTAGCAACAAAAATCTTAAGGGAAAGGCTTTGTTTTATGTGCCTCGACTCCTGGAAGGATTAACTGATAAAAAATGTGCGATTCGGGACACTGAGCCATTGTATATTGGATGGTAGTTGTTCTCAAATTGGTTTGGGAACAAAAATTTGTGTGTTCCTTTGTGTAACCCTTGGAGGTTGGATCTTGGTAAGCTGGTGGTCCCTAATGTCTATTTGGATGTAGATTTGTTAAAAGATGTTGCTGCAAGGTATGACCTTGTAACCAGAGTCACCAGAACACATTCTGGCATAGAAATGGTAAAGATAACTAGGGAGGAAATTACAAAGATATTTGTTCTGCATGAATGGAGTCCGGATATGGTTATTATCGATCTTGAGGTTTTTAGAGAAGAATACATAAATACTAAGGGTTTGTTCAGAACATCTCTATTGATACCTCATTTGGAAACCTTGGGGAGAGGAAAGAATAAGAAGTAGGTAGTGATTGGTAAAAATGAGCCAGAACCTTTTCCCGTGAATTACCTTTCTAAAAATTTCAAGAAGATAGTTTGTGCCTTATGCCAGGTTCTCAGAATTAGTTTGAAGAACACTCTACCTATTGATATCATGTACATGGCTATAAACCTCCAACATCTAGGTTTTAATGTGGTATATGATTTTTCCACCTACTTGGCATAAAAAATGCATGGGTTTCTGGTGGCCCTTAAGGAAGGAAAAAATTGGGCTGGTTTCAGGTGGTTTTCCCTGTTGATGCTAATGTTTTTGTATAGAGGCAAGGCAGTGTTTGGGAAAGATATGGAATTAAAGAAGAGGGAGGAAAATGTTGACATGTGTGTCGAATATTGGACCAGGATCCTTGACATGCATGATTATAAATTTGATTATATAACATTCTAGAATGTTTTTGGGTCCAAGTTGAGAGGAGCTCTAGTTCATAATCCACCTAGGATTCCTAAGGAGATTCATGATTTCTTGAGGATAATGGAAAGAAGGCCTGAATTAAATTTGACAAATAATTGGGGAGATATTATCCCTTATCATAATACAACAATTTTCAGAGTATATGGAACTAATATCAACCCATATGTTTTACCCAGGGACGTGCCTCTAAGAATTGAGTTTTTAGAAGTCATGAGATAGTTGGGGTATGCTCAGGATATACATGTTCCAGTAGAACAAAAGAAATGATCTTTCTTTCCTGAGTAGACAATGTTTTCTGAATTTATTATGGAAAAAGGGAGATGGAAGGATTTATACACGTTGCTTAGACCTTATGGATTAAAGAATGTACACCCTAGGAATCATAACCCTAAGGGTTTTATTTTTCAAATGAAGGCCAAGCATCGGACTGGAACTTTCGTCCATAATTTCTATTTTCCTGAGGACATTATCAAGAACATTTTTGATTTAGAGATACAAGAAGAGAGAAAGGCAAAGTATATTGGCTTTACCAAGATGGTGAAGAAGAATTAAGAAAATATACTTGCTTTTAATCCCATACCAAATATCAATGGTGATTTGAACAGGGCTATGTATGCCATTGACAATTTTGAAAGTTTGGTGGGGATTTTGAGGGATGAGTGGGTTGTGGAAGAAAGAATAAAATCACAAACTTTTGAGGAATAGCCTGAAGTAAGGTTGGAGAAAAGACCTACTTATCAATCCCCGAAGAAGATCAAGGTTTTTTCTAGGAAAAGGGGAAGTAGGGCTGAAGAAGTTGCTAAGAGCATTGTACCATCATCTTCAGGATAGTCATTGCCGAATATTGTTGATCTGGATTCCCCTTCGAGGCTTTTTGACCAAACATGTCCATCATCACCAAAGAGATAGAAAATTGAAAGAACAAAGGTAGTTGAATATGTAGATGATGAGGACAAAGAGATCATTGTCACTCCTGATGAAATGCATCAGGGAATGCCATCCTTTCCACAAGACATTTCATCAAGTTCTAGAGCAGTTGTTTTAAGGCTAGGAAAAGATGAAATAAGGGGGATAACCAACAATGATGAGCCGAGGATGGAAGCCTGCAGAGAGTTCATGATGGATGACTCTTTTATCAAGACCAATGATTTTAAGGATTTTGTATGAAGGACACATGTTTCATTGTATATTGAGAAGTTGGCTCAAGAAAGAAGTTTGCACCCTGAGCTCCCAGAACAAGTAATTCAGTCTAATATCAGGTTGTAGATGAAGGAAAGATTCAAAGAAATAACACCAGAGCAAGACCAAACACTGGTACAAAAAAGTGGAGTAATGTTACTTCCTAAATGGGATATTGTTGATGATGTGGTGTTCGATAAAATAAGAAGGGCCAATAGGCCACTTCTTGCAACTAATGAAGAAGCTGCATTGGCACTTAAAGGGTCAACCTTTAGTGAGGAGTGAGATGCTTTGGCAATCCGATTTTTGTCCATTGGATCTAGGAAGCTAGTAGTTACAAAACCATCTGATTTCAGTGATTACCTTGTTGTAAGAAGAGTTGGTGATACCCCAACATTGGAGGCTGTAGATATGGTAGTTAATGTTGCCAAGTTCACTAGGGAAACTCTTGAGGATTTGACCAAGGATTGAGATACTTTTAGAGGCCAATACAATGACATTATTATTGAATATAATAAGAGTCAAAAAAAGGTGTCAGAGCTAGAAACTAAGTTGGCATTACTAAAGGAACAAATGGAGACATTGAAGTCTCAAGGGCAAGCTATCTCCAGCTGCACTATCTCTGACCCACCAGTAGAGCAACCTCAACCCTCTTCACAAGGACAGTCCTTAGCATTGTTCCATATAATATGGGACATGTGCCTATTACAATTGAAAGGGCTAATAGCCCGAGAGGAGGACTCTCTAGGGAGAAATTAATTTGTCAAGTTGAGGAGTATAAGGAGATGGTGCAACAAATCTGGGAATGAGCGGGAAAGAGAAATTCATTGATTGTGGACACTGTATTGAGACACTTGAATAGGAGGGTGTAGGGAAAATTAAATAGTGTTCATACAAGTTATGCTCTGATGTTGCAAGCACTTAAGATGTTCCCGAGAGATAGAGAGTTGGCCACCCCATTGCTGGACAGATGGAGCTGCAGAATTGAGAAACTGACATTCATGGCAGTGGGAGCAAAACGACATGGGGATAAGTATCCTATGGTTATGTCAACTTATCAATTTGTCAAAGGAGTTGTGGAGCAAAATTTTCAGTGGTATGTTGCCCCTATGGAATTAAAGATCAAAGAATTAAAGGTCAAATATGATGGAATGGACTTAACTCCATTACCACAAATTTTGCGTAGTCATGACGAGGTAAAACCTTTGTAGGTTTGGAAAGATAAAATGGCTAATATAATGATAGCTCAGACACATGAGATATGCAGAAATGCTGACATTGGTATGCTGGAGAATACACTTGAGAAACTATCATTTGTCATTAGTTTCTTAGAAGACTTTGATAAGGAGGCCACGTCAGTAATGGTAAAATATGCACCCTATCGAGATAAGATTAATCAAGTTATTTCTTTTAAGAGGCCGTCTGAGGAAGATTTTGAATTATGGAAAAAGGTGTTCATCGATGAGTTTGAAATATGAGTACTAAGGTTGAGAAATGCGACTTGGTCATGTATAATACAAGTCTGTCCTCAAAAGTTACATTTGAAAATATGCATTGTTCTCTCAACTTTAGGTACAAGCTGCTGAGGTGGAATAAAGTATTATAACATTTAAATATGCCTTTGGTATGAATGAGTTGCCTTTTGAAAGGAGGTTTCTCTTCCTCCATAGCAACTAATGATTATTCTTTTCTTATGCCTTTTCCCTCCAATCGCATGATGCAAATGTAACTGAATTGGGAATTAGTGGTCCAATGAAAAATGGACATGTGTACCCTTCAGCCCGAGGCTTGTTTTTCTCCCTTCTTTTATAAAAGAGAATTCTAGGCCATGGTGCTGGTGTCTACTATTGAATCCAAGATTTGAGAAAGGAGAGTTTTGTGATACAAAGAGTATGAATGTAAATCCTTTTCTTAAGGTTTTGAGTTAGATAAAAGAACTTGGTCAATTATGGGATTCTTAGGCATTTTTGTATTGAATATGAAAATCTCTTGAGTTTGTATTCTCTATTGTTGTGATATCTTGTGTTATTAATGAAATATTAGTCCAAGATTGTTTTCATTGATCTTTACTGTGAATTACGTTTTAATAATTTCTCTGGTTCAAAGGATCAGTTAAATGCCTCAGTTAATGTGTAAGTTCATGCAAGCTAGCAACTGGATTCATAAAGTAGTGATAGAATTTGGTACAAATATGTGGATTGTAATGCAATTCATATAGATCATAATTTTTTAAGATGAATTTTTCCCTGTAGTTCAGTTTTCTGATTTGACTTCATGCTTTAGGATATGGCACTGGTATTCTGATCATGGTTATGTTTCTCATGTCTTATGTTTTGGCTTTAGAACATTTTATCCAAATATTTCCTATCAACCTATTTTAGTTGCGTTTGTGATTCTCTGCTAATTGGACTCGAGCCTTTTTGAGGAATAACCAATTTCTTGAAGGATTTCATCCTTTTAGCGTGGATTGGGAATCTATTTGTTGTTCATAAATGTGCAATTGAAATTGTTTTAAGTTGTATTTGAGGAGAACATTTTAGGGATCTCCCCCTGGCTCTTATAGAGCCTGAAGTGTAGGAGAACTAGCATTATCACTTTTCTCATCTAGTTGGCTAACTGCTTCCTGGACTTTTATTATTGAACGCGGAAAGTTTATAGAAGCTCTCGGGAAGTCTGCTTGGGTTGTTGTAAAAAACACCATCACATCTTATCTAACATAATATACTTTCTTGATCATTTTACCTTTGTTTTCCTTATTCTTATTGTTCACACTTCTATTTGGGCATCTTGAATTATAGTGACCTATTTTTCCATAGTTGAAACATTTGAAAGGTATTTACCTCTGTACTTACCAATGCCTTTTTTAATACTTCTCACAAAGTTATCTTCCACATCATCAATATCATCTTGATCTGAACCTTCAATCTTCTTTGATTTTCTAGCCTTAAAAGTAGTTTCAACTTTGCACCACTATTAGTACCAAACTCTCTCATCTCGAATGCAGTTAAAGAGCCATACAATTGATCTCTAGAATATTGTTCTATATTTTAAGATTCCCCAATAGAAGAAACCATTTGAATGTGATGATGTTGATTGTTGTCATTAATGGTTTTCATTGATGTCAACATATCTTGGTTGATTGATTAAGGTTCGGTTTTGTTGCTTTGGTGATCCGGATTGGCATACTTTGGATGTTGTGCTGCAATGATAGATCTTTGGTTGTGCTTGTCTTGGTCCCATACATTTTGCAACATAATGAGATACACTCTTTTGGGTCCATACCAATCTAGAAAGTGGTTAGCGTGTCTCAAAACCTTTCTTTCATTTTAATGTGTATATCCTATTCCTTTTTTCTAGATATCATGGTCAATATGTAGCATGTTGATTTGAGTGAGGAGGTTATGTGTGGTCCACCTTTCATTCTCTTCCACCGTGGGAATGTTTTTGTGGTGACCTAATTCAAAATCATGTTCAGCCGACTTAGGAGTTTGAATTGGAATTGTGCTTGGCTGACTTGGGAAGATTATGAAGGCATGGAGTTGTATAATTAAAAGTTGATCCCATTCCATGAAAACAAGTGTGGTGAATGCAAATTTGAAAATCCAGACATTGTGCGAAAGTATACCAGAGACAACAGGCAGTGAGTTTTTTTCGGTGTGACTGTTGGTGACAATTATTTCTATGGTGGATTCCCTTTTCATCATTCTTTTGGTAGTGAGCCATTTTTTATAGGTAGTGATCCTTTCTCTTTTGGCAGTGAGCCTTTTTGTATATTTGGCTATAATAGCCAGGTAGTGATCCCAACCGACAGTGAGCCACCCTGCAGTGAGAAACTTGGCAGCGATCCCTTGTAAAAATCACCTTAACTGGTGTCACCTTAACCAATGTTTTATAATTGAGAATTAGCATTCTCTGTGGTTTTTCCCTTCTTGAGTTTCCCCGTAATTTCTAGTGTTCTTTGTGCATGGTGTTGTTATGTGCTTTCATGTTAATTAATATCTGATTGGTTAAAGGTTTCTCTGGATTAATTTAAAGTGAAGTAAATTGTTTTATAATAATCGATTCATCCTCCCTCTTAGTTATTCAAACTGTTCTATAATTGGTATTAGAGCCTTGGTTCCTCGAAGGAGAGCTTAACTGCTTGGGGTAGATTTGATGGCACACAAACTGAAAATTTTGGTGTTTGATGGATCTGACTACAGTTTCTAGAAAGTGTAGATGAGAGGTTACCTGATTTCTCTAGAGTATAAAACTTGGAAAGTTGTTGAGACAAAATATTTTGAACCAACAAGTGGTCCTTCTAGTGTGGATGAGATTTCAGCCTATGAAGAGAATGAGAAGGAAAGGTATGCAATCTTTAGTGCTTTGTCTAAGATTGAGTTAACAAAAGTTATTTCATTGGAAATTTCTTATGATGTTTGGGAAAAGTTGAAAGAAATCTATGAAGGAAATGAAAGAGTCAAATTATCAAAGAAGTTGACAACTAAGTGCATATAATTGAGGATGGAAGAAGGTGAGAATATAGCAAGCTACTTTCAAAGAGTTGACAATGCAGTAAATGATTTCAAAAATCAAGGTGGCACTCTGACAAATGAAGATGTTATGGAAAAGGTTTTGATGACCCTACCAAAGAGCTATAGTGACAAGATCTCAGCTATTGAAGAATTTTATAATACAAATAAATTTGAAACTATTTGGCACCTTGATTGCATTTGAGATGAGAAAACTTGGAAAAGAAAAGGAGAAATTTGAAACTGCCTTCAAAGCGACGAAAACAAAAGATGATCTAGATAGTGAAAGCTTAGATGAGTTGGAAGCAAACTTCACAAGAAAACTAAAGAAGGATAGTGGAAAGTACAAAGGTATGCTACCTCTTAAATGCTTTAGATGTGGAAAGATTGGTCATTTAGAAAATAAGTGTCTAGAGAAAAGAAGAAGGAAATTTTTTTAAAATATCAATAAGAAGGCCTATTATGTTAATGAGAATGCCAGTATTTTAGATGATGAATCGGATCATGAGGGTTGTTTGTTTTTGGTAGAAAAGGATGAACCTAGATTTTATATCTCTAATATTTGTCTGGAATCTAATGATAACACTGAAGCTACATTATTTATCAAAATAAATAGAGATGAATGGTTGATTGATAGTGGATGTTTGAATCATATGACCAGTGATAAAAGTAAGTTTGTAAAGCTTGAGAAATATGATGGAGGTTCTGTTAGATTTGGAGATGATAAAATAACACAGATTGTTGGAATTGGTTCTATTACCTTTGATGGAAAACATAACATTGACAATGTTTACTATGTGAAGGGTTTATATCATAATATTTTGAGTGTTGGATAGATGTGCGAGAATGGATATATTGTTGTATTTTAGGATGATGGTTGTGAGATCTAGAAGAGTTCCGAAACTTTTATTGCAGCAGGAAAAAGAACAAGTGGGAATATGTATCAACTGGAAAGAGCTACAAAGAGATTCCTATTCTCTCAGAGTAATGATAGTTGGCTCTGGCACTAGAGGATGTGTCATATCAACTTTGACAACTTGGTAAGGATAAGTTCAACAAGGGTAGTCAAAGATTTTCCAAGACTAACCAAACTAGACAACATTATCTGCAAAGGATGTCAAGAAGGAAAACATACCAAAGGAACATTATGAGGAAAAGAAGTATCATCTACCGGATTGTTGGACCTTGTACACACTGACCTATGTGGTCCAACTAGAACAAGAAGCTTGCATGTTGAGAAATATTTCATGCTATTAGTAGATGATTATTCTAGACTAGCTTGGGTCAAATTTTTAAGAGAAAAATCAGAGGCTTTGGAAAAATTCAAGATTTTCAAGGAACGAATTGATAATGAAGTTGAAAAGAGAATCAAGTGTTTAAGATATGATATAGGAGGAGAGTTCAATTCTGATGAATTCAACAAGTTCTATGAGAAACATGACATTAAAAGACAACTATTAGCCCCTAGAACACCACAACATAATGGTGTATTGGAAAGAATGAACCAGACAGTTCAAGAAGCAGCTAGAATAATGATCATGGAATTAGGTTTACCACAGGTGTACTGGAGAGAAGTGATACACATAGCAGTATACACTCTCAACATAGTACTATTTTAGAGGAAATATGGAAAGACATCATATGGGCTATGGCATGGAAGATCTCCCACAGTAAAGTACTTCAAAATTTTTGGAAAAAAATGCTACATCCGAAGAGATGAGGACAATCTTGGAAAGTTTGATAGCAGAGCTGATGAAGGTATATTTTTGGGTTACTCTACAAGAAGCAAAGCGTATCGGTGTTACAACAAGAGACTGAACAAGATAGTCGAAAGTGCGAATGTGAAAATAGATGAAGATATTCAAAGAAATCCTGACAGGAATATTGAATATGAATTAGATAACCCACATGACAAAGAAGAAAAGGATAAGAAAGAATAAGAAGAGACAAAGGAGGCTCCAACAACTTCAACCAAAACTCCAAGGTATGTATAGAGAAACCATTTAGAAAATCAGATTATTGGAGATAATAATAAAGGAATCATCACAAGAAGAGCAACCGAAGAGCAAGTGTTACTGTGTCTACTCTCGAAAAATGAGCCAAATACTATGCAAGAAGCATGCAATGATCAAAATTGGGTGAAGGAAATGAAAGAAGAGTTTGATCAGATAAAGAAAAATTAGACTTGGGAACTTGTGCCCAAAATTTCAGACAAAAATGTAATTGGAAAAGGTGGGTATTTTGGAACAAGCTGGATAAAAATGGAAAGGTAATGAGAAACATGAAAAGACTAGTTTGAAAAGGTTATACTTAGATCAAAGGTATTGAATTTGAAGAGACATATGCCCCTGTTGCTTGGATGGAAGCGATACAAATATTCTTGGCTTTTACAACTTTTAAGGATTTCAAAGTCTATCAAATGAATGTAAAATATGCATTCTTGAATGGAGAACTGAAGGAAGATGTCTACATGGAGCAATCAGAGGGATTTAAGTCCGGAAGTGACCCGAATGCTGTTTGTAGGTTGAAGAAAGCTTTATGCAGATCGAAGCAAGCTCGTAGAGCCTGGTATGATAGACTAGACAAGTACTTGATTGGACAAGGATTTCAAATGGGATTTGTTGATAATAATTTATACTATAGAACTCACTCAAATCAAATATTGATTGTTTTGGTTTATGTTGATGACATAATCTTTGGAGGAAATGATGATATGTATAGAAAATTTGTAGATGAAATGCAAAAAGAATTTGAGATGTATATGATAGGTGAGTTGAAATTTTTTCTTGGATTGCAAGTAAACTAGAACAAAAGAGGAATTTTCATTTCCCAATCCAAATATACCAAAGAATTATTGAAGAAGTTTGGGTTGGAGAACTCCAAACTGGTTTGTACACCTATTGTTACTATATGTAAGTTGAAAAAAGAAGATGATTCACCTAAAGCTGATGCAAGTATGTACAAGTCAATGATTGGAGGATTGTTATACTTTACTATTACTAGACTAGACATTATATATGTTGTTTGTTTAGCAACTAGATTTCAGCAAGAGCCAAAGGAATCACATGTTGTTGCGGTAAAAAGGATCTTTAAATATTTTAAGGGTACATAAGATTGATGTAGAATAGGAGTGGATTAATCTTGAGGAGGCCTAAACAAACAAGATTTAACCACTGGTTTACTTCCTAGACTCCTACATGTGTGTTTTACAATACTTAGCATCACTATCTTAGTAGGTCTCCTCAATGACATAAATTGGCATATCATTTAGAGAAGGTCGTATCTCAAAAAGATCCAAACCTTTTCAAATACTTATTTGGGTATAAATTAACATATCTCAACCAAGGTGTAGGGTTTCTTGGAGAAAATAACTCAAATCAAGTTTGCTACATTGTGGAATAGGCCTTTTAGGCCACTTTTACAAAGGAAGTATGTCAAATAATTCTTCCAAACCTTTACACTCATCACCTACACCTTGAACCAATCTCAAATGAATAAAATCAATAGTTTTTATCCATTACTCAATCCTCCAACTTGCTGTCCTATCATCTAGCTAACCTACCTAGCTTAACACATGAAGATGTTAGGCTAGGAACTTGTCAAAAACTCCAAGATGCTCCATCCCCTGCTCCCTAAATCTACAAGACACATAAAGAAATCCTACTAACACCATTCCATCAGTCCTAATTATCATACATCAGTGGAATGGCTTAAACCTTCACATTTTCCCACTAAACCCTTGAAAGGTAGGGTTTTCAAGCGATGTGAACAAAATGATTCAAACAGAATAAAGGCTTGATGAAATGACCTCACACTACACCCAAATGAAAGCTAGAACTCTGCAAAAATTCTTCCAAGAGATTTCAAGTCATGACAGTACTGTATGACTGTACATAGATTGAAAAACACATAATTTTTCACTAAAAAGTCAAAAATAGAGCACTTCCTTCACTTTCTTCCCTGAAAATCATATAACCATGATGTCTCAAAGTTTGTGAGGCTCTAAAAAACACATGCAGACACCTAACATCAGTTACAAAGCCAAAAACCATGATTGAGAGTTCATTCTCCATGACATGCAAAAAAGACAAGTTGCAAAAAGCAACAATGTGCAACTTCACCAACTTCTTGATCCAATGCCCAAACTGACCTTACCAAGATTCTACAATGAAAAATAGGTCACATTCAAACCTTATTACAAATATGAAATGATCATGAATCAAAAAATATAACTCTAACACCTATTATGCATTCCTAAGCCTAAAAATGACTAGTGTGCCCTGCACCATACAACTGGGGTGAAAAGATTTCAATCTCTTGATGAAATGAGCTCTTGGATAGAGACTCCATGCTTCTTCACATCTTCCTCTAACATCCAAGTAGTATCCTCATTGGGTAATCCATTCCACTTGACCAAATACTCATTGTATAGCTTGTGTCTAGTTCTCTTGGCCTCTCTTGTGTCCAAAATTGCTTCAAGCTTCATTGGTTGGCTGCGTGGTAGGTCTTTAACCCATTCAACATCTTCAACTCTAGTAGCATCAACTTCTTCACCTATAATCACATTTTTCTTGAAAGGATAAAGATCAACAACATTGAAAATAAGAGAGATAGCCACTCCAGGAGGGAGTTCTATCTCAGAGGAATTTTGACCATACTTGTGGACCACCTTGCAAGGTCCAGTATTTTTCATCATCAGCTTGGTGTATTTTCCCTTGGGTAAAATTTCTTTCCATAGGTGGGAAAGCACTAAGTATCCTACCTTGAATTGAACATCTCTTTTCCTCAAATCTGCCTTCACCTTATACTTCTCCACACTCTTTCTCAAGTTCTTCTTGACTTGTTCATAGATATCTTTCATAGCAATAGAAAAGTCAACTCCTGTTGCACTCTTTGTCTCCATGTCTCTCAGGTCTCTAAGTTCACAAATACCTCTTGGAATCATCCCATAGACCACTTCAAAAGGGCTTCTTCCTATACTTCTATTTATGGAGTCATTGTATGCATATTCTGCATGAGGAAGTACAATGTCCCATGCTGCACCATGCTCCTTAGATAGACATCTCAATAAGTTCCCAAGAGACCTATTAACAAACTTAGTTTGGCCATTCGTTTGTGGATGGTATTGTGAACTGAATTGCAAATTGGTACCCAAATTTTTCCACAAGGTCCTCCAAAAATGACCAACAAACTTAGCATCTCTATTAGACAAAATGGTTAGAGGAAAACTATGAATCCTTACAATCTCCTTAAAGAACAAACTAGTTATGTGAGATGCATCATTTGCGCTCCTACAAGAAATAAAGTGAGCCATCTTGCTAAAACTATCTACAACAACATAAATTCTATCATACCCTCTTTGTGTCTTAGGTAGACCTAAAATAAAGTCCATGCTAATTGACTCCCATGGGCGGTTAGGAATTGGAAAAGGCTAGTAAAGTACTACATTAGAGCTTGTTCCTTTGGCTCTTTGACACACCCCACAACTCTCCACAAAATTTTTAACATCCAAATACATCCTAGGCTAGAAATAAAACCTCTTGACCTGCTCCAAGGTTTTGTCATAACAAAAATGTCCACTCATTCTGCAATTGTGCTTTTCTCTGATCAGATTTGCTCTCATGGAGCATTTGGGTACACACAACTAAGCACCTTTGAACAAAAGATCATTTTTCAACACAAAATCTGCATACTCACTGTGAAAATTATCTTTAAACTGACTGCAAATAGCATAGGCATCTTTGAAGTCATCATCATGCTCATACATACCTTTTAGAGAATCTATTCTGACACTTTGAATTTGTACCTCTTGCACCATCATAGACCTTATGCTCAAAGCATCAACAACTTTGTTTTCTTGTCCTTTCTTGTGCTTGATTGAATATGTATAAGCTTGCAAGTATTCCATCCATTTCATGTTCATTTGATTCAACTTGTCTTGGGTGTTCAAGTAGCTTAATGCATGGTTTCCAGTAAACACAACAAACTCCTTGTGTAAGAGATAATGTCTCCATTTCTTGAGAGATTGAACCATAGCATAAAGTTCAAGGTCATATGTGGAGTATTTTTTTTTGGCCTCATTGAGTTTCTCATTGAAAAATGCCACTGGCCTCCCTTCTTGGCTCAAAACAACACCTATGGCATAACCACTTGCATCACATTCTATTGTAAAGACCTTGTTAAAATCAGGGAGTGCAAGAATAGGTTTCTTAGCCACTCTAGTTTTCAAGTATTCAAAGATTTTATCAGCCTCATCAATCTATTGAAACTTACTTTTCTTCTCACCCTTGATGGTCTCAATAATTGGTGCACAAATATGGCTAAAATTCTTGATGAATTTCCTATAGAATCTAGCCAAGCCATGAAAGATTCTTACCTCTGTTGCCACTTTAGGAGTTGGCCAATTGAGTATGGCTTCAACCTTTGTGGGATCCATCTTCAAGGTTCCTTCTACAATCACAAATCCAAGGTAGACAAGCTCCTTCATAAACTCACACTTTTTGAGATTGATCATTAGCTCATCCTCATTCATCTTCATCAACACCATATTCAAGTGTTGCAAATGTTCCTTCTTTGTTCTACTGTATACAAGGATATCATCCAAGTACACTACCACAAATTTTCCTATGAAATTCTTTAGGACCTCATTCATTAGTCTCATGAATGTGCTTGGGGCATTAGATAACCCAAATGACATCACTAGCCATTCATACAAATCCTCATTAGTCTTGAAGGCGGTTTTCAACTTATCTCCTTCCCTTATTCTAATCTGATGGTACCCACTTTTTAGATCAATTTTAGAGAAATAAAAAGCTCTTGACAAGCTATCCATCAAGTCTTCCATCCAAGGTATAGGAAACCTATACCTAATAGTGATCTTTTTTATATCTCTTGAGTCAGTACAAAGTCTCCATTATCCACCTTTTTTTGATGCCAAAATGGTAGGCACATCACAAGGGCTCAAGCTCTCCCTTATCAAACCCTTATCCAATAGCTCTTGTATCTAATTCTTGATCTCCTCATTTTGTCTAGGGGTCATCTTGTATGCTGCCTTGTTTGGCAGACTTGCACCTAGTATGTGATTAATATGGTGGCTCACATCTCTGATAGGTGGCAAAGAGTTTGACAACTCCTTCACCACTATGTCTTCATATTTGTTTAACAAGACCTGCACCTCCTTTGTTACCTCTTTTCCATCTGCTGCTACATCTGAAATAGGCTTAACAACTATGGAATAGCCAATGTTCTCCTCTTCTAAGTCTTTCAAGAACTCCTTTTCCTCCACTATCATCACACTTGATCCTTCATGAATAAAACCATTATCTTCTTGTAGAGGTGTAAGAGTGTATGACACTCCATCCTTCTCAATCACATACACATTTTTGTATCCATCATGCTTGGCCTTTCTGTCAAATTGCCAAGGCCTTCCAAGGAGTAGGTGGCACACATCCATTGGAACAACATCACAAAGGATTTATTCTTGTTAGAACCTATGTTAAACTCCACCCAAACTTGCTCATTAACAAGCACTTGTTTCCCTTTTCTAATCCATGATATCTTATAAGGATTTGGGAGAGGATTTATTTTTATCTTGAGCTTTTCCACCATTTCCAATGACACTATGTTGTCAGTTGAACCAAAATCCTCTATTACCTTGCACAATTTTCCTTGATATTTGCATGTTGTCTGAAACAAAGCCTTTCTTTGAGGGGGTTCCTTTCTAGTTGGTACCTTGAGTAAGGTTCTTCTAATCATTAAACTCTTTTCTACCTCTGGTGTGTCTTGTATAGATGGTGAATTTTCATTCTCAACATCCTCTTCTTGCACTAGCTGATTTCTTCTTTCTCTACCATGAGAACTTGCATTTTGTTTATCAAGGCACTTTCATGCAAGATGTCCATATTTATTACAGCTATAAAATCTTCCAGAGAAGGTATTAGACCCTCTTCCTTGGCCATGGAACCTGCCTCTTCCATTTGGTCTTCTCCCTCTAAAACTTCCCCTTGATTCACCATTTGTTTCTTGATTTGCAATTTATTCTCCTTGTCTCTTTGTCCTCCTCTTCCATTAGAGGTTGCTTTGCCCCTAAATTTCTTTCCTCTTCCCCTTGACTATTTTTCTTGTCTCATTTTCATCTTGTCCTCTGCCTTAGTGGCCATTTGAAAACACTCTTCTACTATCCTAGGCGTAGTGAGACTTATCTCATCTTGGATATTGTATCTCAGATCATTCAAATACCTTGATACCTTCTCTTTTTCATTCTCAAAATGTCTAGACCTTATAGACATCTTGTGAAACTCCTTAGTATATTCTACCACATATAATTCATTTTTTCTCAAGTTTTGTAGTCTCCTAAACACTTGAATCTCATAATCTGCCAGTAGGAATTGGCTTTTCACTTTAGCCACCATCCTATCCTATGAACCAATCTTTTGTTTACCATTCTTTATCCTCTCTTCTTGTACGTAATTGCACCAAGTCAAAGCTTGTCCTTTAACTTGGTTTTAGCAAATTTTACCTTCTTCTCCTCTTCCACCTCCTTGTATTCAAAATAGTTATCTAAGGAATCTATCCAATCTATCACCTCTTCACCACTCATCTTACCACCATACATTGGTAGTTCTATTTTCACTTCATGAGAATCTCCCTTTGCAGCCTTGTGATGGAACTTCAAATTTTTGCTCTATAAGTTCCATTTTATCTTTCCTATGTTCCTGGTCCTACTTGATGTTTGAGAGAAGCCTATGGTTGGGGTTCCACATTTTGTTCCCATGCTTTTATGTAAAACCCTAGTGTCTTGTCTTTTACCATGGTTGGGTTATATTTGGTCGTTACTTTTGGAGGAGGGCTTTTAAAAATAACTTAAGCACCACCATTTCATCTAGGTTGGGGCCCCTTTCAATCCGTCATTTTATTTCTCTTGTTAGAATTTATTATTTCCTAAGTCTAGGGTGGCCCCTTGCTCCCCAGTTTAAAAAAAACTTGTCATTGTTTTCCATCGGCCTAGTGATGTCACCTCGTGCTTTTAACAAATATTTTATATTTTACAGTGGGACAAATTTGTATGACCATTGATGAATCATCATTTGATCTCAGTTGTTCCTCGCTATCCTATGATGACCCCACCACATAGCTTTGGTTGATCATGATATCATGGGCGAGCACCATGTGTCTCATCTAGTGAAGCCAAAGAAATGATAGGAATACATTGATACATTAATTCCACTTTAATACATTATGTAGTGGGTTACTAAAGTAGTTATAAGGTGCATGTGCTTAAAATGAACGGAGATTTTTTAATCTCAGTAGGAAAGGTGCTCAATGATTAATGAAAAAGATGGAAAATATGTTGAATGAGAAAGATTGTCAATGGTTGAGATCCATGGTTGCCCACCATCACGTGATCAGGAGTTACAAGGTCTTTACTGATTGCGATATCATGGGCGAGCGCGACATGGATTTCCTTGGTGACGTAGAGTATGGTGGGCCATTGTTGCCATGATGGAGGTCAAGTCAAAATGATTTGAAGGAAACTATTTGATGATACAACTAAAATGAAAGATTGATGGATGATATTTGAATCTCCATCAAATGCGATTGGAGCTGTTGGTGTAGCACATGAGTGAGCTTTAATGGTGGATGAGACATTCTCTGGCATGATTTGATTGAAATAAAGTGACCAGTTTCCTATTCTATTGTATCAAAAAGCATTCAAATATTTTTGTGGAGAAGTCTCAAGGCCAAGGATGAATTTATGAGTTGTTATAGCAAAGATTAGGGTTTCTGCAAACACAAAGCCGTAAGTTGAACTCTGTATCTCCTGGTTAATTTGTAATCTGAATTTGAGGACATTTGATATGTGTGCTTGTTGCAAGGCTTGTTGATAATTGTTTTAGGGATATAGGTGAACTAAATTATGGGGAATTTCTAGTTTCTTGCTTTGTAATTTCGTAGTTTTGTAAAGCCCTAGTTTGTTTGAAGTTTGAAAAGAAAGGAAGCCCAAGTTTGCTCAGGATGGCACCATCAAAAAGTCATTCTGGCTAGATTGACTATCTAAATAGAAACCTATATGATGATTTCCTAGATCAATTTCCCTTGTCAATGAATGATAGGAAGAAGGGGTTGATCTTAATGCGAGGAAAAACCCTAGGGGAGGGATTAGTGTATAATTGTTTCAATATAGCTGATGTTAGGGTTCCCCTTATGGTTTTGGAGATGTTTAGATTATGGTTTGGACAAAGGAATTTGCCCCATCCTTTTTCAAATGGCTGGGTGTATGATATGGGGAAGCTAATAGTTCTGAATGTGTTCCCTGATGTGGAATTTCTCAAGGTAGTGGCCGCAAGATATGATCCTGTCACACGGGTGGTTAGAGATAATGATGGAAAGGTTCTATTAAGCATTAACAAAAAGGAGTTCCGATAGGTTTTTGATCTGAGTGAGCCCAGTGTGTTCTTGGTCCCTATTGATCTTGAGGGAATGAAGTAGGAGTATGGGAAGATGCAATCACTTTTCAGAGTTAAGATGCTCCCAACTCATTTGGCTAGGGCAGGAGGTTCAAATTCTTTTATTATCCCTAGTGACCAGGAGCCTTTTAGGTTGGGCTATTTTGTAAAACACTTCTTGGCCACTTTCTACTCATTATGTCAGATTTTGGGTTTTAGTCCCAACATAGTGATGCCTATTGCCTATATGTTCATGGGGGTGCAAATACAACACCCCAATTTCTCTGTGATATATGATTTTGCCTCCTATTTGGCTGAAAAGATACATGAAGGGTTGATGAAATTGCAGAAAAATGATGCAGGCACCCCCTTTTACAGGTATTCTATGTTGATGCACATGTTTTTGTTTAAGAATATTGAGTTCTTTTATGAGAAGATGAGGTTGAAGTAGTTTGTTAATGGAGAAAGGCTACTAGTGCAAGTGTTGACTGCTGACCTTTCATACAATAGGGAGAATGATAGTTTTGTGCAGTTCGACAATTGATTTGCATCCAAATTGAGGGCCAGACTATTAGTAAATTTACGTAGAGTTCTTGAGGAGTTGCATGATTTCCTTAGGCAAAAGGGGAGGAGGTCATATTTGAAAATTTTCCACAATTGGGGTGACATTATCCCATACCCAGTAAGTATTGTTTTGAGGGTGTATGGTTTTCAGGGGACCCCCCATATATTTCCATATAATGTGCCACCAAGGGTTGGATTTGCTGAGGTTATGTGGCAGATTGGATGTATCCATGAGGATAACCTTAAAGGAAAGGGCAAGGGGACCTTTTACCTAGACTATATAGTGGTGTCTAATTTTGTGTTTTGAAAGGGAGGTTGGGTCCATTTTGGAAAGTTTTTTGAAGTATACCATTTGAGTTGTGGTTCTAGGCGACAACATGATCCTGAGGGTTTCTTCACCCTGTTTAGACAGAGAATAAAAGGGGGAAAATTTGTGGATGAGTTCAGTTTCCCTGAGGACTTGATCATAAATGATTTTGGTTTAAATAAATAGGAGTTGAACAAGGAGAAATGGATGCTTATGATAAGCTACTGGCGATTGTGCACAAGATGGATCCAAAGTATGATCCATTGATGGATTTTAGTCCATATCATAAAATGATTGACTTTTTGATGGAAAAATTCAAAGAAATCATGAGAATTCTGACGACTAAGAAGATAAATCTAGAGTTGGACTTGGGCATATAGGAAAAAGCTACAAGGCCACTTGAAGAGAGGCCAACCTACCAACCTTCAGATAATTGACCTATTTACAGGAGGAAAATGAATGATAGCAGTGATGAAGAAGAAGAAGATAGAAAAGGAAAATAGATAATGAAATTGCATGAACAACTAGGTCTAATTTTCAAAACACTTGGGGCAATTAAGATAATTGATTTAGAGTCATCACTTGGGAAAAGTCCCTCACCACCACCATCAGAGCCAAGCCCTAAGAGACGAAGGATTGAGCAGTCACAGGATTGAGATTGTTGTCACCAATCAAGATATGCAGAGGGGTATGCCTTCTCCTCCTAGACCAATTGAGTTTGTTCTATCTGACCTGGATATGAAAGGTAAATGTGTACAATATGCATGGATGGAGGCCTGTAAAGAATTTTTAGATGATGATGCCTTTGTAAAAACATTAGTCTTCTTGCAACTAGTATGGAGAATGAAGTTGGAATAATATCAGGAGAAATGCAAGAAGAGAAGAGAATTGAGGCCTGATAGGTCAGACCAAGAGAATGATGATGAGGTAAAGGCTGAATTAATGAATGAATTCAAGAGCATAACTCTAGAGGAAGGGAGAAAATTGGTCAATCAAGCTGGTGTCTTGATTCTATCGGAGTGGGACATTGTCGATGTAGTAGCTTTCAATTCTATTCTAAAGTCCAAGTATCCCCTACAAAATTCTGAAGAAGAGGTCAAGGCAGCATTGCGAGATTCTACCTTTAGTGAAGAATATGAGACTTTGGCAATTTGGGCTTTGGTCCCCCAAGGGAGAAAACCAAATGTTACTGATATTAAACCAAATTCAAGAGGGGGGCTAATAATAAAGAGAGCTTCAAAAACGTCAACTACAGAGGCTACTAATTTAACTGTAAATGTGGAAAAATTGGCACAAAAGACTGCAGAGAGAGAGGAGGTTGAGAAAAGGAGCCTTTTGGAAAAATATAATTTTATAATTGGAGAATACAACAAGGTGCAATAAAAGAATATTGAGCTACATATAGAGGTGGATAGGTTGAAATCCAGGTAGATTGGGGAAACATCAAGTGCTCCAGAGATTAGATCATTGCCTTCCGCATCAGGGTCAATGCCTCCTGTTTCCCCCATTGTTTCTACACCAGGGTCTCCCAGTCAAACCCCTTCCCTCAGACCTACATTGGAACCAATTGAGGAAGAGTTAGAATGCTCTGTTGATCCAACAAAGAAGCGGTTAATGCACAAAATTGTAGATCTACAAACATATTTGAAGGTGAGTGAAGAGGGAGTATCTCAAGGAAAAAGGAGATTGTTACTACTGTCTTGAGGCATTTAAATGAGAAGGTTGATTGTAGGTTATCAACTGTGTATTCTTCTTATTCTTTTTTATTGAATGCAATAAAGAACATTGATAGGGATCAGGAGGTAGCAATACCATTGATTGAGAAGTGGATCCCTAGGGCCAATGATTTAGATGTAATGTATAAGGCCCCAAGGTTTGATGTCAATAATAGGCCCCAGTCATTAAGACCTACTCAAGTGTTGGTTAAGTCACTGCAAGCTTTACAAGATTTACAAGATGATTTGAGTAGGAAGATCCAAGAATTAGTAAAGAATTTTGATGATTGGAGTCACACATTGCTGCCTGACATAATTGATAAGCAATGTAATATTAGGTCACTTCATTAGTGGTAGGATCAAGCTAATGAGGTCATCAATGTTCAAATTATGTTAATTTGTGATGACTCAGATTTTAATTTATTATCGAGCTGTATGGATAAAATTATCGACACCAGCTCATTCCTTGAGTCTTTTGAACGAGAGGCAAACCAGGTGGTGGTTAAGCATACGCCTTATAGTGTCAAGGTAAATGAGGTAATCAATTTTAATTGGTCAACTGAGGAAGAGCACTAGCAGTGGGTAAATCTATATTTAATTGAGGAGGAGTAAAAAGGGAGTAGGCTGCAGTTAACAAAATCAGCCATTGCAGTTACAATAGATTCCATTTTTGTTTTTGATGACATTTTAGGCACAAAATTCTTGAGGTTTTGTTGCTGCATCAAAATTTTCTCTGCGGGTAGGATGAACAAGAAGATTCTCTGGGGAGATTGTTGTTGTAACAAATTTTTGAAATATCACAAGGCGGTCCAAGTGGCTGGTGACATGTGTACTCTCTAGCCTGATGCTTGTTTGCTCCTTCATTTTCTATAAGAAGTATTTCAAGGCTAGAAGTACGGGTCAGCAAGTTATAATTTTTGAGTCAAGTCTAGGTGAAGTTGCAGAGCAAATTGTAAATTCTGATAGTTTTAGAGAAAATGCAATTTAGGTTTTGAGTCATTTTGTTGTAGTTTTTGAACTCATGGATATTTAATGTTTTAGGACAGTACTAGAATTTAAATTTAAATGATTAATTTGAGCTCATGTCTCTCCAATGTACAAGCATATCTGAATTTTGAATAAAATGATCAAGGGTTATTTCGTTCATCTCACTATTGTGGTGTGTACAATTCTTCTTTTAGCTTTAATTCAAAGAATGAATTAAAGTGCTTAAATGGGATTGTAGATCGATATGTTCTATACAAGGATTTGATAAGTAGTATTGAGTTAGGATACAAATTGGTGATATTGTAAGGAAATGCCATCAAAGATTTTATATTCTATGTTGAATCTATCTTGAATCCTTAGATGCTTATGAATTTGACTCCTCCAATGGATATAAAGCACTGATCTAAGTTGTACTTGTTTGTGAGATTCAATATTTTGTTTGTGTCCATCTGGAGCTTGCTACAAACTAAAAATTAATGAATATCTTTTTCTGTGAAGTGTTTTAGTGACTATTTCATGCTCCAAAGGGTTGATACTATTGATGAACAATCGATTTTATTTTGTATTATCCCATTCTATTGAGCTATTAGGTGAGATTATCAATTATTGTTAATGTTGTTTATAATTATGGTGTAGAGGTTGTAAACACATTAAGGGATCACCCTCCCAGGTCTTGCAGAGCCCAAAGTGTCGGAGGTCTTTAAAATCTTTGTCAGTTGGTCCAGGTCCTTCGAGCTACCCTTGATTGGAATTGGCAGTTCCATAGGTAGATTAGAAGATCAACCTGGTTATAGTAAAAACAACCAACAAAATGGCAACTTCGTTGGGGATGTTAATTTCAATATTTCTTTTTAGTGTGTCGGTTATCCATTTTGCATAGAGTTTTCATAAGTATTTATGTGATTTGAAGGTGAAGACCGTGGTTCTATGTTAAGTTTTCCCATATCTTCTATTATTCAAAGTGTCTTGTGTCAGTGGTGAAATACATTATACTTTGTCAATATAAAGTTCCAAAGGTCTTTTGAAATTCACCAAGTATCTCTAGATATTTGGTTTTCCCAAGATAATTTGGTGGTGACTCTGAAATCTCTACACCAATGTGCATCTTATTTTGAATATTTAATGTAAATTGAAGGATCTTTTAGACAAGTACGCAAAATGAAAAACACCAGGTCGTTAATGAAAAATCATCTGGAATAGACATTGGAGAATGAACTTCCTAAAATAAAGAAGAAGGACTGGATAAAGAAAAAAATAGAATCTAGCCATACTACTCCTGTTGGTGTTTAAAATAGTAATCCAGCTAGGATTTGCAGTTCTCTAAGAGGTAGCCAACCTCTATATTGAAGAACAAAAAAAACTAGTGGCCAACTGATAGGAAATGGAATGGATACACATTTCCCCTACACTTTAGGCTCTGTAAGACCTAGTGGGGTAACCCTTTAGCAATATCAAACAATCTAGACACACAAGTAACAGGATATTGCTTAACAAATTATGCTCTCACAGAATTGCTAAGAAATTTAAAGTATCACTCAATATTGGAAAACTATTGAATGAATTTCACTAATCAGCAAGGAGAACATGACAAACACAACTGTCCAAACAATAAGAACAAGAATGATTTTACATTTAAAATTTTGTTTCTGAGATGCATTAAGCTGCAAGATAAATCAGTGCCAATTCTGGGCCATGGAGTCAAATACATAAGACAACTTTATCAACAAATGGCATTCAACCAGTGGATTTAAAATTGTTGATGGTTTGCATCAACTATTAGTGTCTTACACCTACAATCCCACTCCTATTATCCATCAAATTCTCCTTATCAAATCCAACTTGCACACTTCAAATCACTATTATCTGCTCACAGTATTTAACCATTTCTTTGAAATAGACCCACAAAAAAATAACACAATCTCATGAAATTTGAGATGATGAACTCAAAATACTTTGTATTACTGAATTCATATGATTTAACTGTACAAGTATGGAGACAAATTGAAGATATTCATGAAAATGTAAACACATTTCATGATTTATTTGCACAAACTGGGTGTATTTGCTTATAAAATCAAAAATTACAGCTTCTAGACTCAAAATAACTCAGAGTTAACAAACCCCTATCTACCTAGCCCAATACAAAAAACTCAGAACCCTGTACAATGAGAAGAGAAGAGAAGAAATAGAAGAATGAAGGAAACCCTAAAACTGATCCGAAAATGCCATCTGGAATCTTCATTCACCGTTTACCATCAATTCTGCAAAACATCTTCTCCTCTTCCTCCTCCAACAAAATTTACCTCTCAAAACAACATTTCCTCATGATTGCTCAGCAATAAAAAATCTGCCCATGTGGAGATTCTTCTTATTTCATCCAACAGCTCAAAAAATCTCTTCCCATGCACAAACTATTTCAGCCTTTTATTTCTGTTGCAACAATACTTTGAAATATTTCCTCTTGCTGCGTGCAATCCATTCTCCCTCTCTGGCTATGGTGGCTTTCAATACCCGGCCTCTTCAAACACTCCAAACTACTCGCAGGTCTGGAAGTCTCCCTCCATGGTTTGAGCCTTCCATTAATGAGGGCTCTCCTTTTGCTGCTATCCCCGCTTTTCCTTGTGCTATGTGGGCTCCTCTATTGTTTCAGACCACGCCCACCAACTGCCCTTCACCTGGCACAGGCCTCTACTTCCCATTTGGTGCACACCTCCCCTGTGCACTCCCCATCACCAGGCCATGCCTTCCCTACAGCTCGCGGGCTCCCTCCACCACTGGCATTGATTCTCCCTGTTGCAAGTCGCATGTGAACCTTCTCCATTGACTGGTATTCCTTGCTAGCTGGTTGCGTCCACCCCCTGCAACAGGCCACGCCCATCCATGTTTCCTGTGTCCGCGCCCCATACCTATGTCCATTCCTTATGGAAATAGTGTGCAAGTCTTGTCTATACTTCTTCCATAGGGTGTTGATGGATGCCCATACTTTGTTCCAAATGCACGAGATTCCTTCCTTTCATTGGTACACAAGCCTCTCAATTCTTTGTTTGGCCGCACCCTTGGAATCAACATACTCCATGCTGGTGCGAGTTGGAGAGATGGAAATGCAGATTGAAAAGAATGCAACAACACAACTGCCAAAAGAAGTTGCTTAAAAGTTTCCATGGCCTTTTCAACAAATGTATTTTGTGTGTCAATCAATCATGGCACTCCATGAGATCGCATTAGCAGAGGACTATGCAATACAATTTTGGCATTGAAATCCTGTTCCAAAATCTTAGGAATGACTCTAAGTTTCCCATGGCTACGCATTTGATTTGCAATATTACATTTGTTTAAAAGTTGCTAAAGCTATTTCAACAATTTCACTATGTGAGCACTTTGCTCCAGTTAGCCATGCCCCTGTCAAATCTCTACGCTCACATTCCACCATGCAACTCAAGCTCCTACACATTGCATTGTTCACTAGATACAACACTCAGACTCTTCATTGACCCTCAATTTCGTGTTGTCAAATTAGAATTTCCCCAAACAATTTTGAGACACCATCACTGCAAACTCGAATTGGCCATGAGTAGAGTTGCCTTGCCAGATTTGTTCACACATTGGTATCAAGACAAAGATATTTCCATGGCGGAATCATGGTCTTACATAAAACTCCTCATTTGCATACATATGTCAAAATTCACATTCAGAACATTATTTGAATTATGGTGTTCAATGCCAGCTACAAATTCATTTTCTTCACATTCTGCATTTAAAACTTCATTAGCAATAAAAATTTGACCAATATCAGCATGTATAATTGATTTGCCTTCTCAGTATCATGCTTGACCAAACTTAACATTTATAGCTCCACAATAATGCAAAGCATGTCGGGCCCCATGTGGCCCGATTAAAAAAAAAATCATTTTCAAACAAGTTTCATGCTCAAATCATCCCTGGACAACAACTAGGTTGCCATTAAAAACTGCTTTCAATCCCTTTTGGAAAACGGTCAAAACAGGCCAGGTTGACTTAGGAATCGGCCTTGAAAATTGGGCAAATGACCTTGTGGAAACATAAAGTATTGCAAGAATATAGTCGTTTGACCCAAAAGTATAATGCAAAAGAAAAATTAGAGAAACAGATCCCGAGGAACCGGATATAATCGGCAAAGTTGGCCGATTAAACTTTTTTGAAACAACCATTCTGCACCAATTAAAACTGATCCAAATGCCCATTTGTAAACATAGAAAATCAACTCCTGGCGATCTGCCATCAGACACAGTGGAACATTAAGGTATCCTGAGAATGTGTGCAAAAGGAATTATCTTGAATCATCACCGATCAAAAGATACCGACGGTCGAAGTTGGCCTCTCAGAAAGGCTGTCAGGAATGCAGCTGCAAAACAAAACAAACTGCATTCGGTTTCGATATGCTAAAAATAGAAAATCAGATCATGAAGCTTTGTAAACCGACACCTGAGATCATTTAGGTATGGGGAATGTGGAACAACACTTGTTCTGACATGACAGTGAATTGGTTGCGAAAACCAAGCTCAAACAGGAAGCAACTTCACAAACCAAACAGTCTGCAAACAACAGAATAGTGCAAGAACCTTCCAGCTTCACTTTTCGAAACATTGTTAGAACATATCATGGGAAGCTAAAATTTGACATTCCTACTCACATATGTCAATTGAGTTTGTCTGCAAATGGGTTTTGCATGAAAATCAACAGGCTTCAAAATATAAGCCTCCAAAGCGGGTCAGTTAGGACTGATTCATTAGCTGCACTTCTGAAAGTGCAGAAGCAAAATTTTGAAATAGGCATCTCAAATTTGCAAAATTTGAGAGTGCCAACAGCTCCCATGTCACAGAACTCTGTACAACAAGGTACAAGTAAGTATTTACATCCTATCCCTGAAACTTTTGAAAAGGTATCTAAAAGTTCAAAGTCAGATAGTTGTGGATTTTTTGATACATTATTTAATACACCAAACCAAGAGGATGTAACATGACAAAATAAAGGACCTATTAGTGTTCAATACTTTGAAAAGAGAAAAAGTAGGAGTAGAAGTCGAAGCCATCACAGAGAAAGCACCAATGATGTGCCTCCTCTTGTTGAAGATGATGGAACTCCTTTATTGTCTAGACATGTACTTGAATAAGTGAATCTAATTGATCTAAGTGATACATCGAGTTTTTATATGACCTTACCTAACCCTGATGATGTTTTTAGAGATATTGATTCCTTAAGGCGAGAGATCCAGAAACAAGTTGAGCTTAGAAGGAAAAAGGAAAAGGAGAGAGAGACATAACTAATGCATGCAGTAATTTAAAGAAATAGGTTGATTAGACAGTAGGAAACAATGAAGGCCCTAAACCAAGAAAAGCCTGAGCCAAATGTTGAGGGCCCTATTGTTCATGAAATTGTTGATAAGGAAATAAAGCCTGTGTATAAGGTAGGTCATGTAGGTCAAGTTGACACCCAATCAAAACCCTCAGACCCAACACCATCAAACCCTATCAAGCCTCAGCCAAGTGATCCAAATCCTAAACCTGTCTTAGACAAGGGAAAATAAAAGGCTGGGGGGATTAAAATAAGTGATAAGGTGACTTATCACCCTCCTAAATGAGACTTGCCCTGACATGTACCATTACAAGCTGAAACTGCCTTAGAAAGGGTTAGAAAGGAGGGTGAGGCTCTTGCTGAGGAATTGGAGAGGACATAAATTGAGGTTGCAAATGTAGAAATGAAAAGAAAAATAGATTTCCTAAAATTTCCTAAAGATGTCATGCATGGATGAGGCTACACAAGCTGCAACCTCATCAAGTCACCGAGATGCCTCGAGATTTGTTCCTAAGATAAATCTGGATACCAATACAAACAATTCTAGCCCTAGGGTACAAATCATAGGATCTGGTGATGACCCTTAGAAGATTGAAGGATTGTTTCAAAGAAGACCTATACAACAAGAAAGGTATAGGAAATTATACTTTGATGGTATTCCAGGTTATCCAAATCCCATCCTTGATGATTTGAGAGAGAAGATGAGTAATTTTGCTAGAAAAAATGTTGTGACAATAGAGGAACATTTAAAAGCCTTTATGGATATGCTGAATGATTATGAGGTAGAGCATGAAGATGTTGTAATGAAATTGTTTGTACAATCCTTGGTAGAAGATGCAAGGGATTGGTACAGAGGTTTACCTAATGCTAGTATTGGTTCATGGGATGAATTTGAAAAGTGCTTCAAGGAGCAGTACGAAGATAAAACCAATGCCAATTTCATGTTGAATGAGTTCAATAACATCAAGAAGTCATTAAACAAGCCTGTGATAGAGTTTAATCTAAGATTTCAAAAAGAAATGTATAAGTTGTTCCAAGTTTTGAGGCTTGATGAAAATGTTTGTCTAACCACATATTTCAATTCTTTTGATGCTAAAATGGTGTATCTTCTCAGAGATAAAGAACCTCGGCCTATGAGGGATGCTTTTAGGGTGGCTATAAACATTGAGAGTAATAGGAGAGCTTCTGGGAAGTATGGTAGGAGAGAAGAGCCTACACTTTTGATAAATCCTAAGGATAAGGTTGAGAGGGTTTCTGCTGCACATCCTAAGGATGATGAGAAATGGGATAAGGTATTGAGTACTTTGAAAGGCATAAAACATACTATTGCCAAACAAGAAAAGGGTATAGGAAATGCAAAGAAAAAGTATAATAAGAATGAAAGACAACCTAGGTTACATAATTACCCTTATAATACAAATTGGAAAGATGGGAAACCAATCTTGCCTAGCCAAAAACCCAAAAATGATTAGCATACACTAGATCCCCTGCAGAAGCATTCAATAAATCTAGTACACGATAGACCATGGTGTGAGGTTTGTGAACATCCACATGATCAAAATTATTGTGGTATTGCTCAGTTACTTGTTGCTGAAGGGATAGAGCAGGATACTTAGGAGCAGACTCCTAAAAATGAGAGTGATGTGGATGTTTGTATGACTAGGTCATACATTGATGAGGTAGAGTGTTCCTCTGATGATGAGTCACAGGGAGTTGATGTAGATAGTCAGAGGCAAAGAAGTGAGATATACCATCAACATGTCTTCTCTAATGAGGAAGGTGATTTTGACCATAGTGCTTGCAATATGGAGTAGGATGAAGATTCAATGTCCCTAAGGAGACCATCAGAAGAAGAGATTGCAAGGTTGAATGAGGAGATGGATGCTCAAATGAGAAGCTCACTTTAGTTGAGAAAAAAAATTGTGGGTGGTGAATAGGGTAAACCTACTGGCTTGTTTATTAAGGAACAAAAAGACAAAGATAAGGGTGTTAAGGTTGATAACAAAAAAGATGTTGTCAAAGTTAAAGAGGTGAAGAATGATAAGATCTGGGCAAAAAAGAATGAAACTCCAAAGCCTCAAGAAGATACAACTTCATCATTGGTGAAAACTAAAGTGGTTACAAAGTATGTTGAACCTACTTCAGAGGACAAGAGGTAGAAGAAGCTTGAGGGAACCAAGCCACAAGAGAAGAAAGAGAATGATGAAGGTATGGTGTCTAATTTTCCAAAATATGCGCCCATAGATATGTTTCAAGTGCTTTCTCAGGTTAAAGTTACTGTACCTTTGCTAGAAATGATGAGGATAGATGAACATAAGGAAAATACAATAGCCTTGATCACAGGTGTTGCTATTAATAGAGTTGAACAAGGTAGTGTTAAGGAAGCCAAGGATGAAGGAGAAAGAAAAGAGAAAGAAGTTAAGGGAATTGTGTCACAAATTCCTCCTGTATATCTAGGGAATTCCATTAATATGTGCCTTGAAAACATAAACCCCTTTTTCTTAAGTGTTGTTATAAATGGGAAGAATGTAAGAAACTCTATGATAGATTTAGGGGCATCAAATAATGTTATTCCAGTCGAGATCATGGAGGCAATGGGATTGACAATGGATACTACTCAAGGTAAATGTTATGCAATGGATTCAAGGAAAGTTCCAGTTGTTGGGACAATCAGAGCATTACTTTTTAAACTGACTCAGTATCCTGAGAAGAACATAGCCATGACTGTACTAGTTGCAGATATCCCACCACATTTTGGGATGTTATTGTCAAGAAAGTGGAGTGCATCAATGGGGGGTAACATGTAATGTGACCTGTCATTTGCTACTTTCTACATTGATGGTAAGGATGTCAATATTGAGAGAGAATCAAAAGTGTCCCATATGATTGAACATGATCCAACTGAAAAAATGGCATGTTTTATTGAAAATGGCATAAATTATTTTAGGATTGAGGAGTTCCCTAGCAATTGTGATAAGCCCACTGCACTAATTGATACATAAGTAAAATAATTGTCAAAGTGTGATGACTTGTGGACTATGTCTTTTGATGGTGCAAGTTCAAAAGAAGGATCTGGTGTAGGTTTTTTATTACAATCACCGAGTGGAAAGACTTTCAGGTTATTTTTCACTATTTCATTTGATTGCACCAATAATGTGGCAGAATATGAGGCCCTGTTGTTAGGGTTAAGATTAGCTGAAAAACATGGGATCAAGAAGCTCAAGGTAATTGGAGATTCTGAGCTTGTGGTTTCCCAAGTTAGATCTAGGTATGTATCAAAGAATAAGAGGTTGAAATAGTATAGGAACGCTATTTGGGATGAATTGGAAAACTTTGATGCATTTGACATAGGTTGGATGGAGAGAGGCCACAACAAAGTGGCAGACTTATTAGCAAATATTGCACTAAAACTATATGATATGACATTTTCTGGGATTTCAAAGGTTGAAGTGCAAACCAGGCCATTAGTTCCTGATAATATCATAAATTGGTAAGTTTTTGATAATGATGATGACATACTAAGATTCCTGAATTGTGTGGATGAATATGAAAGTCAAGAAATTGACTTTGGATATTTTGTAGAAACAATTAATGGTAAAGATACTATGTTTGGAAATGAAGTGATTCAGTAAAAAAAAGATACAATTCCTAAGGGTTTAGTTGTATTGGAAAGAGTATTTGACAATCAGGATAGGACAAAGGCTAATCATACTGCCTCACATTCTAATGATTTGGAAGAGATAAATCTTGGAATAAAGGCATCACCAAAAAAGGTATATATTGGAAAGAAACTATCACCAAAGGTGATAAGGATGCTAATTGATTTATTGAGGAATTTTAGACATATGTTTGCATGGTCTTATGATGATCTTAAGGCATACAGGGAGGACCTGTTCCAACATGAGATTCCTTTGAGTGATGGTGCTAAGCCATTTAGGCAAAAATAAAGGCCTATTAATCCTACCTTGGCCCCCAAAATGCAAGAAGAGTTGATGAAGTTAAGGGATGCAAGGATCATCAAGCCAATCAAACATTCATCTTGGGTGTCAAATTTAGTGCTAGTAAGAAAGAAAAATGGAGACATCAGGTTATGTGTAGACTTCAAAAATTTGAATGTGTCTTCATTAAAAGACAACTATCCATTACCAAATATGGAAGCCATGTTGCAAAGGGTGACATGATGTGAATTGATGTCTATGATGGATGGGTTCTCTGGTTACAACCAGCTCATGGTCAAGGAATTTGAGTAATATAAAACAACATTCACTACACCCTAGGGAACATATGTTTATATGAGAATGCCTTTTGGTCTAAAAAATGCAAGGGATACTTTTCAAAGAGCCATGGATATGGCATTTTTAGATTTCATTAACTTGTTTTTGGTGATATACAAAGATGAATTGACAACATACTCCAAGAAAGAAGAGGATCATTGTGAGCATTTGGAGAAGGTATTTAGTAGAGCATCGGAGTATGGTATCTCTTTGAATCCAAAGAAATGTGCATTTGGGGTAAGAGAGGGAAATTTTTTGGGACATATTGTTTCCAAGGATGGAGTTAAAATTGATCCAGAGAGGGTAATTGCAATAGATAAAATATCACAACCCTGCAATGTCAAAGGTATACAATCTTTTTTTGGAAAAATAAATTTCCTAAGGAGGTTTGTGACAAATTTTGCTGAGACAGTTCACCCAATTTCCAAGATGCTTAAGAAGGGAGCTAAGGTTGAATGGGTAGAGGAGTCTATACAGGCCTTCCAGGCCATTATGCAAGCAATAAAGGAGGCCCCTGTATTGAAAACCCCTAATTTTTCAAATCCCTTACAAATATTTTCATTTGCTTCTTTCCACACGATTGCAGTTGTGTTGTTGTAAAAGAATGTGGAAGGTTTTGAACAACCTATAGCCTTTTTCAGCAAATCTTTACAAGTTGCATAACTTAAGTATGATATAAATGAAAAACAGGCATATGCATTGGTGAAGGCAGTAAAAGCTTTCAGGCCTTATTTGATGGGAGCTATTGTAGTTGCATATGTACCTAGTGTTGTTGTCAAAGATATTTTCACACAACAAGAAGTATCAAGAAGGCGGTGTAGATGGATCGATAGGATCTAGGAATTCAATATTGAGATCTAGATTACTAAGCTGGTAAGAGGACAAGGATTGGCCAAGATTATGGCCTAAAGTAATTTGGAATAAAATCAGATAAATTTGTAAGAAGAGGAGAATAGATCACAAATATGTGATATGGAACATTCTGAATGGTATAAAGGTGTGATTTATTATTTGCAAAAGATGAGGTGTCTTGATAACTTGAATGACAATGAGAAAAGGACACTGAAATTACATGTTATCAAGTATGTTATTGTAGCTGGTAAGCTTTGGTGGAGAAATGGGGAAGGTGTCATGCTGAAGTGTGTAGACCAAGATCAAGCACAAGAACTTTTGATTGAGATGCACAATGGAGTTTGTGGAGGGATTACATGGCCAAAACAACTGCACATAAGATACCAAGGGCTAGATTTTGGTGGCCTACTATTTTCAAAGATGCACACCAATTGGTAAAGACATGTGATGCTTGTCAGTGTTTCTCTAGTAAGTTAATTTCTCTGGTAACTTGCCTCTAAAACCAGTTGCAGTGCAATCTCCATTTCAACAATGGGGTATTGAATTTGTGAGAGAGATAGCATGTAAGCCTAGTGGAGGCCACTCATGGATATTGGTGGCCACTGATTATTTTACCAATTGGGTGGAAGCAATTCCAACAAAGAGAGCAACTAGTAAAGTGGTAATTGACTTCTTGATGAGTAATATATTGACTAGGTTTGGATGTCCAGAAAGGATTGTGTTAGATAATGCAATGTGTTTCAGATCCGAGGAATACACAAAATTTTGGGAAAAGCATGGGATCCAAATTTCCTACTCATCACCATATCACCCACAGGGAAATGGACAAGAAGAATCAAGCTTTAAAAGCTTGATGAAAATCATTAAGAGAATCCTAGATAAAAATAAGAAGGCATGGGATTCTAAGTTGAGATTGGTAGTCTGGGCAGGTAGGGTGACTGTGAAGAAAGCAATAGGCTATGCCCCATTTGATTTTGTCTATGGGATAAATGCAAGGTTGCCCCAAAAGAATCTATTGGAGATTTATAAGTTTGTCCAGACATATGACAATGAAATTGATGATGAAATGCAATTGAGAGTAGAAGCTCTCATAGAATTGGATGAAACAAGGAGGGAGGATCAAATGAAAAATGCAAAATTATAGTTGCAAGTAAAGAACTTGTATGATAAAAAGGAAACTACAAGGAGTTTCCAAGATGGAGATTTAGTCCTAATGTGGAATGCCAGATTAGAGGATAATGGAAAACATGGAAAATTCGATGGAATCTGGTTGGGTTCATTTTTGATCAACAACAAGTGGGGTGAAGATTCATACTTCCTCCAAGAGATGACAGGGGATATTCTTGAATTTCCAGTTCATGGATAGTTCTTGAAGTTGTACTTCACTTGAAGTATGTTTTTTCCATGAACATTAGTTTAGGTTTGTATATATGTTAGTGGTAGGTTTCTTTCCTGTTGGGTTGTTTGGTCTGGACAACCCCTTTTGGTCGTCTCTACAATTGGTCTATTCAACCTGAGATTCTGAGATCCTGCTTCATTCTAGTGGAATGAACGTCCCCAACTGGAGCCACTGATGGAACTTCAAATTTCTGCTCTATAAGTTCCATTTTATCTTGCCTATGTTCCTGGTCCTACTTGATGTTTGAGAGAAGCATATGGTTGGGGTTCCATATTTTGTTCTCATGTTTTTATGTAAAACCCTAGTGTCTTGTCTTTTACCATGGCTAGGTTATATTTGGTTGTTACTTTTGGATGAGGGATTTTAAAACCAACATAAGCCCCATTGTTTCATCTAGGTTGGGGCCCCTTTCAATCCGTCATTTTATTTCTTTCGCTAGAATTTATTATTTCCCAAGTCTAGGGTGGCCCCGTGCTCCCTTGTTTTAAACAAACTTACGTCATTGTTTTTCGTTGGCCTACTGATGTCCCCTCATGCTTTTAACAAATGTTTTATATTTTGCAGTGGGACAAATTTGCATGATTGTTGATGAATCATCATTTGATCTCAGCTGTTCCCCGCTATCCCGTGATGACCCCACCATACAACTTTGGTTGATCACGATATCATGGGTGAGCGCCACATGTCTCATCTGGTGAAGCCGAAAAAATGATAGGAATACATTGATACATTAATCCGACTTTAATACATTATGTAGTAGGTTACTAAAGCAGTTATAAGGTGCATGCGCTTCAAATGAACAAAGATGTTTTAATCTTGGTAGGAAAGGTGCTTAATGATTAAAAACAGAGTTGGAGATTGTGTTGAATGAGCAGGATTGTCGATGGTTGAGATCCACGGTTTCCCACCATCGCGTGATCGAGAGTTGCAAGGTCTTTACTGATTGTGATATCACGGGCAAGCGCCACGTGGATTTCCTTGGCGATGTAGACTATGGTGGGCCATTGTTGCCATGGTGGAGGTCATGTCAGAATGATTTGAAGGCAGCCATTTGATGATCCAACCAAAATGAAAGATCAAAGGATGATATTTGAATCTGCATCAAATGCGATTGGAGTCGTTGGTGCAGTGTGCGAGTGAGCTTTAATGGTGGATGAGACGTTCTCTAGCATGATTTGATTGAAATAAAGCGACCATTTTCCTATTCTATTGTATCACAAATAATTCAAAAAATTTTGCGGAGAAGTCTCAAGGCCAAGGATGAATTTACGAGTTGTTATAGCAAAGATTAGGGTTTCACCAAACACAAAGCCGTAAGTTGAATTCTGTATCTCCTAGTTAATTTGTAATTTGAATTCAGGGAATTTTTCTATGTGTGCTTGTCACAAGGCTTGTTGATAATTGTTTTAGGGCTATAGGTGAACTAAATTGTGGGGAATTGCTAGTTTTTTTCTCTGTAATTTCGTAGTTTTGTAAAGCCCTAGTTTCTTCGAAGTCTAAAAAGCAAGGAAGCCCTAGTTTGCTTAGGATGACACCATCAAAAAGTCATTCTAGTTAGATTGAATATCTAAATAGAAACCTATATGATTATTTCCTAGATCAATTTCCCTTGTCAACGAATGATAGGAAGAAGGGGTTGGTCTTAATGCAAGGAAAAACCCTAGGGGAGGGATTGGTGTATAATTGTTTCAATATAGCCGATGTTAGGGTTCCCCTTACGGGTTTGGAGATGTTCATACTATGGTTTGGATAGAGGAATTCACCCCATCCTTTTTCAAATGGCTGGGTGTATGATATGGGGAAGCTGATAGTTCTAAATGTGTTACCTGATGTGGACTTGCTCAAGGCAGTGGCCACAAGATATGATCCTATCACACGGGTGGTTAGAGATAATGATGGAAATCTTCTGTTAAGCATTAATACAGAGGAGTTTTGATAGGTTTTTGATCTGAGTGAGCCTAGTATGTTCTTGGTCCCTATTGATCTTGAGGGAATGAAGTAGGAGTATGGGAAGATGAAATCAGTTTTCAGAGTTAATATGCTCCCACCTCATCTAGCTAGGGCAGGAGGTTCCAAATTTTATATTAGCCCTAGTGACTAGGAGCCTTTCAGGTTGGACTGTTTTGCAAAACACTTCTTGGCCACTTTCTACTCATTATGTCAGATTTTGGGTTTTAGTCCCAACACAGTGATGCCTATTGCCTATATGTTCATGGGGGTACAAATACAACACCCCAATTTCTCTGTGATATATGAGTTTGCATCCTATTTGGCTGAAAAGATACATGAAGGGTTGATGAAATTAAAAAAAAATGATGCAGGAACCCCCTTTTACTAGTATTCTATGTCGATGCACATGTTTTTGTTTAAGAATGTTGAGTTCTTTTATGAGAAGATGAGGTTGAAGTAGTTCGTTAATGGAGAAAGGTTGCTAGTGCAAATGTGGACTGCTGACCTTTCATACAATAGTGAGAATGATAGTTTTGTGCAGTTCGACAACTACTTTGCATCCAGATTGAGGGCCAGACTGTTAGTAAATTTACCTAGAGTTCCCGAGGAGTTGCATGATTTCCTTAGGCCAAAGGGGAGGAGCCTAGATTTGAAAATTTTCCACAATTGGGGTGACATTATCCCATACCCAATTAGTATTATTTTGAGGGTGTATGGTTTTCAGGGGACCCCATATATATTGCCATATAATGTGCCACCAAGGGTTGGATTTGCTAAGGTTATGTGGCAGATTGGATGTATCCATGAGGATAACCTTACAAAAAAGGACAAGGGGACCTTTTACCCAGACTATACAGTGGTGTCTAATATTGTGTTTTCAAAGGGAGGCTGGGTCCATTTTGGAAAGTTTTTTGAAGTATATCATTTGAGTTGTGGTCCTAGGTGGCAACATGATCCTGAGGGTTTCTTCGACCTGTTCAGATAGAGAATAAAAGGGGGAAAATTTGTGTATGTGTTTTGTTTCGTTGAGGACTTGATCATAAATGATTTTGATTTAAATAAATAGGAGTTGAACAATGAGAAATGGATAGCTTATGATAAGCTACTGGCCATTGTGCACAAGATGGATCCAAAGTATGATCCATTGATGGATTTTAGTCCATATCACAAAATGATTGATTTTTTGATGGAAAACTTCAAAGAAATCATGAGCATTCTGATGACTAAGAAGATAAATCTGGAGTTGGACTTGGGCATATAGGAAAAAGCTGCAAGGCAACTTGAAGAGAGACTAGCCTACCAACCTTCAGATAATTGGCCTATTTACAAAAGGAAAATGAATGATAGTAGTGATGAAGAAGAAGAAGATAGAAAAGGAAAATAGATAATGAAATTGCATGAACAACCAAGTCAATGTTCAAAACACTTGGGGCAATTAAGATAATTGATTTAGAGTCATCACCTGAGAAAAGTCCCTCACCACCACCATTAGAGCCAAGCCCCAAGAGGTGAAGGATTGAACAATCATAGGAGGACTTGGTGTGATATTGTTGTCACCGATCAAGATATGCAGAGGGGCATGCCTTCTCCTCCCAGACTAGTTGAATTGGTTCTACTTGACCTAGATATGAAAGGTAAATGTGTACAATATGCATGGATGAAGGCCTGTAAAGAGTTTTTAGATGATGATGCCTTTGTAAAAACACCAGTATTCTTGCAACTAGTATGGAGAATGAAGTTGGAAGAATATCAGGAGAAATGCAAGAAGAGAAGAGAATTGAGGCCTGATAGGTTAGACCAAGAGAATGATGATGAGGTAAAGGCTGAATTAATTAATGAATTCAAGAGCATAACTCCAAAGGAAGGGAGAAAATTGGTCAATCAAGCTGGTGTCTTGATTCTACCAGAGTGGGATATTACCGATGTGGTAGCTTTCAATGCTATTCTGAAGTCCAAGTATCCCTTGTAAAATTCTGAAGAAGAGGTCAAGGCAACATTGCAAGATTCTGCCTTTAGTGAAGATTATGAGACTTTGGAAATTTGGGATTTGATCCCCCAAGGGAGAAAACCAAATGTTACTGATATTAACCTAAATCTGAGAGGGGGGTTAATAATAAATAGATCTTCAAAAACCTCAATTATAGAGGCTACTAATTTAACTGTAAATGTGGCCAAATTGGCACAAAAGACTGTAGAGAGAGAGGAGGCTGAAAAAAGGAGCCTTATGGAAAAATATAATTTTATAATTGGAGAATATAACAAGGTGTAGCAAAAGAATATTGAGTTTCAGACAGAGGTGGACAGGTTGAAATGCAAGCAGATTGGGAAAACATCAAGTGCTCTAGCGATTAGATCATTTCCTTCCACATCAGGGTCAGTGCCTTTTGTTTCCCCCATTGTTTCTAGACCAGGGTATCCCGATCAAACCCCTTCCCTTAGCCTTACATTGGAACCAATTGAGGAAGAGTTATAATGCTCTATTGATCCAACAATGAAGTAGTTAATGCACAAAATTGCAGAGCTACATGCATCTTTGGAGGTGAGTGAAGAGGGAGTATTCTCAAGGAAAAAGGAGATTGTTACTACTGTCTTGAGGCATTTAAATGAGAAGGTTGATGGTAGGTTATCAGCTGTGTATTCTTCTTATTCTTTTTTATTGAATGCAATAAATAATATTGACAAGATCAGGAGGTAGCAATACCATTGATTAAGAAGTGGATCCCTAGGGCCAATGATTTAGATGTAATGTATAAGGCCTCAAGGTTTGATGTCAATAATAAGCCCTAGCCATTAAGACCTACTCAAGTGTTGGTTAAGTCAGTGCAAGCTTTTCAAGATTTACCAGATGATTTGAGTAGGAAGATCCAAGAATTAGTAAAGAATTTTGATGATTGGAGTGACACACTACTGCCTGACATAATTGATAAGCAAGGTAATATCAGGTCACTTCAACAATGGCAGGATCGAGGTAATGAGGTCATAAATTCTCAAATTATGTTAATTTTTGATGACTCAGATTTTGATTTATTAGTGAGCTATATGGATAAAATTATCAACATCAGCTCATTCCTTGAGTCTTTTGAACAAGAGGAAACTAGGTGGCAGTTAAGCATACGCCTTATAGTGTCAAGGTAAATGAGGTGATTAGTTTTAATTGATCAACTGATGAAGAGTACCAACAATGGGTAAATCTATAATTAACTGAGGAGGAGTTAAAAGGGAGTAGGCTGCTAACAGTTAACAAAATCAGTTGTTGCAGTTACAATAGATTCCAGTTTTGTTTTTGGTGACATTTTAGGCACAAAATTCTTGAGGTTTTGTTGTTGCATCAAACTTTTCTCAGCGGGTAGGATGAACAAGAAGATTCTTCGGGGAGATTTATGTTATAACAATTTTTTGAAATATCACAAAGTGGTCCAAGTGGCTGGTGACATGTGTAATCTTTGGCCTGATGCTTGATTTATCCTTCATTTTCTATAAGAAGGATTTCAAGGCCAAAAGTATGGGTTAGCAAGTTAGAATTTTTGAGTCAAGTCTAGGTGAAGTTGCACAAAAAATTGTAAATCTGATAGTTTTAGAGAAAATGCTAGGTTTTGAGTCATTTTTTTGTAGTTTATGAACTCATGGAGATTTAATGTTTTAGGACAGTAGTGGCATTTGAATTAAAATGATTAATTTGAGCTCATGTCTCTCCAATGTACAAGCATATCTGAATTTTGAATAAAATGATCAAGGGTTATTTTGTTCATCTCACTATTGTGGTGTGTACAATTCTTGTTTTAGCTTTAATTGAAAGAATTAATTAAAGTGCTTAAATGGGATTGTAGGTTGATATGTTCTGTACAAGGATTTGATAAGTAGTATTGAGTTAGGATACAAATTGGTGATATAGTAAGGCAATGCCATCGAATATTCTATATGCTATGTGTTGAATCTATCTCGAATCCTTATATGCTTATGAATTTGACTCCTCCAATGGATATAGGGCATTGATCTAAGTTGTACTTGTTTGTGAGATTCAATATTTTATTTGTGTTCACCTGTAGATTGCTAAAAACTAAAAATTAATGAATATCTTTTTCTGTGAAGTGTTGTTGTGACTATCTCACACTCCAAATGGTTGATACTATTGATGAACAACTGATTCTATTAAGTATTATCCCATTCTGTTGAGCTATTAGGTGAGATTATCTATTTTTGTGAATTTTGTTTATAATTCTGGTGCAGAGGTTGTAAACGCATTAAGGGATCACCCTCCCGAGTCTTGTGAAGCCCAAAGTGTCAGAGGTCTTTAAAATCCTCGTCAGTTGGTCTAGGTCCTTCGAGTTGCCCATTGGAATTGGCAATTCCATAGGTAGATTAAAAGATCAACCTAGTTATAGTAAAAACAACCAACATCTTGAGCACTCTCAAAAAATTCTTCTCTTCTAGATCCAACTCCTCTTGTGGATCTTGAGCAGTGTTCTCATTCTCCCCTTCTTTCTCATCTTCAGGGTCACTCTCATATGCAATACCCTTTCCTCTCTTCTCTCTAACTTCCAGTGCTTCCATCCTAGCTAACACAGCTTATTGAGACTTGCTTAGGGTCTTAATCTCCCTAGGAACTACTAAACCACCCTTTGGAGGCATTTTGATTGCTCAAACTGATAATTTTCTTTGCTCCAATACACTTCTTACTCCCAACCGGTGAAGAGCCTAAGATCTGATACCACCTGATGTAGAACAAGGATGGATTAAAATTGAGGAGGCCTAAAAAAAAAAGATTCAACCATTGGTTTGCTTCCTAGACTCCCACATGTGTGTTTTACAATACTTAGCATCCCAATCCTAGTAGGTATCCTCAATGACATAAATTGGCATATATTTTAGGGAATTCCATCTCTCACATATATCTAGACCTTTTCAAATACCCATTTGGGTATACATTAACATATGTCAACCAAGGTGTAGGGTGTCTTGGATCAAAGAACTCAAATCAAGTCTGCTACGCTGTGGAATAGGCCTTTTAGGCTACTTTTACAAAGGAAGTATGTCAAATACTTCTTCCAAACCTTTACAATCATCACCTACAACTTGAACCAATCTCAAATGAACAAAATCAATAGGTTTTATCCATTACTCAATCCTCCAACATGTTGTCCTATCATCTAGCTAACCTACCTAGCTTAACACGTGAAGATGTTAGGCTAGGAACTTGTCAAAAACTCCAAGACGCTCCATTCCATACTCCCTAAACCTACAAGACAAATAAAAAACTCCTAATAAAACCATTCCACCAATCCTACTAATCATACATCGGTGGAATGGCTTAAACCTTCACATTTTCCCACTAAACCCTTGAAAGGTAGGGTTTTCAAGTGATGTGATTAAAATGCTTCAAAAAAAATAAAGGCCTGATGAAATGACCTAAAAATACACCCAAATGAAAGCTAGAACTCTGCAAAAATTCTTCCAAGAGATTTCAAGTCATGACAGTACTGTTAGGCTGCACACAGATTGAAAAACATAGAAATTTTCACTAAAAACTCAGAAAATAGAGCACTTCCTTCACTTTCTTCCCTGAAAAATCATACAACCATGATGCCTCAAAGTTTGTGAGGCTCTAAAACACACATATAGACACCTAACATCAGTTAAAAATCTAGACACCATGATTGAGCATTCATTCTCCATGACATGCAAAAAAGACAAGTTGGAAAAGGCAACAATGTGCAACTTCACCAACTTCTTGATCCAACGCCCAAACTAACCTTACCAAGATTCTACAATGAAAAGTAGGTCACATTCGACCTTATTACAAAGATGAAATGATCATGACAAAAAATATCTCTAACACCTATTATGAATTCCTAAGCCTTAAAATGACTAGGGTGCCCTGTAGGGCTATGGTATCCAAAAGATTTAGATTTCACTTTAACAACCTATACTAATGCTGATTGGACTGGGTTTGTTGATAACAGGCAGAGCACAAGTGGTGGAGCTTATTTCCTTGGCTCCCGATTGGTTTCTTGGTCAAGCAAGAAACAAGATTTTGTATCTTTATCTACTGCTGAAGCTAAATACATTGCAACATCCTCTTGTTGCACTCAGGTACTATGGATGCAACAAATGTTGAAGGACATTGGAATATCATTTGATGAACCAATCTCAATAATGTCTGATAATACCAACGTAATAAACATTTGCAAGAATCTGGTACAACACTCCAGAAAAAATCATATATCCATCAAATATCACTTCTTGAGGGAGAAGGTATTGGAGAATGAGGTAAGACTTGAATATGTACCCATAAAAGAGAAGATTGCATATATTTTCACAAAACCATTGAGCAAAGATAATTTTGAGTATATCCAATAGAAGTTAGTGGTTTTTCCCCCTCCGGGTCTACAATAATTTGTACTAGGGTGTGTATTGGTTTAGGGTATTATATGATCACTCTTATTTGGATCAATGCTTGGTAACTTCCTCATAGGGGGAGCAGAGTAAGTTTCTCAGGGGGAGTATTTTCCCTTTGTCCTTGATGTAAAAGGGGGAGAAGAAAAGAGGTTTCTTGATGCTATTTGATGTTGTTGTTGAGTTGTTTGGTTATTCGTTGATGAATGTTTCCATCAATGAAAAAGGGGGAGATTGTTGGAATGTGATGATGTTGATTGTTGTCATTAATGATTGTCATTGATGTCAACATATCTTGGTTGATTGATTAAGGTTCGATTTTGTTGATTTGGTGATCCAAATTGGCGTACTCTGAATGTTGTGCTGTGATGATATATTTGCATTCATGGTTGTCCTGGTACCATACATTTTGCAACATAATGAAATACACTCTTTTGGGTTTGGACCAATCTAGAAAGTGGTTAGTGTGTCTCGAAACATTGCTTGCATTGTAATGTGTATATCCTATTGCTTGTTTCCAGATATCATGGTCAATATGTAGCGTGTTGATTTGAGTGAGGAGGTTATTTGTGGTCCATGTTTCATTCCCTTCCACCACAAGAATTTTTTTGTGGTTACCTAATTCAAAATTATGTTCGACCGACTTAGGAGTTTGAATTGGAATTGTGCTTGGCCGACTTGGGAAGATTATGAAGGCATGGAGTGGTATAAGTAAAAGTTAATCCCGTTTGATGAAAGCAAGTGTGGTGAATGGGAATATGAAAATACAAACATTGTGCGAAAGTATACCAGAGACAAAAAATAGTGAGTTTCTTTCTGTGTGATTGTTGGTGACAGTTATTTTTGTGATGGATTCTCTTTTCATCATTCTTTTGACAGTGAGCCATTTTTTGTAGGTAGTGATCCTTTCTGTTTTGGCAATGAGCCTTTTTGTATCTTTGGCTATAATAGCCAGGCAGTGAGCCCAACTGACAGTGAGCCACCCTACAATGAGCAACTTGGTAGTGAGCCCTTGTAAAAATCACCCTAACTGGTGTCACCTTAACTAGTGTTTTATAATTGAGAATTAGCATTCTTTGTGGTTTTTCCATTCTTGGGTTTCCATGTAATTTTTGGTGTTCTTTATGCATGGTGTTGTTATGTGCTTTCATGTTCATTAATATTTGATTGATTAAAGGTTGATCCAAATTAATTGAAGTGAATTAAATTAGTTTATAATAACTGATTCACCCCCCCTCTCAGTTATCTGGACTGTTCTACAACAAATTTATAACTATAGGTTTAGTAAGGGTTCTAATAATTTTATTTACCACTTTAGGTTCTTTGACCTTTCCTCCAAGACCTCTGTTGGATCTCACCACTTCATCTACCCTCTGCATATAGCTTGTAATGTTTTCATCTTTAGATATCTGCAATTTCTCAAATATGGTTTTCAATTTCTGCATCTTAGCTTGTTTGACCATATCATATCCTTCATAAATACTTTCCAACTTACCCCAAATTTCTTTAGCAATTTTACAATCCATAACTTTCACTAATTCAAAATTTGCAAGACCACTCAAAAGAACAAACCTTGCTTTACCATTTGTTTCATCTGCCTTGATCTCATCACTTGTGCTCGATCCATTTTTAGGTATGGTGTATTGATTCTTCATTGACTTCCAGACATCATATCCAAGGTAAACCAGATAGCCTTCCATCTTTGTCTTCTAGAATGCATAGTTTGTACCATCAAACATAGGGATGTACTTCTTGTTTGCTATCCTAGATCTACCTCAAGCGGTTAATATTTCTCCAAGGAACCTTTATTTGATACCAATTTTTGAATGAACAAGACAAATTAGAGGGGGGTGAATTAGTTGTACCTTAAACCTTCAAAACCCCCATTAACAATTAGATCCACATTCATATATTAAACTCTTAATCTGTTATGATAATTTAACATGAACAAAAAAAAAAAATTGAAACAACTTTAACACCATGCACAAGAGAACACCATATTTATGTGGAAAACCCAAGGAGGGAAAAAACTACGGTGATAATTAGCTCACAATATAAGTAATTACAAAACTAATTACAAAGGCTCACTGCCAAAAGGGGCACACTGCTCTGAAAGGCTCACAACCAAGGCTCATTGCTAGAATATAAAAAGAAGATAGAGAAGAAATTTTACATAGATAACATGATCTCAATGCAACAAAGAATCCACCAAAATAGCTCTAAAACGTTCACAATCTATTTAAATGATTGCAAACACCTTCTCCTCACTGCATCTAGTAATCTAACATTTGAAATCTCAAACTGCACTACTCAATTTTGCACCTTATAACTCTATAGTTCACATCACACACTTCATACTTTCATCTATCTTAACTTCCTTCAAAAATTCAACTCATACTTATAGTGTCCTCAACCTTGAAACCCTCTCCAAGGTCAGCTATGCACCTCAAACATGCAAATTCAAATTAGGTTAGCATCAAAACCCTTTTGTGGTAGATAAAAGTGAATACGGACCACATCAAAACTTAATTGGGACCCAAATCAACAACACCACTCAACCACACGCTTCCTTGAACAATATTTATCCTTCACATGTAGTGTAAACACTAGGCAATCATTACCCATGCAAACACCATTAAAATTTTAAGTACACACTTCCACAAACTCAAGGATCAATTGCAAGCCACACACCATGCTTGAAAATGATCTAGAATATTCCTCAAACACCCTAAAATCCAAAAAACTCCTTCATAACAACTTCCATCTCAAGAATGTACAAACTGAGTACACTCAGACTAATCTGCCATACACTGTTACTTGAAAAAATATCTTTCAAATAACCAAACCTTGAATCCTCTTAACTGACATAAACTACCAACACCATAAGCACACCTCCAGAATCACAAGACCTAAAGCATAACTATAGAGAAATGCAGAATTTTTTTTCTCTCCTAGACACCTCTACAATGCACAATCACACACTAGTGAACACAACTTCTACTATACAATGATCCAACATACCATCTCTTGAATATAACACCTCTCACCAACTTATTTGAATCACACAGGTAGATCTTCAACCTATAAGAAATGCAGAGAAAAACTAGAATCTCTCTGTAACCCAGAACAACACTACAACACACTGTTTCCTCTTTTTATCAAATTTTCTCAAAAGCACTTGGAAACCAAGCATCAGAGACACATCCATATCATCTTCAACACAACTAAATCCATGGATAGAAGCTTATCAAAGTAGAAATAGAGGTTAAAACTAGTAGCTTAACTGATGACAACATAATGCAACGAATCAAAGCATCAACTAAACCAACTGTTCATCTTCAACACCAATCTCCTTCAACACATACAATTGATATTAATGATAACACAAGCTTGTTGACATTAATGAAAAAACTAATCTACACATAATTGTAACACTAAACATTGGTTCAATTTTAAAATATCTTAATAAGATGACCTATGTATGAGCAGAAGAGTCCCTTAAGAGGCTTGAGGAATTTGTGGTATGAAGAGATATCACTCTCTAATAGAAAGTGGACATGCAATATAAGTGGCCCTAAGTTGGAAGTGGGCCCCACAAAAGTGGTCACATTTAGAATGGATAATGCCATGTTTTCACCTCTAAGCCATGGAGAACATCTATCAGTAGAGCATACCAACATGATTTTGAATGATTCTTTCTTTAAGAACCTACATTATGAAGAAATCTTGCACTACAATGAGGACACAACACCTAGAAGGCCTTTGTTGGTTTAAACATGTGAGTCATTAAATGGAGAGGCCCACCATAAAAAATGTAAGCTTGTTGAAGAAGAAACCATGTTGGACCATGTCACCTCAAGGGTGACATGTGGAAACCAAGAAAATGAGAAAAAAATTGGGATATAAATATTTTAAGAAGTCACACTATGAAGAAATTGTGTGATGCAATGAGGAAATGAAACACATCACTTATTCATCCTTATTAATATTTGGTAATGCTTGAACCTTTTCCTGGGCCTACAATGAGTATATACCAAATGTATTCATAGAACATGAGTGCATTTTTAATCTCTACTTCCTTTGATAAATTACACTACATTGAGACATTGTGCTATAGATAAGAGATTACCACATGTGAATGATTTGACCATTATCTACGATGCAAGTATAAGTCACTAGAAGTGACAAATGACAAAAGAGCATATCAACACAAGTTGAATGCTCAAGTATTTTGAACTTGTGTTTCAAATATTTTTCACTCTAATAAGATATTGACACCTGAACAAGGTAGTGGTCCCACAAGTTTTTGAGACTAGGCTGGAGGATGATAGTGTGATCCACATGTCACTAAAGTGCAATATCACATCTTTGATGCTAGCGTGCTCTAAGAACCTACAATATGAAGGGAAAATATGCTTGAATAAGAGACTACCACATGTAACAAGAGTGAGACCCACTATAGAAGTTTATATGAAATAAGATATATGCATAATGGCTTGATCGATAACTAGAATGAAGGGGTTGGTGAAAGGATGTAGCCTAAGACATAAGTTCATAACTTAAGTGATTGGCAATGAGCTAAAACAATCAACACAAAAATAAAATCTAGGGCACATAAAGGAGCCAAAGGGTTTAGGGTTTAAGGAATTTAGAGAAACCCCTAGGACTATGACATTGAAACACTTAAAAATTTGTAGATATTGACATAATTCACATTAAATTGCTTAGATCATTTATTAACAGTGAAGAATGTAAAAGGGGGGAAGAACATAGTGACTAGATTTTGGAAACCTCTACAAGATTTTTTCTTTATAAACATGAGAAACAAAATCCTTAAGAAATTCATTGGACACAAAGTTACATAAGGAAACAAAAATAAAAAAATACTTGTCTCAACACAATAAAATAGGATATGTACAAAAGCACTTAGAGGAAACAAAAAAATAAACCTAGATCATGGATTTACCTAATGGAAATATAGAGTGTGTAAATAACTTCTTGAAAAATAATAAAAGTAAACTAATATGGTACATGAATTATTACAATTTACCTTAGAAGTAAGGCTTGAGGTTTATCCCATTGACTAGGATAGGAAGAGCTTCACCATTCAACCTTGTTAGATTAAATGCATTAGCTTCTTTGCAACTAGTGATGATATAGGGGCCACTCCATTGGACATCAAAATTTTTATGCCTACTAGTCGTAATGGATTTGTTTGTATCCAATTTAAAGACCAAATCACCCACCTTGAACACTATGTTAATATCCTTCCTATCAATAGTTCTCTTCACCTATGATTGATGAGTCTCAAGGTTTTACATGACCTTGTTTATCATTTCTTCCAATTTTGTTAGCTCAAGCAACCTTACTATCTTGAAATTGTTTTCTGATAATTCTTACTATTGTTCTAACTGAAGATAAGGAGAATTTAGTGATAATGAAAACCTTTCTTCCTTTCCATAAAATAATGTGAAAGGAGAATTACAAATAGCTCTCTTGGGAGTGATTTTATCAGCCCAAAGGATTATATTTAGCTTGATGTGCTAGGATATCCAATTGTACTCAATATTACTCTTAACTATTTTGATCAGGTTCTTGTTGGTGGACTCAACTAAGCCATTACCTTGAGGGTAATAATTAGATGAGATTTATATATATATGTCATGCTTAACTACCCAATCATTGATTTGGGTGCCAATTTTTTTTAGCATTGTCAAAGATGAAGGTGGAAGGGATGCCATACCTCGTCAAGGAATTCAAGGAACAAGGAGCTCAGTAGCATCCTTCAATGCAACAAACTCTATTAATTTTTTGTATTGAATATAGTTCATCCACATTTACATAGCACTGCTGCAATAGTTCACCGTTCTAAGACATCAACAAAAAATTACTTTTTCGAGGACTGTCGTAGTCCATATTTGATCAACATGGACATTTTCTGAGATAAAAAAAACTTTCAATCTTAATGTCCACCATTACAAAGAGTTCTCCAGATTTGGTAGTCAAAATCCAACACCACTGGTCGGATTGTTGGTGGGGAATATTTCCTGGTTGTTGTTGCCTTCATCTTGTATGAATCTCTCATCAATGTCACCACTTTGAGTTGCTATTTCTTCAGCCTACAGGATCAATGGTTGTGGTCCACCTTGTATTTCAAACCCAATGGTTGCATTCATTGCATTTTGAAGCTCATCAAAATCCCTCCTAAAGATTTCTATTTCCTCAAGGTTTAGGCGACATGCATGTCCACTTTTGACCTCTTCCTTGTTGCTGGTTGTTGAAACCTCCCTTATCAACCTCATGAACTTATCCATAGAGATTTCGATGTGGATAGAAAATTGTGATGAAACAAAAGCATGTGTGAGTCTTCTTTCCAACTCAGTAAGCACCCTCTTTACTCCCATAAACTTATCATTGTTTCTCGCTTTCCAAATATGCCAAAGTATCTCGTTAGTAAGAAAAATCCAAAATAACTTGAATTTAATATTCATTTTAATATCACAAAATAGAATGTCCTTTCATCTAACTTTACCATCATTGTTCCAAATTTTTAACTTATGACAAAATAAATTCCATACTTCCTTTGCATACAAACAATCAAAAAGAATGTGTCTAACAGTCTTAGGTGTCCTGCATATGCTACAAATATCTACATCCACATAGTTAGTTCTGAAAGGAAATTTTTGCAATATTACTAACCATCTAAAACATGCCTTTTTAGGCTCCATGGTGTTGTGCCAAACCATGGCAAGATTTTTTCGCCAACATTTAGAATTTAAAGATAAATCCTAGGATTTATTTACATGCTCAAGAATAGAAACATTCATAGTCAAATCATTATAAATTGATTTAGCTTTAATAGATTTCAATGAGGAGCCATCTTTCTAGACAACAATATTGGTAATACCAAATTCTTCTTCCATAGTCCTGGGAAGGCATGCGTCTCTGCATGCCTCCAAAATTATAGAATAGGTTCTATAGTTAGATTCAAGTAGATTATACCTTTCTCGAGTGATGTCCCAGCTTAAGAGACTCCCACATGATATGATTTCTGCAAAGGTTTTTATACCTTTCTTGTGCCTGTTTTTAGCCAAGCACCCTTGGAGTAGCACGAGCTTTTTACCCTTGTGTTCCATATTCCACCAAATGGAGCTATAGGAAAGACACTTTGCACCACTTTTAAGAGTCATGCTATTGTTCTTAAGATAGATATTGTGCTTAGTTAGTTTACAAACCTTCCATAGGATTTTAAAAACTTCGAACCCCACAAGGACCATTGCGTGTTTACTAAGGATGATGTCACTTAGGGGCAAAGACTTCTAGGTTTTAGCCTGCTTTGGAACTGCCAACATGATGTTATTTTTGACTAACACCTTCCACAATTCATTGCCTTCAAGAGACTTCAACATCTATTTGGCCACAAGTGCAATCCCTTGCAACCTGAGGTCTTTTGGACCTATGCCCCCATGAATTTTTCTTAAGCAACACCATTCCCACTTCAGTGAATGTATCCTCTTTTTCCCCTTATCGTCTGACCAAAGGAAATTTCTGATTCTTTTCTAAATATCATTAACTTGATAGCTATTGGAAAATCAAACTGAAGCAAAGTACACATTGTACGAAGAGATAATTTTTTTGATAGACCTCTATTCATTTGGTGAAGTAATATATAGCTACCAAAATCCACTTGTGACCAACACTAGATGGTGGGTTTATTAAACCAATGAAGTCTAAAACCCATTATAAAAATAGTTGATTAGATTGAATGGGGTAAAGAAAAAGGAAAATTGTTGAACACACCAGAATACCGAGAGTGGGGGTGAATCAATATGCTTCAAAAAAAAATCCCAATTAACTACTTTTGATGCTGAAATAAACCAATTAAGCATTCACCTACTTAATCAAAACATGAAGGAAGATAAACATCCACATAAGAACATAGATGACACCAGATTTACGTGGAAAACCCCACAATAGAAAAACCACAGTGAGAAAAGCTACTAGGAGCTACTGTCCTAATCCAACCTCACAAGTAAATAATTTACAATTTTATTTTGGGGTAAAACCCAAGGAATCAACTATTCCCTGACTTTTTTTTAGGGGTTGAAACCTAAGGAAGCTACTACTCCCTAATTGAAAGCAATAACAACTGAAATATGACTAATATTACGAATTCAACCATTGATAGCCATAAATTATGCTCATAGGGTTTGTAGTGGACCTTTTCATGCTCTACTCATGCACTCATTAATCTTCACAAACATCCATAGTCATCTTCACATCTTTGTCACTATATACCATTCGTATGCTTGCAAAATACAAATCTAGTTGGCCATAAACAATAAATAATGTAACTTGTAACATGTCAATCTACATCTTTATTGGCGGTATACAAAGATTATATAATGTTATTTGCAATTATTCTAGATGAGTCAACATGACTCATACAACATGTAAAAAAACTTCTTAGACTCTGCACAAACATATACTTGTGGTGCACATCACCAGCATACTCAAGCCGGCCATAAAAAAAAACATATCTTCATAAACTGACTTGAAACAATTATGTGGTACCAAAAACAAGAAAGATCTGCATGCACTTCAAACTTGAGATACCCTAAGACATGTAGAAGGTAGAAACAAACTCATACAAATAATATGCACAATCTGTTGGTGCAAGTATCCAAACATATGATCTGTAGTAGAATAGACATCCAAAATCAATTACAACACTCTATCACTTAAAAAATAAACTTGTGGAGCACCAAACAACTTGAATATCTAATATAGCATGCATTGGACATTACTGAACATGTCCCCAAAACCGTATGATCAAATCATCACATCTAGAGGAATGCAGAACATTCCAACAACCCTTTATCATCACTTTTCACTGCTAGAGCACAAATCAAAACTCTATCACTTCCAACTTTCATTGCAAAACGTGTAATGAATTGAAACCTTGGATATAACACCTTCACATATCAATCAAATTATCTTCATATCTATAAGACTAAATCTTTCTCTATGGAAGTATGCGGACCAAAAAACTATATCATTGCCTCATGATATATACTATGAAGGCCTTAGACAATCTTCTGCAACTTTTCATAAAGTGTAGTATACCAGACTAGAAATATATCAATGCAAACATACTATAAAAATATTAGAGCATGTGTACCCACCTTCACATAACACATAAACATTAGGCTGATCACCACTCTTCCATATATTGCAATGCTGACTTGCACCGACTAAAATATCTACACATTAATTATATTCAAAGCATATACAATCTTCAACAACACTTTTGACATCAATGACAATCAATCTTATCAAGATGCAACAATCTCCCCCTTTTTCATTTATGGAAAAACCAAAAATATGTGCATAAAAAATCCCCCTTAGGTGCACATATCTTTCCCCCTATTTGACATCAAGGGCAAAGGGCAACACAACCTTCTCTATACAAGAAAATATCTACAAGCTCCCCCTTACACTATACAACTTTTAATCCCTCTGGGATGAATTTTGGATACTTCATCAATAAAAATATCCTTATATCTTCTCCACATATATATAAACAACAATAAAAAGAATATATTTTACATCAAAAGCAATCACAACTCACTTTGATGATGGAAAAATTCCCTTATAAATAGACTTGAGTTGGACTAGGCTGCTATCCCATTGCTTCTTAGTAGCAGTTAGGGTCTGGACTTGAAAATTTAGCTACATATATCTTTTTCCTCTTCTATGGAGGATGGTGCCTTGTACTTATGAATTGCACCATTGGCCTTTGTCAGGAGTCTGATAAGTGAAGCCAACCAGAGGCTTACTACTTCTCTCAATTTCTTTACCTAACCTTTAAATTGACCCCTTTGGTCCTACAGTTGTTGTATTTGGGAGCGTAGGCTTTCCACTTGTGCCCTAATGGAACCATCACTATCTTGTATCAAATTATCTATTGTAGCCACATTAGTGATATGCATTTCAATTTCACTTATCTAGTCCTTAATGCTCTTGGTTGTATTTGGCCACTTCAAACAAAAAATATATTAAGCCTTGGCTTCATCTAGGCACTTCTGAATGTCTTGGATACAAGATTACAACTTGGCCAAAGTGTTGCCACACCTCTTGGAGGCATCATTCAATTTTTTTTATGTCTTTGTTTCCTATCGTAAAGAATAAGTCTCAAAAGACTCCATTAATTGTTTCATTTGTTGTTCAAGGGACAATGATGTATCTCTTTGGGCTTCTGATAGCTTTTCTTCCAACACCTTCATGGCTTCTTCTAACACTCCACTTAATGTTGTAGCCATTCTTGTCTTGTCATGGAGTGGAGTATGTCACCAAGCTTCAAATTATATAGGGGATACATTCCAGATAGATTGAAATGTCCATCAAAAGTAGGAACATGTAGTAACTATAGAGTCACTACTCGTTGTATTTTCATTTCGGGAGCCAAAAATTCATTTCTTGATTCTATTGGAGAGGAATATGTCTTATCTAAAATCTCTCCTTCACCATCCTTCTCCTTCTCATTTTATTTCTCCTTATTTTCTTCTTATTTCTCCTTTTCCTTCTCCTTTTATTTTTGTCTTTTTCCATCTCCATATCCTTTTTCTTCTCTGTCTCCATACTAGACACATCTTGATCCATTTGCTGACTGGAGACACCCACTTCTTGCTGACCAGATACAATCTGTTCATTTGTATCATCCAAAGGGGGTTCATTAACAATTTCATTATCTTCTAGAGGAACCTGTGTATCCACATCAACTTAACTTTGTAATTCATCAATGATTTTCTTTGTAACATCTTCAATTTCACTTTGAATCTTATTTTTGATGTCCTCATCCATGCTCATTAGAAGATATATTCTCCTCTTGGTACAAATATATTTTTCTTGTCTCTAGATTATATTTTATTTTTCTTCCTAGGAGACATAGATCCCAACCTTGTCAATTTCTTACTGCCTAAACTCCTCATCAAATTTGATGGCATCATCTCTGCTCTATCTCAAAGCTTGTTGTAGTCTTTTTGGAGCTTTATTAACAATGTTACTGAAAGATATGTTATGTTTGAGCATGTACTCAATGATATCCTTTTCAATAGTCTTCTTATCTTCTGGAGGGACTTTAGAATGGAGCTCCATCATATCATTTAGCAATCCATACTTAACAATTCCATTCAAAATGACACCAAAATCTAAAGGGTCATGTATGATCAGAGGATTTTTCTCAGTTCCTTCTTTAGCTATCTTCTTCCCTTTCTTTTTTGTGAGGAGATTTCTTCATCTCCAACTTATTCCTCCTCTTCAAACTCTTCCTCATCAATCTTCTTCCTTTTAGCCTTCTACTTGTTTGCACAAATCCAAAATCTTTCTTTTGTCATGGAGTTACAGATGCAAATTTTCTTCTTCCACTAGATTATTATGTTGATTTGGAGAGCTGCGAAACAAATGCAACAATAGAAGAGGATATACTAAATCTCCTGGTAACTTCTCTGTAGTATGTTCTTCAGGATATGAGGAGATATTCACCGAATTTTTACTAAAGGATGGTGACACCATTTTAGGGTACCATAGAATTTCCCACTTCTTGAACATCTCATCTACTCTCTTCTCTCTTGTTTCCTCATATTACTTCTAGTTAATCTTATCCATGATTTCTTTGTATGTTCCAAATATTTTTTCTTTAGGATCCTTAGGTTTTGATAGAAAAATATCCACACAACCTTGAACATATTTAGGTTCAACCTCATAAGGAAATTTAGGAATTCATGAAGTCCTTGGCTCTATAGCCTCCATATAGAAATGATCCTTATTCACCATGAAAGTCACCTCATTCTCATACTTTTGGACTAAATCAAAGGGTATCCTCTGCCTACTTTGCATCTCAACTTGTAGATTCTTAAATAATCCCAAATAGAAAGTATTGTATGCTTTTTTATCTTGGAAACTATCAATTTATTTCTTAATTTGTGTAGCAACCAAAGAAAACTTCCCAAATATTTCCTTTAAATCTAGGCAATTCATTCATGATAAAGAATGTAAGGTATATGATTAAAGAACCAAACCTAAAATTGTAACCAATTCTCATTGTCCTCTTCAAATTGTCCATCAGATACTCTCTCAACAACACACATAGGTCAAAATTTTCACCTTCCTTCACCATTTGATGGGCAGTATGGATTGCAGTGGTAGTGGAAAAACCTTCTTTGTTTGTGAAGTAAATTTTATATGCAATCACCATAGAGGCATACCAGGCACTAGTATCAATGATATCCTTTATTGTTAGGGTTCTCTTAACAAAATTATCTCTAGTAAGTTCTGTAACCCTTTCATTCTTTATTAATTTCAACACTAGGATTGGTCTGGAGACACAAAGACCAATAACTACCCTAATTTATTCTTCAGTTATCATGTAGGGCTTATCTAACCAAATGAATTCTTCACGAATGTGACTCAAGATGATTCTTACCCATTCCTTATAGTTGTAGAAGTCTAGAAAATCTTTTTGGATATCCAACCCTTTCCCAACTACATTTTCATACTCTGGCTTGTACACTCCATTTTCATTTAGCAATTCATGTCAGACCACTTCAAAAGATGAACTATAATCAATTTCACTCATCAGGGCATGAATATAAATCCTCACATCTTTAGAGTATATCATATCTATTGGAACCTTTGAAAATGCACCATCTTTATCAACCTCCATCACCTTGAATGGACACTTCTTGTATTTAGGCTTGGGTTTATCCACCACATCAATTACTTGAGGTGTCACCATTGATATTTCTTCAAAAAAATTCAAACACGTAGATAGGGTTTTGCATAGATAACTCAAAAATATTTTCTCTTCTTCGCTCCAAACACAAATGTTGTTGATTGTAAATGAGATCAAATGATCCAATGAACACATAAAATCCTTTTAATATCCCTAAAATTGTACAATAAATGCATTTGTATTTGTTAGGTAACCCTTATGCCATAAATATCTATGTCATCATAGGTATACAAGGATGCTCAACACACCTCTACAGTTCATTCTCTTGCTCCATAACCTTCATCAAGAGGTTCAATATTTCCTAGAAGATCTGTAAACCAAAGGAATTGTTCTAATTCATCTTCCATACTGAAATATTCAACACTTTATACTTTATACTAATATGATGATTTATCACATTTTGTCACCGAGTCTTGTGCAGAATGCACAAGTGTGGAATCATCCTTCTTCACATTTTCCTAACCTTGCTTCTCTTTCCAGACCTTATCATTACCATTCTTTTGCTGATTTAGGGTTGCATCCTTCTTCCATTTTTGAATAGGTGGCTTCACAAAACCACTTCTAGAAAATCTTGCCTTATGTCTAAACATATTGAACTTGTAGCACATAATGTTATGTTCTGAAATAAAGTTATTCCTCTTCACCCGAGTTCTATACTTAGTAGCCTTATGACCAAAATTTTTGCATGCATAGCAATATCCATGAAATAAAACATCATATCTTTGAGGCACAAATTGTTTTCTACCCATGTAATCATTTCTTATTTGCCTAGATCTATAATCAACAAACTTATGCCCAAATTTATTGCAAAAATAACAATAACCTTGAAATGAATGATTGAACCTGGTGAGGGCATATGATCTTGTAGGTGGAGGACCTCTAAATCTTCTTTGTCTCTAGACATGAATGAATCCATCTTTTTTCTTGATATCTTGATCTATATTTTCATCTCTATAGGCAATCTTCTTAGATTCTTTGGTGGAATCTTTCTCTTCCTTTGTTTCAGATTTTCCTTCTGCCTTGAAATTTTCATATAGGTTTGTAGAAGTACTGGTTATAGGTCTTTTCCCTTTTTCAAAACCAAGACCAGACTTCACTTTTGATGGATTTGGAGAGTTAATCAACTCATCAAGAATTTTAGAACCTCCTTTTAGCTTTAGAAATTTGTCAATTTTTTATTTGTTATTTTTCCAGTTCTTTCCTCATGGAAACAATCTCTTCTTCAAGCTTTGAACACTTAGTAGTTTTTTCAATGAACTTGATATTCATACACTCTTAAATTATTTTCCCTTCTTAAACTTACCAATTTTATTCTCTGGTTTTTAAATTTGGAACTAAAACTCTTCATCCTTATCTCTTTCTTCATCTAGACCATTTAGAGTAGAAATGAGCTCTCCTTCATAGTCCATTAGAAAATATTCTTTGTTGAATTCAAATTCAAATTAATCATCCTCCTTTTTGAGTATGACCTCTTTTTATTAAGAGTACTTCTTCTTGGATATTGATTTATTCTCCATGTGTTTAAGGATAGGATCTACCTTAGTTGTTAAGCTTGTGTCAAGGAACCTTGCTCTGATACCAATTGTTGAACACACCTTAATACTGAGAGGAGGGGGGTGAATCAGTATGCTTTAAAACTCAATCCCAATTAACAACTATCGATGTTGAAATAAAAAAATTAATCATTAAACCACCTAATCAAAACATGAAAGAAGATAAACAACCACACAAGAACATAGATGACACTAGATTTATGTGGAAAACCCCACAGGGGAAAACCACGATGAGAAAAGTTGTTAGGAGCTACTATCCTAATCCAACCTCACAAGTAAATAATAGTTTACAATTTTATTTTGGGCTATAACCCAAGAAATCAACTACTCCTTGACTTTGTTTTAGGGGTTGAAACCCAAGGAAACTACTACTCCTAATTGAAAGTAAGAACAATTGAAATATTACTAATATTATGGCTTCAACCATTAATAGTCATCAATTTTGCTCATTAGGTTTGTAGATCTTGTCATACTATTCCCATGCACTCATTTATCTTCACACACATCCATAATCATCTTCACATATTTGATCTTCAATATATACCATCTGCATCCTTACAAAATAAAAATTTAGTTGGCCACAAACAAGAAATAATGAAACTTGTAACATGTTGGCCTACATCTTCATTGGAGGTATACAAAGATGATATAAAATTATTTAAAATTATTCTAAATGAGTCAACATGACTCATACAACATCTACAAACACTTATACTTCACACAAACATAAGCTTGTGGCACACATCACCAACATACTCAAGTCAGCCATAACAAAAGCATATCTTCACAAATTGACTTGAAACAACTATGCGGTAGTGGAAACAAGAAATATTTGCATGTGCTTCAAACTTGAGATACCTTGAGATACCTTGAGATATGTAGAAGGTCCACAAAAAATCATACAAGTGATCTATACAATCTATTGGCACAAGTACCCAAACATATGATCTATAGTAGAATAGGCATCCAAAATCAATTGCAACACTTTGTCACTTGAAAAATAAACTTATGAAGCACCAAAAAACTAGAATCTCCAATATATCATGCAGTGGAAATTACTAAACATGTCCCCAAAACCACATGATCAAATCATCACATTTGGAGGAATGTGGAACATTCCAACAACCCTTTATCATCACTTTTCACTACTAGAGCATAAATCGAAACTCTGTCACATCCAAATTTCACTACAGAACTATAATCTCCAATATATAATTCATTGTACATTAGTAAACATGTCCTCAAAACTACACAATAAAATCATTACATTTGGAGGAATGTAAAACATTCCAACAACCCTTTATCATCACTTTTCACTGTTAGAGCACAAACCAAAACTCTGTCACTTCCAACTTTCACTGCAAAAGGTGTAATGACTCAAAACCTTGGATATAACACCTTCAAATCTCAATAAACTTATCTTCAAATCCACAAGACTAAATATTTCTCTGTAAAAGGATGTATTCCAAAACACTATGTCACTACCTTAAGATATATATTATGAAGGCCTTAGACAATCTTCTACAATTGTTCACAAAGTGCGGTACACCAAACTAGAAAGATACCAATGTAAACATATTTTAAACATATTAGAGAATGTGTACCCACCCCTGTATCACACATAGACATCAGGCTGATCACCAATCTTCCATATATTGCAATGTTGACTTGCACCAACTAAAATATTTGCACATTAACTATCTCTGGAGCATATACAATCTTCAACAACACTTTTGACATCAATGGAAAACAATATTATCAAGATGAAAAAACAAATAGTCTTCTCCTTCCAAAAAATAAAGCACATTATTTACAAATCCTTACCTACTTATGGGCATTATTAAACAGGGTTAATCAGTAGTAACTAAGCCTCATGATTTTAACAATAGTGCTCCTTATAGAGAAACTATCACATGAAGAAGCATCATATCATTCTTCAAATATCATTTTGACCTAATTTTGATAAATGCACCTCAACAAAACTCCATTGAGGTCATTTTTGAAAATTATGTCATTCACTAAGACATATGGAATAGAATGTAATCTAAAATGTCTTTTTTTAGTTTTATCTAGACTTGGAGGATACCTACCTTCTCACAAAAAGGTAGTCATATCATTTTCCTATTTTATCTAAGTGTGAATGCTTGTTGTTTGGTCTTCTTGTAGCAAAATGGAAACCTTTGTAGGAGTTTCAAAGGTTGATACAATTTTCTCACATAATACCTTACCTCCCATTAGCTTGGTAGGTTTAATTTCCATGTCATGTTCCATGACTTGTAATCCACTCAACTCTCTTCTCACTGATATCCTTGCTCAATAAAAAACATTTGATACTAGCATGAGGGACCATTAGCTATATCTTATTATTGGATAACACATGTCTATAATTTTTTAGTGCAATTTCAACTTGTTTCTCTGCATAACCATATTTAAGTTCATAGTCCTTAAACCATTCACTAAAGAAAGCAACAAAATGATCTAGGTTACCTTTATTTAGCTATATTAAGCAACTAATATGCTTGATTATCCTCCAAAGGTGTATAGGAGGAATTAATTTTCATAGTTGGGATTAGAAAGAGTAGGGGCCCAATCAATTTCTCTCCTGATGACCTCAAAAATATCCTTTCTTTCCCTTGCCCAACTGAACACCATGTTATTATTTAGCACATAAGAGATGGATTTTACCATGGTAACAAGGTTAGGAATGAACCTCCTTAAACATTTATTCTTCCAAGAAATCTTTCTAGTTATTTCTTGTGGCTAATAAGGGGAATATATAGGATGGCCTCCACCATTCTTGGGTTAATGAAAAGACCTTATTTAGATCTTATATTCCCTAGTAGTTTACCTTGGGTTTTGACAAAGACACACTTTCCTGGATTCAAGGAAGTGCCATATTCCTCGTGCTTCTTGAAGACCTACTCAAGATGATCAAAATGGTCACCTACATGTTTTGAGAAGACAATAATGTTATCAAGATAGATGAGCACAAAATCTTTGAGTGCACCCTCAAAGTCCATGTCAATTACCCTCTAAAAGGTTGTGCACTAGTATTGGTTAACCAAAAATACATCTTACAATATACATAAGTTCCCCCCTTGGTCATGAATGTCATTTTATGTTGGGAAAAACCTATTACATCTATTGGGGGTTCATCATATTTTTTTATTTACAGATGATTTTCTTGTAAGTTGTGTATTTATCTTCTCAATATTTTTGAAGCATTCTCTTATTCTAAGAAGTTTAAAGCTCTGGTACAGAACTAGAAGGGTGAGACAATAAAATATTTGAGAATAGATAAAGGAACCTAAAATTATGTTTAGGAGATTTTGATATATTTTGTAGTGAGCATGTAATTGCAAGGAAATCGGTAGTTGTGACAACACCACAAAAAAATTGTGTTGTTAAATTATGAACCATATAATCAAGAGTGAACTATATGTATGCTGAGTATTGCTAGATTGGACTAGAAATTTTTGGCTTAGGCTAGTTCTACAACTTGTTTCTTGATTAATAAATCACACATTGTAGCTCTAGATCTTAAATTTCCCCAAGAAAAATGGACATGTAAACCTGTTGATTATTATTTTCTTTGTGTTTTTTATTATTCTTCTTATGCTCATATTATTAAAGAGAATAGAAATATGCTAGATGTGAATTCAATGAAATGCATTTTCTTAGCAATGTATATGGTAGAAAGGGGTATAAGTTGTGGAATACTATTTCTAGCAAGATTATAATTAGTCAAGATTTTTATTTTAATAAAAAATTAGTACAAATAAGTAAAGAACAACAAAGTACAACAACTATTCCAATAGAAGTGGAAAATTATGATGCTAACATGGAGGTACTAGATGAAAATCAACCACCTATCCAAGAAGATCAACAAGACATTAATCAAATTAAGTTATACGATGAGGGTGAACAACAAGAAAATTAGCTACAAGGTGTCACATCAACCTTTGTAAGGAGAATAAAGGAACTCTCCTACTTGTAATTCATCTTATGCATTACTCACTAATGTTGGTGAGCCTAACTCATATCAAGAGGCCTATAAAAATAAATATGCAAGAAAATGGAGAGATATCATGGAGGAGGAGATGAAATTTCTACATAAGAATAAGATGTGGGAGCTTGTTCCATTACCTAAGGGGCAAAAAGTTATAGGGAGCAAGTGGGTCTTCAAACTGAAAAGAGACATGAGTGATAATTTGGAGTGATATAAAGCTCGATTACTAGCTAAGGGATATGCACACAAGTATGGTATTAATTTAATTTAATTTTTTTCACCTATTGTAATGCTAAGTATAGTTAGAGTTGTTTTAGATCCTGTTTCTAGTCTTGATTTGGAGTAGAACAATTAGATGTTAAAACAAACTTCTTATATGATGATCTCCATGAGGAGATTTATATAACATAATTAGAAGGTTTTGAAGAATGATAAGGAGGATCTAGTTTGTAGGTTGAGAAAATTTATGTATGATTTGAAATAGGCACAAAGGTGTTGGTACAAATGATTTGATTCCTTCATGATGAGATTGGGTTTTAGTAGATGTGAAGCTAAACATTGTGCCTAATTTCAAAGGTATGAAGATGGTAATTTAATTAGTTTTCATCTATATGTTGATGATATGTTGGTATCAAGTCCTAATATGCACAAAATCATGTATTTGAAAGTTGAAATTGCTAGGGAGTTTGATATGAAGGACTTAAGAAGTATAAATTATATTCTTGGAATGAGGATACATAGAGACACAAAGAATAGGAAGATTTTATTCTCCAAAAAATAATGTCAATTTTTTTTTCCATGCTTCATTATGGAGAATACATAACCAATTACTACCCCATTTCCTATTTATATTAAATTATCTTTGGAGCAGTACCCTAGCAAAAAACTAGAGAGGATGTGAATGTTTTTTGTACCATACTCATCAATAGTCGGTAGCCTTATGTTTGCCACAATATGTACCAAACTAGACACTACATAAGTAGTGGGAGTATTCATTTATTACATGGTGACTCTATGTTCTAAGAATTGGATGATTGTGAAGTGGATTTTTAGGTATTTGAGGGGCACTTTTAATGTTGCTATCTATTTCAGTGGGAGTAATTTTAATGTTAATGGGTATGTGGATGCAAAATTTGATGGAGATAAAGATGAGAGAAATTCCACTACAGGTTATGTTTTCTCCTTAGTTGGAGGTGTAGTTAGTTGGGTATCAAATTTGTAGATGGTGGTGGCCTTGTCTACTACAATAGTTAAATAGCAACATAGGTTATTAAGGAGGAAATCTTGCATCATAGACTCTTGGGTGTATTATAGGTAAATCAAGATAACATGGTGTTGAATTGTGATAACCAAAGTGCTTTATATTGAGTACAAAACTTATCATATAATGCTAGAAAAAAGAATATTGATATAAAATATCACTTTTTACGTGAGGAGGTAAGAGGACAAGTCTCTTTGGCCAAAATACACACTGATATAAACCTAGTAGATATTTTTTTGAATTTCATTGGTATAAATAAGTTCATTTTCTGCATAACTTCTCTTGGATTGCACATTACTTGATGATATGCAAGATTGGAATTGGTCTTTCAATATGAGGAGTTAAATTAGCAAGATATAAAATTGACTTCAAGTGGGAGAATGTTGGTATGCAAATTTAGTTTTATTTATCTAACATTGATTAAACAATTGATGACAAGTTCTATGGTAGTGTATGTGTTGGGTGTTACCGAAGGCCCAAAAGTTTAAACTTTTTGGGACTTACTATTTTTAGCCATACAACATGTGTTTGTCATGCAGTTGATTGAATCACACTTTATATTTTTGGAAAGTCTTCGTCGAAGAGGATTCAACAACTTGGAAATTTTATGGTTCAATTTGTCATATTTTTATTATGAAATACATATTATTATATAAGTTGAATATTCCAAAGATGATTAAATATTGTGAGAAATTTTTCCATAGTTTTTTCTTGGTACATTACCATTTTTCCATGTAAATCCGTGTTTTTCATTTATTTATTTCTATTTCTTATTTTTGTACTGTTAATTTTCTCAACACATATCCCATTCTCTTGTGCATTTGTAGAAAAAATAACTATAAAGGAAAAGGCCTTGGTTTACATAAGCAAGGAAACCTTGATCTTATTGATTTACTAGTAAATGATAGAACTTTTACCTTAGGATACGACACTTACAATAATTATTATGATTCCATTGTCAAGTTTCTTGATAGTTATAGGTACACCTCTTATGACCTTGATGATATCAAAGCATGTGTCATTCCTATCCCTTTCAAAGAGATTGCCACCAAGAACTTATTATATGACAATGCCATCCTCACAATTTATCTTGATCTACAATATTGTATACTCATAAAATGAGACCAAAATGATCCTCCTACCTTGGATACATTTTAAAATTATCAAACCATACTATAGATTATATGATCTTGTGACCACATTCCCCTAAGAGATCATACACAAATATTTTAGATCTTATTGAGTTCACCTACATACTTAAGAGAACAAGTAGATATTTTAAAGGAACCATTAGAATCCACACTTGATACATATACATCATTTTATATTAAGATTCACCTTCCATTTGATTATATCCACTTTAGGATGTGTTACCAATACTTGTTGATGAAGCTTTAGACATAAATATAGGTACAAAAGAGGCAACTGACTTAACATAAATTATAATTTATTTAGATCATGAGTTAAATATTGACCTATCCATGATATTGAGAGATTATCTAGATGTATTTACTTGGTATTACATTGAAATGTATAGATTGGACCCATCCTTGGTCATTCACCACCTTGTAGTATGATTTAATGCCAAATATATTGACAAAAGTTAAGGAAAATAAAACATAAGGTGGTCCTCCTAGTAAAGGAAGAAATTCATTTGTTGCTAAGTGTTAGATTCATTCAACCTATTGAATATATACAGTGGGTATCTAATATAGTCCTAGTAATAAAAAAACTAAAGGAATCAAGGTATGCACAAATTTTAGGGATATTAATAAATCTTTCCCTAAATGTGATTTTCCACTTTTAAATATTGATATGATAATAGATCTAATAGCTAGTCATGAGGTGTTATCCCTTATAGATGAATTATTAGGATGCAACCAAATCTAGAGAGCATAGTAGGACCAACATAAGATAATCTTCATCACCCCTTGGGGAACATTCTGTTATAAATTCATGCCATTTATTCTAAAAAATGTTTGCACCACATATATGAGGGCCATGACCATCATATTCCATGATATTCTACATGATATTGTTGACGATTATGTGGAATATATCCTAGTTAGATAAAAAATTAAATAAGTCACCCAATTATCTTGTGTCACATCTTCTAGAGGCTCAAATAGAATAAGGTCAAATTAAATCCTAAGAAATGTGTCTTTGGAGGCACATCAAGTAAAATCTTAAAGTTAATTGTTTCTAGATGTGGCATTAAAGTAGATTTAGATAAGGTAAAAGTATAATAAAAATTCGACCTCCTAGGATCCTTACATAGCTATGAAACGTAAAAGGAAAGCTCTAGGCTATCAATCAATTAATTTCCCAAATAGCAAACAAGTTCCATGTTTTTTCACATCTACTATGAAAGAATGTTAGCTTTGAGTGGGATCAATCATGCCAAAAATAATTTGACCAGATTAAGGAATACCTATCCAATCCTCTAGTACTAGTGGCACCTACACTAGATAGGCATCTATTGCTCTACATCTTGATTAAAAAACATGCCTTAGGTGCCCTATTAGCTCAACATAATGATTAAGGAAGATATAATTCCATTTATTACCTTAGTAGGACATTAGTTGGATGCGAATTCAATTACTCATCCATGGAGAAATATTTCCTTACAATAGTTTTTCCATGTAGAATCTTTGATATTACATGCTTAATGCCACCGCTCATCTTATTGACAAAATTGACCCATTGGAATACTTGCTATCAAAATTAGCCCTTATTCATCAAATGGAAAAGTGGGTCATGCTCTTTAGTGGGTCATGGATAAAGCGAGATGAGTTTATAAGGATTAGGAGTAGGGATGTGCAATAGGTGGGAGGAATCAAGTTTTTGGGAGTGGAAAAAAAGAGAGATCAAGGATCGAGTCCAAGAAGGAACTTGGGACTAGGAGTAGAGAGGGAAACCACATAACATGGGGTAGACTTGGAATTGGGGGATTGATACCCAAGTTTTGAGATTCATCAATAGGCCCAAGGCCCGAAAAGGAAGAGAGAAGAGAAGGAAAAATGAGGTATTAGGGAGATTGTAAATCGAGGGGTAGGAATACCAAGTACCCAAATAAGGGTGAGATCAAAACTCTGACATTGATAGTGTGAAGGATCAAGAAGTTAGTGTATAAGAGAAAGGTATGTAGGGGACAAGAATTTTGTTGACTTGATTTAAATAAATGGAAAATCAAACTTGGATGGAAAGATATGCTTGTATGGTAGATTTTGAAACTCCAATGCAAAAAGGAAGTTGTAGACACCTAAACATTTCCCTTTTATACCCTTATCCTAATCGACAAAATATCTCACCTAGTCAAGTACTTTTCACCTTATAACCCCAACCTAATTAAATAATCTTATTATTTATTTAGTCTCTTTTCTATCTCACCTCACATAAATAGATAATTTTATTATTATTTATACATATTTTCCATCTTACACATGGCTAAAATAATTAAATAATAATATTTGATTATAGCTATATTCTCTCCACCAATCCCAAGAATAAGGACACATAAGAAAACTTGTCCCCCACATCCCTCATGGTTGCAATATTCTCTTCACTAACTTTAGAGAATAAAGGAATCCTAAGTAAACTTGTCCCTTATATTACTCATGGTTGAAACTACTTACTAAATTTGGTAAATGCATCCTATCCCTTCGCATTCCAATAGCCTCCATTATAAGTATTATTCTCTCCTAATCCTATGGAATTCATCTCATTCATCCTCCACTGTCAATCTCTCCATCAAATCTTCACCATCCATTGCCTCTCCCAAAAATCTATAAATTGAGGTATACTCATATACATTTCATCATCACATCTTGAACTAAGTATATGTTGTCAAAATAGTATCATTTTATGCAACAATAGCATTCACATTTTAATCACTTGGAGAAAATAAAGTATACAATAAATTTATTTCATAAATTTGTCTTGATTGTTTGTGTTATTTATTTGTTTTGAATTCTTTTGTGAGCTCTACCTATGGTTTTTTTTATATATTTGAATATAAACTTTCATCCTTATTTTTTCTATTTTGCATTTTAAATTAGATCATTACATTATATTGATTTTTTTGGGGAAGACATCCCTTATCTAACTCCATTGTGTATTTTTTTTTGTTTTGTAGTGACTTTTTGTTAACTTGGTTTTATAGGTTCTTATATCATTTTGAGCAATTTTAGAGGTCAAATTTTTATAGGTGCTCCTAGAGGCAAAATGGAGCTCATGGTTGCATCCAAAGTGGTCAACAAACAACTTTAATATATAACACTTGATTGTTTTCTCATAATTTTTGTGTTTTGTGTAATGCCTTCAATTTTCACCTATATAAAAATTCATACAACCATACAAAATCTATAAGGCTATAAAGTATGTATTGTACAAACGATGCCCTAGCACCCCACAAGTTTAGGTTTGCACAAGGTTTTTTGTTATTATTTTTTTCTCTGATATTTTGAAACTTAAAATTTCAAGTTATAAACCACCCTTAAAATCCTCCAAATCTACCCATACATCTCTAGTTAAACCCCCCTTACATAGGAAAATGGCTACTTACAAATAAATCCATGCAAGAGGCTTGGAAGTTATTGGTTCATTGTTAAAACTATCTACACTTGCCATAAACCACAAGTTCTTGATAAAATCCCCTTCCCTCACCATAAACCATACTAATAAAAACCATAGTTATTTTGTTAAAACCCTAAGTATTTTCTAAAAATACTTAAAAATATGCTTTCAACTATCTTTTAATTAGTTTTGATTAATTCTTTGAAATTCGCAGGTTCAATTAGGGTAAGCAAGGATGTGGAATACCACATTTTCTCCTTGTTCAATATGCATGCCCCCCTTCTTACTCCACATGGACCACTTAGAAAATAGTTATCCCTTTGGAATATGTGTACTCTAAGAGAGGTTAAGGTGTAAGGTTTAAACTTTTTCCTACTCTAGTTCTTGGTCTCGTTCACAATGGTGACTAGGAGCTCCATGAAGCCTTAAATCCCTTGGTTGTGTGGAATTTCAGTCCATGATTCTTATTAGGTAGCAAGGGATTAAGCCTTAGCACTGAGATCTTTACCCCCCAATACCTAGCCATGGTCACATGGTCAAATAAGGGTTGTTTGATAGAGGCTAGACCCCATCCTCTATAATTTTAATTTTCATAAAGAGGCACCTTCAATTAAATTAGCACAAAATTTCTTATTCTAATTGAATTTTTGAACTTTTATAGGTGTTGGAAAGCTAAATTAGAGCCCTATGTAGTAGAAAAGGTAAAATTCTTAGAATTTCCTCCATAATTCAAGTATCAACCCTCGAAGATAGTTATTCATTCTCAAACTCCTAACATCCATAACTTTTGCATATGACATCAATTTTCAATGATTTTTTTGAATTTATCAAAAAATGATAAAAATATATTTCTAATGTTTATTCTCCTATATAAATGACTTATTTTATAATTTTTCTAGCCTTTCATGCAATTCCTTGCATGTTTCCAAGACATATATATTCAAACTAACTTAGTGGTTTTGTAAGACACATTTCAAAGATCTTATTATAGACACTTTTTCCTATATCATTTGTTTGCTTTAATTTATTTATACATCAAAAATTTGGTTAAATTTCACTTATATATTTGGACTTTAGGTTTAAAATTTACATGTTGTTATCATAGTTTTTGTCTCGTCTCAAAAAGCTTACTGATCTATTCCAAATTTGGTTGTCTAAAATCTATCGGTATTCTAGTCAGTTCTTGCAACTTTGTCGATCTCCGCTTTGGTTATTATAACCTTTATTTTTACCGACATGCCACTTAAATTCTAGTCTTACAAAATTTAAAAGGTTTTTGGTATTGTAGGCATAAATTTATAAGTTTTGTTTTGGGCCAAAGTTCAAGTCTTTTCATAATTTTCTCAAGTTATGAAACCTATGTCGGCCTTCGATAAAGTTATATGAACTTACTCTTTTTCTACCGAAAGATGACGAAGACTTTTATGAAATGCATTAAAATGATTTCAATATTTCACTATGGTTATAGAACTCATGTCAGTCTTCGACAAGGTTATATGAACCTCTCTTCCTACTGATCAAGTAGTCATTCTCTTTCGAATTTTAAAAAGTGGTTACAATGAAGTGATGACATGAAAAGCTACAGATGCAAACTATAATGAGAGGACACTTAATTTCCCATCATCTTGTGCATTAATTTCAAATGGTTTTAAAAGGAAGGCGAGCTAGTGAGAAGAGTATTTTTAGCTAAGGCGATAGAAAACAATGAAGGGAAGGAGTAAACTGGTGTAGTCATCGATTCTTGGAGACCAAAATCACGGAGGTATTTCTTTCTCTGCTTATTTTAGTAGCAATCAGTAGCTGTATTTCAAATTTAAGGGTTTTTCATCAATGTAAATCTCCTATGTAACTTACATACAAACCCTATGGTTTTTTCCACCATGAGATACCCATATCAGGGATTTGAGTATGTTTTTGGCTTAACTAGCACAATGCTATAAATTGGGGATACTAAGCTAGGGAAGGTAAACTTAGGTGAATTCTGGGAGAAAATTAATGTTGAAATTTCATGCCACCCTAAGATGACCCATGATTGATATTCGATCTGAGAGATTCCCCATGGGCCATATTGCTTGTTTTTTCCTAAAGGTTTCCTAAATTGGCTAAAGTCTAAGAATTTCTAGTTGTTGGATTGTCTCACACTTGCTTCCTTCATGCTTTGTCCATCACTCCCTTCCTTCCCCTCTTCCCTCTTCCCTCTTACTATTTTCAATTTACAACGCGTAAGACATCTACCCAACACTCAATCTCCAAAGGCTCCTCATCGAGGAGACAATGCAATGTCAGAGGGAGCTATTTTACAGTCCCTTTGACATTTTGATGAATGAAAAAAGGCTATATCAGAGGGATAGATGATGTCAGAGGGAGCTGAAATGTGGTCCCTTCAACATTCTAATAGAGCTTGTCATGGAGACAATATGATGTTAGAGGGAGTTGTTTTGTGGTCCCTTCGACATTTTGATGGACAACGAGATCTCTTCATCGGAGGGACAAATCGATGTCGGTGGGACCTAAAATATGGTCCCTTCAAAATTTTGATGGACTTGTATCAAGGAGATATGATGATATCGATGGGACCTATTTTGTGGCCCCTTTGATATCCTTATAGGATGGTGACAACGACGGATGGTGAATGCTGAGGCAACACATGTCTTTGTGGGTCCACATATTTTTCTAGCGGTATCAGAGAGAAGGATGAATATTAGTGAGACTCTAAGGTTTCTAAGCCTAATATGTTGGTGTGCCTTTGATGGTGTAAAGTGCCAAATAATAATTGATGAGCTTCATTAGGGTGACAGGGAATTTTTGAGGAGACAATCTCAGGGGTCTCTCTGACACGCTGATGCCAATTTAGTCAACAGTGCAAGACAAAATTTGGTGGGACCTGATCGAGAAGCAAGGGTGACATCAAAGGGACAAGGGGATGTTAGAGGGAGTTGTTTTGTATTCCCTTCAACATTTCGATGGAAGCTCATCAGGAGGAAAGGTGAATGTTGGTGGAACCAAAATGTTGATCCCCTCGACAAAGTGAAGTCCTAACAATAGCTACATTGTATTTTTTGGGTGATGCCATTACTGTGCAACAAATCCCTAGTTATCAGATCTGATTTTTAAGGCTTCAAAGATAAATTTAATGCATTATTTGACTTCCCCAAGTGGATTTGTGGTGGCCATGCTCATTCATTGCTATTGTTTTACTCTTTCTGACAATCCCTTACCCATATCCTTGATTTCATGAGGGATTTTGATGACTTTCAAGAAAAATTTATGGTAGGGTGAATGGTGTGTTGGCCTTGTCTTCTCCAAGCTCTTCTTGGTGCAGCTATTTCCTTGATCATATATTTCTTTAACTGTTAACCCAAGCTAGGTAAGGGTTGGGTGTATTCATCTAAGTTATGCCTGAACTTTAAAGGCAACACTTGTATTTTTTTGGGTGGTTCTTCTTTTGGGCTCCTCTCACAATTTTTTTTTGCAAACATTGTATCTTACATTTTTCCATTTTAAATTTTGGCTTTTATGCCTCATATCAATAAAATCTCACTATTATCATAAATATTTCTTGTATGTTTGAGCAAGAATATTTTACCTTTATGTCTAAATGCTTGTTCTAGTTGATTTATTGATATTTTGTGCAATCTAAAGCAAAGAAGAAACACATTTCCATCTTGGTGCATCACCTTCACTTCAATTTCATGTTCTCCTTCTATCCCTTTTTCTCTATGAGTTGTTAGATTAGGGTAGTAATAGGTTTCATGTGTTGGGTTAGACCAACACATTTGCACTTAGTTTAGAAGAGGAAGTCAGCCTTCTCCAAAGATTCAACCTCATTCACGCAAGGTCCCACAACTTGAAGTTTTTTCCATTGTCTCATTAGAACACTGGAATCTTGTTTAGTAGGGTGCAGTTTTATGTGAAAATAGTTAACTAGCCAAATTCCTCGCTCATCACACAAAAGGTAGTTGCAAGTGGGTTAATAGAAGTAGCCGACTTCCCTGTTCTGATTCAATGTCTATACCTAGTTATGGAATGCATCAAACATTATGATTCTCACACCTCTGAATCTAGAACCCGTGAAAATAGGCTAGTGGTTAAAAATCAGAGAACTTCCTTCACCACATGTCTGAAAATTCTAGAAAGAGAACAATTTTCAGGTCTTGACTTTACTAATTCACAAATTGATTTCTTAGCAAAAAAGGGGTTTTACTAAAACATAATCACCAAGAATTGGTTGGCCACACCCAAGAAAGGTAAATCATAATTACCTAGAGGTTTGCACATAAATCATTTTGTTGATGAAATATTAGACATAATCATGCTACTGCATAGGTTGAGAGGGAATCAAAGAGCACATGAATTTGAGGAGTGGATGTATTTCTTTATCCAAATTGTGCTTGTAGAAAAATAGTTCTTATATTGGACACAACTTATTACTAATCAAATTCATGAAAGGTTTGTCTTCTTTGCAATCAATCAATCTTTTCATATGTCTTCATACTTGATCTATGCCATCGCCAGTACTAGGCCTTGTCCAAGTTTGAGACCAAGCCTTCTCCCATGATATGAAGTCCCAATTTTCAAATATTATGATAAATTTCAATTGAGTAAGAGCTACCTCCATCATAGGAGAATTAATGATACTTTTACCATGAGGGTGACTTGAGAAATATAGGGGAGAATTGACCCGAGGCTCACTCCTGAGTCCATGCAGTTAGTTGTCATGTATGGAAGTCACTTCATACAATTCCAAATATTTTCATACATTCAAGTTGGTGGTTTCAGTGGTTATCCATTAAAGCTTCCCAAATATGTAGAAGAAAAACTTGTACTTATAAAGGTTTGTAGACAACTGGTTGATGTGAATAAAAGATGTCAAGAGTAAAAGAAATTGGGTGTAAAGTATCTTGTAGGTTTTGGTTATTTCACTTGCAATTCAATGTCAAATTCTCTTAACATTGAAAGGGACCTGGCCAAATATTCTCTGTAATTTTATAATGAACATTTCCCTTTTGACAGTAAAGATTATGTGAAGAATAACCTACAACTTGGCCCAATTTTCTATCACATACCTCAGCTAGAAGATTATTGGGCATATTCCTCGATGAGTTTGAGGTGAGGAGGAGAACTTGGATGAGGCTATCCTTGAGACATATAAGAATATTTTATTTAGGATGGGATGTTCAAGGAATATAATATGATGAATCAAATCTGGTTGATCCTATTTTTACTAATCATATATCTACTCAACTCATCACAATCATGGATTTGAGCATAGAGGAATTCAAAACTATTAAAGTAAAAACTACAGTTGCTTTGAAGAAAACATAGGAGTGGATTTCCAAGAAGAAGAAAAAGAAAGAACGTCCTCAAACCTAGGAACATAGTACTCAACCTATAGGTGAGAGTAGTCAGCCTCTTATAACCTCAAAGTCTTCAAGTTCAAATTCACATCAAATATCTTTAGGATCTCAAGGTGATTGTGATGATGAGCATCCTGAAAGGAATTTATTAGAACAAACATGTGGAGAATATGTGTTGGATTTTCCTAAATTGAGTAAGGATAAAAATATAGCCAAGGATGAAGAAGAAACATGTAACATTTATATTAATACCTATTCCTCATCTCATAGGTCATCCCCTAATAAAGAAGTAAATGATCCTCTTAGGATTGGACCTACTCCACCTTCTTCAGCAGAGCATGTGAAGATTATCACCCCTCCATTAAAGAGGACTTTGTTTGATTCTTCTAGTTCTAAGGCAGCTATTGTACCTCCCACATCAACTTGGTTAGAAAATACATTGTCAAAGAAAAGGAAGATAATACAATTAGATATCCCAGAGCAAGATATGGTGAGTCAATTGCTTCAAAGGACTCCTAATCCCAAGAAGTTAAAGACCACATCCAAATTGGTAGAGGATGATAGCACAAGAAATGTTTGTGTAGAAGTTGTCAGCCTCATTGCAAAAAAAAAAAGTTAAACAGGAAGTTGTAAGTGATTTTGATATTTCCAAGATAAACTTAGGGCCTTCCACAAGAGATGGAGATGCACATAATTTCCAGGTGACAGTGATAAGGTTATTTGAATGAACTAAAAAAGATAAGAAAAGTAAAGATGGATTGAAAAACTAGGTTTGGGTTCTAACAAAATGTCTAAAGTTAGCTTTTAATTTTACTCCTCATCCCATCTCTCAAGCTGAAGCTTCTTTTGATCCACCATCAATGATGGGAAAAGAGATAGTACACAAAATGCAAAGTTATAAATTTTATGGGAAATTTATAGAGGAGTGGAGTAGCAATATAATAGATAAAGGTAATCAATTCATATTATAAATGCTAAGAACCCATCAAAAGGCATACACATGTTGAAAACATAGATAGAAAAAAGATATTTCCTTACCCAAGAATGAAGAAGTAGTATGGGTTACATACTTAAATGAAATTAAATGGATGCTAAGTATGGGAATGGAAAAACTAGCTAGTGAGTAGAGTATTCCTAATGCTACTGATGGTTGTTGTGTGATTTGGAATAAAAGTGTGGAGTGGAAATTGTAATTTGTAAGGAAAATTTTGGAATAATTTAACAAAGTGTTGACTAATAGCAATGAAATTATAGAAGAAGTTCACAAAAGAATCTCTACACTCGGTTGAGAGCCTATGTGGGAAGGAAGTGGTAGTGAGGATGACATTGGAGTCCTAAAGGAGAGTTTCAAGCAAATTATTGTTGATTTTACTAGATCTTAACCTTTCAATGTTGAAAGCTTGATGAAATTTAGTAGAATAGACTTTGTTCTGTTTCAAATGGTTGGGTTGGAAAGAGCGTATAATAAAAGAATTGATGTAGGACACAATAATAAAATGGACTCGAAGTTGCAAGTAGGGAATGCTACTATTCCACAGCATAAAGAGATGCCACATGTTTTCAAGGCTTTCCAAGCTTTACAAAAAAAGGCTCACCACATCAAAAAATCAATTAATTACATAACCATCTAATGAAGTGTCACCGCCATGACCTTTTAGTTGCTTTCTAATTTTTATTTGATATTTGAAAAGACTATTTATTTTTAGGCAGTTACTTGATAAAGAAGTAGTTACTCATCCACTTATATATATATATATATATATATATATATATTGTTGGAATATGGCTAAGGATTTTGGTTTATAAGTGTTTCCATTGATGGCAACCCAAGTCTTGCATCTGAATGAGCAGCACTATTTTGGCTCCCACCGGCAGAACAGAGTAAAGCACAGAGGATCTGGTTAAAAGGCATAAAAAGTGATCTAGTCATCCCACTGGATAGATATTTTGGGTTATGGATCTCTGAGGAAGGTTTGTAGAGGCTTGTAGTATCTTGGTTTTGATGTGCACACACTATTAAGTGATCTAGGAGGTATGGTGCACTAATTTGTTAATTATCTATGCTAAAAGGCCGACCTAACAAAGGTGAAATTCACAGATGTATAAGATATAATCAATTATAAGTTTTCATATTCGAATAATTTTTATTTGGGTCCTCTCTTTGTCTTAATCGACTTCAAAGGATGTGTATAAAGATTTTGTGGTGGATCTGACCGACAAGTTAAAATATCTTAATAACTTTTGAAGCCGACTGTTGGATGAATAAATCCTTGATCGCGGATATGTATATGAGTTTGGTTTTTTCATTCAAATTGGTGAATGTGCATATGTGTATGAAGTGTGAATTTCAAGATCTAGTAGAGCAGTAATGTGAATTTGTCTGTAAGTGGTGCGAAGAGAAGTAATGAGCAGAGTAGAGCAGAGTGAAGTACAAAACTGGAAAGCAGATCTAGAATCGAGTTTATGAACTTCACCGGAACTGTTACCTGGAATGATCAAATGCTATTATCTCAGTTCATCTCTTAGATGGTTTTAATCTAAATTTTGTAGGCAGTAAGCATTTATCTTTTGAGCATGGAGATCTAGGCAGTGTGCCTGAATGCAAGTGCATTCTTTTTATAAACACTATACTTTGAGTACTCAAATTGTGGATTAGTCTCCACCTTGTTTTTTCCCCTAATAGGGTTTCCACACAAAAATCCGTGTGTCATAATGTTATGGATGTTTACCTTCAATGCATATATCTTTTCTTTAATACAATGATGAAATGATTTTGTGTTTTTGAATGGATGAAGTTTATTGAACACTGATTCACCCCCCCTCTCAGTGTTCCCTTGAGTCCAACAATTGGTATCATAGCTAGTTCCTCTGAAGAATTTTTTTAGCTTGAGGTGGATCTTGGAATGTAATAGACTCTGGAATTCTCCAACAATAGCTTATGGTAGCTCTTGATGACCTTGATCAGTGTAAAGAAGAAGTTCAAAAATTGAAAGCAAATCTTAGAGATGCTGAGAAATTCATTCAGTCATTGAAGGACTAGATAGTTAAATCCAGGGTGAAGAGGAAGTATCTCTGTGATCAGATACAACTGAAGGAAAATGAAGATATGGATGATGCTCACCTAAATCAAACCTTGAAGGAGATAACCGAAGAATGTGAAAAGCTTGCTAGAGACAATGCAAACCTAAAGCATGAGATGGAATATATGATGATGAAGATGACTAAGGAGATAGAAGAAAGAAAGAAAAATGAGGAATACCTTGCTCAGACCCTGAAAGAGAAATCTGATGAATGTAGCAGAGTGAGTGGAGAATTCACTCAGTTGGAAAGTGAATTGCAAAGAACCAAAAACAATGAAGAAGAACTTGGTAAGAAGATTACTACTCTTAGGAATGATCTTGTCATTGCAAATGAATATAATGAAAAGTTTAAGATTAGTTCAGTAAAGCTTGATGAACTGACTCGAGGACAAAAGAGTGCAAATGATAAGAGAGGTCTTGGATATGAAAAGGGAGAAAGTTCCCAATCAGGTCAGAAGAATTTCAGATAAAACATAAGACATCTGGTAAGACAACCTAATGCACAAAAATTTAATGGGTATTGTTTTTCCTATAATAAGTTCGGTCATATGGTTGCTCAGTGTAGAAGTAATTTAAGGTCAAAATATTCATCATTCTCTGGTCAGTGTTTCAAATGCAAAAAGCATGGTCATAAATCATTTGAATGCAAAAATATGTCAAGTCACTCTATTGATAGAAGAAATGTTGAATGTTATGCATATGGTAAGTTTGGACATATTGCCAATCAATACAGGATGAGAAGAAGCCAATGGAATGGACAAAGGAACATTGTGTGCTACAACTACAACAAGCATGGTCATATTGCTAGATTCTGTAACATAGACATAAGAGGTCCGGTAAACAAAGAAAAAAATACAGAGAAAAATGATAAAGGAAAAGAAAAGATAACTATAGATGATATCAGAGATTAGATGAAGAAGACATGGGTAAACAAAAGTGATTATGATACTGAAAATGGTTCCGTACCAGAACCTGCTTCTAGTAATTCTTTCGGTAATTAATTTGAGGCCATTGGCCTAGGGGGAGCTTTTCAAAAAAATATTTCCTCCCCTATCTACAGATGGTACCAAAATGAAAATAATAGTCAAGAAGATGTACTCACAGTGTACCGAAGTTTTGGATAAACTCATAAAAGGAAATTCAGCAAATTTGTTGGTCTATAGAAGATTTTTCTATCGACGCCTGAGAAAACAGAGTCTCCAAAAAATTTAGGGAAAGTGCATTTATTGTGCATGTGCGAGCTATAAAAGTTAAGTCCAAATCTGTCATTTATCACTTTGCATTATCAAAGAGAAGAAGGAGAGCACTCAACTAGTAGTTTTCGAAGCAGCAAAAGTGAACTCATCGACAAATTTATCAAGTACTTCAAATCACTCTTGATTTATTTTTTTGGGTGTGTAGTTGCGAACCCTAAAAATGTGAAAAAGAATGGAGCAATTTAAAGGTTCAATCACATTGGATGAGTACAATAGTGCAAAAATTATATCTATGAGGAATCTATTTCTTCTTGATGAATTAAAACAATTGAATTGAGCCAAACACAAAAATTTGGATATGTGGAATGAGTTTCTGTACTTTGAGGATGCAGAATTCATAAAATTCTTGTTGAATAGATTGTATGGTGATGTGTTAACATTGGAAAAACCTTACATAATCTCAAAAGAAGTAATTGAGAAATTAATTGGATTTTGCAAAGTCAGTGCTATTCCTAGAAAGAAATCTATTTGGAACAAGGAGGTAGAAATCCTAATTGGGATAATTGGAGATCAAAGAGCTCTGCTGATAGCAACAATCAAAGATCTTGTTATGAAGTAAATTGCACACAAAATAACCTATAAAATCTTCTACTGAAATTGGGAAGGGGCCACATCAGCTTGTGCAGTATATATTGCTCATAAGATGATAATTGAAGGTCGAGACTTTGACCTATGCGGATTGTTGAAAGATCAAATGTTGGAGAATGTCCAGTTGAAAAAGAATCGAGGTATCCATTCAGGTTTGGCACTCTAATTATATGTCTGGTTATGTACCTTATGAATTCATTGCCAAAAATTGATAATGTAGCATGGAGATCGGACAAACCGGTATGCACCCAAGTTTATTCTCATGCTAAGAGTCTGTATAATTGGGATTCAAAATTTGAAATTTTCTGTAAGAATGTGCTTGTGAAATGTGGATCACTCATTATTCCCCTCCAGTGAGGACAATGGAAATTGGTTCCTCTTTCGGTAGCATTGATAGAGGACAGAAAAGAGGTCAGGAGATTGTTGAATACAACTCTTCGAAAAGTAAAGTCCCCAAGATTGAAGGCAAAGGGAAAGAGAAGGAAGTTGTGGACATTCTGGGTGAAGAATCTAATGAAGATCCTGAGAATCAACTGGAAAATGATTCTGGTATTGAAAAAGGTAGTGAAGGAGAAGAAGACCTATAAAAGGAAAAACTACAACTTATCCAAAGTGTAGGTGGTATGCAAAGGATTGCAAGGTTATGGTCAGTCAGACCATCTTATGATCAGGACTTAATTTTAGAAGTTCTAAATGCTCATATTGAGCATTGCAAGATAAGATTGGAAGCCTAAAAGATATTCTACTTGAAGAAATGATTGAGTGTAGCAGAGAATCAATGGGTTCTGAAGACAAAGGCAGAGAAGAAGGTGAAATTATCTCTCACGTGAAGGAACAATTCAGCCTATCCATTGCTAAGATTAAAAATAAAATGAATGAGTTAAGGATGTGTATTGAATTAACCACAAATATATACAACTATTGTGTCCACTGGCCTCATGCAGTCAACAATTACAAGGAGAAGTTCGATCAGATTGAGACAAAACTGAACGACATTGGTAAAAACTTTGATATGTCTCAAGATTTGTATGGCATTATCAAAAGGAGAATCTAGGAATTACAGGCAGCTCAAATAAAAATTCAACTATCCAAGAATGTTCTTGTGGACACCTTTTGAAGGTAACAAATTTAGTTGAATGCAGGTTGGAGTAGTTGGTTGAAATTCTGAAAAATGGTGAAAAATTGGAAGAAGCAATCACAATTCTTGAATCTCTCATTGAGATTATCAACAAAAATTCCAAGAGCAATAGCTTGATTATTAGCATTGGAATTAAAATTGATAGTTGGGAGAAATTTCTTCTGGAAGTGAAGAAAAACAAGCTAATTTTCTAAAGATAAGCAATAAAGTGTTTTCAAGTTTTTGCAATTTTGTTTAAAGGAGAAGAACTATAAGCATATATATATCAAATTTCTTTGATTATTTTGAACACGTGTTTTGTCACCTTTTTTGGTCAACTTTTTGGCATATGGCATCCCAGCTTTGTCATTGATGTCAAAGGGGGAGAGGATGCAATGAAAAACATCTTATAAATCTCAAGGGGAGAAAGTGTAGTAAAGGTTTTCACTAAGTGTTGCCATCAATGCCAAAGGGGAAGATTTTTGGAATATGGCTAAGGATTTTGGTTTATAAGTTTTGTCATTGATGGAAACCCAATTCATGGAACCCAAGTCTTGCATCTGAATGAGCATCACTATTTTGGCTCCCACCGGTAGAATAGAGTAAAGCACAAAGGATCTAGTTAAAAGGCATAAAAAGTGATCTAGTCATCCCACTAGATAGGTATTTTGGGTTATGGATCTTTGAGGAAGGTTTTTAGAGGCCTTGTAGTATCTTGGTTTTGATGCGCACACACTGGTAAGTGATCTAGGAGGTACGGTGCACTAATTTTTTAATTATCTATGCTAAAAGGTCAACCCGACAAAGGTGAAATTCATGGATGTATAAGATATAATAAATTATAAGTTGTCATGCTCGAATAAGTTTTATTTGGGTCCTCTCTTTGTCTTAATTGACTTTGGAGGATGCACATAAATATTTTGTGGTGGATCTGGCTGACAAGTTAAAATATCTTAATATATTTTGAAGCTAGTTGTTGGATGAATAAATCCTTGATTGAAGATATGTATATGAGTTTGGTTTTATCATTCAAAGTTGTGAATGTGCATATGTGTGTATGAAGTGTGAATTTCAAGATCTAGCAAAGCAATAATGCGAATTTGTCTCTAAGTGGTGTGAAGAGCAGTAATGAGCAGAGCAGAGCACAGTACAAAAACGGAAAGTAGATCCAGAATCAAGTTTATGAACTTCACCAGAACTCTTACCTGGTATGATCAGATGCTATTATCTCAGTTCATCTCTCAGATGGTTTTAATTTGAATTTTGTAGGTAGTAAGCCTTTATCTTTTGAGCAATGAGCTCTAGGAAGTGTGCCTGAATGCAAGTGCATTCCTTTTATAAACACTATATTTTGAGTACTCAAATTGTGGATTAATCTCCACCGTGGTTTTTCCCCTAATAGGGTTTCCATGCAAAAATTTGTGTGTCATAATGTTATGGATGTTTACCTTCAATGCATATATCTTTTCTTTAATACAATGATGAAATGCTTTTGTGTTTTTGAATGGATGAATTTTATTGAACACTGACTCACCCCCCCCTCTCAGTGTTCCCTTGAGTCCAACATATATATATATATATATATATTTATTTATTTGGAATCAAAAGAACTCTCTCTAGATAGTTTTAAAAGGACCTGATATTCTATAATACTCTGCAATTGAAACCTCTATTCTTCTATGTGCATATGGTTTATGGAGATAATTTAGAAATATTGAATCTATGTGTTTGGGATTTCTCTTGTTATTTTATTATTCTTGTGTGAATATATGGCCATTAATCTCTGTAATTGGTTTCATTTTCAAATGGTATTGGATCAATAATTATGATTTATAAGCATATCTATGCATGCTAGTCTTTGTGCTAGTATTAGTAGTATTTTTTTCATTGCATTTGATATTGGAATGTTTTTTGGCCTTGAGTTTTCTGCCTTTACTACTTTCAGGTTAAAAGAATACATAGGTTTTATTTCTTTAGTTTCTTTTAATTTATTGAATATCATAAGAGGGAGTTGTACCTCCAAAATTCAGAGGATAATTGTTTCCTTCAAAGAACAATTATCTAGAGTTGTTGAAAAAAATTGCACCTTTTGGGAAAAGAATTAAGATTATTGGAGTAATACCTCAAGGTTCCCAATCTGTTAGTCAATAGATTTTTGGCGACTTTGTTGGGGAGAAGAAAAAAAGTTACATTTGAGTTGCCTTATCTGGGTTGTGTCAAATGTTTCAAGATTCATCCTAGATTCCCGAAGGTTTACTAGAGGGGATAAAATTAAGGGTATTTTTATCCTATTTTTGAGTCTTTTCAAAATAAAAACTTTCCTTACATTGCCCCTCCTAAAAGGAGAATTAAAGCCATAAGTAGACCTACTTCTCCAACTAGAGAACCTCCATATTTTTTTACTTGTCAAGCTTTGATATTACATGGGACCGTTGTTCCTGTAGTTAGTTTCCCTCATAAAATGGCTAATCAATCACCAGTCCTATGGGGAGCTAATATTGGTCCATTAAATTTGGCTGTCAATTTAAAGAATTTACCTAAGGGTTCTCATAAGAATCTTCCCAAATTCATTGGTAATAGAAAACTCTCTAGAAGAACATATTGATACCTTCTTTGTTGCATGTGGTGTACTTGGTGTGCAACATGAGGATGTAGTAGTTAGGTTGTTTGCATAATCTCTTGTGGACACTACTATAGAATGGTTTTACCACCTATCACATGGTTCTATTAATAATTGGGAAGCTATACAAATAAAATTTGAAAGAAAGTTTAAAAGTGTTGATGATGACCTTACCCTAATAGCACAACTCACACAAATAAAGAAAGAGGAAAGTGATCCCATGAGATAATTTGTGGCTAAATTTAACAAACGAATAAGTAGAATTGATGCCACAAAAAGACCACCAGAGAAAATGCAAAAAAATTTCTTTATTAATACACAATATCCGAACATTGGTCTTCTTTTAAAGAGAGCACCGACAACCAACTTGGAAGTTGCACAAACCCTAGTCATTGAGTTAGAAGATGATTTTATTATCGTGGGTAAATGGAAGAGAGAGATGCAATCAAGTAAATCAAAAAATCTACCTCCTCAAACCCCATGATCCAGAGAGTAGCAAATAATATTATTTCCCTTAAAAGACAGTTGCCAAAGAATGTTCAGCCTTATTAGGACATAATGAGAAAGGGGAATTTTCAACCTGGAAATAAAAATCTTCCTCTTCCTCCAACTCAACAAAGGTTAGCAATAGAAGTTCCTTTAGGAGAAAATAAGAGAAATATGTGTTCTTTTCACCTCATCTCAGACCATGATGGGTTGGAATGACCTAAGATGAATAGATATATGCAGATGACCACTATGAAGGAAATCATCAAAGAAGTTACCAAGGAATTCATTTCTTCTAATCAGTATGGCAATTCTACAATTGAGTATCTTGAGTTCAAACCTGATGATGATAGAGGAGGAGATGTCTACATCACTCTAGATGAGCCTACCTATGTTGTTATGAGTCAAAGTCAACAAATAAAAACCAGATAGGTACTCAAAATTCTCCAAAAAAAATTCTTAGTAGAGCTAGTGCTACTTTTAAAGGTGAAAGTACATCACACACACATTAGATAACCATAGAAGATCCCTCCAGATCTCCAAGTATCTCGTCCATAGAGAAACCTACAAGAAAATTTGATATAGTGGATTTTTGTAAAAATATAAAATTGCAGATCTCATAGGCAGAGTATTTGAAGATGAACCCTAAGGAGTTGGATAGATTAATTGAGTAAATAAGACCAGGACATTTTGAATCTCATGCGGACTTAGATGAACAAATGGTTAATTTTGAGATTCTTGCAGCTAGCCTAGCTTCAAGTAGTAAGGCATCGACATCAAGTCCTATAGAGGACAAACCTAATTATTTTTATGTTTCCTTATTTATAAATGGGTTTAGATTAAGCAATTTTATCATTGACTTTGACACCTCAGATAATTTCATGCCAACATATATTGCTCAAGCTTTAGGATTAAATTTAACCAAAACATTTAGAAAATGTTATTCGATGGAATCTAAACAAGTTCCTTTGATTGGAGAGATCAATCCTATGCTCAAGTTTCCCTTGCAACTCATCCAAATAAGAGACTCAAACTCACAATCTTGGTGGCAGATATTCTTGCTAGCCACAACATGCTTCTAAGTAGAAGTTTTTGTAAGGATTTGGGAGGAGAAATCCAGTTAGATTGGTTTTATGCTACTATTCCTATCAGAAATAAAAAGGTGCGTCTAGATGCTAAACCTAAGACCAATATCTCAGTACTAAAATCAAAAGATCCCATATCAAAAATATTGTTTGAGGAGTCTGAGTTTGGGAACTACATGTTTTTCTTTGATGGAGATAAAGATACCAATGTTATTGGCCCAGATTCATCATCTAAACTCTGGATGATAGAATTTGATGGAAGTTGTTCCAACTTTGGATCGAGAGTGGGTGTAGTTCTCATTGCCCCTTTTTGGTGATAAGTTCCCTTTTTCTTACAAGTTAGAGTTTACAAACACTAATAACATGACAGAGTATGAAGCTCTGTTACTAGGGTTATTTGAAGCAATAAATATGGGTATTAAGACACTCAAAGTCTTGGGAGATGTTGAACTAATCATTAAACAGGTACATAAAGTTTTCACTGTGAAGAATGAAAGATTAAGACACTATAAAAATAATGTTTGGAATTCCATTGAATGTTTTGATGCCTTTTCCATAGAAGCAGTACCCAAGGATTTAAATTCTAGAGTTGATTCATTAGCGGTATCCGCTTCTTTGTTGCTTCCCCACCTTGACTTCAAGAATAAACCCTATAGGATTGAGATGATTTATAGACCTAGTGCTCCTGACAATGTTAATCATTGACAAGTTTTTGAAAATGATAAGAAAACTTAGGCCTTTTTGGAAAATTTTGAGATTTTTGCTCAGTCCTTCTTTGAAGGGAGTGCAGTTAATGTAAAGATTTTTTCCCAAATGAGACAGAAGATTTGGAGAATGGAGTTTTCCAATTGAAGGGTAATAAAATCCCTAAAGGTTTAGTTTCTTCAGAAGATCTATTTGATCAACATGATCGAGCCATCAACAATAAAATGAGTGAATCTATAAACAATTCAGGGGAATATGAAGTAGTGAACATTGGTGATGTCGAATCTCCAAGGTTAGTCTACATTGGGAAATGTTGTTCTACTAAGAAAAGGGAGAAGTTGATAGCATTGTTGATCAAATACAAGGAGGTTTTTTCCTGTTGTTATGATGACCTTACAAATTTTATGGGTGGAAGGTTCCAACATCACATACCTTTGTAAGAGGGTATAGTCACTTTTAGATAGAAGAAAAAGAACTACAATCCCAAGGTTGTTGACACAATTTTTCAAAGAGATTGATAAAATGATAAAGGCCAAAATTATATATCCCATCCATCCCTTGACCTGGGTAGTCGACATTTCCCTATGAAAAAAGAAGAATGGAGAGATAAGGATTTGTGTAGACTTCAAGAATCTAAATCAGGCATCTTTGAAATATAACTACCCACTGCCCATGATGGATCATATTCTTTGAATAGTGGTCAGGTTAAAGATGATCTCCATGCTTGATGACTTCTCAGGTTATAACCAGATCAGTGTCATAGGGGAAGACTAGGACAGAACGATATTTACTACCCCATGGGCAACTTTCACCTAGAATAAAATGCCCTTCAAACTCATTAATGTTGGAGCCACCTTCTAGAGAGTTATGGACCTATCTTTTGGGGACCTTTGAAATAAGATTATAGTTGTTTATCTTGATGATCTAGCCATGTTCTCTAGGAAAAGATAGCATCATTTAAGAGATTTGGAACAAGTGCTTCAGAGGTGCAAGGAACATGGTATCTCTCTAAATCCCAAGAAGTTGGTTTTTCAGAGTTACTGAAGGTAAGTTGCTCGATCATATAGTATCTAAAGAAGGAATTAGAATATAACTGAAAAGAGTTAAGGCCATTTTTTAATTAATTTTACCTTCTAACAAGATCGGGGTTAAGTATTTTTCGGTCAAGTGAATTTTATAAAGAAATTTGTGGTAGACTTCTTAGAGATCACAAAACATATAGTGAGTGTGATGAAAGAGACAAGTTTTCAAATGGAATGAAGCTGGAAAAAAATATTTTAAGGAAAGAGGCTATTGTTCAGGCCCCTCTTCTAGTTCATCCATACTTCAATAAGTATTTCATTATTTACTACTATGCCTCCGAACATATGATGTCCTTCATTCTACTCCAAGTTGATGACTAGAATGTGAAAGCACCTATTTCTTTTATGAGTGTACCTTTGAAGAAACATGAAATCGACTATTCTCAGATTGAGAAGCATTCATTTGTGGTTGTCAAAGTAGTTAAGCAATTTCATTTTTATATATTACATTCAAATTCAATTGTTTACATGTCAGATCTTACTGTCAAGAGCATTCTCACCTAGCAAGACATTGGTTGTAACAAAAGAGGAGGATGGATAGCCAAAGTGTAGGAGTATGAAATAGATATTAAACTCGATAAGTTGGTCAGAGGTAAAGGATTATGTAAATTAATAGCTGAAGATCAATTCCAAGAAGAAGATAATGATAGTCTTTCCATGGTGTTAATGGTTATCCTCCAAGATGAATGGTTTTCAAACATTTCATATTACTTGACATATGGGGAGTGCCCAAAATATCTGTCTCCTAAGCAAAAGAGGAACCTCAAACTAAAAATCGATAAGTATGTCATTTGGGAGGATATCTTATATAAGAAAGGGTTGGATGGAACATTTCTAAAATGTGTTGACAAGAGTCAACATGAAAGATTATTGGAGGCTTTTCATAATGAAGCATGCATAGGACATTTCTCTTCTATTATGACTGCACTCAAGATTTTAAGACATTGTTAGTACTAGTTAGGTATGTTTAAACATGCATATTATTGGGTAGCTAAATATGAAAAGTGGAAATGGTTTGAAGGGAGACCTCATTTAGCAACACTTCCCCTAAGACTTGTGGTGATCAAGGGGCCTTTCTAGCAATGGGGATCGGATTTTGCAGGACCTATTAGTCCTTAATCGAGTGGAGGGCATACTCACATCCTTATTGCTATAGACTACTTCACCAAGTGGGTGGAGGCAATTCCTATTATAAGAAAAACTTCAAAGGTGGTCAGTGACTTTATTAAGGAGAACATTTTAATCGGGTTTGGGGTACCTCATAAGCTAGTTACAAATAACGCTACTAGTTTTTCTTCTAGTGAAATTTCACTTTTTTGTTATGAGTATGAAATCTCTTTGTCCCATTCTACTGATTATCATCCTCAAAGAAATAGGCAAGCATAATCTATTAACAAAAATATGGTTAGCATTATTAAGAAATTGATAGATGAAAACTAAAAAAATTGGCACAAGAAATTTTTTTTAGCATTATGGGTAGACAAGACAACCCAAAAGAAAGTTATAGGTATGACTCCTTTTGATTTGGTATATGGAATAGGTAGTGCCTTGCCTCTTCCACTAGAGCTATTAGCCAATAAGTTGTAGAATACAGTAGAAGATCTGGAGTCCGAGGATTCTTTAAAAAAGAGGATTGTGTATCTCTCTAAGCTTGAAGAACAAAGAGATGAAATGGTGGACATAATTGCCATGCACCAAGCCAAGATTAAGATTTTTTTTATAAGAATACCATTCCAAGAAAATTTATGATTGGGGATTTGGTTTTGCTATGGAATAAACACATAAAACCAAAGGGCGCACATCGGAAGTTCGATGCTCTCTGGAAGGGTATGCTTAAAGTCACTCATGAATGTGGTCTGAACACTCTTCGATTGGCGTATCTTGATAACACCCCTTTTTCCATTCCTTATGACGAGTTCAATTATTAGCCTATTTTATGTTGTTTTTATGCATACTTTCAGAGATTATTAGACAATCCTTTCAGAAAATACTCCTATGCTATGCTATCTTTTCATTTTTATTATACAACCTTGGACCTAACTTATAGTAATGGAAATATAGTTATGATATATTAGCATTGCATGGTTTATATGTGAGTTTGTATGAAATGTGGATGAAACTCTATGTTTAATCATGGTAGTTAGCTTTGTGTATATGTCTTATGGATTAACTTCTTGCAGCCCAAGAAGATACTACAACCCATAGCAACCAGAATCTGTAGCCTACAACAGAAGGAAGAATTGGACAACAAAATAGGGTAAGTGCCAGATCAATCTGAATACAATAACTATCATGTGGAGACACTTGATGGATTTGGTCATGCATCATTATGATAACTAATAAGGCATTGAGAAGAATAATTCTTTTGTTGACATGATTCTAGATGATTGTTTGTGTGTTTACATGCATATCTATTTTACAGAGTTTCAATTCTATTAGAAATCTTCTTTCTTTTTAGTTACAACTTGAACAATTCAAGTCTTAACTATATACTCTGATATCTAGGAGTTGTAGTTAATTATTTCAATTAGGATTTATGTTTGTAGTAATGGAAAAAAGTATCTCTTTTTCCTTAATTTGGGAATAATTGATATTAAAATGAGCTTAATGTTTCCTTAATTTAGTGTTGTAATGTGTTTTACACATTCACATTAAGTTTAGGGCCCTTTTTGATAAAATGGACTTAATTGTGTCTTATTTAGGGTGTTGTAAAGTGTACCTTTACACTTTCACACTAATCTATGGCTTTATTAATTAATTGAGGTTAATTGTTGCTTAATTGGCCCCTTTAACTCAAATCCAATCCTAATTAATTGCAAATTTTGAGAGATAAAACCCAACATTCATAAATGCTATTACACAAAACTTAATTTTAGGTGTGTGTCCTAGGTAGGTGACCTAGGACTCATACACCACATGGCGAATGGGTCCTCACTAGGTCCTAGGACCCTATTTTTACATAAAATTTCACATTGTCTAAAGTATGTCCTAGGTGAGTGACCTAGGACCCATTCACCACATGGCGAGTGGGTCCTCACTCAGACCTAGGACCCCCCCCCTTGGGATATGTTTTTGGTGGTATTTTAATGATTTCAAATCCATAATTCAATGTTGGCTTGTGATATTTGAATTTAGGGAATTAATGTTATGTATAAATACAAGGCTATTTCACTTAGTTTCACCTAATTTCAAGTCTTCAAGAATAATATCAATTTTATGAGATCAAGAGCAATTCAAAAGAAATTTCTAAGGCATTCAACAATAGATTTGTTGAAGATTATTGCAACAATCAAGATTAATTTTTTCATGTCAAAGATGGATTGCATCATGCATGTTGTTGAGCTAATATGTTGATGTAGCATTCAAGATCAATCAAGAATATTCAAGGTATTGTTTCACATCAAAGTTCATGATCAAGATCTACATTCATTGAGGCCACTTCATGCTAAGTTGCAAACTTGTTATCCAAGGTTTCAACTAAGGTGTGGTGAGTTGCGACATTACATTTTTTCATTCATCATTCCTTTCATGCATTGTTTCATTTCAAGGTTTAATTACCAAAATGGGGTTTGACCAAGGCAAACCCCTATTCCCTAACAAAACAACTTTTTTTTTCTCTCCTTTGATGTGCGATTGCAAGTTGTAGGTTGAAGATTAATTGGAGAGAAAAATTGGAGAAAGTTGTAAAGTTGTCACCTTTCTTGAAAAATCATGAAAACTAAGCTACAGGATTTATTTTCAATTTTCCGAAAGTGCCTAACTAGAATTTGGGAGTGCGGACTGAGAGGAACAAAACCTAGAAACAAATTTTCTAGAGCCCTAGCCAAAACCCATTCGACATAGGGCGAATGAGTCCTCAATGAGATCTGAAAAAGAAGTTTTGCAACAAGTTTCAACATTTGACCCTCTTAAACTTACCTTTTGAATGTTATATTAGTTAAATTTAATTTTTGTTACTCATTTATACATTATAACACACATATTGAATGAAACTAGAAGAATAGGTTCATCATAGTCTACATTTTGGTGAACCTCATTTTTCTATGGTTTAATGTTTAGAATAAACTCCCTTGTCCTTGTATATAGCCTGTGGTTGAGTCCTTAGATAAGTTAGTTGATTTCAATATCTTGTTATCAATTAATTTTCAATTTTAGTTGTCATCTACAAACATGTTGATTATTCAGAATGATTTCTTTGAATACAATTATGAAGAAGATTTTGTGTAATGTTTTGTGATGTGTAATGAATGAAGTCCAATTTCACATGGATGCATAGAATCTGATATTTAGATTTGGTTCTAGTTAAGTGAAGATAGCCACTTGAGCAGGCCACTCAAGGTAACTATTCTTCACTACATTATAGCTATTTTATTGATGTTTAGTAGTTATTTTTGTTTATCACTATTTCATAAATTGCATGTAAAGAAGAATAGATCCTCATACTTTGATTATCAACAATGAATGTTCATGAGAACGCACACATTTGGTTAATTTTTAGTACTTTGAAGGTTAGAATAATTTTAATTATCAGTTTGAGTAGTTTTGAGTTAGTTCAGTAATCCTTTGTTAAGAATAATTCAATTACAAGATAAGCTGTAGGCACCCGTAACCATTGTAGACACTAAAAAATGTCTTAGTCTACGAACATCATTTTTCTTGGTATTCATCTTCGCATAATTAAGTAATTTTAATTATTTAATTATTCTTGATCACATTCCTCTATTAATTAAATAATTTTTAATTATTTAATTAATTCACTCCTTGACTTTTATTCTTCTATGATCAATTAAATAAAATTAATTGCGTCGCTAACACCCCCTTTCTTCAATAATGAAATAAATCATTATTTATTTAATTATTTGTCTTTTATCATTCACCTATAATAAAATGATAATAATTATTATTATTTGTCTATCTATTGATCTTTTCCCCATTCCTCTATAATTAAATAATTGTCAAAATTATTTAGTAATCTAATGACATTTCTTTTGTCCATTAGATAATTAACTTAAATCAATTATTTAATGTCTCATTTCCATTTTTCCCCATTTAATTTAATTGATTTCATAAATCATTTTAATTAAATGCCCATTTTCTCCACTTCCCTTTTCCTCAAAATAAAAATTTTAGAAAAAATATTTATGCTCCACTTGTCAAGAGATTCCTTCTCATGACTTAATTGATTTCAATTTTTAATTCCTCCACTTTTCTTCCTCTACTATCTCATTTTCGAATCTCAATTGTCGGTTGACTCTAGGCTCTTTCTAATCTTGACCATCCATTTTGTAACCTCCACTCTTCTATGTTGCATGTCTTCTCATCCATCGATCTTGGAATCTTTCTAGAAGCTCGATCTTGACCTTTTTTTGAATGGTTGTCTATAAAAAAATCCTTCCTACTCCATTTTCGATTTAATAGCCACTTATCTTTGAATTTCATGCTTATGATTTGCAAGTATTTGCACATGTTCAACATGATTTGAGGGCATATTTGCAAAATAAAATTTAGGAGAGACAAGAAAAGTTATTCAACTTCAAACATGGGGAGTGTTTTTACTTGAATTCTTTTATTTTCCTCATGCTTGTTTGTTTTCTCTTGTTTATATTTGGTCATTAGCCTAGATAGTGTTGTGGTTGTCACTAGAATCCAGGCAACTTGATTTTTCCCCATCTTACAACCATTAGCACGATAGTTTGCTTCTTTCACTATTATGCATTTTTGTGATTTTCCAGCAAGTAGAACACCTTGAATAGGATAACCTAGGTAGCCTTAGGTCTCTAAAGTCACATACAGTGCAAAACCATCACAAGTTTATAAACCTTGGTTGACAATTTAATGTGGTCTTCACAATGTTGAGTGGATTGTTCAGCTAGTCATACCTCTGAATTGTGTAGCCTTTACCAAGTTTGCAAGACACTAGTTTAGAATCTACACCTTATAATGGGAAGGATCTCAAATTATAATAGATGTAAGTATGTGTAAAGGAATTTCCTTGTACATACTTAGTTTAGGATCTTGTCTCGTTTTTGATGTGTTTCTTTTTCTTATGTTGTTTGAGAGTTTTTGGGTCCAATCAGTAGGTTCAAATCATTCACCCAATGGATAACACATTGGTCATGTGTAGTTAGCTTATAGGTTCCTTGATTCATCTTGATTATTCTTCATCCCTAGTTAGATCCAATTGTTATCATATAGTTTTTGTCTCATCTCAAAAAGCTTACTGATCTATTCTAAATTTGGTTAAGTCTAAAAGTTGTCGGTATTCTAGTCAATTCTTGCAACTCTATTGTTCTCCGCTTTGGTTATTATAACCTTTATTTTTAACAACATGTCACTTATAGTCTAGTCTTACAAAGTTTAAAAGGTTTTGGTGTTTGGTATTGTAGTCATAACTTTATAAGTCTTGTTTTGGGCCAAATTTCAAGTCTTTTCAGAATTTTCTCAAGTTATAAAAATTTTGTTAGCCTCCAAAAAATTTATATGAACTTACTCTTTTTCCGCTTGAAGATGATGAAGAATTGAAAGTGGTATAAGAAATGCATTAAAATTCTTTCAATATTTCACTGTGGTTATAGAACTCATGTCAGTCTCCAACAAGGTTATAAGAACCTCTCTTCCTGTCAATTAAGTAGCTGTTCTCTTTTGAATTTTAACAAGTGGTTATAGTGAAGTGGTGACATAAAAGGATACATGCACCAACTATAACGAGAGGACAATTAATTTCCCATCTACTTGTGCATTAATTGTGAAGGGTTTTAAAAGGAAGGTGAGCTAGTGAGAGGAGTATTTTCAACTGATGTGATAGAAAACAAGGGAAGGAGTAAATTGGTGCAATCATCGATTCTTGGAGACCATACTCACTAAGGTATTTATTTCTCTACTTATTTTAGTATTTTTTGCTAGTTGCATTTGAAATTGAAATGTTTTTCATCAATGCGAACCTCCTATGTAAATTACATACAAACCCTAGGGTTTCTATCACCATGAGATATAAATATCAGGGATTTGAATACATTTTTGGCTTAGCTAGCACAATGCTAGAAATTGGGGATACTAATCTAGGGTAGGAAAATTTAGATGAATTATGGGAGAAAGTTAACAAGCCAAGTTCTCCACTCATCACACAAAAGGTAATTGTGAGTGGGTTAATAGAAGTAGTCGCCTTCCCTATTGTGATTCAATGCCCAAACCTAGTTATGGAATGCATTAGACATTATGATTCACACACCTATGAAGTTAGAACCCACGAAAATAGGCTAGTGGTTAAACTTTAGAGAACTACCTTTGCCACATGTCTAAAATTTGCAGAAAGAGAACAATTTTTAGGTCTCGACTTTACTAATTCACAAATTTAGTTCTCAACAAAAAGGGGTTTTACCGAAACATAATCACCAAGAATTGGTTACACCAAGAAAAGGTAAATCACAATTACCTAGAGGTTTGCACAAAAATCATTTTGTTGATGAAATATTAGACATAGTCATGCTATTGCACAGGTTGAGAGGGAATGAAATAGCACATGAATTTGAGGAGTGGATATATTTCTTTATCCAAACTGTGCTTGTAGGAAAACAATTCTTATATTAGGCACAACTTATTAAAGTAATCGAATGCATGAAATGTTTGTCTTGATAAATTATAGTTGAGTAAGAGCTACCTTCATCATAGGAGAATTACTGATACTTTTACCATGAGGGTGACTGAGAAATACATGGGAGAATTGACCTGAGGCTCACTCTTGAGTCCATGCAATTAGTTGGAATTGTATAAAATTCACTTCATACAATTCAAAATATTTGCATACATTCAAGTTGGTGGTTTCAATGGCTATCCATTAAAGCTCCCTAGATATGCAGAATACAAATTTGTACTTATAGAGGTTTGTAGACAACTGGTCGATGTGAATAAAATATATCAAGAGTGAAAGAAACTAGGTGTATAATTTCTTGTAGGTTTTGGTTATTTCACTTGCAATTTTAAGTTAGATTCTCTTAACATTGAAAGGGACCTTGCCAAATATACTCTATAGTTTTATAATGAATATTTCTATTTTGACAGTAAAGATTATGTGAAGAATAACCTACAACTTGGCTTGGGTTCTATCACATACCTCAGATAGAGGATTACTAGGTAGATTGCCTCGATGAGTTTGAGGTGAGGAGGAGAACTTGGATGAGGCTATCCTTGAGATAAATGCTAATATTTGATTTGGGATGGGATGTTCAAGGCATAGAAGATGATGAATCAGATTTGGTTGATCTTATTTTTTCTAATCATATATCTAATCAAACCATCACAATCATAGATTGGAGAATCAAGGAATTCAAAATTATTTTAGCAAAAAATGCACTTGTTTTGAAGAGAGCAAAGGAGTGGGTTTCTAAGAAGAAGATAGAACAACAACGTCCTCAAACTAGGTCACATAGTACTCAACTTACAGGTGGGAGTAATCAGCCTCCTATAATCTTAGGGACTTCAGGTTCAACTTCACATCAAATATCATTACGAGTTCAAGGTGATGGTGACGAAAATCCTACCAAAAGGAATTTATTAAAACAAATATGTCGAGAATATGTGTTGGATTCACTTCAATGGAGTAAGGATAAAGATATAGCAAAGGATGAAGAAGAAATGGGTAAAAATTCCATTAATACCTATTCCTCATCTCATAGGTCACCCCCTACTAAAGAAGTAAATGAGCCTCTTAGGATTGGACCTACTCCACCTTCTTCACTAGAGAATGTGGAGATTATCACCCCTCCATTAAAGAGGACTTTGTTTGATTCTTCTAATTCTAAAGCAGTTGTTGTACCTCCCACATCAAATTGGTTAGAAAATACATTGTCAAAGAAAAGGAAGGTAATACAATTAGATCTCCCAAAGTAAGATATGGTGAGTCAGTTTCTTCAGAGGACTCCTAAGCCCAAGAAGTTGAAGACCACATCCAGATTGGTAGAGGATGATAGCACAAGAAATGTTTGTGTAGAATTTTTCCACCCAACTACACAAAAAGAAGTTAACCAGGTAATTACAAGTGATTTTGATGTTGTCAGGATAAACTTAGGGCTTTCCACAAGAGATGGATATGTACACAACCTCTAGGTGACAGTGGCAAGGTTAGTTGAATGAACTAACAAAGATGAGAAAAGTAAAGATAAATTGAAAAACTAGGTCAAGGTTCTGATTGAATGCCTAAAGTTAGCTTTTGATTTTACTCCCCAACCCATCTCTCAAGATGAAGCTTCTTTTGATCCAACATCAGTGATGGGAAAATATATAGTAAGACAAAGTTATAAAGTTTTTGGGAAATCTATTGAGGAGTGGAGTAGCAATATAATAGATAAAGGTAATCAATTCATCTTAGAAATGCTAAGAACCCATCAAAAGGCATACACATTGAAAATAGAGATAGAAAAAGATATTGCCTCAACCAAGAACAAAGAAACAGTATGAATTACATACTTAAATGAGATTAAAGGGATGTTGAGTATGGAAATGGAAAAACTAGCTAGTGAGCAGATTATTCCAAATGTTGTCGATGATAGTTGTGTGATTCAGAACAACGGTGTGGAGTGGAAACTACAAGTTTTAAGGAAATTTTTGCATGAATTTAATAAAGTGTTGACTAAAAACAATTCAACTATATAAGAAGTTCAAAAAAGCCTCTCTATGCTCAATCTAGAGCCTATGTGGGAAGGAATTAGTAGTGAGGACGACATTGGATTCCTAAAGGAGAGTTTCAAGAAAATTATTTCTGATTTTACTAAATCTCAACCTTTCAATGCCGAAATCTTGATGAAATTCAGCAAAATAGACTCTGTCTTGTTTTAGACAGTTGAGTTGGTAGGAACGTATGATAAGAGAATTGAGGTAGGACATGATAATTAAATGGCCTAGAATTTGTGAGTAGGTAATATTACTATTCCATAACATAAAGAGATGCTACATGTTGTCAAGGATTTCCAATATTTACAGAAAAGTCTTTCTACATCAACAAATAAGTTAATTATAGAACCTTCTAATGAAGCGTCACCATCGTGACTTTTCAGTTGATTTCTAGTTTTTATTGTTATTTGAAAAGACTATTTATTTTTGGGAAATTACTTGAGAAAGAAGCGGTTACTCATCCACTTATATATAATTTTTATTTGGAATCAAAATAATTCTCTCTAGATAGTTTTAAAAAGACCTGATATTCTATAATCTTGAAAATGATACTCTGCAATTGAAACCTCTATTTGTCTATGTGCATGTGGTTTATGGAGATAATTTAGAAATCTTGAATATGTGTGTTTGATATTTCTCTCATGCTTCTATTATTCATGTGTGAATGTATGGCCTTTTATCTCTGTAATTGGTTTCATTTTTAGATGGTATTTGATTAGTAATTAAGATTTATAAGAATATTTGTGCATGCTAGTATTTGTGCTAGTATTAGTAGTGTTTTTTTCATTGCATCTAATATTAGAAGGTTTTTTGGTATTGGGTTTCCTACCTTTATTGCTTTCAAGTTAAAAGAATTTGTTTCTTTGGTTTCTTTGAATTTATTGAATATCATAAGAGGGAGTTGTACCTCCAAAATTCAGAGGATAATTGTTTCCTTAGAAGAACAAATATACAGAGTTGTTGGAAAAAATTGCACCTTTCGAGAAAAGAATTAAGATTATTGGAGTAATAACTCAAGGTTCCCAATTTGTTACTCAATACACATGTATTTTAATTTCCAAGGCACACCTGTGTATGTTCTCCTCACACTCTAGGGTTATATTGAGGATCATAAATAAGTGTTATCTTATTTTATTTTTAGGTGGCCTACCTTGGATTTCATAATCAAGTGGACAACCTCAACCCTATTATTATTATAGAGTATAAAAGTCAGGGGTGAATTGAAAGACACGCCTCATGGAAGGGGATTTTAACATCTAATATAAGCCCCCAAGAACTTTATACCTTGGGGAAGTGAAGGGGAAGAGTGGGTTACCTTATACTCTAGGATATTTGGTAGCGCCCACCTTCATATTCACAAATTAGGCCTCAAATACCCTTGCGGTACATGCTGAGGATTCCCTTAAAGTGCCTTGTAAAGCCTAGGTAAGACCTTTTGGTTTCCCTCTTGTAATGCACTGGATCAATAGTCATCCAAGAAGTTAATCACCACATAATTTTGAGTGGTAGAGGTTGAGATCACTTTGGGAAAGGCTTAAGACAAGGTAAGGGGTGCATAGGTGGTACATGATCTTGCATTCTCTAGCTACTCAAACCCTTGGTAAATAGTATATCAAACAAGCTTGCAAAAGGTGGCAATCCCTTATTGAATAATTTTGAATTTTTTTTGTGTCTTCTTGATTGTGTGTTGTACATACCAAGTAATTTTTTGTAAGCCTTTCATACCAATTCAAGCCAAGTTCGCTTTTTGAAAGAATTTTTTCTTATTTCAAAATACAATCCCAATTGATATCCTTGAACCACAAAGTTGAAGCTAACTTCAAAATAACCATCACCTATAATATTAGTTCTAAAATCCATCTTGCCTTGGTCATAACCTCATCCCAAAATACATAGTCCCCAAAACCATAGTCATAAACGTTAAAACACCTAATCCTAGTCCTAGCTAATATATCCAAAACCCATTATCCATAACACAACAAATTAGTCTTTTTCCGTCATCTATTATCTTCCTACTAGTCCAAGTCCTAGTAATTTTTTCCTACATCTCTCATATCAAACCAATACCTTTATCCATGTCATATTATCCATATTAAACACACCCTTAGTATTTTATCCATTATTCATTTTTTAACTTAATTTCATTGTCTAATCCTTCACATCACACCTTTGGGTTCAATTGTTACTCATTTTCCATTATTTATTTGGTTAAAAACCTTATCTATCCTCATGTCAAGTCCAAATATTTGAAACCATTAGGGTATCTTTGATCATTAAACCGCCATCATCCTTTATATGCACCATCCTTATAGTCCAAATGCTAGATCATCATCAAAACAAATCCTTGGGTACATTTGAATGCATAAAATTTGGATTTCATTTGATCAAACCATCACCTAATCCATTCATTTGGGACCCTTAAAACTATCCTAGGGTTTGTAGTCTAATCCTTGGAAACTCTAAAACTATTCATATATTCCAAAATTTAAGTCAAATAAAACCATCCATAAGATCCAACAGTGTAGCATACACTTTAATCCAAATTTAGAAAATAAAATCCATGTAATCCACATAATCACATATTCCCATATTTTGGATTCTATTATCCATCCAAGTTGTTTCCAATTCATCCACTACACTAACTTAAGTCTATCCTTTATTTTAAGAATTGAACCTCCTTTTGACATAGTCACCACAAGTCCAATATTTTGAGTCCTAAGGTTTCCTCCTTTTTTAACCATCTTATACAAGTCCAATTTCACCCATCACAACCTAATACCATGACTAATGGATCCTAGCATAAGAAGAATTATTATATGGGAGATGACTAAAGAAAATTATTTTCCTAATCAATCTCTCATAGAAAGGTTTCTTTTTTTAGGATAACCTTTTCAACCTCAATATGACATAGTGAAATTGAGATGATAATCCCAATTAGCCTGAATTCACTATCGATCCTAATACCATCCTCAAGCTTGAACATGCATGTGATTGTTGATCTCACCCCTCAGTTGTTTGTCCTTGATGAGAAAGTCACAAATGATGCTATGGTATTTACAGGTCCTCATATACTTACATTGAATAATTGATGCACTTTATTGATGGCATTCATGATATGTTGGTCATGATTTATAGGTTACAAAATATTGATGTTACTTCACTTTCAGATATTCATTTGTAGATGTTTATGTTTTTTGTTGGACTGACGGTGTTCATAAGGCATGATTCTTGGTTTCAGGATTCTATTTGATGATGCTAATATGGACAATGTTGTTCATTTTTTCAGATGATCATGCAATAGGTTCAGGATATTCAGTTTGAACAGGTATATGGTTTCAGTTGATGTTTATCAGATTGATCTTGGTTTGGAATCTATATCATCTTGGCATCTTTCTATCTTCACAGTATAAATGGTTATGAATTATTGATTGATAAATATGGAACATGACTTTTGGTTCATTGTTTATTTTGCTTTAACGAGAAATTACACTGATTCAGGCAGTTTGGTTATTGATTCACTTTATTCTATGAATCTTGGCTTAGTGACATCATTGCACTCATGTTTCTAAAGCCATATTGAACTCACATTACTTGGAGGCATTGAATTCATATTGATTTTGGCAACGTATTTTTTTGATGGTATTTTTTGGTATACATGGCATATGATTTTAATAATATACTTGGTTATCAAAGAAGACTCCATTACACAAGCCTTGAAATATGACATTGGCATTGTTGGTTGGCACTCTTGGTTTTGGCATCAGATCTGTAGCATTGTGATGTTTGTTTATGTTCATGTTTGATATTTTGTGGTACTGATGTTTGGAGCTTCATGTGCAGACAGATAATTCATGGCTTTGACTTGGTTTATACAGGTTCTCCATATATGATTTATATCCGGCTTCTCCATATGTGGCATGTTTAATTTTATTTCATTATTCCCTAGCTGGGCTCACCATGATACAATAGTCATAATATTTATTTCATATCATTTTTTTTGTTAGTGTTTAAAATAAAAGCCATTTCAATGGTTGTCGGTGATCATAGCATTGGGTTTATATTACTTGTCAACCACAACATATTGTATTTCTCGTATGTGTCGACCATTGTACACCGAGTATACTTCATTTCATTGGGCTTACCATACTATTATTTGTATCAGGCTTACTATTGTTTTCATCGAGCATACATTTCATGCTTACCATATTTTGTATCGGCCACATCATTGTTCATTACAAGGAAGTTGACTTGGTTTCAAGTGGCAGTAACATTTGTGTCGACATATATCATTTGATATTAGTAATAATGTTGTTAGTGGACTTAAAGTGATCATTATGTTTTGTTAATGATGGTTCGGACTTCAAATATTATCAAAAGTTGAAAAAGGCAGTCAAAAAGCCTTGGTTCGAAAGGAAGTTATGGCAAGTCATTTTTTTTGAACTTTTTTTTTTTGCTTAGGGTTGAAACCCTAGCCTTGCCCCCACCATGAAGGAAATGTAATTGCTCTACCTTGTTGATTACTTTCTGCAATTTGACAGAAAATGTTTAAGCTCACTGTAAGAGCTATGTCAACGTTAGGTTCTTGGTCTGTCGATTCTCATTGGGAAAGGGAACGAGCATGGAAGGTAATTATAGGTTTAGCTCAAATCTAGAAAGAGAATCGATGGAATTACTCAATTGGGTTGGTAAATAAATTCGATACAGAATCTCATTCATTTTATTTTCTATCTTCAGGTTCAGTACATCAGGTATTATTCTTCCTTGCTTGAAGAAAGTATTCAAATTCAAAATGAAATGGTAGACAATGTTTTGATTCAAACCAGAAAATGCATAAGTGGATTTTTGCATCTCTATTAGAATGGCATGATAAGTTTTCGGTTACATTCCTTGATGGGTATTCTGGAAGAGCTGGTTACTTTTGGTTATTGTGCTGATAATGTTAGGGGTTTGGTTACAAATTCTTGCAGTGATTTTTTCTCCTACTATTTTCAGCTTGTAAAAGGTTATGTGAAGCAATTAGTTGTCTCTCTGACTATTTTATCCATCTATCATTATTTTTATTGGAGGTTCCTTTAGAAATAAGATTCAAAAGGGTATTATAGTTATGATACGTTATGGTACTCTTGCATTTTATTGGTGCAGATCTATTATTATTTTTCCAGGGTTCTGAGAACAAATACAATAATGACATTTTGGCTTTCCTAAAGAAAACCCTTGGATGAAGATTCAAATTCAAAAATTATTGCTTCTATCCTTTCACGGACTTTGAAGGGGTTTTGAGTCATTTCATCAAAATTTTGTTCTATCATATCTCTTCTACTATCAGAAGAAATCATTTTTTCATGGATACTTCTCTGAATCTCTGTCATGCCTGGCACATACCTGACAAAAAGTTTGTCTTATCTATTATACCTCTATTGAAGGTTAGAGATAATATATACATATTGTATTGTAATGGGATTTTAATTGTTACACAGTTTTGTACTGAACCATTCTTGAAAGAGAGAAGTGATAAATTTTGTAAATAAAAATCTGAAAAGAGATAGTGAAAAAGCTCTATAATACAAATAGATAATATGATGGAGAGATTTTTTTTTTACTTAGATTTAATATTTTAGGGATTCAATTTTTGAATCTTTAGGGTATTAGATAGATTAAGGGTGTGGGTTTCTATGAGCTTATCCTGAAAATAGAGAGATCCTCTATGTTATTGTAATTTTGTAAAATGAAAAGGGTTTGGTGCTCCTTGAAATTGGTGTTTCAAAATAAGGGGTTGGTGCTCCTTGATATTGGTGTCTCTAAATGAGGGTTTGGTGCTCCTTGAGTTGGTGCTCAAAAATTAGCCTAAAAGGCATTGTTAACAGTGGTTTTCAAATAAGAGCCTGAAAGGTAACAGTTTAGGAGTGGTTTTTCTACCCCAAGAGGGTTTTCCACTCGACATATCTTGTGTCTCTTTTCTCATTTGTGGTTTCATATATTTATTGTGAGAATGATTTATTATGCATTATTTTACTGTCATACTTCTCATTTCAGTTCTAAATGGTCGCATTCAATTTATGGATGATTTAATCATTGAAATAGTGAGAGCATAATTCAGTTTTGTTTCATTTTCTAAAAATTATTAAATTGGTTCATGACACTGATTCACCCCCCCCTCTCAGTGTCCTTTTCACTCCAACAGTGATATCATGGAGCTTGATTCATTGAAATAGAGAATGAAACAATCCTTATACATGTTATAGAATTGGGGGGAAAACTACCTCTTGACCTTATGACCTCTCCCACCTTCATTATATAGTATATATTGATCCCTTGGACCATGATCATACCCATGAGAAAGTTCCAACCACAACCCATAATAACCTTCATCTCATTCATGAACACACCAAACTTAATTTATACCACAATACACCCTCTCAAGGCAAACAATCCCTTTTTATTAGGGGTAACCCCATATATCAAGATATTTTATTGCCTAAGAAATCCACATCCCTTCAAATTGAGATTCAAAATTCCTTATCTGCTAGTCAAGTCACATCTAAATTAGACACCCAAGTTGGAACTAAACCTAACACTTCCCATATAGACTCCATCTCCATTTCCATTACTAGTCAGAATACCTCCCATGTCTCTACTTCCACCATGACCATTCCAAATTTTGGTCCTCTACCTAATTTCAACCTCAACTCCACGAATCACATCGCCCAATACCAAAACTCCAATCCTACTAAGACTTACAACACAACATCACCAATACACTTATCCACCACCACTACCACCTATTTCATATTTTAATAAAAATTGGCAAGCCATGAAATATTCCCTTAAATAAATCCAAGGAGGAACTCACCATAATAAATCTTATACCTTCAAGGATTTATGTCCATACCCCTTTGATCGGTCCATATCACAAGTCTCAGCCCTCACCTCTTTTAAAATTACTAAGTATAATAAATACAAGGGGAAGGGAGATCTTAGGGAGCATCTAAAATAATTCTTCATGAATAGCTAAGAAGTGCCACATAAAGATGTATGCTTACTACACTTATTCCCTCATAGATTAGGTGGACACGTACTCAAATGGTCCATGCACCAGCCTAAGGGGCTCATCAAGTCCTTTGGATATTTCATGGAAACTTTTGTCAAACACTTTTCTTATAATATGGAGCATGAGATAACCATGATGGACCTATGTAATACCAAACACAAATTGAGGGAAATTTTTCATCATTCCTTCAACATTGGAGAGCTTTGGCTAGTAGGTTTTCATAGCCAATATAAAAAAAATAGTATAAATATTTCACAAATATCAATTTAAATTTGGAATTTCATCTACAAGTTTAGTGTGTCACTTATTTTAATGAAATCATAAAAATAGGAATCTAACTATAAAATACTTTCAATACTAAAGGGATTATACAACTTTACTCTTAGGATCAAAACCAAAATGTTAAATAAAAAAATTTCAATGATAAACCCAAGTTATTTAGAAAGAATAATAATTTAGTTGGAGATGGGGTTCACTTATTCAAATCATATCCCAAACCTCCAATGACCCTCATCCATCATCATTATATTTTCGTCTCGAAAACTTGAGCAAAAAAGGAGATAGTTTACAACCCTAGGGGAACCTATTGAGGTAGCATTTTTTCAACTAGTAAAGGCTAACATGGTTTCCTTTCCACTTTTAAAACATGTTGGTAAGAGGATTGACACTTGAAATGATACCTTGACTCACCCAATGGAAAGTGGTAATAACACACCAATAGTTGGAGAGATTTCCTATGAAATGTCAATCTTTGTTTGCATTTAAGAGGGGTAGCTCCCTCGTATGATAGGGTTTTTAGGATTTTTACATACTTTTAACTTGAAAGTACATAAAGGAGGAAAGAAAAAACTAAAGAAAAATGAATAACAAAAACCCCAATGGTAGACATATGAAAACCAACTGAGATTTCACAATTGATAACAAATTATAAAGAGAGTTTACCACAATATATATTTTTGATATGAAATGACGATGAAAAAAGGATAACAAACCACAACATATGAGGATATAAGTTACTTCAACACATTTATTTAACCAATATACCTGGGTATGACTGTGTTTCATTAATCCCACATAATTGACCAATAGATTTCACAATTACACAAAGGGATTACCAATTTAACGCATGATAAATCAGTAATAATAAGTCAAAACACATTTAAGACATATGGACAAAATGCATTCTTTATTATCTTTATGAAATTATACAATCTTAGAAACCCTTAGGTATAAAGTGTCAATCAAAAATTCATTAAAAAGTTTTTGTCAGAATTTCTCCAGAGTTTCACCTCTATAAAAATCTCTCTTTACAATAGCAAGAGTCTTGTATTTATAGGCTTCACAAGATAACTACTTTGCAACTACCTAGTACAACCACTTCCCAACTACCTTTTTGAAATACAATGATTTTGAACATAATAAACCTTATTTGGTTATATTTTAAATCACTTTTCTGGAAATAAGATTTATTTTCTAACTTTAAGTTACAATAAGTGACATAAATCATGTTTTCCAAAAAACTAATTTGAAACCTATAATTCAAAAAGAAAAAAAAGTTATTAGTTTTATCAAAAAAAACACTTGTCTTATTCTAATCTACAAATTACTTGCTCACCAACCATTTTTCCTATAAATAAATACACTTCAACTCATCTGCTAAGTATCCTTCTCTTCCACAATCATATTATTCCCTTGTATAATACATCATATCTTTCATTCACCATTACTTGTTTTTATGTTGACTCAAATATACTTTTTTTGATAGGAGACTTATCCATGTGCTTCTTTAGTGATGCCATAAAAGAAATTATGAAAATGAAAATTGGATTCCAATCAAACTCAACACATTCATCATTATGATGGCTATCATCTTCAGTCAAGAACTCCTCCTTAGGTTCTTTATTTTTACACAAGAATTAATTTCTCTCTTTCTTTGCATATTACATTGTGAACATGTTTTGTAAGAAGTGATGAAAAACTTGGAATTTAAGAGTTGTTCCTTGAAAAGTCATTATATCTAATGAATGATTCACATAACGCATGCCCAAAATTGAATACTCTAGGGTAATAAATTAGTTCTTTTCTATGGGCACACAAAGCATCACTTACCCAATATATATCCCAAAACAATCTAATGGAAATGATACAACAATTTCTATAATAATTCATAAACCTGCATACATAATTCCCGTGTTGACACACACCAACTTAAAAGTTCCGTCAAAATGATTGACACAAGGAACATATGCTTGCATGTGGTGAATAATATGTGCAAGGTATACCATTGTCTTTCCAGTATGAGTTCCTGCATAATAACTAGATTTCATGCCTTTCTTAAGCTTCCATTCATCATTGCAACACCCCACATACATGCTCATCTTGGCGGCTTGGCATGATAATGTTGGCATAGGTTGAGGGTTGTTGTGAAAAAGATCCCAACTATAGTGGGAAAAGATGAAAACACAAATAAAATAAAGTAGACAACAAGACAAGGAGGAAGAATATATTTTTTTTCATTAAACTATTCAAAAAGATTACATACAAAAATCAGAGCTAAAGCTCTGTATATTCTTCATACAAAAATTGTGCACGTTCTTTCTGCTACTGTGAACATTTTGGAGCATAATCCTCTGCTACTATAGGTTCTTCTTAACATTCCCTTCTTTTTTTATGTTCTCCTGAACATTCCTCCTTGTCTTTTGTTGCACTCTGTCATACAAAAAAAACATTTTATTCATTTCTTTTCTCTTTCCTTCCCTTTTTCCAAAACTGTTGCCCAAATTCAAACTCACCCACCACAATTAATTTCATTTCCAAAAATATTAACTATCCACAGGGGTTGTCAGACATGGCAAGGTGGGTGGAGGATCCCAACGGATCATTTCTGGTTGTGCATTAAATGCACTTGGTTGGTGGCTGCTCAATATTATAAAATCCAACACTCCCCCTTAATCTTGACCCTTTTTTTTTTTCATCACCATTCAAAAGTTCCAGCACAAAATTTCCAGAGAAAACTTGTTTACATCTATTCAATGAAGTTCTAGCGCATCGACGCTCCTCTATGTTTTCCCAAACCAAAGTTCTAGTGCATTGATGCTTCTCTATGTTTTCCTGAACCAAAGTTCTGACACATCGACACTTCCCTTTTTTTTCCTGAACCAAATTTCTGGTGCATCGGCTCTTCTTTGTGTTTTCCTTAGCCAAAGTTCTAGCGCATTGGCACTTCTCTATGTTTTCTTGAACCAAAGTTCCAATGAATCGACACTTCTCTATATTTTCCTAAGCCAAAGTTATGGTGCATTGGTGCTTCTCTGTGTTTTCCTGAACCAAAGTTCTGGTGCATCGACACTTCTCTATGTTTTCTTGAACCAAAGTTTTGGTGCATCGACACTTCTATGTGTTTCCTAAGCCAAAGTTTTGGTGCATTGGAACTTCTCTATGTTTTCTTGAACCAAGGTTCCAATGCACTCCTGCATACCAAGCCTATCTCTTAGGCACTCAAAGGATTCTTTTGACAATGCCTTTGTAAAAATATCAACGAGTTGCTACTCAAATCTGTAGTACTGAAGTTCTATCTCTCCATGCTCCACCAACTCCCTTATGAAATGGTAGTGGATTTCAATATGCTTACTTCATCCATGAAAGACGAAATTCTTAGTCAAAGGAATAGAAGACACGTTGTCACAAAATATGGTTGTACCATCTTTTTGTTGCTCATTCAAATCTGCAAGGATTCTCTTAATCCAAATAGCTTAGCATGCTGCTACATTTGCTGCAAACGTGGAGAGAGAAACTATGGGTTGCTTCTATGATGCCCATGATATTGCTCCTAAACCCATGTGGAACTATATTTCCTGCCCAATCACTGTTTGTATACCCAACCGACTGAAACTCATTAGAGGTGGTATACATAATGTCATAGCCTTTTGTTCCATTGACATACCTTAGAATTATTTTTATTTCTTGCCAGTGGGCATCCTTAGGCTACTCCATGAAACTAGAAATCAGGCTTACTACATACATCAAATCCAGTCTCATTGCTTTCAAGTACATGAGGCTTCCAACCATGCTCTTGTAGAGGGTTGGGTTAACATCACTGTTGTTGTCCTCTTTGCTTAATTTAAGACCTGTAGCCATTGGGGTTGGGGCTGGTTTGTTGTCCAACATTCTAAATCTCTTCAAGATTTGATTAGCATAATTTTTTTGTGAAATAAAGATGTCATCATCTGTTTGTTGGACCTCTATGCCTAGGAAATATTTTAGAAAACCTAGGTCCATCATTTCACACTCATTTTTCATTGCCTCTTTGAAATCAACAATGAAAAGATTACTATTTCCTATGAAAATTAAATCATCTACATACAAAACACCAATAAGAATCTCACCATTGGCTGCCTTGATGTAGAGTGTGGGCTCACTACCTCTTTTGTTGAAGCCATTGCTCAAAAAGTATGAATCAATTTTGTTGTACCATACTCACAGTGCTTGTTTCAGCCCGTAGAGAGCTTTTTGGAGCCTGTAGACTTTGTCTTCTTGTCTTGGGACTTCATAGGTAGGTGGCTGCTCCACATACACCTCTTCTTTCAGCAATCTGTTCAAGAAGGCTGACTTTACATCCATTTGCAATACTTACCATTTGTGTTGGGTTGTAATTGCTAGGACTGCTCTCACTATTTCCAACCTTGCAACTGGTGCAAACATCTCATCATAGTCTCTTCCAGGCTGTTGTTTGTATCCCTTAACAACTAGCCTTTCTTTATGCCTCTCAACTTTACCATCAACAATACATTTAGTCTTTTAGACCCACTTAACTCCAATGGTTGATTTCCCTTTGGGTAAATCAGTGAGCTCCCATGTCTTGTTTCTCACTATAGTGTCTAACTCTTCATCCATGGCGTTACACCATTTTTTTCTTTCAAAGATTCTTCAAAATACATTGGAGCACTATGAGAAAACAAAGCAAAATCTAAATTCTCATCAAAATCTTCATACCTTGTGTTGTCATAAACCCCATGCTTCTAGTCTTTCGTGGCATCAATGATGCAAGCATAGGATCAGAATTTCTGGAGCTTCTTGACTGTTGGTATGATGAAGAAGATTGTTGTTGTAAAGTTCTATGCATTCGCTCTATTGAAAGGTTCCATCACCTCTATTCTGCTAAAAGTTTTTAGAGCTACTACTGTTGTTTTTTGAATTGTTACCTTGCTGTAAGGTTTTGGCGCATTTTCCTTCTGCAACTTCTTCATCCTCAAAGGGTATTGAGACATAAATACGCGTGTTTCTATCAATTTTTCCATCCCATGACTCATTTTCAATGATTCAACATCCCTGCTGATCACCACTTTCTTGGTGATGGGATTATACAATTTGTAGGCTTTGGATTCTTCACTATAGCCTATAAAAATACATTTTTCACCTTTGTCATCAATTTTTTTCCTTTTCTCTTTTCGCACGAGATCATATGCCACACATCCAAATATTCTTAAATGCTCAACACTCCATTTGCATTTTGTCCACGCTTCTTGTGGAATCCTATCACAAACAACTTTTGTGGGGCACCTATTCAAAATGTAGACTATTGTTGCTACATCATCACCCCAATATTCATTAGATAAACCTTTTGCCTTCAACATGCTTGTTGCCATCTCCATGATTGTTTTGTTCTTTCTTTCAACCACTCCATTTTGTTGTGGAGTATATCGGGTTGTGAGTTGTCTCTAAATGCCTTGAGACTTGCAAAAGTTCATAAACTCTTGAGAGATATACTCTCCCCCTCTATCCATTCTAAGGAATTTGATATAATGGCCACTTTTCTTTTCAGTCAAGGCCTTAAACTCTTTGAATTTATCAAATGCATCTAATTTGTTCTTCAAAAAATACACCTAGATTTTTCTACTATAATCATCTATGAATGTCATGAAATAAACATTACCACTTGGTTGGGGTCTTCATGGGACCACACAAATCTGAATGCACCAGCTCTAATGGTGCTCTATCTCTCCTAGAATGCCTTGCCTATGCTATTTACCTGGGATGCATGCTTCACACTTTCCATCAAGATCTACAATTACTGGTAGGACCCTAACCATGCCTTTTTTAGCTAAAATAATTAAACAAGGATAGCTTAGATACCCATACCTCAAATTCCAAAGCTTGGATGGGTCTTGGATGAGTGTTTTGAAGGTTGATTGTTGTGAGCCTGCTAGTTGTGCTGGGATTTGTATTTTTAGGGGAAACATTCAGTTCTTTGTCATTTGAACCACTGCCATAACTCTCTTGCTTCCATCCTTGTCATATATGATGCATTCCCCTTTCTCAATTAGCACCCTATAGCCATTTTGAACCATTTTTCCAATGCTTAAGAGATGATGTTTCATGCATGGGGCATAGAAGACATCATGGATTTCTCTTTCTTCACCATGCTTGGTTTGTAGGCACACTATGCCCTTGCCCATGACTGGAACCTTCTCATTGTTGCCCATTTTGATTTCAGACTTAATGTTGTTGTCTCTGAAGGCAAACAAATTTCTATTACAACTCATGTGGTTGCTACAACCATTGTCCAAGTACCAAACTTCAACGTTGCCTTGTTCTGCAAGGTTGCATGCAATAAACACTTGTGATTTTTTTTCATTTTCAGCCTTGTTATCATTTGCCACATTTGAATTTTGACTCCCTTGGTCACGTTGTTTCTTCCTACATTTGCTTGCATAGTGACCATACTTGTGACAGTAGTAACACTACACATTTCTCTTATATTTCCTTTGATTTGAGCTGCTATTCTTTATGTTTTGGAAGTCAGATTGGGAGGTGCTAGCCTCCTCTTGATTGTTTGAGCCTCCTCTTTTGTAGTTGCCTCTACCTCTACCTCTTTGACCTCCTCCTATGCCATTTCTTCCTCTTCCCCTACCTCTTACATTGGCTTGATCTTTGAAAGCTTTCTCCTAGGAGGAATTTGCAGACCTATTTAGGTGCTGCTCATGGGTTTGAAGTGAACCCATTAACTCATCAACTAACAATGTTGAGAGGTCCTTTGCCTCTTCTATGACAATAAACACCGGGTCAAATTTTGTGGGTAAGCTTCTGAGAATATTCTCCACAATATTCAACTCTTCCATGGTTTCTCTATTTATCCTCAACTAGTTAATCAAGGTGGAAGCCCTTGTATTAAAATATAAAATGGACTCATCGTCCTTCATCTACATAGTCTCAAATTCTCTCCTTTTCAGTTGAGTTTCACTAACCTAACTTTCTCAATCCCTTTGCAGGTGGTTTGAAGTATATCCATGCTTCTTTTGCATGACTAGCTATTGCTATTTGAGGAAAAACAGCCTCTGTCAAGGCTGCCTCAATCAAAATAAGGGCTTTAACATCATTTTTTATTGTCTCCTTCAACTGGTTCTTTTAGGGATTTGTCAATGTTGTGAATGCTTTTAGGTCAGTCACATCTGTGAACCCATTTTCTACTAACTCCCACAAATCATTTGCTACTAGAATGGTTTTCATTTTCTTTACCTAGACATCATAATTTTTTCCATCAAAGATAGGTGGCTATTGCCAACTCCTATTGTCTCCTCCAACCATTTTTCTAAATGGGGGAAACTACAAATACCCAAAAAGAAACTAAGGGATTTTCTTCACTTCCTAGAAAAACTAGGGCTTTCCTAAATACCCAGAAACAAAGCTTTTGTCACTGCACACCTAGGACTAGAGCTAGGGCTTAGAAAACTAAATGCCCAAAAAAACTTAGGGCTCTAATACCAATCTATTGGGAAAAAGATCCCAACTAAAATGGGAAAATATGAAAACATAAATAAAATAAAGCAGATAGCAAGACAAGGAGGAAAAATATTTTCTATTTCATTAAACTAATAAAAAAGATTACACACAAAAATTAGAGCTAAAGCTCTATATATTCTTCATACAAACAATGTGCATGTTTTATCTACTACTGCAAACATTCTGGAGCACAATCTTATGCTACTGTAGGTTCTTCTTAACATTCCCTTCTTTTGTTATGTTCTCTTGAACATTCCTCCTTGTCTTCTGCTACACTCTATCATACAAAAAAACATTCTATTCATTGCTTTTGTCTTTCCTTCCCTTTTTCCAAAACTGCCACCCAAATTCAAACTCACCCACCATAATTAATTTCATTGCCAAAAACATTAACTGGCCACAGGGGCTATCAGAGATGGCAAGGTGGGTGGAGGATCCAAATGGATCATTTATGGCTATGCATTAAATGCACTTGGCTGGTGGTTGCTCAAGATTAGAAAATCCAACAAGGGTGAGAGGCAGTGTACATAATATCCACATTTGTATGGAAGTTTCTAAAAGATATTTATTCAATCCATTAGATGCATACCTTGCAATCTAGGCATCCCATAAAATGACATCTCTCTTGCACGCCCATCAAATAGTTTACATGCCTTCACCATGCCTCTATAAAAAAATTCCTCTACCTTTATCTATGCCCAATTCCATGCTAACCAATCACATTTGCTTGAAAGCTTTTGAAAACTTATAACAAATCCATTTTGTGCCTATTCTGCAATCATTGCGAGTCATGAGATGGCATCCCTTTGAGGCATTTTGTTAAACAATTTCCATGTGCATGCTTCCTCATTTTTCATATATGTATGTCGACATACGAAAAATTCATCGCCAACAATTTATGGAAGGAAAATTCACCGCCAACAATTCATCTTTATGGAAAATTTTCCATAACGGTGAATTGTTGGCAGTGAATTTTCCTTCAATGAATTGTTGAGGATGAATTTTCCTAGAGCCATGTTTGCCAACGCAGTTGCAACTACAATGTCTGATAAAAACCCACTTTAATTGTGCTTTGATAGATAGACATCTCCATGAGTTGTTTTGTCACACAACTTACATGCATATTGACCAACACTGCTCCATAGCTTCCATTTTAGCACATCCTGCAATCATGGGAATCCATGAGATAAAATTTTGAAGCATTGTCAAATAGATAGTGTGCCTTGTACATGATTTCACTCATTGCATGTATATGAACAAGACAAAATTAAACCAATCTCCCTATCACTTCCATTTCAATCCTGTTTTAAAGCTCCCATTTTGATGCAAGCAACGAGGATATTTGTCTTTAAGCTTGCAAACTACATTTCCTTTGAAAGTTTCTAAAACCTTCTCAACAAATCCATCTTGTGCATATACTGTGATCATGGCAGTTCATAAGACCACATTCCTTTTAAGTATTTTGGCATGCATGTAAACCAGGTGCTTGCAACCATAACGTTTGACTGAAACCCCTTTATATTTTATGCACAAAGAAGATTCAAAACAAGTCTTTCTCCATGCAAAATCCTGCAGTCATCCATTTTATGCCTTCTTTGAAAATGGCTAACCTTCATTTCCCTTGATTTTTAAATTCTTATAGGTTATAAATTTTTTAAAAATGAGCAAGGTTGAAATTCACCCAAATGCCATAAAAGGCAATTCAAATTTATTGAAATGCAAGCAAAATGGGTTAGAAAAATAGAAAACTTGAGCAATGAGATTAGGATTCACCCAAGTGCAAGAAAATGAAGTTAAAATTTTCCAAAATGTGAGCAAATGAAGGTAATGAAATGGGAATAAGTGAGTAATGAGGTTAGAAATTGGAAAAATGTGAGCAATGAAGTTAGAAATTGGAAAAATGTGAGCAATGAGGTTAGAAATTGAAAAAAAATGAACAATGAGGATTAATGAAGAAATAATGCATACTAAACCCACTCAACGTTGCCTCAAATAAGACATTTAAATGATCAACAAAACCCATTTAATGGTCATTTAAAACTTTAGAATTTTTTTAAAATAATTCTACATATTTTCCAACAAACCCCCTAATCACCACAACACTGAAACCCACATAACTTTCAACTGATACATTTTTTTTCCCTAAAATTTTTCAAGACAATAAAAACATCATGATGAGAAAAACCTCGAAAAACAACTTTATTTCAAGCAACCAAATGTTAGATTTTAATTATTTTTGGCATTTTGTCAAAAAAATTAAAACTTGATTTTTTCCCAATCCAGAAATTGGGTTGCTGCAAAAACTTGCCACATCATTCAAAAAATCCCCAGGAACACCCCTTTGAGATAGATTCTTCCCAAAACACATGGTTTTTAAGATTTAATTTTTTTCCCATTTTCGCCAATGTAGGAGGCTAATTTTGAGTACAACAGGGACCATTCATAAAATCATCTTCAATTTCGACATTTGACATTTGAATCAACATCACCAGCCAATATCAACCAATTAGAATCAAGGATTTATGTTTAGATATGATGATTTGCAAAAATGGGGCATGATTTTACTAACTGGCAATGAGGTTGTCAAAACGACAACCTCCAATCATGCTCAAAATAAATGATCTAAAACAATTCATAGGAAACCCCAACTATCAATGCATCAGGTGATGATTTAATATGGTAATTTTTGAAAAATCAACTAGTCAACATCAAGGGACAACAAAACCGTTTGATGATAGTCAACCAGCCCTCCTAGTATAAGGAGGATGAATATTATGATTATCAACAAATAAAAGATAATGCCACATGAAAATGTATGAAATCGAAATACTATATCCAAGACCTTATAGATAGAGGTGAAACTAAAAGTGAAGTACCATTGAACGCCTCATCTAATTAAGACTTAGGTATATATCAAAAACAATTCCCTAGGAATAATTAGAAATGCACTCAAGGATGGGATTAACATACAAACACCATACATCACCCCAAATTATTCACACCTATGATTCTATTGTTGGTCACATTACGAAATATGGTGAATGATTTCATTCCATTAAAAAATACTTGATTGTGTTGTCACAACCCAACAAGGAAAAGTGACAATCCAAGGTCCTACTCCATCCCATCCAAACACCCAAAAATTATATGACCTCCTTGACCACCTTGAGTGAGTTTCAACACATATTTCTATCCTTGAGCTCCTTCAAGAATCCTCCGCTCATTAGGATATCTTAAATCATATCTTAGAAGAATCTTGAAAGTTCCTAATAATATTGACCCTTGATGGTTCTAAGCCCTCATTGACCATCTTTCTATAAAAATCACCTCACATTCACTCCACATGATTTTCCTCCCATCAATCTATCACATTTTTATACCTTCCACATTAAGTTTATCATTTCTAAACATAAAATCAACTGCATACTCATAGACAATTAATCAAGCATAAAAATTTAAATACACTTCAACTAGTATAACATTTAGGTTATAAAATAGAATCCTCGAGATCTCAAACTATCACCATTAAGGCCTATGATAATGTAGAGATAGAGAGAGTTAGATAGTACTATTTACCTTCCCCTCAAGGTAGGACCCTCATTTTAGCATACATTATACAATGTCCTCAATCTAGACCTTCGATATAACATCTTACTTGGTCAACCATAGCTCCATACCATGCAAGTCGTATAATCTACATACTATCAATATCTTAATTTTTTATTTAATATTGTGAAAATTATTATTCCTAGTGATCTCCACCCCTTTCAATATTGCAATATATTGGAAGGAAAATATAATAACCATTTTCCATCTTTTGAGATTTTTCCCAAGTCCTCCTCCATAAAATCCACATTGTATGTTGAACCTAGTGATTTACCTTCCACATATTTCACTCCATCCACCAAGAAACCATCCCTAAAGTCCACATTGTATGTTGAACCTAGTGATTTACCTTCCACATATTTCACTTCATCCACCAAGAAACCATCCCTAAAATCCACATTCAAAATCCTTGATAAAGTATGTGGAGAATATCAAATTCATGAATCCTTGCAATTGCCAAGTTACCCATCTCACCTCGACCCTTCAATCGACCATATCCAAAGGTCCAAGATTCCCTCCTCATGCTAAAATGGGTCCCCACTACCTTCCTTTTTAGTGGTTATCTTGTTGATGAGGATATAGAGGGTTTCAATCCTGCATGGCTTTATAAAGATTAACAATATGTTGTTTTCTTTGAAGAGCATGCATATTGTTGGTATGTGAAGTTAATTTTGTTTATCCAACATTGATTAAACTATTGATTGACTCACTCTTTCTATTTTAAAAAATCTTCTTTGAAGAAGATTCAACAAACTGGATGCCTTATGGTTCAATTTGTCATTTCTTTTTGTTATGAAGTATATATGTAACAACAAAATATCTTAGATAAAAAAATATCGTGAGACCTTTTCACATAGTTTTTTCCTAGTACATTACTAGGTATTCCACATAAATCTATGTATTTTTCATTTATTTCTTTTCATTTCTAATTTTTGTGCTATTAATTTTCTCATTATTTGGTATTATAACTTATGATTTGCTAAAATATTTTTTGATTTCACCTTTATGAGAAGTAAGAACAGTTATCAAATTTAAGGTTAAAAAATTCAATGGTCCCAATTTTTCTCTATGGAAACTAAAGGTTCAAACCTTATTAGTGAAAGGATGGATTTTCCTTGGCTCTCAAAGGGACAATATTTAAAAGTTTAGCTATAACTTGCATAATGGGATGAAAATTAACATGGATAGAGAAACAATCCAATTATATTTAGTAGATTCATCTCTATTAGAATTGTAGAGGAGAAAACATCAAATGACTTGTGGAATAAGCTCAAAAGTCTATATGAAGCAAAGTCATTAGTAAACAAAACTATGTTGTACCAAAAATTGTATAATTTCAGGATGCATGATAGTTCATTAGTCATAGATTATTTGAATGATTTCAATATATTGTAAGAAAGTTGGCTTTAGTAGAGGTAAAAATCAAAGAGGATAAGATAGGTATACTTTTTTGCTCCCTTCTCAAAACTTGGGATCAACTAGTTATGGTCCTTAGTGACTTAGCACCAAGTGGAAAAATTGTCTTTGAAGATGTGGTGACTAGAGTAATTTCTAAAGATTCAAGAGAAAATACATCCCAAGGGCCTTCTTCCAATGAAGCCCTAATTATAAGGGGTATAACTCAAGAGAAAGGAAATATTGAGCATGAATAAACTAGGTTCAAAACCAAGGGGTGAAAAATAGTTAAATGTTGGAATTGTGGCAAAATAGGACATGTCAAAAAGGAATGGAGACTACCAAAAGAAAATAAAGAAAATCTTAGTTCACGGAATATAAGACAAACAAAAAAAGTTGAAACACCATTATAAGACGAAGAGGTATTTTTTGCTAATCTAAGAAGTTATTTGCATCATGTTTAGATTCTTGATTCTAGAGCCTCTTTTCATATGACTTCTCATAGGGACTGGTTTTCTTCTTAGCGGTCATGTAATGGAGGTATGGTCTACATGGGAAAGAAAAACCCATGTGAAGCTATTGGTGAAGGATAATTTAGAATCAATATGTTTTATGGGCTAGTAAGGACACTTCAACATGTCATACATGTACCAAGATTAATTAAAATCTATTGTCATTTGGATTTTTTGATGAGCAAGGTTACCGATTCAATGGAGAAAATATATATCTCAAGGTAACAAAGGTATTTTTTGTGGTGCTAAAGAGATACAAGGTTGGAAATATCTATAGTGTGGTTGGAGAAACTAACTTAGTGGAGAATTTATAGTGGTTTTTGATGTAAAAATAGACTCATTACAACAACTTGGCATCAATAGCTAGGTCATATGAGCAAGCTTGGTCTCAAGGTACTACTAGATATAAATTTTCTCCTAGGTTCCAAATCTATAGATTTAATTTTTTTAACATTAATTATCTAGAAAAAAAATAGATTGAGTTTTCATAGGTACACTACTAGAATAAAATAAGTTCTATTATTAAGTCTTGATCCACCATTTAATAAAAATAAATAAAGTTCTTGAAAAAATAGTGGGCGGTGTAGGTTCATGGGCAATGGTCGCAGAGCAGGAATGATCATTAGAGAAGCTGCAATAGAGGGTCAATACTTAAGAGCAACAACACTAGGAGTTGGTGTAGGCACAAGCTTGGTTGGATGGGAAGATCAAGAATCTTTGAGCGCTTACCACACCATGGGAGAAAATGCAATTCTGTTGGGAAGAAGGGTTCCTGAACATCAAAACTAGCAAGAGGCTCGAGCTAGATATTTCCTACAGACTACTAGAAAGCCCTAGGTTCACCCTAATAATCGAGAGCATTTTTGGGGTGCAAACTTTGGGGGGATCTTGGTTTCAACCCAACTCAAATAGGAGGAGAGTGCATAATCCACCACAATATTGATGAGAACAAAAGCCTCCCCCAGGAGGTCAAGGAAGTATCTCAGACCTCCCCTCAAGGAGCTTGCCTAGGAGGATTGGAATAGGTGGTTGAGGTAAAGCAAGAGAGAGACTATGGCGGCTCAACATAACCATTGGAATGGCATCCATACAAAAAGGAATTTAGGGATGAACCTAGTGGTTGGTGACTAGGATAGATAACCCCCCCACTTTTTTGTTGAAGTAAAAACAAATAGAGTAAACAAAGATCAATATCCAAGGAATGAGGACTGGGTGGAGTGGAAGGAAGTCGATATGGAGAATTATAACACAAGGAGAGTTAATGATGTCTTTGGAAAAGGGATTTCCATTAATGAGCTATGAATAAATGGTAAGGCGATGATCATCCCTAATAGAACCCTAAGAAATTTTATTAATATGTTGGAGGAGCGCACTTTCTTCACAAAGTGGGGAGAAGGAGGATGCTTTACCAAAAATATGGTGGATTGGTGGAGAGACCAATGGGGCATAGAAGTATGCATCAAATTTTTGGACTGTAACTTTCTTCTAATTATATTCCCATCGCCACAATTGAAGCAAAGCATCATGTTTGATAAACTCTTGCAAATGGATGGAATAGGGTTTTACATAAAAGAGCGTGAGCCAAATTATAACCCCCATAGGCATGAATTGGATAAAATGAAAGCATAGGTAAATTTTCATCACCTTCCCTCAGAATATTGGGATGAGGAGGTCCTAAGTTTGATACGGAATCAATTGGGTACTTATATTGGGGATAAAACCTTGCTTCATGGAGAAATGAAGGCTCGGGTGAGAATTTGTATAGAAATCAGTCTAGGGAGAGAACACCTAGAAGAATTGGAAATTATTATAGAGGATGGTAAGTGGTGCAAGGAAATAGATTGGGATCTCTCCACCAACAAGCTCCCTACCTTTTAAAAATTTGATGCCATTAACAAGGCTTCCAAACTAAATGTTGGAATCTTGGTTGAGTCAAGTAGTGGAGTTGTGAATGGTGGAGAAATGCCAATGAACAAGGAAACCACGGTCAGGATATAATATAGGTTGCACTTCAAGTGAATGGGGGTCATGAGTATGCAAAGGAGGAAGCTTTGGCTACAAAGGAGAATGCATATGGGGCTTTAGAGTGGTTCCCAAAACCATAAGAAGAGGAAGGAACTAAGGAGGAAGTTTTGGGTCTAGAGTAAATTAAGGGAGTGAGATATGAACTGATGAGCTATGCAACCCCCATAGAGGAAGAAGTAGTGGATCCAGATATGGGTGAGGATGATGGTAGTAGTATGGAGGGTGAATTTATGAATGAAAATAATCCTTTAGAAGAAGTGGAGGTTCGAGAGTTAGAGGAAAAGGCCACTTCATCAAAAGATAATGCAAAATTCCCAACCACCCCAGTGACTCAAGGGAAAATGGGATTAAAATAAAGGAACAAAGCCAGGAAATCACCTAGTTGTGAGGATGAGAGGAGGAAAGGTAGTATATCAAACATATAGAAGAGGACTATGGATGGTGATGCAAAAGGCTAGCAAAAACTCACCATGATGTTAAGATCGGGAAGGGTGGCACCCTTCCTAGGGAGAAATGAGGATCATATCATGGAATGTTATGGGCTTAAACACCCTTAACAAAAGTGGAAATTTTCAAGAAGAAATTCAAAAGTTTGAATGTTGAGCAAGTGGAAGCTGCAAGTGCCTCAAGGGATTTGCTAATGGTTTGGAGACCTCCTTGGGCTATTTATCTAGAAAAGGTTGTGAGATATAACAACTAATTATCTTGCAAAGTAGGAAATCTTTCATCAAATTTGATATTTACATTGATCAATATTTATGGCCCTGTAAGTTGTATTAAGAAAAGGGAATTGTGGGTGGAGCTTGGCATTTTCTGTAGCAAGGTATTTTTAAAATGTTGCATTTTAGGGGGTGATTTCAATGTGATCCTATATAATGAGGAACAAATGGGGGATATGCAAAGAAAGTATCAATCCCAAGTAGATTTTGAGAATTTTGTGAGGAGAAATGATTTGTTTGAAATTTAGATGGCAAATGGGAAATACACATGGACAAGTCAAAGATTGGTCTTCAACCATATTGCAAAAAAATTGGACCGATTTTTGTTTAAAGGAGGGTTGGGAGCTTTCTTTCTCACCTTTGAAGGCAACATTTTAACTCAATTAGGGTCGGACCACTATCCCATTAAGCTAGAAATAATGGGTGAAAAGAGACCAATGAGATGCCCTTTTAAATTTGAAAATATGTGGTTCAAGGATCAAAATATTCTAGGGTTGATTGAAACATGGTGGAATGGATGGAAAGTTGAGGGAAATTTTTTTTTTGGTGTGGTATCAAAATTGAAGCTCCTCAAGCAACAACTAAAGGAATGAAATATGACGCATTTCAAAAATATATTCAAATCCAAACATAGGCTTCAAGAAGAGTTATCAATGCTAAATGAATCAGTATTATCTTCAAGAATGGACAGTGAAAAGTACCTGAAGGAAAAAGAGTTACTCAAAGAATATGAGGAGATTCATGCTAAAGAGGAAGTTTTTGGTGACAAAAATATAGGGAGATCTACATGTCAAAGGGGGATAAGAATACAAAATACTTCCATAATAGTACTAAGGCTCATAGAGAATCCAATAGAATTACAAGTCTACGGGGAGCTGACAACATAAGTGTTGAGTCTCCTGGGGACATCACCAGGGAAGCAATCATCTTTTTTGAAAATTTGTTAAATAATAGAGAAGGTTCAAGGCTTGTATCACAAAACTAGATTTTGGAGTTGATCCCAAAGTTGGTCAATGATGGAAAAAGAAAGATGTTGATGAATGAATTCATAATAGAGGAAACTAAGGTAGCGACTTTCCAATTTCATCTGGATAAAGCACCTAGATCGGATGGGTTTCTGATGTGCTTTTTTCAAAAAAGTTGGAGCACAGTGGGAACTGAAGTGGTTGCAGCCATGGAAGACTCGAGGAGATCGGGAATTTTTTTGAGGGAATTGAACAACACCTTCATTTCTTTGATCCATAAAAAGGAAAATCCATCATATTTAGATGATTTTATACCCATAGCTCTTTGCAATAAATTGTGAAAAATCATGGCAAAAGTAGTAGTGAACAATTTTATTTTATTTTGCCTAAGATAATTTTGGAAGAGAAAACAAGGTTTGTACCTGGGAGGTTAATTCTAGGAGTCATTATTGCACAAGAAGTCATTCACTCTATTCAAAAAACCAAGAAAAAAATTATGCTACTAAAGTTGGATATCAAAAAATCATATGATTGGGTTGATTGGAGGTTTATGTGCAGGGTGTTGCAGACCTTTAGGTTTGATAATAAATGGGTAAACTAGGTGTTCAATTGTATTTCCAACCCCAAATTTTTAATCATTGTGAATGGCACATTGGAGGGTTTCTTTGAAGCATCAAGGGGGATCAAACAAGGAGATCCTCTCTCCCCCTTTTTGTTTATTATCATGGTTGAGGCATTAGGAAGGGCTTTTAGCGTTGCAAGAAGCATTGAGAAGTTAGAAGGAATTTTGGTAACAAGCAACATGCCAATTGTGACCCATCAGCAATTTATGGGCAATACTATGCTTTTGGGGTTTGTGAAATGTTGTGAATCTCACAAGCTAAAGGAGATTTTAGATCTTTACTATGAGGCCTCGAGTCAAGAGGTAAGTGAGGAAAAATTAAAATCCTACTTTTTTTATACTCCTTCGTGCAAAGAGCAAGAGATTCTAAGAGTCTTGGATTTAGGAAAGGACAACTACCATGCACATACCTTGGCTTGAATTTAACAAAGGGAGTGGGATATGAAAAGTTATGGGATCCTCTAATAAATAAGGTAAATAGTTGGATGTCTTCATGGAAGGGGTAGTGGTTATCTTGGGCTAGTAGGTTATTTATGCTAAAGGTTGTTATTTTTGTGCACTCAATTTTATTAATGTCATGTATGGAATTTCCCAAGGGGACTTATCAAGCTTTAAACTAAATCTTGATAAAATAAAATTATATAATAATCACATGGGATAAGATTTGTAAGGCAAAGGAGGTGAGGGGAACAGGTTTGCAAGATCTTCCAAGACAGGACAATGCTTTGGAAGTTAAATGGATTTGGAAGATGTATATAGAAAGCAAGTCAAAATAGGCTCAGATTATCCAAAATAAATACTTGGGGGCTGACAATGAGTGTAGCATCCTCACTAGCAACACACTTCCCAAAGGATCAAGAGTTTGGAATTTCATGCTGGAGTGCAGGCCATTAATTACATAATTTTTATCTTGGGACATTCATGATGGAATTATAACATTGTTTTGGGAGGACTCATGGAGGGGCACTTGGCAATAGATAGTTTGGAAAACCTACAACACATGAAAGGAATACTACCATAGCTTTAGGGAATGAATATGAGAGATTATTTGGTGATCAACTATGTTGAAGGGATCAACAGTTGGCAATGGAAGGACTTCAGCAAGCTAAATCTTCCTATTGTCGAAATCACGCAATTGCAATTGATTCTTAAAGATATAGTCATAATGATTAGAGAGGGTAAAGACAATTTGGTTTGGATTGTCGCTATGTCAAGGTAGTACAACACTAAGGATAGTTTCTTGATGTTGGGGAGGCAAGATGGGAGGACCTCACTTAGATGGAAATTATGTTGGGATAATAGATGCCTTCAAAAAGATGGGGCCTTTTCCTAGATCATAATCCAAGGGAGGATTTTGATTGCGGATAGGTTTAGTAGAATGGGATATTACGGTTTGTCATGGTGTATAATGTGCAAATAAAGTGAGGAAGAATCTAACCACCTGCTTCTTTGAATGCCCCTTTACACAAAAGTGTTGGAGGTGGTTATGTGTGAAACTAGGTTGGGTCGGTGCTCTTCTGAATGACATTTTGTCCCTTTTCAAATCATGGCCCTTATTAAGAAGGAGAGTGATGTATTCATACATTTTTCTAATAAACCCATCCATTCTGATCTAGGAGCTATGGTAAGAATGGAATAGGAGGATACCCCAAGGTAAAGAGATGAATACATCATCCTTTCAAAACAAGGTGGAGGTAGTCATAGCAAAGGTTGTGAATAGTAGAGTTTAAATATTGAATCCTCAGAAATTAGAATTTATAGATTGGGATGCAAAGTTGAGACTTGGGTGGTTTGGTCTCAAGATTCCATAATTTGGGAATCAAGGGGCTACTGGATAGTGAGAACCTCGTGCCAAGGCGATTTGGAGGACCCCTTAGCAGTCATGGGTCAAACTAAAATTTGATTGGGCATCAAGAGGGAATCCTAGAAGATCGAGGTAGGATGCATAATCCAAAATTGGAAAGGGGTGTTAGTGGGGGAACTCTTGACCCCTCTTCTGAATGGGATGAATAATGCAATAGAACTTCAAGTGGTGATCTAGGGGCTTCAGTTCTTCTTGGAGCTTAAGTGATAAAGTATCGAGGTGGAAGGATATTCGACTTTGGTGATAATTTCTCTTATGCTGGGTAAGATACCAAATTGGAAATTATAAGGGTTGGTGGAGAGGGCTATGGGTTTGTTGAGGAATTTTGAGTGCTTTATGGTTAAGAACACATATAGAGAAGCTAATGCAGAGGTGGAAAAATTAGAGAATCTTGGCATGGATAGGGTTTCTAAGAAACAATATTTTCTCTTCTCTCAAAGGGCTTGGTGGCAAATATCTATGGATTCAGGTAGCGGATATAGGTGTTGAAATGGTTTGGAAGTAGATGTTGAGGATGTGTGACCTCATTCGATGCTCTAGTACCTTTGGCACTTTTAGAAGTTTGGTGCAATTTGGGTGGAAATTGGGATTCAATATGAATCCCTTCTAGGTGTGGAGCTTGCCCACTTGTTTTGGTGTAAAACATGTGTATAGTTATGGTGTGGTGTGTAGGGTGACAAGTGGTGATTGCTTGCTTGCTCTAGTGTAATGCATATGCATTGTTGCGGTGTGGAGCATTGGATTGACACGTAGCGCTCATGTGCATGTTTAGGCACTAAGCCTAAACCTAGTTGAGAGGATTTGTTTTGGGTTGATAGGTAGCACCAACCTAACTACTCTAGACCCTTGGGGTTTGAATTCACATGGTAATCGTTCGACCCCTCAGACGTCATGCTTATTTTTTGATGGGGGAGGATGCATTAGGTAGACAAGTCATAGATCCAAGGTTGGGATATTTACACGTGACACCTTAGTGCTAATTTTTGTGTTTTTCCTGGGCTTTGTTGTAAGGAGGCACAATAGTCTGGCAAGTGGAAGTCTAGCACAAGTTGATAAGATTTCCATGTGTGGGGGTTCTATGTACTATGACCTAAATTTAATGTTGACATTAAATATTATCTCCATTATTTGAGTTGATTTGATGAGGGAGATGGATTAATTAGGAAGTCATGTCAATCAAGCTAGCTTAAGCATCCTAACACGTGGGCCAACTCGGGGTGCTATGGCATGAAATTAATTAAGTTTGTCTCTCATTCATGTGAGAAGTCAAAGGGAGGATATTATAGTCTAAAAATAGTACATGAAAATAATATAATCTTGGAAAGCTTTTAATTGCTAAGATTTGGCATGAGCGAAATGGGATTTAAAATCTAAAATCAATGGTTGTTCAATAATATTGTTTGGTGTTTTGTGTGGACAGAGCAATGGACACACTGATAAGATTGGTCAGATCTCAAAGGAAAATGGCCTTCTTGGGGGAATTCTCAAAGTTGAGGCTAAGAAGGATATTGATTGAGAGTGGTTTCTTGGTGCTTGGTGTGATGAAGTTGACTCTAGGGCCTTTATTTTTATCATCAAAGGAAAGATATAGGGTGGGAATGGATATAACTTCTAGGTTTATGGTAGGGTTTTTGGACCTTCAATTTCCAAAGAAGGAAGTCCTACAAATTACAAGGAAGTTGATGAAGCCTAAGTTGTTAGGTGGTCTTGAGGAGATGGCAGGTGTCACTTAGGTGGGTGTTGGCATTCCAAGACCATGTGATATAGGCCTGCTTTATGCCTTGGCCGAAGTGGTCGGGTTACACCTTTTCCTATTAGATGTTGAAGGTGACAATTTGCTACCTCATCAGACAAGGCTTTTAGAGGGGGTGAGGTTCTTAAAGAAGTGGTTGCATTTGGAATCAATCTAGGAATTCGCATGGGTTAGAGAGTTAATAAACTATTTGCAAGTGAATGGGATTGTATAAATTCAAGTTTTCAAATTTTGCTTTTTTGTAAATGGTAGCTTAGGGTCTAGTAAGGTAACTTTGTAAGCCGGTTTTTTGTAGAATAATTTGAGAGGCAATTTTGTAAGTGGGTTAGACCTTTTTTTTGGAATTATAGGAATGTGAGCACCAAACATGCTCCAGTTTGCAAATAGATATTGTAATTCTCTTATGAATATTAATAGAAATACTTTCTTACAGAGAAAAAATAAAAGAAGTTCTAGAATTAATTCATTCAGATACTTGGGAAAAACCTATTACATCTATTGGGGTTCATCATATTTTATTTCATTTGTAGAAGATTTACATGTAAGCTGTGGATTTATCTTCTCAATAATTTTGAAGCATTCTCTTATTCTAAGAAGTTTAAAGCTCTGGTATAGAACTAGAAGGGTGAGATAATGAAATATTTGAGAACAGATAAGGGAGGGGAATTTTGTTTAGGATATTTTGATAAGTTTTGTAGTGAGCATGAAATTGTAGGGAAATTGATGGTTGTGAAAATACCACAAAAAATTGTGTTGCTAAATGTATGAACCATATAATCGAGGTGTTAGTATGTGGCGATTGATCATGCTATACTGTACACTCTTCATGTATCCTCGTCGGGGTCCAGGGTTGGGCTAGGCCCCGGGCAGGGGTTCGAGGGTGGCAACCCCTGAAAAGTGGGGGTTCAGGGGCAACAGGCCCCAAGAATTATTTTTTTCTATTTTTTGCTTCGTCACCGACAAGATAAAAAAATCGACTTTGTAAAACCCTAATTCTAGAAGCTTCTAAAAAGCTTGTTATAAGTGGTTGGGATGGGAGTTGCAGTATGGGATGATTCGTGTGATTGTAATATGTTTTTCACTGGATAATAAAATCATTGGATAGTTGTGGTCTTGTGGATGTAACCTGGATTGGGTGAACCACGTTAAATTCTTTGTGTTGTCTTGTTTCTGCTATAATTTTTCATGTGTTTTATTTCTTTGCTTTATAGATCAAATCTGCATTTAACTATTAGATATCTACCTTCTAACCCTAAAAAAAGGGTGAGCTATATGTATGTTGAGCATTGCTAGATTGGACTAGAAATTTTAGTTTAGGCTAATTTCTATAAATTATTTCTTAATTAATAAATCATACACTATAGCTCTATATCTTAAATTCCTCAAGAAAAATAGACATGTAAACCTTTTGATTATTATTTTCTTTGTGTTTTTGGTTATGATGCTTATGCTCATATTCCTAAAGAAAATATAAATATGCTAGATGTGAAGTGAAATATATTTTCTTAGAAATGTATATGGTAAAAATGGGTATAAGTTGTGGGATACTATTTCTAGCAAGATTATAATTAGTCAAGATTTTTATTTTAATAAAAATTAGTACAAATAAGTAAAGAAAAACAAAGTACAACAACTATTCCAATAGAAGTGGAAAATTATGATGCTAACATGGAGGTACTAGATGAAAATCAACCACCTATCCAAGAATATCAACAAGACATTAATCAAATTAAGTTATATGATGAGGGTGAGCAACAAGAAAATTAGCCACTGGGTGTCACAACAACCTTTTTAAGGAGAATAAAGGCACTCTCCTTCTTGTAATTCATCTTATGCATTACTCACTAATGTTGGCGAGCCTCTCATATCAAGAGGCCTATAAAACTGTATATGAAAGAAAATGGAGAGCTATCATGGAGTAGGAGATGGAATCTCTAAATAAGAATAAGATGTGGGAGCTTGTTCCATTACCTAAGGGGAAAAAATTTATAGGGAGAAAGTGGGTCTTCAAACTAAAAAGAGACATGAATGATAATTTGGATTGATATAAAGCTCGATTAGTGGCCAAGGATATGCATAAAAGTATGGTATTAATTTTAATAAAATATTTTCACCTATTGTAATGCTAAGTATAGTTAGATTTGTTTTAGATCATGTTTCTAGTCTTTATTTGGAGTAGAACAATTAGATGTTAAAACAAAATTCTTATATGATGATCTCTCCGAGGAGATTTATATGCAACAATCAAAAAGTTTTGAGGAAAGATACAAGGAGAATCTAGTTTGTAGGTTGAGAAAATTGATGTATGATTTGAAATAGGCAACAAGGTGTTGGTTCAAATGATTTGATTCCTTCATTATGAGATTAGGTTTTATTAGATGGGAAGTTGAACATTGTACCTAATTCAAAGGTATGAAGATGGTAATTTAATTATTTTTCATTTGTAAGTTGATGATATGTTGGTATCAAGTCTCAATATGCATAAAATCATGTATTTGAAAGTTGAAATTTCTAGGTTGTTTGATATGAAGGACTTAAGAAGTGTAAATTAGATTCTTGGAATGAGTATACATAGAGACACAAAGAATAGGAAGATTTTATTGTCACTAAAAACTTATGTCAATTTGTTTTTGAAATACTTAATTATGGAAAATACATAACCAGTTTGTACCCCATTTCCTATTTATATTATATTATCTTTGGAGCAGTACCCTAGCAACAAACTAGAGAGGATGTGAATTTTTTGTGTACCATACTCATCAATAGTTAGTAGTATTATGTTTTCCATGGTATCCACCAAACTAGACACTACATAAGTAGTGGGAGTAGTCATTTATTCCATGGTTTCTCTAGGTTCTAAGAATTGGATGATTGTAAAGTGTACTTTTAGGTATTTGAGGGGCACTTCTAATGTTGCTATCTATTTCAGTGGGAGTCATTTTAATGGTAATCGGTATGTGGACGCAAATTTTTATGGAGATAGAGATGAGATAAATTCCACTACAAGTTATTTTTTCTCCTTATTTGGAGTTGTAGTTAGTTGGGTATTAAATTTGTAGATGGTGGTGGCCTTTTCTACTACTGAAGTTAAATAGTGGCATAGGTTATTAAGAAGGAAATATTTCTTTACAAACTCTTGGGTGTATAACAAGTAAAGCGGGATGACATGGTGTTTCATTGTGATAGCCAAATTGCTTTATATTTAGTACAAAACTTAGCATATAATGATAGAACAAGAATATTGATATAAAAAATCACTTTTTACATGAGGTGGTAGGAGGACAAGTCTCTTTGGACAAAATACACATTGATATATACCTAGTAGATATTTTGATGAAGCTTCTTGGTATAAATAAGTTCATTTGGTGCATAACTTCTCTTTGATTGCACATTACTTAATGATATGCAATATTGGAATTGGTCTATCAATATGAGGAGTTATTAGCAAGATAGAAAAATGACTTCAAGTGGGAGAATGTTGGTATGCAAATTTAATTTAATTTATTTAACATTGATTAAACAATTAATGAAAAGTTCTATGGTAGTGTATGTATTGGTGTTATCAAAGGCCCAAAAGTTTAAAATTTTTGGGACTTACTATTTTTGGCCATACAACATGTGTTTGTCATGCAGTTGATTGACTCGCACTTTATATTTTTGGAAACTCTTTGTCGAAGAGGATTCAACAAGTTGGACATTGTATGGTTCAATTTTTCATATTTTTATTATGAAATGCATATTGTTGTAGAAGTTAAATATTCCCAAGATGATAAATATTGTGAGAAATTTTTCCATAGTTTTTTCTTGGTACATTACCTTTTTTCCATGTAAATATTTTTTTCATTTATTGCTTTTCATTTCTTATTTTTTTACTATTAATTTTCTCAACACATATCCCATTCTCTTGTGCATTTTTAGAAAAATGAACTATACAAGAAAAGGGCTTGGTTTACATGAGCAAGGAAACCTTGATCTTATTGATTTACTAGTAAATGATAGAACTTTTAGCTTAGGCTATGGAACTTACAATAAATATTACGATTTCCTTGTCAAGTTTCTTTATAATTCTAGGTACACCTCTTATGACCTTGATGATACCAAAGCATGTGTCATTCCTATCCCTTTTGAATATATTTCCACCAAGAATGTATTACATGGCAATTCCATCCTCGTAGTGTATCTTGGTCTACAATATTGTAAACTCATCAAATGAGACCAACATGATCCTCCTACCTCGGATGCATTTTAAAATGATCAGTCCATATTGTATCTTATATGATATTGTGACCATATTCCCCTAAGAGATCAAAAACAAAGATTTTGGATCCTATTGAATTTTCCTACATACTTAAGAGAACAAATTGATCTTTTAGAGGAGCCATTATAATCCACACTTGATACATATACATAATTTAATATTAAGCTTCACCTTCCATTGACTCTAGCTCCACTTTAGGATGGGTTACCACTCCTTGTTGATGAAGCTATAGACATAAATATGGGTACAAAAGAGGAAATTGACTTAACCTAAATTGGAGTTTCTTTAGATCATGAGTTAAATATTTACCTATCCATTATATTGAGAGATTATCTATATATATTTACTTGGTATTACATTGAAATGTCTAGCTTGGACCCATACTTGGTCATTCATTGCCTTATGGTATGATTCAATGCCAAATAATTGACAAAAGTTGAGTAAACTAAAATGTAAGGTGGTCCTCCTAGTAAAGGAAGAAATTCAAAAAGTTGCTAGGTGTTATATTCATTCAACCTATTGAATATATAGTGGGTATCTAATGTATTCCTAGTAATTAAAAAAACCAAAGAAATCAAGGTATACACAAATTTTAGGGATATTAATAAACCTTTCCCTAAATATAATTTTCCACTTTTCAATATTGATATGATAGTAGATCTAATAGCTAGTTATGAGACATTATCCCTTATAGATGAATTATTAGGATAAAACCAAATTTATATAGCATCGTAAGACCAACAAAAGACAACCTTCATCACCTTTTGGGGAAATTTTTGTTATAGATTCATTCCATTTGTTATAAAAAAAATTTGCAGCACATATCTGAGGGCCATGACCATCATATTCCATGAGATTCTAGATGATATTATTGAAGATTATATGGACGATATCCTAGTTAAATAAAAAATTAAATAAATCACCCAGTTATCTTGTTTCATATCTTCTAGAGGCTCAAATATTATAAGGTCAAATTAAATCCCAAGAAATATATCTTTGGAGGTACATCAAGCAAACACTTAAGGTTCATTGTTTCTATATGTGATATTAAAGTAGATTTAGATAAGGTAAAAGTAATAATAGAAATTTCACCTCCTAGGAACCTTACATAGCGATGAAACTTACAAGGAAAGCTCTATGTTATCAATCAATTCATTTCCCAAATACAAAACAAGTTCCATCTTTTTTGACATCTATTATTAAATAATGTTAGCTTTTAGTGGGATCAATCATGTAAAAAATATTTTTACCAAATTAAGGAATACCTATCCAATCCTCTAGTACTAGTGTCACCTACACTAGATAGGCCTCTATTGCTCTACATATCAATTACACAACATGTCGTAGGTGCCCTATTAGTTCAACATAATTATTAAGGAAGAGATAATTCCATTTATTACTTTAGTAGGACATAAGTTGGATGTGAATTCAATTACTCATCCATGGAGAAATATTTCCTTACAATAGTTTTTTCCATGTAGAATCTTTGACATTACATGCTTAATGCCACCACACATCTTATTAACAAAATTGACCCATTGGAATACATGTTATCAAAAGTAGACCTTACTAGTCAAATGGAAAACTGGGTCATGCTCCTTAGTGGGTTTGATATTGATTATGCCAATAAAATGCAATCAAGGGGAAAGTTATAATTGTAAGTGTGAATAAGTAAAGAAGATTAAAACACTTCTTAATACGACATTATATCAAAGACAAAGCAAATTGAATTAAATCAAAACAATAATCTATTCAAAGCGTCATATTGTTCTCTATCTCCAAAGATTTATTAAATCACTATGGCTCTCAGATCGTGAGTGCACTATGATTGTTAAAATGATAATTCAAAGAATGAGGTGAATGATAAAGCAATGATATGGAGCTAGATGTGATAATACTAGATGATAAATGAACTAAAATAGCATGAATTGACATGAAACAGATAAATGCAGCTATAAGAGGCAACCATGATTGTGAAAACTTGATTGCTTGATGCGCTTGAATTCCTGCAGAGTAAGAGTGCATAAGTTAGATTATCTGGATCCTTTTCTTGATTCAATGAGGTTGTATTTATAGATTTTTTGGCTATAGAAATGCACAGGGAAGGCATTGAGAGGCTTGGATTCAATCTGGAGGATTGAATGGTGAAAGATGGAGGAGATTGAGAGAAATATGGTGATTGTCTCTACCCATGAAAACACCAGGCAAGAGAAGAGGAAAGATTGATGGAGGATTGAGAGAAGAATTTGGAATTTGTCTCCAAAACTTCCCGTGAAGTTTCAAAGCATTAATTGTGACATATTTTAGACATAAATTAGACATAGGATATCTAATTCATTTTTGAGGAGATATAGATGGAATATTCCTTATGCCTTTATTCAAATATTTTTGATTTATTTAAATTAGCAAAAGAGGGATAAATAATTTAATAAAACGAACTATAGAAGTTGTTTATTAAATTAAACAGAAGAATATGGAAATTAATAAATAAAGTGTTTTAATCTTTATTTAATTAATTTAAGATCGATGTGATAGAATAAAATAGGGATTTGATAATTAAATCAAACAAATTATTTAATTTTGTTTATTCAATTAAGATGAATTTAAGTGTAAACTAAATAAATAAATATTTCTATTTATTCAAATAGTAGAGGAAATTAGGATAATTAATCAAATAATTTGTATTTAATTAATTGGATGCTCCAGACAAATTTTAGGTGTATACATTTTGCCCCTCTTCGAAGTGATGTGTTTACGCATTGCTTCGAAGAAATATTTTGCTGCTACTACCAGGATTGATGATAAATAAAAATAATAATTCTGTATACCCCAGACATGCCCCAGACATTGGTTTTCAGATGATTGATGATAATATGCCCCCTTGGGAGATAAATTAATGATTTGATGATTTTTGGAATTTTCAAAAAATTTATGATTTTCTGATGATTTGATGAAGATACGATGATGAAATAATTTATCTCCCAACAAAATGATGAAGAAATATAGCCCGCAGATGAATTTCAATTAATTTCACAAAGAAAATTAATCAAAATATAATAAAACCCCTCAAAAATCCCTTTTCAAAAATTATATATAGTCCAACAGGTCATTTTCAAAGTCATTTTCACTTTTTGAGTTTAAAAATCCTTTGATAGAGACATTTCAGCCAGTTGGAGCAAGATACCAATCCCTTACCACACTCACCATTTTGAGCGCGTTTGACGCCACCGATGGTCGACCGCGTAGGACCTCTGGTATGTACCCCTTATCCTCCTCGTATTTTGTGAAATTCTATTTTTTATGCATTTTAAATGTTTTGGCATTTTTTTCCTGTTTTAGCGCTTTCAAGTTGTGCTGTAGCGCTTTCACTCCGGTGTAGCGCTTTCAGTTTATAGATTAGTGCTTTGAGATTTAGCGCTTGCGTTAAATTCTCTAGCGCTTCAATAAGATAAAGTAGCGCTTTCGATGATATAGTGCTTAGGATTTGAATTTTAGCACTATGATGCTGGATTTTAGCGCTTAGAGAGTTCTAGCGCTTTGATTTGGTTGATTAGTGCTTTCATGGTCTGTTCTAGCGCTTCTGGTAAAGTGGCACTTTGACGGACTGTTTTAGCACTTTGATGCGGTAAAACATCGCTTAGAGTGGAATAGTACTTTGAATGCCTGTTATATCACATCGGAGTGTTGAAGTAGCGCTTTCGAGATTTAGCACTTTGGGTGCCTGGTTTAGCGCTTTTGACTAATAAAGTAGCGCTTTTGGAATTTAGTGCTTTGATGGACTGTTTTAGTGCTTTCATGTCAGAATTGAAGATTTTGACTGAGGTAACCTTGATTTCGTCAATTCTGATCATGTCCATTCTTCAGATTGGTATGATTGATAATCCAAATTCTCGATGTTGGAATTTGATGATGTAAATAAGACTAACTCTCATGATAGGCGAGAAGAAATCCTATTTGTGATGATCCTCATGATAGGTGAGGAAATGATTCAATATCTGATAAATCTCATGATAGGCAAGATCTAGATAATGTTTTGATGAACCTCATGATAGGTGAGGTTTGTTGATGTTTGAGAACCTCATGATAGGTGAGGTTTGATGTTTGCTTATGAATTTTGATTGAAAATTCATACCAAATTGTGGAATAGACTTGATAGTAGAATGACTTTTGATTTCTTGACATAGTATACTGATTGTGGATTTTTCATTGTGATGATAGGAGCATTTGGGTACTCTTCAGATGCGAGAGAGGTTTCCATGGACTACCGAGTTGATACCTCATTTGACACTAGATGAGCTTCAAATTATAGGCCAATGCGGCCTGACTAGTTTGCTTGACATGCCCCAGATTAGGATTAATCGGGGTCTGTTGACTGCTTTAGCTAAGAGGTGGCATAGTGACCACAACACCTTTCATCTACCCACTGGCGAGATGACGGTCACACCCGAGGATGTGTGGTGGATTCTGCGCATTCCGTTCATGGGGGAGATTGTAGCATATGATTCCCATGGAACCGGTGGTAGAGATGCTCTTCGTAGAGTATTCCAAGATCAAGATATTGAGGGTCCGAGCGTCTGATGGAGGAGGATCGTTGATTCCTATGCGACACTTCCAACAGTGCTAGTTGGATTTATTGGAGGTTTCCTTTGCCCCGATCGCAGGTCAAAGGGATTCCTCGTGGGTTGGGGCAGGACATTAGAGAGCATGATGGTACATGGTACTATATATGCGTGGGGGATGTGCATGCTGACACATCTTTATCATGATCTTCATTTAGCTGTGTACCTAGGGGCACACAACTTATTAGCAGGGATGACCTTGTTATAGGTATGGGCATGGGAGCACTTTTCGATTGCTCGGCCATTTCTAGTGGTAGATATACTAGCAGGAAGACCCTACGTGTTCAGATACAAAGGTTGGCTTACCCAGGCCCGGATGGGTAAGTTAGAGCATTGGAGGTGGGTTTTTGACGACACAGAGACTGTTACCTGGCATCCATACCTAGACTGTGAGCAGTGGGATGAGGATGATGCAGTGTTGGGATACCTTTGCGATTCGATGTATCTGATCGGCTGGACACCCTTTGTCCTAGAGATATTTTTGCTTCGTTGAGTGTACAGATAGTATGGCATCATTCAGTGTATGCCACAGGGGGTAGCCCACTATGCTAGGTAGCAGATAGATATTCTTGATTGGGGACCTTGTCTATCATATGATGCTTTAGTGGAGGGATAGTAGATACAGGGCAGTAGCCATCACCTTGGGATATGTGCAGAGGCACCAATCACAGAGGAGTATGCTATATTCCTAGCCTTGGTTCCACATCCTCGTATCACTATTCTAGATGAGCCAACACCGTTACCAGTATAGAAGGATGTGGTAGAGGGTTCCACAAAGAGTGAGGGTGGTACTCCGGTAGGCAGTAGCACGAAGAGTGGCAGTGATGACATCAGCAATGATGATAGTGATGGTGGTAGTGGAGGGGATAGAGGGGTAGGGCCAATCAGTAGTGGTCCATCATCCAGTAGGCCTCACAAGAGGCGAGCAGTGACAATGCCACCAGTGGACCATGAGAGATAGATTGCAGGTCTCCAGACACAGGTCCAAACATTGCAGGGGCAGTTGGTACAGGCTCAGGGTTTGCTCGTTCAGACCCACACTCAAATGCAGGCCCAGGCGTAGGCTCATACTTAGGCTTTAGTGCAAGTTCAGGGACAATTGGCAGCTATACAGACATAGGTGGCCACTTTGACAGCCAAGTGAGACAGTGCTCGATAGATTGTCGAGAGGGCACAAGCGACAGCAGAGACCCTCCAAAGAGTGGTTGATGGTACATCAATAGGAGATTATATGAGGGAGGTATTGCAGACTGGCTGAGAGGTAGAGTTTTACAGAGGCAGATATCATGATGCAATGCTTGTTGATTGTAGAGTCAGTTATGCCCCATTGAGATCTGGGTGGACGCACACATGGACAGTGAGTGAGGGGTGACACAGCCTCCACGCAGAGATCCCAGAGATCCTGGTTCTTCTGAGGGTGGTGGTGGTACAAGTCCCATTGGGCCCACACATTCTGGCAGTAGCAGATCATAGATGCCGCTTGTGATTTTGTCTTTTTGAGACATGATGTATATTACAATGTAGCTCATTTTTTATGATGTATCTATATCTTTAGACTTCATTGTATACTTGGCACTTGATATATATATATATGAGATGCAGTTGATGTGATTTTATGATGGTTTATGATATCTATGTGATGGATGCATTTATGATGTGATTAATCTAATATGTGATGATTTTATTTCAAATGTGATGATGCTTTTATTTCATGTAATGATTCTATGATAAATGAATTTGTAGAATATATGATATATGGATTTATGATGTGATGTATGTATGGATGAATGGATAGATGCTTTTTATGTTTAAATGCGATGATGATAAAAATGATGATCTTAAGATGAATGATAATGGATGGATGTAATGATAATAATGACATGACTTGCATTTATTTCATATATGATAAAATGTATGGATGAAAATTATGTATGCATATGATTTTTATGGATGATAATGTAATGAATGTTTTTTTTTTATGGTAAAATGAACATGATGTATTTATGGTACAATCTTTAATTCATAATTTATTTTGATGTATGATAAAATGTAGGAATGATGAAATGATGAACTTAAATGATGAGATGATGACTCTTAAATTTTTTTGATGATTTTTGAATTTATGTCAAGTATACTCAGTCTTATTTGTAGATAAGATAATAATTGATCAGAACCCTTTATGCAACAAATACTCTACATATAATGAATATGATGAATGCAATCTAATTTTAACATGCAACTATATGAAAAATGATTGTCATTTTAATAGTACCTTTGTGCTTTTTTTCATCATTGAGCCTTATTGGATGTTGAAAGTGAATACAAGCGTCAATGGTATGTGTTAAACCAATGACGACCTAAGTACTTTTTTCATGATTTTTTATATTGCAAGCGAACACAAGCATCTAGGTATAATTGAACTGAGATGACCTGAGCATTCATTGCATAAATAGGCAGTGGTTAATCATTTCAATGTGTGAATTTTGAATGTCATCGGTAATACATTTTCATAGCACATCCCCCGACAATTCATACATTTATATGATTAACTTACAGAAAACAAATAATAAAAACATCATTCTTCGTCCTTATTTCTCTAGTTCAATACATCATTGAGTTACTCCAAAGAAATGATAATCAAAAATACAATTTATCCATTGTTGACTTAGAGCGTTACATTCCTTATTCAGATTTTAGATTATCCATCCCGATTTTGTGATGTTTTTGGATTTTTGAGATTTTGACTAAAGACCTAACATACTAACCTATCCTAGGGGTCTCGGGGGCTAATCAAAAATTAGCCTTGCCTACATTACATATGTAGAGACCACGTAGTTTGACTGACACAAACCTATGCTTCTTTTTTTTTTAGGATTTTGCTTTTCAGACTAACTTTTTGACATGTTTTTGGATTTTCGAAAATGATACGGATGGTCGATTCTTTTCTAATGATGACTGATGTTGCATTTTGAACTTGCTTTCGTTTTTTTTTTCGCTATACTATTGTTCGCCCTTTGATGAAAATCGATGTTTTTGTTGCCCCTAGTGATATCCAGATGTTGCCCCCAAGCTTTGGAGTGAGACTTTGACCATGTGAAATGATATGATAATGGATGCAAATGATGGCAAGACTAATGATATGATATGGAATGATACTGATTGTCAGACGTAATGATCCTAATATATATCAAAATAGATTGGAAATTTGATCTTAGAATCACATACAATGCCTGTTTCCAGGTTTTCACCAATATGTTTTGATTACACCCTTTGTTTTTGTATATTTTTCTCATTTTTCTCTTTTTTCCTTTTTTTGTATTTTCTATTTTTTTTTGTATTTTTGCGTTGCCAAGATGCTTGTTTGCAAGGTTTTCATCAAGGAAACCATTTTCAGATGTTTTGATCCATGCACTAGGAATTTCAAGCATAGAATTTTCTGAGATGAATATTGTTGATAGGTTCATCAAACAAATCCCCTTCTGACATTGATAGCTGATATGCTCCTGATCCATACACTGATATGATGACAAAAGGACCAAGCCAGTTAGGCTCAAATTTTCCTTTCTTCTCTCTGTCCTACTAATTCCTAGGGTTTTTGTTTAGTACCAAGTCACCAACTTGAAAGACCCTCGGTTTTACCTTGTGGTTGTAACTCCTTGACATTCTCTATTGATAAGTCGTTAGATGATTAATAGCTTGTTGACGACGTTCATCCAATAATTCCAATTCCTGCAGCCTAGATACCCTATAGTCTTCATTTGAAATAATTCCTTTGAGTGATACTCAAAGGGATGGAATCTCTACCTCGATGGGTAATATGGCTTCTGATCCATATACCAAAGAAAATGGTGTAGCTCATGTTGGTGTTTTGATACTTGTTCTATAGGCCCATAGTGTCGGATTAAGTTGAACATGCCAATCACGTCCAACATCGTTAACCGTCTTTTTGAGAATTTTTAGAATCATTTTGTTTGAGGCCTCTGCTTGGCCATTCCCTTGAGGATAGTATGGTGTTGAAAAATGATGTTGGATGTGGAAATTTTCACATAGTTCTTGGACATCTTGATTCTTGAAAGGTCATCCATTATCCATGATAATGGATTGAGGGATTCCATAGCGACAGATGATGTAGTTCAAGATGAAAGAGGAAATATACTTCATGGTGATGGTTGTAAGAGGTACTACCTCTATCCATTTTGTGAAATATTATGTAGCTGTGATAATGAACTTGTGTCTATTGGATGAAGAGGGATGTATTTTTCCTACCAGATCCAGTCCTCATTGACAAAAGGGCCATGTTGACGTAAAGGGATATAGTTCTTGAGCTAGTGCGTGAATCAGATCGCTATGAACCTGACATTTTTGATATTTCTTAATAAACTGATAGGATTCTTTCTCCATGCATGGCCAATAATATCCCAAACAGAGGAGTTTATTAGCAAGAGTTATCCCACTCGAGTGAGTGCCACAAATACCCTCGTGAACTTCTCGTAAGGTTGTTTCAGATTCGTTGCGTTCTAGACATCGAAGTAGGGTACCATCAAAACCTCGACAATAAAGGACGTCTGTGATTAAAGTATGTCAGGTGGATTGGTGGATAAAGTTTTGTTTTTGGTTCTTGGAAAGATCGGGAGGAAGAATATCATCTTTCAGGTAAGCATAGGTTTTTTCGTAGATGGAGGTTTCAATGGTTTCTAGATGGCATATGGTAGCGGATTCTGATTTATAATGGGAAGGACATGATACTTGTTCTACTATAAACTCATAACAAGCACGCTTCTCAGGCAATTGTAGTAATGAAGCAATTGTAGCCGTAGCATCTACAGCTTTGTTCTTCGCCCTTGGAATTTGATCAAACTTGATACTGACAAAGGACTATTTCAGATTATCTATTTGTTGCTTGTAGGGCATCAAATTTTCATCTTTTATTTGATACTCATCATTTACTTGATAAATAACCAGTTGAGAGTCCCCATATACCTGTAAGTCCGTGATCTTCAATTGAATTTCTATTTTGACCCCAATTATCAATGCTTCATATTATGCCACATTATTTGTACACTGAAACATCAGCCTATATGATTTTGGAATTGTGTGTCCTTGGGGAGAGATGAACAAAATCCCTGCTCCTCATCCTTGTTGTGTGTATGATCCATCAAAATATAATACCCATTGTTGGGGCATTACTGTCATAATGTTTGCATCTGGAAATTCCATTATCATTGGTTGATCATTTGGTAGAGGAGATTCAGTGAGTTATTCAATGATTGCTTGACCCTTGATCACCTTTCTCTCGACATATTGAATGTCAAATTCACTTAGGAGCATAACCCATTTTGCCAATCTACCTATTAAGGCAGCTTTACTTAGTAGATACTTCAAAGGTTTGATCTTTGCAATTAACCTGATTGTATGACTCAGCATGTAGTGTCTTAGCTATTGAGTAGCAAACACCACTGCTAAGCAAGACTTCTCTATGAATGTATAGTTTATTTCATAGCCATTTAAAGTTCTACTGATGTAGTAGATGGTGTGTTCTTTCCCTTCATAGTCCTCTTGTGCTAATAGTGCCCCAAAGAGATGTTTGTCATTGCAATGTATAATATCAATGGTATTCCTTCAGTTCACAGCATGAGAATGGGTGGTGACATTAGATACTATTTTATTTGATTGAATTTTGTTTCACACCCATTATCCCATTTGAAAACCACATTTTTGTGCAGCAAATGATTGAAAGGATGACTTTTATCTGCTAGCTGGGAGATAAATCTCCTGATCGATTGGAGCCTTCCCTGTAATGATCTCAATTGACTAATATTCTTAGGAGGTGGCATCTCCATTATTTCCTTGACTTTTGTTGGATCCACCTCAATTCTGTTTTCCAAAACAATGTATCCTAGTAGTTTTGCTGATGTGACCCCAAAGACACACTTCTTGGGGTTTAACCTGACATTGAACTTCTCCATTCGTGTAAAGATTTTGTCTAGGATATGTAGATGTCCTTCCCTAGTACCATATTTTTCCAAGATGTCATCCACGTAGTCCTCCATGAAGGTGTGCATCATATCATGAAATATTGTCGTCATCGCTCTTTGATAGGTGGCTCCTGCGTTCTTTACACCAAATGGCATGATGTTCCAGCAGAAAGTTCCCCATGGACACGTGAAAGCTATCTTTTCCTGATCTTCTGGACCTATTCTTATTTGATTGTGCCCTGAAAAACCGTCCATGATTGATAACATGGCATGCCCTGCCGTCAAGTCCATGATGATGTCTATATTTGGTAGTGGAAAATCATCCTTCGGGCATGCTTTATTTAGGTCCCTGAAATCCGTGCAGATTCTAATGTTGTTGTCTGGCTTTGAAATAGGTACTATGTTCGATATCCACTCAGCATAGTCTATAGACCTTATGAATTTGGCATCCAACAATTTCTTTAACTCTGTCTTTACCATCAATGCGATATGAGGATGCATTTTTCTTAGTTTTTGCTTAACAGGCTTGATTCCCGTTGGCAAAGACAAATGATGCATAAGCATATTTGGATCTAAGCCTAGCATATTAGAATCTGACCAAGCAAAATTGATGCTTCTTTCTTTAAAGAAATTGATAAATTTCGGTCTCTCTTGATCAGTCATTGATTCTGCTAGATGTAGAATTTTTGCCTTCTCTTCAGTGCCAATTTCCACCGACTATGTAGATTCTACTAGAACTGATGATTGCTATGATAATGTTCTAGAAGAGTGTCAAATATTCTATCCTTTAGTGCCTTAGAAAGGTTTTCACCGTTGGATGCGTTCTTTATTTTTATTTTTTCAGATCTAATGCTGCCATAAAATGGTTTTCACCATTAGATCTATTTTCCCTGTTTTCAATTTTGCAACTGGAAGATTTGACACCCTCCTATCGAGTCGTGTTGTTATGAGTATTATAGATAGAATTTGTATCAGGTTTGGTATGACATAGTAAATGCATGATGACATCATCATTTGCAAATTATGGTATAGTCAAAGGTTCGATAGGTTCCCAGTCAATAAGTTCTGGATGAATTAATGGCATGATGTCATCGGATTGACTCAGGTCGATGGAAGTGAGGGTGAGGACAGCAATATCGTCATAATTTTCATTTGGGATATTGAGATCCATGATGGCACCCTCTTCAAAATCATCTAGTTCACTCAAATTTTGTTCGTCCCCACTAGAGTCATCAATATTTAGTGATCCCACGACGAATGGTCTAGACCCAGAGCCTTGGCCCTCCTCACATGTAGGTGTATATTGTTGGATGACAATTACTTGAATATCAATAAAAGATACTTCAGAACCCACATCCCACTCATATTCATTTGAATCTGTCTCAGAGCTATCTCTAAGTTGAAGGCTCCTTTCAACAACTTTCTTTGTTATCTCTTGTTTTTCTTCCTCAGAGTATCCTAATCCCGACTTCTCTTTTGAGTGTAGAGTGATGGGTTGAATAGGTTCTATGATTCCATCCTTTCTTAATCCAACAGGACCTTGTCCTTTGTACCCCATCTTTTCTAAAATAGCTTTTCCTTTTCCATATTTGTCAATGTTAATATTGACACTTTTGATATTGATATTTGATGTAGAGGGTTCCTCATCTTTGTATAGCCAATCCAAGATCGCTTTGTTGTCTGATTCATCCTCTATTGTGCCTTTTTTAACAAAACTTTCATCAAGAGCTATGACTGGCAGTGATGTTTGAGATTTGATCATAGATGGTTGACCACATGTCCTAGGAGATGGCATTAACTGTGATAGGTTAAGCGATTGCTCCATAGAATATGTTCCCATTCCCTTGTCCATCAGTTGAACTTGCTCTTGGAACTTTTGTGATATAGAAGTTTGTTGATCCAGATTATTTGTTTCAACAGGACTTGTCTCTTTTTCTTTACCCTTCTTCTCTACCCACTTGGTGGTGATACTTGGGCATTTTTCTTCATTGGATGATTTTGAACTAGAAGCTTCCTTGTTGTGAGGCACAAAGGTATCTTGAGATATTCTCAGTGTGTCACAATGTTGTGGATGATTATAATCAACAGCTATAGTCACCTCTTGACCATTTATTGGAAACTTTAGGCATTGATGATAGGTTGAAGGAACAACCTGCATTTCATGGATCCATGGTCATCCTAAGAGTATGTTGTATGTCAACTCTCTTTCCAATACTTGACATGCTATATGCTTCATCATGGGTCCCACTTGAATGGGCAATACAATTAAACCTTTAGATGATCTTTCTTCCTCATCATATGCTTTGATGGTCATTTTCCTTCGAGCATCAATAGCATCGTCGGAATACCCTAGTGCACAAATTAACTTGAGGGTGCAAATGTTTAGACCAGCTCCCCCATCTATTAGAACTCTCTTGACTCGATGATTATGGATTAATACTTCGATATGCAATGCAGTATTATGGGGATGGTTTAATGAGACATCATCTTGTTCTGAGAATGACAAACAATGCGGGGTAGTCAAATGTCCCACCATAGCTTGGAACTGACAAACATCTAGATTCTTTGGTACCGTGGTGGCAACTAATGCTTGTTCGAGAACTTCCTTATGTGATGGTGATAATTTAAGGAGTTCTAGTATCGATATTTGTGCAGGAATGTTTTGTAGTTGATCGACAATGTTATAATGAGATGGAGGTGGAACTGCATGTGTAGATCCAACTCCCTTTAATACTACCTTGGACTGCCCCCAAGTTATTACATTTGTCGGTTGATGTTCTTGATGTTCTCTGATTTTTAAGACGTTGATTTTATTTTTGGACTTTTGCACACTTGGGAGCAAATCCAAAGGGGTAATGATGTTGGTTTTTTTTTTATCATTGTTATGACCAAGTGTATAATCATTTTTGACTTCAGATAAACAAAGAATCATTGTGTCATAGACATGATTGACATTCTTACCTTTGTTGTTTAAAGAGGATGATGCTCCTTTGTCATAATTTGGCAAAGGATCTTTGAAGGCTGAATGATCGTTATTATTTTGAGGTCCCTCCACATACACTTTGTTGTTGTCAATCAAATCTTGTACCACGTGTTTCAACTCCATACAATCGTTGGTTTTGTGACCCTTGTTATTATGAAATTTGCAGTAATCAGTGTCATTCCACCATGATGGTTTGACTTTCAGATCCCAGAGTCTAGCTTCCCGTGCAATGAGAAGGCCTCTAGTAACTAATTCTTTCATTGCGGATTCCATTGTTTGACCTAAAGGTGTGAACCTTCACCGATTTGATGGTTTTTGATATGACTGTGTTTTTACGATCTCATTATTTTGTATGGTATTTGATTTGACAATTTGATCATTGTTTTGATTCTTTGATGTAGATGCTGTCAAGTTAAAAACTGGTTTGACATTTTGGGAATCATTTGTTGTGTCATTGGTAGTCATGTTTAGATTATTTTGCCAAAACTTTGGCTTATCACTGCTTGAGTATTGATTGGAGGAGTTACTTGTGTTGTTTGTTTTATCGTTGAAATGCCTGATAACTCCTCTTTTGACTAATGCCTCTTCAATTTTAAGACCATTTTCTATTACTTTTTCGAATGTGGGAGGACATTGCAATTCCAGTCTATAACTCATTTCTTCAGTTAAGTTGTCAATGAACAACTCCATCTTTTCTTCCTCAGGAATGGATCTAGGATATCTAGCGAACAAGCATCACCATCTTTGGAGAAAAGACAAGAACATCTCCCCTTTGTTTTGCTTTAGATTGTAAAGATCCTTTATTGTAACATCGCGTTGGATGTTAAAGGAATACTGGGAGATAAAAAAATTTATGAGTTCTTCAAAAGTCCTGATACCTGGTTGTAACTTTGAGAACCACTCCATACATGATACTCCCAAACTCCTTGGGAATAATCTCATTAAATAAGTGTCCTCTTGGGAAAACTCAAGGCTCATTGTTTTAAATTCCTTGATATGATCTATTGGATCCGTTCTTCCATTGTATTTATCATACTTTGGAAACTCACAATGTCTAGGAAAAGGTATTAGACCAACTGTTGCGTCAAAGGGATAAGGACAAATGTCTTGTATCGCATATCTTTTGGTACTCCCTTTCATCATATCCTATATCTGTTGTTGTAATACTTGCATTTGAGATGTCAAAGCGGCAACTAGATCTATTGTTTGTGTAGGTTGTAGTATCTCAGTCTCATTTGTTCCAGGTGCTTCCTTCAAACGGTTTACATCAAAATCCTTGGGAAGTTTGGCACTTGATTCAGCCAACATCAAAAGATATTTCTCCATAAATTTATGGAACTTGGGATCTTGTTGAGCTGTTTGGATATGCTCTGGAGTTATTTCATTTTTATCATTTTGGTTCAGATTGTTCCAAGGATTTTCTTCTACCATTTCTTGTGATCTTTTAAGTTCTTATTCTAAGAGTCTTTTTTTTTGGTACCTAGTGAAGATTGGCATACAAATTTTTACTCTTTCTTCTGAAATGTTGTTCTTATATGTTGGATAGTGTCAATTGAACTTTTAACAAAGTCGAATAAGATGACTGATCATATTGATGAGACTATGTTAAAAATTTGATTACTATACTTGGTTTCATGATAAAGGATGATAGTATCCTGATGATGAAACTTCAGTGTAGTAATCGATTGTGTATTTGATTTTGACACTTGTGATTTGCAAGATCTTGTTTCAGTTGATAAGATGGGAAATTTGTATAAACCTTTGTGACTTCGGTTCCTAGATAGTGATTCTGATGAAAAGAAATTTTTTGTTCTGGTGAAAATAGTGGATGAAAGACAGACAGATTGACTAGTAAAAATTTTGAACTCTCCATTTTGAAAGCACTAAAATAGAGTACAAAAGTGTTATTTACCAGAAGCGCTAGAACAGAGTCCCGAAGTGCTGGAATAGGTGACAGAAGCGCTAAAACAGTGCACGAAAGCACTGCAGAAATAGATAGAAGTGCTATCTTGATAGAAGAGCCGAAACAGTGCCCGAAAGCGCTGAAAAATGTGATGAAAGCGTTGTTTTGACATAAGCTCTAAAATAAAGACTGTAAGCACTAAAACAGTGCCTGAAAGCACTATTTCACAGAAGCGCTAAAATAGTGACCAGAAGCGTTGAAACAGGTTTCCAAAGCATTAAAAATAGGACTTTTTAAGACTCTCTATTGTAAAATATGATATGGCCTTGTGGCATACTGTATTAGGGATTGTGGAAGATAAGAATGATGTATGCACTGACTACAGTTGTGATACTGAGTGAGAGCTCTTCTTTGAAAGAAGGCTCGTGAATAGAGTGGTTCTACTGAATAATCTAAAGTGTGACCCCTAGCAAAATTGTGATATCTGTGGATGAATGTTCTATGTTGTAAAAAGAGTTTCTGATTTTGATATAGAAAACGTTGTCTTCTTAATTTATCTCGATAACCGAAAGGCTTCTTCGATTTTGTGATTTTGATTTTTCTCTTGGAAAATGTGGTGGACTTCCACTTTCGCAGCATGGATTTTCTGATCTAACTTGTTTTTGTCATTTTCAAGATGATCTTAAATCTAATTTTAATGAATTTGTGAAAACACAGCAAGCAATTGTGAATAATTGTTTTAACTGAAATAGATCGTGTATGTTCAAGAATCACGAATGATTCTTATTGATTTTGATGGGTTGCTTTGACAATTGTACACAAATCAAACAGACTCACACTTAAGGACAAGTAGGTCATCATTATACTCATAGCCCACATCTTGAATTGCATTGACGCACACAGCCTTGTCACCCCCTAGAGGGCACCCGTGTTTTTATCATTTCCAGGCGCGTACTCAGAGTTGGATTTCTCATCCTCTGAGCAAACGGTCTGTGGAAATTATATGGTGAGTGGCTTAGGGGCAGATTCTTCCCTCCCCTTGCATCGTGAGTATGACAATTAATGGATACTGACTCGGTGAGATACTACTCTATGGTTCATAGATAGGGCTTCCGTGTAGTGCAGCAATTGATAAACTCCCTCAGGAGACCTCCCAATCTTTAGAACAAATATTTTGGGGATGGTTATCTTGCTCACTACCGTCAAGTTGGACTTTCATCAACAGCTTGCATTTTTTTTTATAGTGGGTTGGAATCCTTGGCTTTAGGCGTTCCCACTTAGGTCGTTCCCATAGGGTGAGTACTTTTTCCCACTACGGCAGGCCTTCTAAAGGATTTAATAAAACGTAAGTAGCATGAAGTAAAAGTGAATCTGGCACTTTGGTCACCCAGTTAAGGGGAGAGCATAAGCCTAATCACCACAAGCACAGCATATAAGTTGTTATGTTTTAAGCCCAAAAATAAATTTTCTAATCTATGTGAAGGTGTTGCTTCACATAAATCATGTTGTTCTTTTTAACTTGTATTGTAAAAATGTGATGACTATCCTAGGATTGATAAATTTTCTTGTAAGAAAACAAAAAGTGGCTACCCTAGGATTGATATATTTTAGAAACCAAGAAGTGACTATCCTAGGATTGATAAATTTTAGAAAACCAGAAGTGACTATCCTAGGATTGATAGTTTTTAGTCCAACTGTGAAAAAAAAAAAAATCTGGTTGTGGCCTCGTCGGATTCAGACTGAAATTACAAAAGCACTAGAATAGTCCACCGAAGTGGTATAACTCTTACCTGATGCATGCTAAAACACGAAAGCACCGAAACAAGACACCGAAGCGCCAAAGTTTGCTATGGAAGCGCTAAATCACCGATGCACTGAAACAGTTGATAGAAGCGCTAAAATTGAAAGCGCTAAATTTTTTTACGGAAGCGCTATAGTAACATAGAAGCGTCGAAACAGAACATAGAAGCGTTGTAGTTTTCCACGTAAGCGCTATAGTATTTGACGAAAGTGCTAAAAGAAAACATGTCGAGAACCTGCATAACACTTTCCAAAAAAATTTGATAAAATTGGGGTTAATGCCCCATGGTGGGCACCAAATTGTAAGTGTGAATAAGTAAAGAAGATTAAAACACTTCTTAATACGACATTATATCAAAGACAAAGCAAATTGAATTAAATCAAAGCAATAATCTATTGAAAGCATCATATTGTTCTCTATCTCCAAAGATTTATTAAATCACTATGGCTCTCAGATCGTGAGTGCACTATGATTGTTAAAATGATAATTCAAAGAATGAGGTGAATGATAAAGCAATGATATGGAGCTAGATGTGATAACACTAGATGATAAATGAACTAAACTAGCATGAATTGACATGAAATAGATAAATGCAGCTACATGAGGCAGCCATGATTGTGAAAACTTGATTGCTTGATGTTGATGCTTGTTGCGCTTGAATTCCTGCAGAGTAAGAGTGCATAAGTTAGATTATCTGGATCCTTTTCTTGATTCAATGAGGCTGTATTTATAGATTTTTTGGCTGTAGAAATGCACAGGGAAGGCATTGAGAGGCTTGGATTCAATCTGGAGGATTGAATGGTGAAAGATGGAGGAGATTGAGAGAAATATGGTGATTGTCTCTACCCATGAAAACACCAGGCAAGAGAAGAGGAAAGATTGATGGAGGAGGATTGAGAGAAGAATTTGGAATTTGTCTCCAAAACTTCCCGTGAAGTTTCAAAGCATTAATTGTGACATATTTTAGACATAAATTAGACATAGGATATCTAATTCATTTTTGAGGAGATATAGATGGAATATTCCTTATGCCTTTATTCAAATATTTTTGATTTATTTAAATTAGCAAAAGAGGGATAAATAATTTAATAAAACGAACTATAGAAGTTGTTTATTAAATTAAACAGAAGAATATGGCAATTAATAAATAAAGTGTTTTAATCTTTATTTAATTAATTTAAGATCGATGTGATAGAATAAAATAGGGATTTGATAATTAAATCAAACAAATTATTTAATTTTGTTTATTCAATTAAGATGAATTTAAGTGTAAACTATATAAATAAATATTTCTATTTATTCAATCAGTAGAGGAAATTAGGATAATTAATCAAATAATTTGTATTTAATTAATCAGATGCTCCAGACCAATTTTAGGTGTATACAATAGTAGATCAATTAGTAGAGTCTCCCATTCAATACCACCATCCTTCAATCATAAAATCTCTAGATGAATATATCCTTCACATTAAAGAATCCAAAACATGGACAGTATAAGTTTTGATATATCATTTATCTCAAATGGATTAGAGGAATCCTTTTCATCACCCCAAGGTGATTTCATCTTGAAATCATTCCATATTGGTTTCTCCTATAAAAACAACATAGTAGAATATGAGGTATGGATATCTAGTCTAAAACTAGCAATTCAATGAAATATTGAGCATTTACAAGTTTTTGGTGATTCATAGTTGGTGGTCAAATAGGTTAATGATGAGTTACTTACTAAGGATGAAAAAATTTTATCTTATAATTGCATGGTGGATTGTTTTAAACAATATTTATTGGCATGTATTTTCAATGTCTCTTGTGTCAACAAAAAAATTGCTAATATAATGGCCACTATTGAATCTCTTCTAGATATGCCTAATGAAGCTCATGCATATCACTTTATTATAGAATAAATCCTCATACTTACTTATGATATCCTTGATTTTGATATGAGATACAATATAGTTGGTCTCAAAACTCCTTGGTACATTATAATCTATTCCTATCTCTAAAACTAAACCATTCCCCTAGACATGTCATCCTCCAAATATAAATCCCTTATTCAACAACCTCACATTACACCCTCCTTGGTGGCATGCTCTACCTTAGGGGCTATGATGGCACTTTTCTTAGATGTCTCAAATAAAATGAGGCTAACATAGTCCTTAAAGAAGTTCATAATGAAAATTTTCATTCTTTTATGAACAGCATGATCCTAGCCAAGAAACTCTTCTAGATAGGATATTATTGATCATATCAATATGTGAAAAATTCCTTGCTTTCCAAAAACATGGGGACCTTATTCATGCACCCTCACAAGCTCTCTAGTATATTACCACTCTATTTCCCTTCTCTATATGGGGCCTTGATCTCATTGGAAAGATTAATCCCACCTCCTCCAATGACCATTTCCAAGTGGGTCAAAGCATTTCCACTCAATTTTACCACTAACATCCAAATTTCCAAATTTATCTTGAATCATCTCATTTATCATTTTGGTATTGTATCCACCATTATCATAAACAATGGAAAAAAATTCAAAAACCTATAAAGTATAATATCTGTGTAAAATTCCATATCAAGCACAAGTGTTCCACCCCATATTACCCCCAAGGTAATGGTTAATGTAACGCCCCGCCACGCAAACCCCAAGGGACACAACAAAGTTAACAATAAACAAAACATTTTTTTTTAAGAAACATTAATTTCATTAACCATAATTAAATGATTAACCAACATTAATATAATCCATATGACATCAACCTAGTCCCATGGGGTAACATGGTGCGCTACCCGAAATGAACTTAACCAACAACGTTAAACAAATCCAAATTAAATAAATGATAGAAGCGTGAATAGGGAACAACATAAATATAACATACATCCAAACATATATAAAATAGATAAAGAAATATATGAATATCATATTATTTCTTTACAACTTCCAAGTTCATTATTACATTTGTGGAACATATTTCCACAGATACAACACATTAAGAAACCAGTCATGCACTACAAAGAATGCTTCCCTTATAATAATGGGAAGTGTACATCAAAATTCAGAATAATACAACAATGAAGAATTGAATACATAATGTGGTATAATATTCCTCCGCGCAAAGCTCTAAGATCACTACATCTGCCTTCTCATCACGATCACCACCTAGGAACCTAATGGGTGTGTAGCACATTCCACCCAACCTTGCGAACCTGAAGGTCTACCCCCCTATGCAAGGAGTCGATAAGAAAGGACCCACATCCAACAAGAGCAAAATAGAAATGACTAACACCACCCAACACAAAACCACATAAAAACATAATCAACAACAATAATACTCCATAGGCAACAAGAGCAAGGGAAGGCAACAATCACAGTGGGAGAGTGTCATCGCATGGCCTTACATGGATTCACCAGACTACCTAAGATGAGGAGACGCCTCCATTTATGGTTAACCTAACAACCTATCTCAAGGTGTCACCCCATAAGGTGACTCATGCAGAGCCACTTACCTTTCGCGGAGACAAGGTAATGACCTTACCAACCAGGTCTTCCCACCCATCCTTAGCCTTTGAGAGCACTAACGGCAGGGGTGAGGCATATGTTTTAGTCTTGTTATGTGTTTAACTAACCGAACCCACTAGATTCTTTAATTAGGTTATCACTTATTAATGGAACTCTTCCATGAATAGCCACCTTATGCGTAGGTCCCCATGAAGAGCCACTCTCCCTACGATTACCCAAAACCAAATTCAAGTAAAGGGGTGTACCTCATCACTTAAACACATAAAAGAGATTCATTAAAAAAAAACATGAGGCATGACCATCTCGTGAATACACAATGTATCAAAACCATGAATCAAGGAGGTACCACCCATGCACACATCCTCAAGATAAAGAGATAAATACAAAAATGCACAAAAGCACAATTTCCCCCTAGCCTCTAGAAGTAAGTAAACATCTACCCAAGGACGAAAATGACACATGATTCGCCGAAATCACAGAACAAATTAAACCAAAGTTCCAAAACATACAACATATAACTATTCTTAAATAAAAAGCTCATCAACCAATTTCCTCATTTAAAACAACACATTTCAACGATACATTATTCCAATTAAAATAATATTTCCAATCAATATAAAATTTAACATAAATAAACATATGGCATATCAAAGAATAATACATCATTTCAAAATCAGCTAATATAGATAACTACAATTTATACAACTCAATTCCGACTCATAAATACATTACGGAAAAGTATTTTAACTTAAACTAAGAAAATAAATATAAATATTTTGTCTATATTTTCTGAACTTAATTTACACAATATAAATGATCTCATCATATTTATTTTACCAAATCGAAAAATCTGAATTTACATATTTGTTTCTAAATAAGAGTTTTATAAAATTTTGCTCTAAATCTTAGTTTTATTAAGAATATATTTTTGTTCAACTATTTTAGAATTAAAAACCGCATTTGCACAACTACAAATATATATATAATCATACATATACATACATACACATATATGTTTATTTATATATATATATATATATATATATATATAGTAGATTTAATAAATCATTATATAACAGAATTGACATATATATATATTTATATATTTATAGACAATAAAAAAACTCAATTTAAATATCCATTGAACTATCCTTGAGTTCAAAAAAAATAGTGAAGTATTAAACGCAGACTTCCACACAATATATATATAAAGGAAAATGGTATAAGCATTGGTAAGGGGCGCGACCCTCCTTGGTTGTGCACAACAACTACCATACTATTGTGCAACATGCCAAGGGAGAATGGAGGGAGGGGGGAGGGAACACCAATGGCGTTGAAACCACAACCACCCCGAAAATAATCACTAGCCCAAAATAATTTCAATTTGCCCACCAGAATAATCTCAAACCTCACAATATATATATATATAGACACATAAGCAATAAGAAATTGGGTAGAACCCAACGCACAATAACAATTCATAATATAAGAGCCAGAATTCAAAATACAACAACAAATTAATAAGGAAGGTCTCTGATACAAATAGATTACAATGAAACTGGCTAAGAAAACACAGTGAACGAAGCGGATTCAAAGCGGAGACAATTATACAAGAGTGAAATGTGTTTCCAGATGCTTTGCCAACCAAACTCGTACATCTAAAATAATAAATGAAATGATGATGGACAGGAACAAAGTGGTACGCAAAATCAATAGGTTGCAGACGACATTTAAATAACAACTAAGACAAACAGTTTCACAATATCAACAATTTAAAGCTCACAGAGATACATTATTCTTTGCACAAAATTTTCGACAAGCAAGCATAATACAATTTCGAAATTTCATTTCTCTTTTAACTGAAAAGAACAAAGATATTAAAGTTTTATGTTGCTACCTGGAGTCTTTCACCTGATAAATATTCAGAGACGAATTTATGTGGTGAACGCTTCCAACGAGCTACATTCTTCCTCAAGTTTTTGAGATCCATAGCTACCGAATCCAAATTTTGAAGAACCAAATTTCCAAAGCAAGCTAATATTCTTATTTTTTATTTTTTTTCAAAGAAAAATACAGAGTTACAATTTTTCCAAAAAACTCAAAACGAATTGCAGAGAGAATTTGCTTTCCTCTGTCTCCTCTTTCGAAAAGCCACCAAATTGGATATGAAATCCAGAAAAAGTAAAAATCAGAAAGTTGCCATCAATTTCTGAAATTTACTCCACATGAAAATAGCCACTTGCATTAAATTTTATTTTTTCCAATTTCAAAATAGGAATTTGCACCCAATTTCCATTTCTAACTATTTCTTCAACAATTTAAACAATATAATTTCACACTAAAATATAATTAACTCTAAGACAATAAATATCATTTAAAATAAATCAATAAACAATTTAAACTATGCAACATTTAAATTTACCATTTAATATCAAATTAAATAACTCAATGTTATAATTAATCATAATAATAATACTTTCAAATGTCTTAATTAAATATCTAATAAAACAATTTATTAATTTACATATATTTAAATTAGATGGCATTCCCATCAATAATTTAAAATATGTAATATTAATAAGGCAATTAATGTCCACTTAAAATAAATAACATTATCTAGCACATTTAATTTTCTAAAAGAATTAATGGCATTCACGACAAATACAATTTAATTATATAACTATCCTCATCAAAGAATATCATTTAATTGAAGCAATTATTTAACAATATCAAAATAGCCATATTCAAAACCTTTAACAACATTACTAAAACCATGGAAATAAATAAATCAAAATAAAACATTACCCACACGAACGAGTTATGGATAGATAACATTGACAAACAATGACGAAACAACAGAAATAGATGGGGGTACTTTCTTATCAGCTCCTTAACCACATCAAAACCATTGGGTATATAGGGCGCGCTCAGACCCGACAATGGGGGTGGAGTCGGCACCCGGTACCTGCAGTCCTACATAACACCAGATATCGAAACAACATATACATATACATATAAACTCATAATCAAACTCACCGTGAAAGAGAATTAGTGAGGTAGGGCACTCACAGATGAGTGATGCAACATCGTACCTCTCACCTGAATCACAAACAGTAATCAAAATCTAAACAATGCCATCATCATAAAGTGATCAATAACAACATAAGCATAAATATCCAACACATGTTTCCACATATCATAAGCAAAGAAGCAGAACTGTCCACCAACCAAACAACATGACGAAATAGATGTCTATCAAAGTATCAAGTATGCATCAAAACGTAACCAAAACCAAACAGTATCAAAACACACACAAAATAGTATCATAATGTATCAGTAACATGAGAGGCACTATAGTTAATCCAAGGAATCCAACAAAAAAATCATAAAATCCTTAATAAAATCATTAATAATGTTGGCCATCATTGGAAACTTCAACTCAATCTTTCTCTTTTGGCATACCACACTAGTATTCACACTTCCATAGGTACCACTCCATATTCCCTTATTTATAGTGTTTAATCAATCTTTCCAATAGAGGTTGAGCTACCTTCTTTATGTGTCTCTTTCTGCAACCTCATCTTAGAGGAGGATTATCAAATGACAAAATTTTATGAGCTAGAACTCCTTGAGGATCACCATCTCACCACTCGCAATCACCTTAAAAAATACTAGCATATGTGGTGGCATGGATATAGAAAACACATCTACACTAGAGAGTTTCAGGTTGTAGAACTTATCCTTAAAGAAAATAAGAACACCACTTAGGACAAAGAAAAGAAAGGGAAGTTTGAGCCAAATTGGTTGGGTCCCCATATCATCATTACTAAGTTTGGATTAGGAATGTACAAGTTGGATACCCTTAAAGGCCATGAAATAGACAATCCCGTGAACATTATCCACTTCAAGAATTTCTATTATTAATCCATTAGCACTAGTATTTGAAAAAATACAAAAATACAAAAAAAGATTTTTTTTTAAAATAGTAAAATGAAATAAATTAATCCAATGGTGAAACCCACTCTTTGTGGTGCCTTAGACAAGTACCATGATAAAAACCTGGAACATAGGTGTCATGTGTAGCAATAAACCACTCTAGTCCATGAGCATGTGTAGTTCCATATTATCTTAGTCATACCATCATTCCTTTTATCTTGGATTGTTCACTCAAGTACCCTATCCATCATTGGTTTTTGTTCTTCCATCATTCATCCCATCCCTTTCTTTTATCCCCTCCATATATATCATGTTAGGTTTCTTTGTGTAGCCATGATTCCTATTTGATCGTGATGAAGTGTGTTTGTTTTGATTTCCTTTTGGTCTTGTATTTTGGTATGTTAGGACTCAATTTAACTACACTAAATTTTACTTGATTCCCAACTATTTTGTGCACTTAGGCCTCATTTTTCTCACCACATATAATTGATATGAGAAATATTTATATGGGTCTTCATTTGTGATTTTTTCTTATGTGTTATTATTTTTTGTCTCCCACATGCTTATAATATGCTAGAAGTTGTAAGGATCCTAAAAAATTCTTAGGGTGGTGTGTTTTATGTTAAAATTTATAAAGGATTATGTTTTTGTCACAGTTTTAGAGTTTCTCATTGTAATAGGCCTTTCTTTCCAACTCTGTCTCATTCCTTTGTTCTTGTTGGATTATCGGACTTCCCCATTTGGGAACACCTTTCATCAATTACTTGAATTTTATCTTTCCTTTATCAATGTTTAAGACTTTGTCTTACTTTCATGCTTTCCCTTAAAACTTTAAAACTATCATGTTTTGTATTATTCATTACCACCTACCTCTCCACATAACTCAAGTAGTGACCCAATATGACCCTACAACTAACCAATTAAATTTTTCCAACCTATAAAAAATTATTCACCTTTAAGGTGTGGATTCACATGCACTTTTGATGATGAAAATATATCAAGACACCACAAGATAAATTACCATTAATGCAAAGGATATTTGTAAATCAAAGAAGAACATTCCTCCTTGCTCTACATGTATAACAGATGCCTCAAGATACAATTCCAGGCACAATTTAGGAGGACACTATGTAAAAAGGGTATGGGAATCATCTACAAAGTACCAATCAAAGGATTTTTTTATTTTAATGTTTATTTGCATGCCCTCTTACATTGGCCAATATTTTTTCCTATAAGAGAAACATAAATGCAAGTTCATTCTACTTCAAAGAGGTTGGTCATTCTTTATTTTCATTGAACCATGGTGTAGAAAGTATTCTAGGGTTTAAAATATGCCAGCTCATTCACCATCCAAGTAGTATATTATAGAAGTTGCAATGAGTTAGCTACTTGAAGTAGATATTTTGTAATTAAACATCTCCTTGGCTAATTGTAGGCATTTTGAAATATTTTGAGTGAATAATAATGAAATTCTCCCCTTTTGTTTAAAAATTTCCCTCAGTATATTTGCTAGTGTGATAGTAACATGAATTTGATACATTTCACAAAATTTTAATTCATTGCAAGTTATTATTTGTAATGCTCTCTTTATTTTTAGATCTAAATGTTTATAATTTTGGAGAAGGATCATTAAATAAATTTGGTTGTTTAATGTCATACCTCTACTATTATTTATTATTTATTATTTTTATGGCTAAATGTGACTTTCTAACCCAAATAAGGCACTAATATTAAAAACTTTGATTGACCCTCCATTTGCTTAAAATAAAAAAAAATTTACAAGTGGTAGCTTAGGAGTAGAAGTAGGCTTCCATTCATTTCATGATTTGGTATTATACATTGGGAGTACTTAAAGTAAACTTAAAATTATTCATCTTTAGAGAATCATGGCTTGCATGTAAGCATCGACTTAATAGAGGTCATAATAGTAGGTCAACTTGGTCTAGTGATAAAATTTGGGTTCAAAACATGTATTTGTGTAGTAATGGAATTATTTTGTCAAAGTCTATCTTTAATTGTAACAACCCTATTCGGGTTCACATATGGGAATACCTTCCCAAGTTTAGTTAATCCAAAAGTGAATAAGAGATTACCCACTCTTGTTTTTTGACCTTAAACCCTATGTAGTATATTTTGATTATTAGGAAAAACAAGCTTTTATAAGGGATCTGAAACCCCAAAATACAAAAAATTGCTACAATAGATGGAAACACAACCAACCAGCAATAGAACAACAACTAACCAAAAGCTCAAATAGATAGACCACAACAAAATAGAAAGTAAGTAAATAGTAGATGATTTCATATTCTTTAGGGTGTCTACCACTTCTAATTCTTGTTGATAATGTTTATCAACCAATATAATTAGCTCTTCCTTTTCCTCATTGAAGGTCTTCTTTTTTCCAAGATTTTGAGCACTAGGACCCTTCTCAGATTTCAACACAATAAATTTCCTTGCTTGGAGGCTCCTTCATATTTTCTGATGAAAAAACTCCCACCAATCATCTGCTCTACTCTCAATTCTCATAATTTTTCAATGAGAATTTTTAAAGTTTTTGTGTTGTTTTTGATGGAGCATAGGCTAATTTTTAGGAGTTTCTGCATGCTAGTTTAAACTTCTTGAATCATATTCTCAATTCCCTAAATTTTGTTATCATGGTCCTCTTTGAGCTCATGAACAACATCCTCAACATCCATAACTTATTTCTTTAAATCCTCCACCCCAGAGGAAGACTGGCCATTGTCCTCACTTGCAACCTTCTCTTGCAACCTCCAAAGTTTAACATTAACTTTGTTAAGTTCCCTAAGGAACCACTTGGTTAATTTGAAACTTCCCATTATATTTTCTCTCACCACCCATAAAACATTTGTAATCACTTCCCTATCATTGATCAAGTAGTTGAAGTCCTCCGAGAAAGGATCAATCTTGGTCGCTTCAACCTATTCTTAGTAAGGCACATCACAGGGGATAGGCCAAAATCCACTTTGGCATCCTTTTGCACCTAGTTAGTATCCTCAACCACCTTCTCTTTCCATTTATCACCAGCCCCCCTAGGGACCTCCAAGTTATCCCTTCGCTAGATATTGCCACCATCATCCTCATCACCTGTTTGGGACCTCTCCAACCAAGACATAACCTTTCTTAGACTCTTCTTAAGTAGGGTATTTTTAGAGGGGGATTTCCTTTTCTTCTTCCCACCCAAGACTGAGGGGAGGAATATAGGACCTCCACTGAGTCTGCCCTAGCCTCATTATCCTACTAGTCCTCATCATCTTTTGTCGTCGAAGTATCATACCCCTTTTCTAACAACACAAGTTGCTTTTTCTTCTTATTATTAATAATCCCTTTCTCTTTCATAGGTTTAACCAATATGTTTTCTTTGGTATACTCCATAATTATCAAGATCAAACCCTCATGCAGAACCAAATGATGCACTAGGGTTTTTGTGATATTCTTTCACAAAGGACTTCAGAGATGCAAGCAGAAAAAAAGGAAAAGAAACCAACATTTTATGGTGAAAATGATTGAGAAAAATTGAAATGAGCACCAAGGATTGTTGTAAACCTACCATCAAATGTGATGTATCTCATAATCACCTCTAGAATCTCAGCCCATATTAACTTAATAGACATTCATTCATAGCCCCATAAAGTAAGCTTCACCAACTTCTCTCTTTCTTCCCCTTTGAAAAATTGGTTCAACGCCTCCTCATTAGCTTTCCTATCCTTGAAAAATATCATTCCCTACAATTGGATCCTAAAAACCTTTACAATCAATTCCTCAAAAATAGTAAATTCAACACCTTGAACAGTCAAGGTTCTCTCCCTCCAACCTAAACAAATATTTTGGTTGATTCATGGTCATACATGTGGTGTCTCTCCACGTAAGAAGTGAGATCACCCTTTTCTATAATACTCCACACCTTTGGATTTCTCTTGAATCCTTCATAGGAAATTAGCTCAACATGGTTTCACTCCTCTCCCATATTCGCCATGATCTCACTACAATTCTTAGACAATAGGCTACCCTAGAACCAAAAAATAGAATGCTTCAAAACACCCACAAAGCATGTGAAGCTAATAAAAATAATTAACATCCCATCCTTTCTAACCATGATTAGCATCATTATAGAGAATTGAAAGGACCTCTACAAGAACTAACATGTACCCATCTTATGCTTGAGAGGCCTAAAGATTCACCCCTTTCTTGGCGTAAAAAATCGCTAGCCTGTTTCCATCCTTGAAAATATGAGAAATCCTCATGTCATCAAAATTATAAATCATGTTTAGGGAATCATGTATAAGAGACTCAATCGACCAACTAGCAAGCTTAAATTTGGCAAGAATCTAATTATATTAAGTGAATCCCCCTCAAGCCACACTTTTTAAAACCCTATGTAGTATGTTGATGAACCATATTTTTACCTTTTTTACGACTAATATCTGGCCTTGATCAAGCTGGGAAAATTTCTAGGATTTTGGAGCTATATTTTTTGGTACTAAAACCCATGTTACCATCAATTTATCCTATTGTAGATAGATTATTTAAAAAAGGAAACAAGACCCAACAAGACAACAAGGTTTCTAGAAGCATAAAAATTGGTTCCAAGTTTAATCCAAGGATCTACAACAAGGCTATAGATAATTAAATTACAACACTAAGCTACCAAATTTTAAGGAAATACTCAAAGGTAAAAAAACCTAAGAGGGTTGAAAGACCAGGCCTAGACAAGCTTAAAACAACCAAACACTAACACATGTAATTTCACATTTCAGGGGTTGTTTGAAAATGGTTTGAACCAAACATTTCCGTCATTCTTAAGGCTAATTTATCCACATTAAACACACATAATTTACACTAATTCAATTTTAATTATAATTGTCTTACTATTCAATAATTGGCATCATACATCAAATAGGATAAACATAAAAGAGGAATACAACACCTAAGCATAATTTCTACTACACAACACCATATCTTTGATTCTATCTACTTATAGCATTCAAATAATAAATGTATTGTAGCTTCTTAAGAAAATTAGATATATGTATCTTATTATCATGATTTATCCAAACATAATAAATCATTCATAAGACAATAAACAAAATAACTCAATCAATGATATACACATACTATAATGAAAATAATCTCATCCCAAATATAAATGATTCAAATTTCAAATAATTTAATCCACCACACTTACATGTGCATTTTCTACCAAAATAATGATTATATTTACAAGGCCACATATAAAAATACAAGGATGGTTGTAATCCAAGTTGGTTATAGAATTTATAATGATAACATGATTACAACCTTTAATTTCAAGGTATAAATATAAACTAAATAATATACTAAACTAGAACTCTTCAATCTCTTGAGAGATATTTGAGAAGGGGAATAGTGGGGGACACTACCCACCTCCTAACCATAGTACCATTATCTACCACAATAGATGTCTATACTACTCTAAGAAACCCTCAATCTATGGAGAGAGAAAATCATGGATAGACCACTAGCAAGACCATTCTCACACACAAATGTAGGTCTCTAAACAAGTCAACAAAAAATCCACACAATAATTACTCATGATTTCACATAGCATTCAAGACATAACACAATTTGGATAATGAATATAATAGTATTTCAATGCACAACCACACTTTAATACACAACTCATAAAGGTTTCAATGCATAATTTTTTAACTTGGGTACTCATGACCTAATCAAACAAAAGAGAATGCAATAGCCTAAATAAATGAAGTATCAAAACTTTTTAATTCAAATAATATTATCCTTTACTATTCATAAACACTACTCATTTCATTTGAAAACAAAAGAGAATGCAATAGCCTAAATAAATGAAGTATCAAAACTTTTTAATTCAAATAATATTATCCTTTACTATTCATAAACACTACTCATTTCATTTGAATACAATTGAGGAAAGAAGGAAAACCACTCCAAAACCATATTACTCTTTGTCCATTAACATATGCTAAATCATTATTTTACTCAATATTATCATAGCATAGACAATAAGGCATGACATCATAACATTGATATCCAAACACTTATAATTTTACTTACCAAGAAAAAAACATAAGTACAAAAAAATATCATCTCAAACATTCAACATTCTATTTTTGTTTTTTCAAGAGTTCACCAAGAACCATAAAACCAAGTTCTACCATTAATTATTACCAAGAATTTCACTAATTTTTCACCAAAATGAAATGATCAAAGTTTTAAAACTTCAAATATACCCTCTAATATAAAAAGGTGAGAGGTATCCTCTTTTCCAATCATATAAATTTTTATAGAAAAAATTCAAGATTTATTAGGTGTTTTTACATTTTCAAAGAAAACTAGAAACTTACCCATCTAAATTTATAACACCTACCCTTTTGTTCTAAATCTTCTCAACATCACAAACATGAAATCACATCATTTCTAAGAATTTTTTGTAAGGGTTTGATTATCTTTTTTCCCAAAAATAATGAAATCTACAATCCTATCAGTTCCTTAACAAAATAAATTCTTTCTAAATCCAAATTTAAAGAATCCATATGTTTATCCAAAAAGACAAAAGATCATGACCAAACAAGGAATTTAAATTAATAATTCATATGTCCAAACAATGAGAATATTTAATCTAAAAATTCATATATCTATCCTACAATTACATCATGCCATAATCAACTCAATAAAAATTTTAATCTAATCATAAGCAACCATAAGATGGAACCATCACAAGAACATGCATGCATTATATAGATGCTCAATAGAATATAAAACATGGTAAGATGGATGTTACAAAATAATTATTCTTTTCAAAAATAGTATTCCAATCATTAAAATTAAAAAACATAATATAATTGCATAATCATAGTTCTTTTCCACACATAATAAGAACTCAAACATTCTAATATATGTTTATACAAAGTCAATAACTTGTATGTAAATTTTTCATCATAATATATATTTTCACTCATCCACATCACATGGATAATAACACATTGCTTACATATAAGTCTACAAGGACTTTGTGGTCACATAAAAGTACCAAGAAACCAAGAACCAATCCCAAGTAGCCAAATATCCAAGAACCAACTAGAATGATGATCTCAAGGCTACTTTGAGAATGAACCCTCCATACATTATGCAAAGAGTGAAACTCTTTAATTCAAAACATTGACAGTACTTTAAATAAATTCATTTATATTCATAAGAAAGTCGACACTTCATTCATTAGACTTCATTAAATCCAAACAATTTCAAAACAACGACTTAAAGTCGACAATTAGATTCATAATATTTCCAATTAAATTCATACATGTGTCATATTACATGACATTGATAATGATACAAAAGTATTTGTAACATAAGTTTACAATTCGAGACTTAGGCTTTCTGTCGCCTTAAGCTCTACAATACATAAATAAAGAAAACATCCTTTGATCTTCAATCCAATAGATTATCTTCAAACATGAAGAAGAGAACAAGAATCAGGTGATTTTTTGCCCAACCTCGAAGCTTACGCTTCCTCAAAATTCCTTAGTCATTCAAAGAATACCCGACCCTGCACGAATCGCTTAGCAAAAAGCGGTCGACAAGGAAGATGGAATCTGGTGCATGCCTAGTATAACTAGTAAAACCACAAACATTTTCATTTTTCTAATTCATTTAAGAAACCAAAAATTTCAATACTAGGATATGGTAGAGATTTGATTCATTCCATCTATTTCAATGGTCCTTAAGTTACTTGGCCAAGTAAAATGTCATGCATGACAAATAATATTAGTTTTGGAAAAGAAAAATTACACTCTCTAATAACCCATATTCGACACCCGTCTCGGAAGGTAACTTTCCAAACACATGGCATGCACATTCATTTATCAAGCATGCATGGTTCCATTCAAATAAATATAATCTTTCACAAACATCTTTAACGAAAATCTTGTTTCAAGCAAAAATGGTTTAAATGCAGTATTTTCATCATTTTAAATCATAAATAACATTAAATTAATATTTAATTCAAATAATAAAAGAAGGTGTATCTCAATTATGTAATCTAAGTACATATTTAAATAGGCATAAATGAGCACACATTCTTTCGGTTCATTTACTCATTTAATTTAGGTTCACTTTGAAATAACCCTGCTCTAATTCGTTTCGTTTCCAAATAATTCATATTTTAATTTACTTGATTTATTTTTTGTTTTTCACATTTCTCGAAAATAAAATAATAACTTTTCAAAAATATGTTTAATAACTCATTTTTACTTCTGTTTCGTAACTATAATTTTCAGTTTCATTCTATAAAATCTCAAATTTTAACTGTTTTTTTTCAAACACATTTAATATACAAAAAGTATTTTATCAAAATCATTATCTTTTCCGTTTCATTCGTTTTGAGAATTAAATCTATCTGACAGTTTTGAATTTTTGAATCTTTTCTAAATCAAGATAATAAATCAATTGTCTTTGATTGTTTTCTATTCAAATTTATTCTACAATTTTCTGTTTCTAATTGTTCAATGGTTTTTTGGAAAAAATCACAATTTGATGTTTGAAATTTCATCAAATTTAATGGAAACAGTGCTAGTTTTTAATAGATAACATAAAAATAAAATCTGGTGTTTGATCTTTTCCTAAATTGATAAAAACAGTGATTTTCTTTCCTGTTCAAAACTAAATTACAAGAATTAGAAAAGAATTTTAACTCATTATTAAATTGACTGTGAATTTATTTTCATTATATCTACCTGGCAATTTCCTAAATTTGGAATTGAGTTTTTGTTTATTTTTCTGTCAATTTTCTTTTCCTATTGCTAATTGTGATTTCTTTGTTCTCTTTCCTGGCTCTTCTTCCTCTTATCTCTAATCTCCCTTCTTCCTGGGCGCCTCTCTTTCTTTTGTTGCTAGGTGAGATGAAGGGATGCAAATTTCTGTTGCTGCTTGTGTTTTATTTGTGTTTTCCCCCTCTTTGTTGGACGGCGCATACTCCTCCCTACTTCTACTTTTACCCACACACCTCTTTCTTCTTAATCCCTCACCTTCTCCCTGCACACTTTACTTCTCCCTGCTGCCTCCCTAAGACTTCTCTCCCTCACACAGATCGCCCTTCTCCTTCCTCAAGCACATCCTTCCCTTCCCTGTCTCATGTGCTTCATGGAAGAGATGCAACTAAAGTTGCTAAATCTCCCTTGCAAGCTGTGTGGGGAACAGTCTTTCTTGGCCACGCATGGAGTATCTAGAGGTAATTGTGTGACAATATAAACATCAATAAAAATAAATGTAACTCCCTTCCCTACTGGCTGCCTCTCCAAAAATAATATCAATCTATGTGAATCCCCTCCAAAATACCAATAATACTGTGTGTAATTTTTTGTTCCATCCTCAAAAATGGATTTTCACTCTCCTTCCCCAATTCAAATTTTCTCTGTCTCCTTTATCTCATGCAAAAGATGGAGTTATTCACAAAGCCAGATCCCCTTTCATAGCTTTGATCTCCAGTCTAAATTTATCAAACTCCAAGTTCCATTTTCTGATTGCATTCACATTAATTGAAAGATATTTTCCTTAATTTGATAACTATTGTTTGAATTCCATTTCAAATTTGAATGTATTTGTTTTTCAATAACTTAGTTTTGATATTTTTTTATTTCTTCAACAAATCTTTCCTCTTTCATTTATCAAATGAGAAGATATCCAATAAATTAATAACACTATTTTACATTTTAATAAATTTTCACAATTAAAATTTTATTCCAAAAATTTGAAATAACAACATTATTATTTTTAACTAATAATAAAACATTGACACAAGAAATTCAATTTATTTAAATAACATCAATTTTTTCAAAAAAATAATCAAATCGTCATTTAAAGCAACATATTTTTTTCACATATATTTGAGAAATCAATTAAACTTATTTTAAATTTGCAAGTATAATCATCACAAAAAAACATTAAAATAATAACTAAGTGTGTGTGTGAGATTCCATCATCCTCATAAATGTCTAATGGCTAAAATGACTCTACCTGATCGATGTTCTCGCCTTCATTCTCGTTCACCTGTTCCTGTGTTCACTTGCACTTGAATTTCCATCAGCAATGACAAACCCCAAATTTCATAAAAATGCATTTCAAATCATCTCAATTGCATTTTAAATTTCAATTCAATTTCAATTTCAATTTTAAATAATCATCTAACATAATAATTAAAAATCTCATGATTAATAATTGCATTTAAATAATCAACAAAATCAGTACGTAACACATTACCATAACCAAATTTTATCTTATTTGTTTAATGGGTTTAGTCTTCAAGAGATAGTCACCAAATAGAATATACATCACTAATAAGATAAGTGGGTGATGACCACCCTGTACACTCTTTCATCATCAATAGTTTCTCATATCTACTTTTTTTAATAAACTCTACCAAAGGACATTATCCATAGACATGGTAGGAAGAACATTACAACACAATACTAGCACTTGCAAATAAAAATATTCTACCTAACCACCATAGTTTCAAAATTACCAAAAGAAAGGAAATTTTTAGTTCCAACAAAAAGGTAAATAGACATTAGTATTTTCAAAAATAAATCAAACATAGCCACAAGAGTCATATTAAATAAAAATAATAAATATTTTTGGATAAAATAATTTAATACAAATATAAAATAACATAGTTGTACCTCACAAGAAAGATAAAACTATCACCAATAATTGAAAGTGATATTTATAATCCTCAAAATTTGCATATTATAGCACAATATGACTAAAATAAGTCACTAGCAAGGAAGGATAATATTCACAGTCACAACTATAACATAGTCCTTTATATGCGCTTCATAGAAAATGGATATAAAAGTAACATAAATATTCCCTTGCATGTTCTTTGTGGGAAAGGCATACAAAATCAACATGTAGATATTTTTGTACATGTGGTTTGCAAACAAGGCATACAAAATCAACCCATAGATATTCAATTACATTTTCTTTTCAAAAAAGGTAGACAAAAGAAATATATAGATAGAAAAAAAATTACATGTCTAGTAACTCTCATATGCTATCATCCTTACCCTCTTAAGTAGCCATAGAAAATATAAGGTCCTATACCACATATGTAAATAGTTATAGTCTAACCAAGGATGAACTTGTAGCAACCATGTAGACAATCCAAAACTAATACCATATGTTCCTTCATGTAAGACTATGATGAATCATGTTCTAGATCCCAATATCACTTCTAAATAATAGCATGTCATCATATCCTCTACTATGTCAAAACATTAATGAAACATTGCATCTTATCCAAACAACCATGTCAAGACATGTGCATCATATGGGAACTTAAAAAACTTAAGCAAACAAGAACAACACTCTATCAAAGCATAAGAGTAGAATTTTGGTTTACCATAGGATAGAATAAGTTGAATTATTAAGTGAATAATATTCTCAAAGTGCTAGAATAACATCAATTCCAATGTTTCTCAATGCAACACATCCCACAATTAGATTATAGTATATCACACATAAGATAAAATAGGAACCAAGTACCAATTATCATGATTATGATAATAATTCATGTCCACATTGAACTATAACCAAGATCACATGATTTAGTTTCAATAGCATCACTTGTAATAGCAAGACAATGTGGGCTAGCACTATGAGCCACTCAATGGTCCAAAAATAAAAGTAGTAATTACTCTTGTAAAGGAGGTTAAGGTCATAAAGGATCATTATAGTCTAATACAATAACATGGTACCATAACTTCCTAAGTCTTCCCATGTCTCTATTTAACTCCACACATGTTATAGGTCTTAACCCCAAGGTTGGATCTCAATAGGGTGCATTAATAAGAAACTAGACACTGACTCCATCATTCTTGTGGCTATATACTCAATATGAGGATGGATACTCAATATTAGAAGCTTGATAATACACAAATAATTTATAAGGTATTCACAACACAACGCATATACACTCATATCTAGGTAATCACATCCACAAAGGAAAACAAAACAAAATAATTTTTCATGTTTGTTACTAGGTGTTCAAAACAATGTTATTATACATCATTATGCAATAAAATTATCATAAATTTTTTAATAATTTCACCAAAACATAAATTAAAACTAAACTTTCCAAGATATAGTATAATCTAATCATAATATCACATTTTAATAGCATCACAATGCATCTAAACTATCTCACCAACACACTAGTATTTTCATACTAGGCCACAATCAAATCAAAGCAATATAGGTTCAACTCACAATGTGGTGTGTCACAACACTACACATGGATTATTCTATTTTCCAACATCATACTAAGAATACACCAAACTATGGTAAATATATTCATTAAATAATGACACATATCAAGAAGAATTTAGTTAGGGACTTTTCTTTGCCCAAATATTCATCATATTAATACCAAACACTTCTTCCAGATGATGATGTACATAATTTGTAGTAAAATACATGCTTGATCAAGAGTAAAAATTGTAAATTAATTCACATCATGAAAGATCAAACTCATATGGTTAACATCATGAGCACAATTACTCACACATAATGCACAAGGAGAAATACAATTAGGGACTCCCATCTTAACCAAAAAAAAGTAACTTCTTCAATATAACTATTTTTTTACATGCAAACATGCACACCAAATGAAATAATAATCATAAATTTAAGGTCACAAAACACAAAATCCACTATTGTTATTATCTAAAAAATAGCATCATTCTTTATTAATTCCTTGCATAACCTTTAGTCACAAACCCTTTCTCAAAGCATTCATTGAGAAGGTATATAATGCTTCAGTCAATGTATAACCAACATTAACATGCCTACCTTTTTGGGATAAGTTCCATGATGGCACTCAAATCATCAAGAAGGTATATAATGCTTCCCTCAATGTATAACCAACATTAACATGCCCACCTTTTTGGGATAAGTTCAATGATGGAACTCAAATCATCAAGAAGGTACATCCCAAACATGGGATGAAGGCATAAGAATATAATATAAGGGTCTTACAATCCCCATAAATTCTATACTACATCATACAATCACATAGATAATATACCAATGTATAACCACATGCAACACACCAATGTGCATGGCCAAGACATGAACCAACACATACACACATAAAAAAAGCTTAAAGTTCCCAATGTTCTAACATGGAATTTGATAACAAATGTAATACCCAGATATTTTGCCAAGATATTAATGGTCAATGAATGGATGAATAATTTTGTTGTGATATAATTTCAACACACACATGAAAAATTTAAATGCTTATGTTGTATATTTTCCACACCACAATGTAATGACACTCAATAAAGCACCAAATAAATTCCTAAGCACGAGTATACAATTAGAAGACCTACTTGGTAACATGAAAATAACCTCATGAAAACCCTATATGTAGGTAAAGTTCTATCTATTTTTTATGATTGAATCCAAGATCATGATCTTTATCACTCAAAAATATGAAATGTAGGGTGAGATTAGTTCAATGACCCATCCCTCAAACTCAAGACACACATAACACACTTTCACAAAGAAGTGGAAACAACATCCAAACCTTTGGTCAACTCACTAGAAATGTAGGAAAAATGTGAGATCCAATACCTCACCTAATACGTACGGACTATTTATTCCCACACTAAGACACAAATTCAAACACAAAGAGTGAATAACTCACAACGTACAAGCAGTACCAAAAATCCAAGATAATAGGCATCTATGATAGACCCTAAGGAACCATTATTCTTTAAACAATTTTTTTGAAAAATGCCCAAAAGTGCTCACTATCTCCAGATGACCTCTATTGGGACTAAATCACCCCTATTTCTATTCTAATCTGCCCAAGAAATTCTCCAAATTTCCCATGTTACAATGGAAATTATCCCTATTGTAAACAAGTGATTTCAAATAAGAAATAAGGCCTAAGAGGACTATAAGGTTCCCAAAAGCATAAAAAATGATTTTAAGGTCAATCCAAGGACTTACAACAAGCCTAAATAAAAATAACTTAAAAATATAAGGTACCACATTTCAAGACAAGATTTGAGGGCACAAAGCATAAGATGCATAAAGGGATATGCCCAAACAAGCCTAGAACAACCAAACACTAACACGGTTTAACTTTCACATTCCAACATATATTTTTAAATAATTTGAACTATACACTTCCATTATGCCTAAGGTCCATTTAGCCACATTAAACATTCATGAATTCCACTTATTTAATTTTAACCAAAATGACTTTATCATTCAAGAATTAGCACCACATATCAAATATGATAAGCATAAAAGAGAAATGAAACTCTTGAACATGATTACTACTAAAGAGAAGAAAAATTAACAAGAGAAAATTACATAAGATTCAAAGCATGTAAATGGAACCTTTTACCTTGTTCACTCTTTTCTCCTTGAATTGAGCTAGAAGAAGAGTTGCATCCAACACTCTCTTGATCTGCTTCATTGATGTGTTGATGGAATATGGTTTCTTATCAAACCAACATCATGATGTTATAATTGGGATGATTGAGTGATCACATTCATAGTATAAAGGTATGTTGAAGATGGATTAGATAGAAATTTCAGCAGCATAACCCTATCATGAGAAGAGATTCAATAGAAATTTGGGCAGAATATGAAAATGAAGATAGAATATTCTCAAATAGGATGAGTAGCCTCTCATTTATAGAATATCCAAGAAGGAAATCAAGGGTCAAGATAGATTGGTTTATGGATGGCTAGAATTGATTAAGGATTAGGGTTTGGATCAAAGTTGTAGTTATGTAACAAGTGTCACATGAGGGATAAGAGCTAGGTGTAGGATGTGCATTAGGGCATATCCTTATGTGGATGGTTGGGATTTGGAGATGAATTATAAAATGGATGGATGAGATGCAAATCTAGTTTGACTTTTGTGGCAAGTATCTAGGTTCAATGAATTTAGACAAGGTCTTAGTTAGTCATGTGACTCTCAATAATTAATTAAATAATAATAAAATATTTAATTAATTATTGGAGAAGGTGATGTGGAAGGATAAATTAAATAAATAAATATTTATTTATTTATTTAATTAAAGTGGGGGATAAAGGTGAAGGTTACATTAATTAAATAAAATATATATTTATTTAATTAAAGCAGGGGATAGAGGTGAAGGATAAAAAAAATTGTATTCAAAGTAGTTTACAAAATTTGATCTTTAATGATCAAGCACGCAACTTCAAAACATATAACAATATTGTTCATCAAAAGTAAAATTATTTTATAGTGTATTCCTCGCAAGGCAACTATATATTATTTATTCAACTTTTATCTAGTTTTAATTACAAAAGAGTATATGCATGTATGTATTTTTTTGTTTTGTAATATAGAGTATATTATATTGCCAAAACAAAAATACAGGCGTTTGTACTGCAGGAATTCACTATCTTTGAGAACCAACCCCAGAACCAACAAGACAAATAGAACACCAAGATCATCACTACCCAAACCTTGACTCCCCCGAAATGGCTATGCCCGAGACTGAAAACTATAGGAAACCCTTTATAGTTTGCATTGCAAAATTGGCCTTTTCCAGACCCAACCCTAGCTTGTTGCCATTACTATCGTATATTTCTAACAAATTTACATTTAAACCAGTTTTAAACCGAGCCCACGAGACCACACAAACATTTACAGTGACTTAAACAAAATGCATTTAATAGACCCAAACCTGACACCTTGACAAGAGGAAACAGGAAGTACCTAGAGCTCACAGGAATCTATTGGCTTTTGCAAACTCATCAAATTCTTTGACCCAATCGAAGTTGCTCACCTCCTCCATCCGGAGTGCCTTCTTTAGGAAATTTATCATGACCGCAACAATCATCTTATGCTTCACTAACTCCGTCCCTTTTAAATCCAAAAGGAAAGGGTACATCTTAACAACCTCACCCTGAGCTTTTAACAGGTCCATATCTCATGGATGCAAAATGCCCTTGCCTAGAAAGGCAGCTTTCAAGGTCGCCTCCAAACCACCTAGCAGACTTTTCTTGAAGATCTTGCATACAAGTTCCCTCGCCTCTGCCTTGGGCACGCGATTGTCTAGAACCGACACCAAAAATCTCAAGACAATCTGCGTATTTGTCCTGAAATTTTCTTTATACTGCAAATGCCATTTTCCAAATATCATTTTCACATCCACTACGGTGAGAGGGTCGATATTTAGTAGGATGCGCTTGAGGCGCTGGTCTGTGACCACCCAGAATGCATTTTTTCATTCCTTACTATTGAGAGATATCAGAGTGTTTGTCCCAAAACATACCACCGTATCCACTGACATTTCTACAATGAATTTGGAATGCTCTGCCATTGATGCCTACACCATAATGTGTTACACCAGCTGGAGGAAAAGGAAATTGAATGAGTTTATTTAGCCTCGCCAACTTCTCAAATAGAAAGGGAAGACGCCGTCTGGGTTATTACATTGTACAACATAAGCGTTCCAAACTCAAATCTTCCAGAGTATCCTATTTTGTTGTCATTCAGACGAGTGAGCTTGTGAAGAGTTGATGCAGGCCGATCATAACATGACCATTGAATCCCACGCTAACTACCTCAATTACCAATGTTAAAAAAGTCATAAATACTCCCTAATCGATGTTGTACCAACCATAGAAATGTGAGGAGACATCTCACTAACACCGACGTGGCCACCATATCGCCAGTCCAACACATCACCACCTCATCCACACCCCACAAGATAGACTTGCCACTATCAATGTGACAATTCTCCCACCCATCCACCCACTCATGTTTGTATTATTAGTAGCTATGGATTTAATTCACTTTTTCCTTTGTCTTTTCCTTTGGTTTTTCCTTGTCATTGTTCAAATCTTCCTTTATGATATATTTCAACCCTGGTTTATAGTACATCCATTAGTTTGCATTGATGGCTCCTCTTTGGTTATTTCAATCTTTCCATTCTTCATTAGCTTTTGGAACTTATATTTATAAACTTTTAGAGTGATGACTTGACCTACATGTAAACAATAGTAAGTTCCCTCCTAGTGCCTTGGTATTTTTCTATATTTCTAGCTTTCCAAAGGAATCAAAGAATTTTTGTAGTTAGAATCAGCCAAAAAAGATTAATTGTTTTTCCTAATTATTCAATTTTACCCAATATAATTTCTTTTTTTCTTTTCTTTCCTTCCCCCCCAACCTAATAAATCAATTAAGAATAGGTTCCAAATTTCTTTAGCAAAGAAACAATCAAAGAATAAATGAGAGGCATATTCAAATTTCTTATAGATGTCACATATATTTGGATTACTTTTTGATCAAAACTTGGTAGTTTTTTCAACATCATCATCCACTTCAAGCCTACATTTTTTGGTTCTAAAACATTATTCCATAAACCTATGAAAGATCTATTCCATTGATTTTGACTTAAGTTTAAATTCCAAAAAATTTAAAGTTGTTCAATTAAGTTAGGGGTTCAGTTACAATATTGTAAGTTTCTTTTTCTTTTAGATTACTTATCTTTGCATTTTCCATCCACATTAATTCTTTGTTGGCTTTACTATTATAATTTTGGTGATTTTCCAAGCTAATTTTTTTATTCTTTAATCTTTCATATGTTCTTTTATGAGTTTGATGAAGGTTGAATTCTTGCCTAAGGAGTTCCCTGCTTTTTATACTATCATTCCTCAATATATTTTTGAATACATAAATTTCTTTATTATTCCATTCTTTTGTTGAGCACCCCTGAAGTAGTGCTAGTGGCTTATTATTGTGGTTTAAAAATTCCACCAAATAGAATTATCTAGGGTAATTTTATTTAAATATTTATCGATTGGAGATTTAATTAGTATGGCTTCCTTACTTAGCTCCCAGGATTTCCATAGACTCTTAAAATAAATTGATCCAGTCGGTGAGATAGGAAATTTATCAAAAAATAGATTGCAGAGAGGTAGGTTCTTCTAGGATTTGGCTTTTTTTGGTATTACATTTTTTGTATTGTTCCTAAGCAACACCTTCCAAGGTTCATTCCCTTTTAGACTTTTACATATCCATTTTACAACTAGAGAAATTCCTTTCCTCTTTAATTCCTTCAACTCCAATCCCCCATTTTTATTTTCAATACAACACCATTCTCATTTGACTGCATTCTTTTTCTTTTTTCCTTTCCCATCAGACCATAAAAACTGCCTTATTCTATTTTGAATCTCATCCACTTGATAACTGCTAAACATCCAAATTGAAGCATAGTAAATTTTATACAAGGAGAGAATTTTCTAACAGACTTGTGCTCTTCCTATAATAGATAGGTATTGCTTGTTCCAAGCTTCCAGTTTTTTCACAATTTTGTTCTTCATCCAATCTCACATATCCTTCATATTTGGATTCACCACAAAGGGGATCCCTAAGTATCTTACAATTTTGTTTGGTCCACCCTATTGGAAATCATGCTCTTTAAGCCTCTCAGGTTGTTGGTTTCCCATATTAGAAGGAAGGTCTCCCCTTTTAAGATTTTAGTCCCTATATCTTTAGCATAAATATCTATTTTCCTCATCAAATTTTCAAATCTACCTTTTCCAGTTTCACAAAAAGTGTTATGTCATTCGCAAATTGTATATTGATTAGCTCTTCGTCATTAGGGAGAGATATCCCTTGAAAACTTAGGCTTAGTGCAGGGTCTCTTAGAATTTAGTGCAATGCATATGCAACAATGACAAACAACGAAGGGGCAAGGGGGAAGCCTTTCCTTATAGACCTCTACAACTGAAATTCTTTTGTGAGTTCCCTGTTAACCTCTACACGAGTTGTTGCATCCTTCATTAGTGTTTTAACCATTTGAAAAAGAATATCTGGAAACCCAAAAGCCTCCAATACCATCAGAATGAAGGGTTATTCTATTCTATCATATGCTTTCTCAAATTCTAAAAGTAGCATTCCAATGTTTTGATCTAAGGCTCTAGCCTATTCCATTACCTCCCAACAAGTTACCAAATTTTCAAGAATATACCTGCCTTTTATGAACCTAATTTGGTTGTTATTGATGACTTCAGGTAGCATTGTAGTTAGTCTTCACGAGATGTCATTGGAAAGTATTTTATAGGAGACATTCAGGAGTGTAATCAGTCTCCAATTTTTAACTAAAGTTTTGTATCCCTCTTTAGGGATCAGCTTGATAATGCCTTGGTTTATGTTTTTCCCCAAAGAACCTTTCTCTATGGACTCTTTATACAGTTGTAGGAGATCTTCACCTATCTAGTCCACATTCCTCTCATAAAACTCAACTGGTAGCCCATCAACCCTTGGGGATTTATCATTGTTGAGGGAGAGTATTGCATTATTTATTTCCTCTTTTGTTAGTTGCATGTTTAGTATTTCTGCATTTTCTTTTGAGACCCTTTTTGGTATTAGTTTCATACACTTGTCTCTTAATCCTTCACATTGTGAGTTGTTACACTCAATGGTGAATAGATCCTTATAGAATTGAATGAACTTTTATTTGATCACGTCTGGGTCTTTAATCATGTCATCTTTATCCCAAATGGCCTTTGTTTCCTCTTTCGCTTCCTTTTCCTTTAGCAATTTAAAGAAGTAATTGGACCCCCTATCACCTTGAACTGCCCAATTTAGCCTTGCCCTTCTCTTAAGACCTTGGTCTTTATAATTTTAGATTTTCCTTAGGTTCCCTTTTATGGCTATTAGGCCCTTATTTAGCTCAAAATTTTGAGGGTCATATTGAAGATGCCCTTCTATCTTTAATAGGTTTTCTTGTAGGAGGCTTTATGTTTTCCTTAGCTCTTTTTCCCCTTTTTTTAGACTGTAGGAATCGGTCGGGCATTCATCCCCCTATAAACTACAGTGCACCTGGTAAACTTTTTTCACGTGACTGGTGGCGCTAGCGCGACATGCCCTCCAGAACCATGGGGGAGATGGGGAGACTAGACCTCGTGACCTCTTGTCTACAACAATATTATTTAGCCAATCGAGCTAGGCCCACCACCCCATAGCTCTTTTTCCCTTTGTTCACCAATTGTTTAAAATATTTTTTTCCAACTTTTAATGTTGTTGTTCCACCTTTCAATGGTAGACTTGTGTTGAAGTGACCACTTATTTATCTCCCTCGAAGTAAAAATTGCATTATTATAGTCATCCAACCTTAACAAGATTGAATTGAGGATGGAATTTTTTCTCTCTTGGTATTTTTAGCACTGTTATTTCCAATTACAATTTTAATCATGATTGGATGATGATCTAAGAGGGTCGATGGATTAACCTTAACTCTGTTATTAGCATTCTCAACTTGATCAAACAAAAAATATCTTTGTTGGAATAGAACCCATCAAGTGCAATAGATTCTCTTGTTTCAACTCTAAGAGCTACACCAAGTATACCAGATAGCCTTGTTTTCCTTTTTATCACCCTCTAAGGGGTCCAATAGCTTGAGTCTATTTTTCATCTTGTACTAGAAAAAAAAAATTCCCTCCTATCTTGTCCTCTTGATTTTCCACCATATTAAAATCTCCCCCACAATCTAAGGCATCTCCTGTAATCTGCTCATCCAATACCAAAGCTCACACCTATTCTTATATTCATTCAGGGCAGAATGGAGAAAATGCCAAATTTTTGGTTATCTTTTTCTATATAGACCCATATTTCCCTATTGCAGGGTGAAGTCCAGTGGGTCTTTACCAATTTTCTCCATTTGTTGGACAATAGGATCATTGTGCCACCTTTCCCCTTTTCATGATTGTTTTTGAAGAAGGTTGAGTCATTCCAGATGAATTTTAGATTAGTTTCAAGAGCATAGTTTACTGCCTTGATTTCTTGAAGCAATACCCTTTTTTTGTCTTCTCTTGAATTAGGAATATTCTTATACTATAATTTCTATCAAGGGGTGCCAAACCCCAGAAATTCCATGAGATGCACTTAAGATTCATTTGTATCCATTTCTTATACCCCCTCCTCTATGTTCCTAAACCCCTCAAAGCATTTAGGAAGATTATCTTTTTTATATTCTTTCTAAAATAGGGAACAACTTCTTCTTTTTGTTTTTGTCTTCTTTTTGTCTTTTTTTGACCTATCCATTCATTTGCATAAGTCCCTTTCCCTTTTTTGGGTTTAGAGTCAACCAAGTCTTGAATATTTTACCTCTTTGTGATCATATTTTTATCTAAATTTATTTTTTCTCCTGGCAAATCCAAATTGATCTTTAAGGCTTGTTTATCCTGGTTTTGGTCTGGCAAGTTTGAAGAAATGATATTTTTGGTGTCTATATATTTATACTTCTATCCATGTAAGGTTAGCCATTCATCGGGATTTTTTTTATTAGGATAGGAGATATCGCCCTCATTTAAGTTTCTTTTATCTTCTTGCTACTTTACACTCGGGTCCAACCCATCCCCAATATCTCCTTCATTTATACTTATCTCTTTTTTTCTATTTTCCATCTTTGATTTTTGGTCCAAGATCAAAAAAATTGTGTTTTGAATCCTGGTGAAGGGTTCTTGGGGGGGTCAGATCTGAATCCAAAGATTCTATATTTTTTGCATTTTTGTTAAACATATTGGTCTGAGCATTCACCTTATTAATTTCAGTATGTCTTTCAAAGGAGAATTCTTCTTTAAAACCTAGTCTTATTCTACCCGCTCTTGATTTATTAATAATTTTATTGTTAATAGATATTTGATGCTTAATCTTATCTAACATCAACTCTTGAGCATTTCTCTTGTGGACCGAGGGTTTAGATCTAATCTCGACTGAGATATCAAGCACCGCATTGGGTGCCATTTTCTCTAATTGATCCTTTTTAATCCTTGGTTGAGAAGGGTTCGAGATACCAATACTAGAAATATCCCCTAAGATGCTATCAACATTACTCAAAATACCTTTCCCCAAGATTAAATCTTCCTCCTCGAGCTACAGAACCAAATCACTATCTCTTGTTTCATTATTATTATTATCAATGATATCCTCTTCATTATTTTCCACATTATCAATAGGAGTGCTTATCTCCTCTTGGGATCTCACAATAGGGCCATCACCTCCTTACACTCCCTATTTGCATTCTCATTCAAGATGGATTACATATTACAGTTAGGTTTTGTCAGTCTTTCTCTTTGAAAACTCTCGTGATTTTTTAATATGGGGCAATTCTTTCTTACGTGACCCCCTTCTTTTACAGAGGAAGCAAGATTTCATGCCCCCAAAAATTTTAATTTTAAAGGTTAAGATAGCTTTTTCAGTTTCCACCTCGACCTCTTCTAGGATTTCAACACTAGGTGTAATTGACATTAAAACCCTCATGTCAAGATGTGGCAAAGCATTTTTAGTTTCTGATAGGTCTAGATAGTAGCTTTTCTGTTGTTACTTTTATGCAAACTTTAAGATACTTTTAAACATACTTTCTAAAAAATATTCCATATCATACTATCCTTTTTATATCCATTATGTAGACCTAAACCCAAAAACATGGTGATGGAATTATGGTTTAATATATTAACATTAAATGGTTTATATGAATATGTGTATGGGAATGTTGATGGAATGCTATGTTTAATTATGATAGTTATCCTTCTGTACGTGTTTTGTGAAACTAACTTGTTTGCAGCTAAAGGAGGAACCATGATACAAAGAAGTTGTAGGATGACCCCATAGCAAAAGGGGTGATGGACACCAAAATAGGGGAAACTGCAGAAATAGTTGAATGTGATGATCATTGGTTGAAGGCACTTAATGAAGATAGAATGCGCATTATTATAATTAGTTAATGAATGTTGAAGAAGAGGTCTTTCTCACATGGTACTTTGACAGATGGGTGTATAGTTGTATGCATTTTGTTTTGACAGAGTTCTAGTTTTGATAGGATTCTCCTTCTTTTTCAGTTGTAGGTTGAATAATTCCAAGTCTTAATTCTACGCTCTAAATGTTTGGGAGTGGAGTTAATGATTTCGGTTAAGCTATTGTTTTGAATAAGGATTCTCTCAGTTTGTATATAACTATTGGTTGAATACATAAGTTAGTTACTTGGTTTTTCGCAGTTTTATGTTATCCATCGCTTTCAGTTGAAACATGAATCTTTAGAATGATTGAGTATGATTTGTGCAAGGATATTTTGTAATCTTTCATCTTATGCAATAAATGGAGATCAGTTCATGGAATACATGAAATATGTTAGTTATATTGAGTTCAATTAATGTGGGAATAGTTACTTGAGTAGGCCACTCAAGGTATTGTTCTTCGCTTCATCTTTTAGTTATTTATTTTGTTGATAGTTGTTATTAGTTTATCATTATTCATGAATCAGATGCAAGTTAATTGAGATTTCATTTCTTACTTATTATGAATGAATGCTTAGGAATATGCAAGTAATGATCATTAGTAGCACTCTGGAGGATAGTTCAATTGAGTTAGTAGTCTTTATTAAGCTTTCAGTTAATATAGTATCATTTCATTAGCAATAATTCAGTTACAACCTTTACTATAGGTACCCATAGCAACTAGTTTCAGTTTATACTTTTATTGTTTTATAATTTTGTGAATTTCCAGCAATTAGAATAACTTCATTAGGATACTTTAGGTAGTTTAAGTCCATGAAGGTATATATAATGTTGCACCATCATAAGCTTATGCACCTTGGTTGATGATTTAATGTAGTCTCAGCAATGTGAAGTGGACTGTTCAGCCAATTAACCCTTTGAATTGAGTAGATTTTACCAAGTTTATAACACATTATCCTAGACTCTACATTTTTGGCAATGTTGTCAGGGATGGTGCTATCTTCATAGACCTATTATTATAGTTTTCATAGTTAATTTCTCCTTTCAACCATTAGGACTATTAGATACCATCATTTTCAACACCAAGATACTAACATTGTGCAGGCCCACTGGAATTTAAGTCGTATTTTATGTATGCGAATGTAGAGAGATTCCTTGGGTAGTTTCCTTCCTTCCACATGCTAGGAAGCTATTGCAAAAACTGGTGACCCTAGTACTTAGAGCGAAGGTACCACTAAAGAATAAATATCCTTTTCACCAACCTCTAGTTCACATACAAAAGGAACATACCGCACCATGGATGATGCAATAGATGATGATGATGCCTGACCAACATTTGGGTTTCCTATTACTTACCAGCAAAGGGCTACAATGTTGAAGAACATTCCTCCTTCGGTCTTGCCAGTTTTCTATAGGTTAATAACTGAAGACCCAGATACATTCCTCTTTGAATTTGATGTCTTATGTAGAAGTTATGATTATACTTCTGATGCACATAGGTTAAAACTTTTTCCTACCACTCTCAAAGATGCAGCTTTGAGATGGTTTATGGGATTAGGTAAAGATGTTCCTAATTGGGACACCATGAAGACACTGTTTTTGGAGAAGTATCAGGACTATTGTAGAGGGCCTAACAGGAGGAAGGATGGTATATTCTGAATGATACAAAATGGATGATGAGCCTTTAGAATATTATGTTAAAATATTTCAATTTTCTCTAAAGAAAAACTCCCAAAACAAGTTGTCATAAGAATCTCTCAAGTTATTCTTTTTAAGTGGGGTTAATGAATACTTCATGGATTCCCTCAATCTTATTGGGGGAGGAGACATCTCTCAAATGACATTTGAAGAAATTTTTAAAATCTATAGAAAATATTCTAAGACCTTCACAAAAAGGCCAAGAGAAAATAGAACATCAGTTCTTGGTAAATCATCTACTAGGGTTTCAAAAGTAGAGTTGAGCAATTTGTTATCCAACATGAAGGAGGATATAATCAATAATTTGGAAACACAATTGGATACCCTCCAAATTAAGAAAAAGAGAGAAGAAGTTGAGTCTATGCTCACGGAATATTATCCAAGTTGTAGGCAAAGAAAAGAAAATTGTAAATACAAAAGAGTGGTCAATATCCAACAAGATAAAGTTGAGAATCCTGAATTTCAACCCATAGAAGGAGATGATGTACATATCTTTTATATAGCACAAAGGAGGCCTCGAAAGTAGAGACAAGGTATCCCACAAGACCCCCTTAGCTTTAATTCCTCTTTTCCTATTGGCAACCAAAACTTTTCTACTTGGAACTCTCAACCCTAGCTAGCAAACCAAAACCAATGGCAAAATCCTCAATGGCCAGACCCTACACCAAATTGGAACCAACATCCAAACCCTTGGCCATAGTATAATTCTCAAGGTTCTAATTACAATCCACAATGGCCAACTTAGTAGAATCAATGGCAACCTCAGTGGCAAAAAGGCCAGAAATGGTAGCAGCAAAATATGAACTATTAGCAACCCATGCTCCCTCCTCCATAATAGAAAAAATATCTAATGTCTCCATCAAATCCTATATCCCAACCACCCAAGCAAAAAATACCTGCCCAATCTACACCTAATCCTAACACTAAACCTATTTAGCAGGCTTATAGTAACGAAGCTATGCAATACCCCACTTATGGGGTAGAGATGACTGATGTCCACCTCAAATCAGGAAAATAACTTGTTGGAACTTCATCCCCCCAAATTACAGAAATGGAAGATGAGGAACCTATAGTTGAGGCTTCTGATAAACCATCTTTAGAGCCTAAAAAAAATTAGGTACACCAAACTACCTCAAATCCTAAGCCACCTTTTCCTAAATTCCTAGCTATGCAAAAGAGTCACACACAAGCTAAGAAAAACCTTTTGGAACAATTCAAGGATGTGAACGTCAAAATACCAATTATCCAAGCTATCAAATACATCCCTATATATACCAAAATTTAATGGATCTTTGTCTTAAGAAACCAGGTAGGAAAAGAAAATATCCATAGACAGTCCATGTCATGGGAAATCTTGCAGATATCATGTTGGGGAACATTACAGTCCCTAAGTATACCTATCTTGGTAGTCCAGTTATGAATGTTAAGATCAATGGGACCCTCATTAAGAATACTTTAATAGACTTGGGGGTAGCCATCAATGTCATGACAAAAGAAACAATGCAACTGCTTCATTTGGTTAACCTCGGGCCCACACAAATTATTGTACAATTAGTTAATAGGTCCACAGTCAAGCCTGGGGGAATTATTGAAGACCTAATTATTGCATTGGATTCTTGGGAATTCCCTTCAGACTTCATAGTATTACAACCCAAATTCAATATTGCAGGTTACTCACTAATCCTAGGCAAGCCTTGGTTGGCAATAGTTGATGCATTTATAGGTTGTAGGTCCGGTAAAATGATAATATCCAATGGGAAAATTACAAAGAAATTGGTTCTTTACCCACCTTCCCAACCATATGTGGACCTTGAGCATACCATTTGGCCAAATTTGGGTGAGGAAGAGGAAGCTAACTATTCTCTACAGACACTAATGACTATAGAGCGTAGCCCCTTATTGGATGACCAGGATGAATATGAGCTCATTGCTCATATAATCCAAAATGAATATGGAAGGATTCCGCAGTAGTAGGACTGTCTCTTATACCTACAAGACCCCTTGAAAATTATTATACCTACCAATTCTAGAGAAGAGATATCATAGCTATTTCATTCATTACTTCCTCAACAATGTTTACCAATCATACCAAGCCTTGATCTCTCATCAATTCAAGAGTCATCAAAGGAGTTGGAAATTATGCCTAGAAGGAAGTTAAATATCAATAATTCCTTGATAGAGGAATAATAGAATTCTCTACATTCAGCGTTGTAGGCACACTCAACTGCATATGCATGGGATTACCATGATATGAAGGGCACAGATCTTGATCTATCCATGCACAAGATTTACATTAATGATGGCTATAGACCTATAAGATAGCCACAAAGGTGCATGAATCTAGCTCAAGGGAGATAGTGAAAGCTAAATTACAAAATATTTTAGATGTAGGTTTTATATACCCTATATAGATAGTGAATGGGTTTCACCATTGGTAATAGTTCCCAAGAAAGGTGGGAAATGGAAAGTCTATGTTGATTACAAATAACTAAATGCTTCCATGAGGAAGGATCACTTCCCACTGCCATTTATTGACCAAGTTCTTGATTCTTTGGTAGGGAAGAAATATTTCTCATTTCTTGATAGTTCCAGTGGTTATAACCAGATCAAGATTGCACCAGAAGATCAAGATAAGACTACATTTACCTACCCCTAGGGAAGCTATGCATATTTTGTCTTACCTTTCAGTTTGTGCAATTCTCCTGCTACCTTTCAAAGAACGGTACTTAGCATATTTTTTGATTTCACACATGACTGCATGGAGATATACATGGACGAATTCACCACATATGGTGAAAGTTATGAGGAATCTCTTAGTAACTTGGAAAAAGTGATAAAAAGGTGTAAGGAACACAACCTATCACTTAGCAATGAGAAGTACTTCATGATGATGACACAAGAAATAGTTTTGGGACACTTTATATCTAGAGTAGGAATCTAGGTTGATCCACACAAAATTGAGATAATATCTGCTTTACCTGTTCCTCAAAAACAAAGAGATATTAGGAACTTCCTTGGTTATGTAGGCTACTACATGTTGTTTATTAAATATTTTAATAAGATTGTTACACCTTTATTTGTTTTGTTGAATAAGGAAATTGAGTTTGAATGGACCTTTGAATGTCAAAACTCATTTGAAGAATTAAAGAAATACATTACCCAAGCACCAGTATTGAGAGGACCAAATTGGACTCTCCCATTTCACATTCATGCAGATGCTTCAATTTTTTCTATTGGAGAAGTCTTGCGTCAAAAGGATGACAACAAGGAGTATGCAATTTATTATATCAACAAGAATCTTCAAGGGGAAATATTAAACTATACTGTAACATAAAAAGAGATACTTTTTGTTGTTATGGTATTAATAAAGTCAGACAATATATTACTGGCTATCCAATCTTTGTCCATATAGATCACACAACAATAAGGTATTTGATGAAAAAGCTAGTAGTTGGGGTAGGTTGGAAATATGGCTACTTCTCTTACAAGAATTTTGCATTACCATTGTAGATAAGCCTGGAAAAGAAAAAGAGGTGGTATATTTCCTATCAAGACTTCCAACACAATCAACTAAAGGAGTGGTGGATGATTCATTCCTTGATGAACACTTGTTTTCTTTGCATGTAAAAATACCCTGGTATGCAAATATAGCTAATTATTTGGTCATAGGGTAGATTCCACCACATTTCTCACCAAGAGAGAAGAGGCAGTTGGTTCATAAATGTTTTCCATACTCTTGGATATCCGGTTATCTGTTTTATACACGGCTTGATAACATCATGACAAGATGCATTAGAGAAGATGATATTTTTGATATCATGAAAGCATGCCATGATGAGCCATGTGGAGGTCATTTTGCAACAAAGAGAACAACTTTTAAGATCCTCACAACTCACTATTATTAGCCTACTTTACATAAAGATGTTAAATACACCAAGAGTTGTGATAGGTGTCAAAGGATGGGAAGGCCAAAAAATAGTGATGAGATTCCCTTACAACCTCAGTTGACATTGGCACCTTTTGAAAAATGGGTTTTAGACTTCATTGGTCCAATCTCTCCTACCTCAAATAAAAAGGAATATATCCTTGTTTGTATTTATTTCTTGACAAAATGGGTGGAAGTTAAGGCCCTATAGGTTGCAAGAGATGGTAATGTGGCTAGGTTTTTATATGAAGATATTTTTACCAGGTATGGATTACCTAAATAAATAGTCACTGACCAAGGGCCCCAATTTACTTTTGCTCTAATCACCAAGTTGGTTGAGGAATACCAAATCAGACATAAGAAATCAACACCCTATCATCCACAGGCTAATGGTCAAGTGGAGGTCACAAATAGGGAGATTGAAAGTATTCTCACCAAGATAGTATAGCTGCATAGGAAATATTGGGTTTCAAGGTTATCTGAAGCAGTCTAGGCATATAGGACTATGTGGAAAATAAACACTAGATTTACACCCTATGAGTTAGTTTATGGAAAGACAACAGTCCTTCCTATTGAGTTTGAATACAAAAAATTGAGGACAACAATACAGTTGGGAATGGATTTAAAAGAAACACAAAAGGAAAGGTTGCATTCTTTGAATGGGTTGGATGAGATAAGAATGGAAGCAGTCCATCATTCAAAGTTAATACAATAGTAATGAATGAAATGGCATGATCAGTATATTAAAAGAAAAGAGTTCACTATGGGAGATTGGGCACTATTATATGATTCATGATATAAGGATTTCAAGGGTAAATTCCAGTCTAGATGGTTGGTCCCCTATGAGATTAACAAGGTTTACCCTAATGGAGCAATACAGTTGCATACTATTGATGTAGTTTGATTCTCACTTCTTGTTAATGGCCATAGAATTAAGTTATACAAGAAACCAATGCAACATGATGACTTCATTTATTCATTGATCCAGCAGTATGGTACTCACATTGAACCTAAAATAGAAACATGTTCACAGAGTCCTACATCAGTAATATAGGACATACCAATCACGTGTGGTGATCAAGAGGTTGAGTTACACAACTCAAACCCTGAAATCACCCACGAGTAATTTATCTTTCTTTAAAACCAAAAGCACACACAACACATTATTCATGCACACACTACATGATCATAATAATACTCGGGATATCTTCAAAGGGACCTATTACCAATAATCATAGGGGTCCTAATGTCGTAGGGACCTGTAGCTTCACACTGCCAACATTTCGATTGGGACCTAACACTGTCATTGCCCATAGAAATATTCGATGACTGGAAGAATATTCAACTCATTTGGTACCATATTTATTGAAAGGTTATGTGCATTTATTTCCAAAATATCCACATATTTTATTCATCAATTCATGCTAAGTATCATGGCATAATTGCTTTATTGCCCGCATTCATTTAAAAATCTTTGAAGCTATCAAATCGCTAGCTCACATCCATCCTATCATATCCACTCATTACCTTGCAATTCATATATGTCCCATCAAATCAACTAGTAAATATGTTCTTTCAGTTTCCACATGACACCAATGGTTATTTTTGCATGATAGTACTTAAGGTATGCCATTATGATTAATCAAGTTTTCTTTAAATATTTTATGCACTTTTCATTTACTTCCATGCATGTGGAATATTAAATTACTAATTTCCATCAACTCACATTTATACCACCTCCAAATCATCACCATGAAGTGAGGTCACTTCACCAATTAAGTTGGAGGGAGGGTACACTTACTTGACCTTTTTGCTAGTTTTTTTGAATCTTCCACCCTAAACCAAATTTAGTGAATATTATGGCATGCAAAACCCTTAGTCATATTTTATTTTTGTTGTTATTTCCACTGCCATTTTTTAAATTTCTAAAACTTGAAACCCTGTAGATTTTGTGAGAACTTTAGCTTGGTTTATATTAGAGTTAAATTTGAAGAGGAATTTATAGTTACAATGTGGTGAAGTAGTAAGAATATATATGGAAGCTGAGGTTTTGAAGTCATAAGAGAAGTTGAGGGTGGTAGGCAGAGATTGAGTTGAATTTTCAGAGCTGAATTTGGTATACTGAGCAATAAAGGAAACTAGGATGGAGATGGAGGAAAAACTACAGCTATATGGTCATGGTGCTAAGTTATATTTGTTGGCACAATTAGTTGTCACTAAGATAGGGGACAGGGAACTGGCTATCCCAAGTGAGAAACCTCCTCTTAAAACTCTTGGTTATCACACAACTTTCTCTCTAGGCTACCAATTGTGGAGTTTAACTAATGAGTTTGCAAAGGAAAAAGAAAAATGGAAGAAGGAAGAAAGAAAAGGAAGGCTATATGAAAGAACTGGAAAAGAAAGAAATGGAATTGAATAAGTCAGCAGTTTGATTGGAAGAGGTTGCAAATAAGGTTGCACAAATTTTTAGGTGTAGGCCTCCACTCAATACTTATGCATTGTTTCTACAAGAAAGGTTCTTGTGTTTCTAGTTTAATAGATTGGTTACCAAACAATCTTCTGCTATGAGTCAACCTACTGAGTTTCTTAAAAAAAATCTACTTCCACATTTGAAGACCAGGATCAATTATGTGAATTTTATTTGCACAATTATGTGATCCCTAATGAAACAGAATGGAACCCCTTAATGTTTGTGGGTGATATTCAAGTCAGAGCACTTGCCTCTTACTACAGGAATGAACAACTTAGAGGGGAAATTATGGAAGAATATTATGAAAAAGAGAAATCTATTACACTTCCAATAAGAAGAGAGGTTAAGGGTTTAGAAGTAGTTATTGATGAGTGGATGCAACTTCTTGGGCATAAAGGAGTTGGCAAGAGAATAATGAAACTCAAGGAGGAAAACTATGAGAGAATGAAAGTGTTAGCTATAGGTATTGTACAACAATGTTATAAGTATGTGCAAAACCGATGGAATGATCTGACCCCTGAATTATAGAACAAGGAGCCACATTTTGTGTACAACTTTATAGCTATGCTCCAAAGGGTGCAGAAATATATGGCGGTCAGTATCAACGAAGGAGTTCATTAGATACCTCTAACATTTCAACCACCTATTCTCCTTTGTCCAATTCCACATTGGACTAGAGATAAAAGTGATGAATGTGAGAGGGAAGGAGCTATCAGGATGAGGCAGCTTTCAGTGTACCAAGGTTTTTATCTATAGCAGGATCAGGGTGTAAGTACATTCATGGACCTAAGGCAAATTTCTCTACAGTATAATCAAGACCCTTACTATTTTTCTTGGGGACAAGCAAAAAGTTAAGTTGGGGGGAAATGATAGGTCTAGATAATAGCTTGTTTTTTGTTTGTTTTATGTAGACTTTAAGATACTTTTAAACTATATTTCTAAACAATATTCCATATTATACTATCCTTTTTATATCCATTATACAGACCTAAACCAAAAAACATGATGATGGAATTATGGTTTAATATATTAGCATTAAATGGTTTATATGAATATGTGTATGGGAATGTTGATGGAATGCTATGTTTAATTATGATAGTTATCCTTGTGTATGTGTTTTGTGAAACTAACTTGTTTGTAGCTAAAGGAGGAACCATGATACACAACAGATGCAGCATGACCTCATAGAAAAAGGGGCATTGGACACCGAAATAGGGGAAACTACAGAAACAGTTGAACATGGTGCTCATTGGTTGAATGCACTCAATGAAGATAGAACGCCTGTTATTATAATCAGTTAATGAATGTTGAAGAAGAGTTCTTTCTCACATGGGACTTTGATAGATGGGTGTATGGTTGCATGCATTATGTTTTGATAGAGTTCTAGTTTTGATAGGATTCTCCTTTTTCAATTATAGGTTGAATAATTCCAATTCTTAATTTTACACTCTAAATATTTGGGAGTGGAGTTAATGATTTTGGTTAAGCTATTGTTTTCAATAAGGATTCCATTATTTTGTGTATATAACTGTTGGTTGAATCCATCAGTTACTTAGTTTTTTTTTCATAGTTTTATGTTAACCATCACTTTTAGATGAAACATGAATCTTCAAAATGATTGAGTATGATTTGTGCAAGGATATTTTGTAATCTTTCATCTTATGCAATAAATGGAGATCAATTCATGGAATGCATGAAATCTATTAGTTAGATTGAGTTCAGTTAAAGTGGGAACAATTATTTGAGCAAGCCACTCAAGGTATTTTTCTTCACTTCATCTTTCAGTTATTTACTTTTTTTGATAGTTGTTATTAGTTTATTATTATTCACGAATCATATGCAAGTTAATTGGGATTTCATTTCTTGCTTATTATGAATGAATTCTTAGGAATATGCATGTAATGATCAATAGTAGCACTCTGAAGGATAGTTCAGTTGAGTCAGTAGTCTTTATTAAGATTTCAATTAATATAGTATCATTTCATTAGTAATAGTTCGGTCACAACCTTTACTATAGGTACCCGTAGCAACTAGTTTCAGTTTATAATTTTATTGTTTTACAATTTTGTGAATTTTGAGTAATTAGAATAACTTCAATAGGATAGTTTAGGCAGTTTAAGTCCATAAAGGCATGTATAATGTTGCACCATCATAAGCTTACACACCTTGGTTGATGATTTGATGTAGTCTTAGCAATGTGAAGTGGACTGTTCAACCAGTCAACCCTCTAAATTGAGTAGATTTTACCAATTTCACAACACATTAGCCTAGACTCTATAGGTTCCTTAATTCTAAGAACCCTCCCAAATTTAGCCATAATCCATAGGATGAAGGCCCATAAAAAGAGTGGTATATTTTTTAAAGTTATCCATATTGGGTAGGCGGATGCGACTACCTCCTCATTTAGAAAATTTGGAAACCATGAGATAGCCCTAAAAACATAATTCCCAACCGACCAAAATTCTTTATTTATCACTTTTTTATGGATTTCTCTGTTTTTAAATATTATTAAAAAATCCCTCTTTGAATCATTCTACAAAAAGAATGTTGTAATCCTAAATTTTTATTCCACACATTAGACATCCATTGGTCGAGGTATTTCCTCACCAACATTTTTGAAAAATCTAGTGGAGTGAAAAAATGGCAACATTGTACCCGTAGCAACTAGTTTTAGTTTTTAACCATCTCGGAGATCTGTCAAAGTAGCACCCCATCAAAGAAATGATGATTATGTCATGGAATATTCGAGGCTTAAATAGCTCTCATAAATAAGACATTTTGCATAATTTTTCTAGGGATCATAAGCCTGATATTTTGACTGTTCAGGAGTCCAAAATGCCTAAGGATAGAGTGGAAAGAATTAAGCTTTTCAAGAATTGTGGTGTTCAGGGTAGGAGCTCAGAGGGGGCATCTGGAGGTTAAGTGACTTTTTGGAACCAAGATCATTTCCATGGTACTCTGGTTTGGGAAGATGTTAACCATGTGGCTACTAGATTCAGGCATATTAGAGATGACTTCAGCTGGATTTTTTCTAACATATATGCTCCCAACAACAAATCTGCGAGACTTAATTTTTGGAAAAGACTCGAGTCTTTCAGGCTAAGCTTCCCTAATGAGAACTGGATCATTATGGGAGAATTTCACACTCCATTGCTTGTGTCAAAAAAATTTGGAGGGTCTCATATTTAGATGGATAGAAAATTGGACCTGATGGAATTTATAAACTCTCAATGTTTGCATGATGTGGATCTTAAGGGAGACACGTTCACATGGTCCAACAGGAGGGCTAGAATGATCTTATTCAAGTTCGGCTTGACAGGGATTTAATTTTGAATAATTGGATGAAGGACTATTTCTGCTCTTTAACTGCTCTCTCTAGGATTGGTTATGATCACTACCCCATAAGCTTTGTGGCTGACTCTATGTCTGGTAAGAGAAACTTCCCTTTTAGATTTGAAAGAATGTGGTTATCTCATCCTCAAATTTCTAGTTGCATTCAAGAATGGTGGAATATAAAGGTTAGTGGTTCTGCTATGTTTTAGGTGGCTAAAAAGCTCAGTGAGGTTAAAACTAAGGTTAGACGTTGGAATAAGGAAGTTTTTGGAGACATTTTTGCTTCAAAGTCTATTATCCAAATTGAGTTAAAGGATATCCAGGATAGAATTCAGAAAGATGGTTATGTGGGAGATCTCCTATCCAAAGAGAATGAAATCCTTACAAGCTATCATGACATTATCTCTAAGGAAGAAGAATTCTAGAAACAAAGATCTAGATCAGTTTGGCTTTCCTCTGGGGATAAGAATACCAGATTCTTCCACATGACTACCATGAAACATAGGGCGTCTAATAGTATCACTCATATTATGAAGAATGGCACTAGAGTTGAGAAAGATGATGAGATAAGGAGTGAGGCTAATCAGTTCTTTGCTAATCTCTTATCTGTTGATAAGAGGTTGGATGTGAATGCTCAAAAAGCTCTCATTGATGTTATTCTCAATATTTTGAATGAGAATCATAATAGATCTTTGACAGCTATTCCTTCTACGGAAGAGGTTAGAAAGGCTATTTTTTCTTTTGAGGGCAACAAGGCCCCTGGGCTTGATTGGTTTCCTATGTTCTTTTTCCAAGTTTTCTAGGAGATTGTGGCTGAAGATGTGGCTAATGTTGTGAAAGAGTTTTTTGGATCTAGAAATTTTTTGAAGGAGCTTAACTCTACATTTATTGTTCTCATCCCTAAGTTCCCTGGAGCTGATGCTTTTGACTACTTTCGCCCGATCAGTTTATGCAACTCCTTTTAAAAAATTATCTCTAAATTTTTTACTACTAGGTTGCTTGGTGTTCTCCCACTTCTGATCTCTCCCCAACAAAATGGCTTCGTCCCTGGAAAACAGATTTTGGATTCTATCATCATTGTTCATGAGAATATTCATTCTTTAGAGATGTCTAAGAGTCAAGGCTTATTACTTAAGTTGGATATGTCCAAGGCCTATGATAGAGTGGACTGGGAGTTTTTTCTAAAGGTTTTAAGAGCTTTTGGGTTTTCTGAGAGATTTTTGCAATTGATATGGGAAATGATTTCTACTACCAGCACTGTTGTTATAATCAATGGGTCCCCTTCCCGTTTTTTCAAAGTCTCTAGGGGCATGAGACAAGGAGATATTTTCTCTCCTATTCTCTTTACTCTTATGGTTGAGAGTCTTGGAAGACTATTGCACAAAACGGTGGTGGAAGGAAGATTGAAAGGGTTAAGACCGTCTTCGATTAACCTTGTGTGTTCACATCAACAATTTGTTGATGACACTATTCTTATGGGTAGCGCAAAAGTTGGAGAAGCTAAAACTTTTAAGTGCTCGCTTTTTCTTTATGAAGAAGCCTCGGGGCAAAGAATTAACAGGGAAAAAAGCTCCCTCTTCTTTTTTATTACTCCTAAACCTAGGCAAAGGAAGATTGTTGATATTATTGGTTCTACTATTAATTCTCTTCCTTCCACTTACTTGGGGCTTCCTTTGGGAACCAAACCACCTGAATCTTTTTGGATGTCTCTTGTGGATCGGTTTAATCGAAAGTTGGTTGGATGAAAAGGGGCCCTTCTAAGTCAAGATGGAAAATTAATGTTGCTTAAGTCCTCTCTGTGGAACTTGTCGATCTATGCTCTAAGCTTGTTCAAGATCCCCTCCAAATTTTTTGAAATCATTGAAAATATTCAGAAACGCTTTCTTTGGTCGGGAGTTGAGGAAAAGAAGTGGGTTCCGTTGGTTTCCTAGGAGAATGTGTGAAAACCCAAAAAGTATAGGGGTCTTGGTTTGAGAAGCTTGAGAGTGTTTAATAAAGCCCTCTTGGCGAAGCAGGTTTGGAGAACCTTTTCTGAAGTTGGTGAATGGAATGTTATTTGGAAAAGTAATATTTATGGGGTGTTCCTTCTCTCAAATATTTTCTTAGCTCTCAGACTCTTCCTTCTGGCTCTACTCTTTGGAATAATTTTATTATGGCTAGGGATCTTGTTGGGAAAGGTGCGACTTGGAAGCTTGGAGATGGTAAAGAAATCTTGTTTTTGGAAGACAAGTGGATTGGGAATGAACCTCTTTGTAATATCCTTTCCTTTAGGAATCACATGGAGGTGTGTAAAGCCAGATTTGGCACCTGTGTTGGGGACTATTGGAGGAATGATCATTGGGTTTGCATCTCTTCTATCAATCCAGACCTATCCCCCTTGCAGTTTCTCCTTAACTCTGTTGTGTCGAGTCCGGGGGGCTAGAGGGACTCATTGGTTTGGAATTTATCTTCTTTTGGGATCTTTTTTGTCTCTTCGGCGTGGCCTCCTTTCATCATTTATCCCCTCCTCCCATTTGGGCGAAGGCTTGGGTGCACAATCTTAAACCCAAAATCAATATTTTTTGTGTGGATCCTTCTCTAGAATAAAATTTTGACTAATGATAATCTTTGTAAGCATGGTTTATCTTTTCCTAATAGATGTTACCTTTGTTGTGTGGACATTGAGACTGTTTCACATCTTTTTTTCCTCTATCCTTTTGTATATAATATTTTGTGCAGGATCTTGCAGTTGTGGAACCTCAACTGGGTTTTTCCTAGCTCAATTTGGGATTTCTACTATCAGTGGAAGGCTCCTTCAAACAATCAGGTGATTAAACTGCTCTGGAGATATATTTTTCCACACCTTGTAGGGGTTTATGGAAAGAGCACAACAATAGAATCTTTTAGGATTCTTCTCTCTCATAGGATGTTGTCTTTGGTAAAATCATCAGAGCAGTGAGAGAGAATATAAACTTGCTTAACTATAACTCCAAGGCTAAAGGAAAGGTCAAATGCCAAGATTATGAGCTCAAAGTTGATGACGCATGGATGATTAATGTTGATATATCTTATTCTCTTAGACCTACTAAGGGTCCTAGAGATGGTATCCATTGGAACCTCCCTCCTCCTAGTTGGGTGAAAGTTAATTTTGATGGGGTGGCCAAGGGCAATCCTGGGCCTGCTAGCTGTGGGGGAGTGATAAGGGATGAGAATGGAAATTTTATGTCAGTAGTGGAACTCCCCTTGGGAACCCAAATCAACCACCTTGCTGAAGCCATAGGGGATTTCCAAGCCTTAAATCTAGCTCATCAACTAAATTTCAAAAATGTTTGGCTTCAAGGGGACTCGAACAATATTATTCAATGTATTAAAGGTCTCCAAAAGCCCTCTTGGACCATAGAGAATTGGATCAACCTCTCCAAGGGGATTATTAGCTCTTTTGAAAAATAATTCATTTCCCATACTTATAGGGAAATAAATAGGTGGTGGACTTCTTTCCCAATAAGGGGGTTAAGGCTAAGGGTAAAATGGCATGGAAAAGGAGTGACAGATTGGATGTTGATGTCACAACCTTATTAATGTATGATAGAACCCATGGGAAGGTTCAATTTCCCCTATCAACTAATGATTAAGGGTGTGGAGTGTCTTTTCATGCAATCTCAAAACTACTATCTCATTATTTTTCATTGTGGGCTAGAGTACCTTAATATTAATTCCACTTTGATATTTTGCGCTTCGCATGCTTTCTGGGCATTTCGACTATCGGGTTATTTGGCTTTCTGGAGTCTTCACAGCAGGGTTGCAACATTGTCAACATGGGAGGTGAGTGTCGCTGAGTGGAACTGAGGAATTGTGAGGACCTGAAGAGTAACACTAAGGTTTGGAATGTGTTGGAGAAGGGTGGGATTACTAACTACATCAAAAAACTCCATGGTTGGAATGAGAAGATCACTAGTTTTTTTGCTAAGGAATAAAATGATGGCAAGGCAAATTTGTTTGGGAGAAAGGTGGCCATTGATGAGCAGTTAATTTCCGATGTCACTAGGCTTCCCATGGAAGGTATCAAGTTCTATAGGGATAGGAAGATTTATGACCAGGCTGTGAGAAAATTTCCAAAGATTGATAAGGAGAAGGAGGACCTGTGCAGAGCTACCAAAAGCAGTTATGACTCCACGAAGATTAAATTGCTCTAGCGGGAGGTGTTGGAGGAAATTATGGAATACATTACGCTGGATGGCAGATATACAAGGGTTTTCGGCTACCATTTTCTGCTCCTGAATCACTTTCGGTATCAGGTTAGAATTTCATTCCCTTTCTATCTTTCTACTTCATTGAATGCTAGTCTTCAAGACCATAAATTGAACATGGTTAGATACCCCATTCTTCATGAGGGTTTGCTTGTTCTTATTTTTGAACATTTCAAAGCTATGCAGAATCTTTCCCACCAGACCCCTTCTCCCCACTCTGCCTCTGCTAAGGATGAACTGGGTGCTAGCTACATTGACAAGGATGAATGGGAGACTGATATGGAGGATGAGGAAGATTGTCCCTCAAAGGTGGTGAGGAAGGGTATTAAAAAAAGTAAGTCTAAGGCTTGTGCCCTTCCTAAACCTAGTGCCATGATCTCCACAGGTAGAGCTAAAGTCATTTTCTAAGGCTACTAATTTGAAGACGAAAGTTAAATCCATTGTCTCTCCTCAGGAGAAGGGCAAGAGGAAGGTTGTGGAGGACCCCTCCTATGAAACCAATTAGGATAAGCCTCAGCTGACCCCTTCGTCGGATTACTCTAACTACCCTACTATTGATAGGGAGGACAGGCCTAGGTATCCCAGTGACCTCAAGGAGGATGATCATTACTTTAAGGTTGAGTGAGAGTTTCCTGTTGATATCCTTGCTATTGCCTGCAATGGTACTATGGATTTATTCAGGTCGATTAGGTGGGTTTTCTTTGAGATTAAGGAGATTAAGTTGAATCAAAGGGCTTTTAGAAGCAAGTTGGAAAATAATGATATGATGGAAAAATCTAACAAAGACAGAGATAAGGCCAATGACTTGTGGACTGAGGAAGAAAAAATATATATGGTAGACTACCTTAAGAAAATAATGGAGGATTTGCAATAATTCAAGAGTAATCATGATGGCAAGCTATCAGCTATGGAGGAAAAGCTTAAGAACGTTAAAGATTCTATTCAAAAGGTTTTAGAAATGAGTCAGAAGATCTTAAAATCCACCACGAGCACCATGAATATGATGGTTGATAATCTAGAAAAGGCCCATCAGGTAAGGACAATAGTGGATGTGGAAGATGAGAAAGAACAAAGCCAAGCGGAGGGTGTTGGGCCGAGAAAAAGAACCAGAGCCAACCTAAAGAGGAAAGTTGACAAGACCCCTATTGACATCCAAGAAATTAAGAAAGCAACAATAAATATGAACAATCTGGAGCAGGTTGTTGCAGATATCCTGAGGAATCTAGCCTAGCGCTTGGAATTTTGCTAGGTTTCTACTGGTTTTTTGTTGTGTTGCCTCTGGGTTGGTTTTTTGTTCTCATCTTTGTTGGCAGCTTTATGTTTTTGATTTGAAATCTTTCATGCTTTATCTTTCTTTTATTTGTTGTTAAATGGTTTCAGGACCCCTTCAAAACCTGTTTTCTCCTTAATCAAAAACTAGTTTTAGTTTATAATTTTATTGTTTTACAATTTTGTGAATTTCTAGCAATTAGAATAACTTGAGTAGGATAGTTTAGGTAGTTTAATTCCATGAATGAATATATAATGTTGCACCATCATAAGCTTGTGCACCTTGGTTGATGATTTAATGTAGTCTCAGCAATGTGAAGTGGATTGTTCAACCAGTTAAACCTCTAAATTGAGTAAATTTTACCAAGTTTACAACACATTAGCCTAGACTCTATAGTTTCCTCAATTCTAAGAACCCTCCCAAATTTAGCCATAATCCATAGGATGAAGTCCAATAAAAAGAGTGGTATATTTTTTAAATTTATCCATCTTGGGTAGGAGGATACGAGTACCTTCTCATTTAGAAGATTTGGAGACCATGGGATAGCCCTAAAAACATAATTCCCAACCGACCAGAATTCTTTATATATAACTTTTTTTGGATTTCTTTGTTTTTAAATATTAAAAAAATCCCTCTTTGAATCATTCTACAAAAAGAATGTTGTAATCCTAAAGTTTTATTCCACACATTAGAAATCCATTGGTCGAGGTATTTCATCACCAAAATTTTTGAACAATCTAGTGGAGTGAAAAAATGGCAACATTTCCAATACCATATCTAGTGGGGTAAAGAGAATAACATAAATTCCCAAATCACAACAGAAAGGAAAAAATGATGTATCATTCATTTCCCATATCATAATTGAAAGATAGAATGGAGAATCATTAACTTTTAAACTATATTTATATTAGCAAAATAAATATCAAAACATGTGTTTTACAACTAGACTGATAAGGTCAAAATATACAAGGTATAGAAACGACATCGTATTTGTGTATTACTACTTCCATAACTAAGGCATATAATGTGGAGTGATGGTGTGGTTGATCTATATCGTGCTTATGGTACCTTATTGGATTTTTCGTATGGGCCAAAGTTCTAGGCTCATTATTTGTTCTTGTCATATTCCCTATGCCACATGAATTGTGGGTAATTTTGGGCTTTCATTCTCGAAGTTTCTCCTTATTGCTTGCAAGGTTCTCAAACTTTTCAGCTTCACAAATTTTTGAGCCATGGGAGGAGATAGGAATCATGTGAAGCCTTTTTCTTGTGATTCTGTGAAGAGAAAGCAAGAGGTATGGCATATTTTAGAGAAGGGCAGGCTTACTCCTTATCTAGAAAGATTGCATGGTAACAATTCACAAGATACGGCTCAATTTGATAAAGTTTGGAATAATCGAGTTTTTGAAACTTGGGGGAACTGAGTTTGATGTGAATGAAGACTTTATCGCAAATATAATGGGGCTTCCTATTGATGGAAAGAAGGTGTTTAGAGACAAAAAGGAGTTGAGGGTTGCGATGCAGATATTTTTCAAAGGGTCTGAGGAACAAGACTTGAAGATGACTAAGAGCGGCGGATACCAACGCAGCTCACTTAAGGCACTTGAGGGGGATGTTATAGAAGAGCTCATGAGATACATTACTCTTGAGGGATGTTTCTCTATGGTTAACGCCTATCATTTTGTGCTTCTTAATCATTTCCACCATAAAAGGGAATTTCTTTCCCTTTTTATCTATTAATGTCACTGTTAAGTGGTTTGAAGGACCACAAAAAGAACCCCAAGAACCTAGTGTTGCATGTCGGGCTTATCCTATTAATTTCTGAGTATTCCAAATCTTTTTTGGTGTATAAACTGATTGCTACTCCCAAGGGTAAGCAATTGAAAGCATTTGTGGAGAATGAAATGACCTCTAATGAGGAGTCGCTTAGCAAGAAAGGGAAAAAGAGGAAAATTGTTTTGGAAGAGGAGTTTGTTTCTGAGGAGGACGCAGATTATGTCCTAGATTCTCAAGCTTCAATGGAGGTGGTCTCGCAGCCCTCTGATGTGGGTAAGTCTGGGAAAGGGTTTTTGTTGTGCAGTTTTACACACACACCCCACTGAAAGTAGGGACCCTCTTTTGCCTACCCTTTTGGCCCTTTTCTGTGGCCTTGCCCCTTTTTGAGCTTACCTTTGAAAATCTTGGGGTTTTGATCTTTGGTGCATGTCTTGGTTATGGGTGCATTTTTGTTGATTTCCTGGTGGTTTTGGAGTCTCGCGGATGTCCTCTCTAGGGGTTGGTTTCTTTTTTCCTTTTGTTTTCCCTTGGTTTTTCTGTTTGGGGCTTGGGAGTTGTTCTTTTCTCTTTTGGCCTTTTTCCTTTGTTCTACCGGGGGACGGAACCGAGATGGAACTTAACTCTAAACTTTAACAAAGTTCACGGTTCATTTTTCGTTCTCGTTCTAGCTCCACTTCCCACCTTCTTATTTATCCCATTGCTTTGCTTGTCTTCGCCCTTTGGATCAGTTTCCTCCCTTGGGTTTTCCTTGGTTCATTTTTTCCTTTGTTTGTCGGAGCCAGAAATGGGATGGAACTTAACTCTGAACTTCAACAAAGTTCACGGCTCGGTTTTCATTCCCGTTCTGGCTCCACCTCCTGCATCTTTGTCATTTTGTTTTGTTCGACCTGCAGGTTGGTTTCTTTCCCTTGGGTCTACTTCGGTCTTCCTTTCCTTCATCGGATCCAGAACCGGGATGGGATCTGAGCTCGGGACTTTGCAAAAAGTCTTGCCTTTTTTTCGTTTCCACCTCCACCGGGTTTGGTTTTGCCTCTACCTATTTTGGTCTTCGTTCTTCTCTCCATTCTTGTTTTGGTTTTGGTTTCGCCCATTTTGGTCTTGGTTTCGATTTCGCCCGTTTTGGTCTTCGTTCCTATTTTGGTTTCATTTCCGCTTTTGTCTCATTTTGGTTCTGCCTCTGCTTGGGTTTGTGCTTGGTTTTCTTACCTTTAGGACTCTGTTGGATTGACTTGGATTTTGATGATGTATTGAGCATTAATGGTCGGCATGTTCGGTGGTCATTGATCCAAGATGGACGTGGCATGGAGGGCTCAACTTGGTTTGAATTCATCTGAGTTTTCCATTTGCATAGCTCGGGTTTGATCAGTGGCTCATATTCATACTGGTGTTGCATGTGTGTTGCCATTCTTCTATTCGCACGCGTGAGGCATTAATGTCAGATGGGACCTGCGGGTTTGGGCTGCCTAAATTGGGATTTGCAGAATCCGGGGTCGATCTAAGGAGGGTGCCTCACGCATTCAATGCGGGGGTGGCGATTTATTGCTAGTTGTTAGGGCCGATTTGGTTGGTGGTCGAGCTTCTTTGTAACCCTAGCTTTGGTTCACATGAGAAGGATTTCTATAAGTATGGCCTTTGGCCTCATTTGTAAGGGTTGGTTAAGTTGGTTGCCAATCAGTTTAGATAGTAGACTTAGTAGTAGAATGGCAGGCATGTTAGAAGATTAGAAGTTAGTTTTACATTTCAAGCAAGTGTTGTAATAGACCAGAATTGTTGCTAATGCGGTGATTTAATACAAAGTGAAGACATTGTTCTATAATTGGTGCCTTCTTTTGGGTTGAATAATCTTGCATGGTTCATGTTTTTTTTATCTCTTAAATTACTTGGAAACGTATGAATGTATCTTAGGTTTAGTTAATAATGCTTGTGATTTAATGCTTGGAGTGTTGTAGCAATCTCTGGTTCATACTTTGGGCAGCTTCTTGATTATGGGAATTTTGTGCAAGGTCAACCTATACCTAATACTTATGTGCTTAGTTCAACTATAGGAATTTATTCAGTTCCATTGAATGAATGCCCATAGTCTGAAAATCTCTAACGCCTTAGAAGATTGCACTGTTCTCTGTGAGATTGCAGGTATAGCCTGGGTTGAACAGGAATTAGTTTAAAGGGATTGGTCCATTCAAAATATTTCATCATTTGTATGGTTAGTCTTAGGAGTAGTGTTAATTTTAGGACTTCTGAAACCCTCATCTTTTTTTGTTTCTTTTATTATTTGGTTAGAACTAGAAATCTAAGCATCACCATTTCTTAAAATATGATGAGTTTAAAGCTTCTAGTGTTTGTTTGTAAGGTCCCTTTGTGATTACCGGAATTTTCACATGTATCACTGAGTTTGTTCCACTGCATTGTCAAGACCTGGCACCTAAGAGACCTTGGGGTTATCTCTTTGTTCATAGATATCAACCTTTCAAGAGAGATGATAACATTTATTATGTATGAGTTGTTGTTGTGCAGAAAACACCAAACAACAGGATTGGCGCTAGAAGGAGGGCCTAAATAAGAAAGCTGGAGAATTTTCTAAATGCCATCTCTCTTGAAAGGCTTAGAAGGAGAACCAGATCTACATCAGGAGAAGAAGAAGAGTTTCAAGAATTTCCACCTCCAACCAGGTCAAGAAGGACTAGAAGAAGTGAGGAGTCATCATCCAACCTGTCATTTCCACCATCCTCACCTTCATCCACCTCATCTTCATCCAATTCTGAGGCTGATTCCATTCAACAACCCCAACCAGTCCTCAATCATCCTTTATCACCTCCACCGATGGCTTTCTTGGCAAATAACCCATCACCTCTGACATTCAATAATTACAATGTTATTCCCAAGAACCCTGAGCATTTTTGTTCCAAGTTTCACATGAATGACCCTAATAGAATGGCAGAGGAGCTTATTAGGATTTTTCAGACTTGTCTGAGAGATACAGGGATTAATCATGAGGATGTTGCATGCAGACGTTTCCCTTATTCTCTAGGAGAGGAGGCTTTTTACTGGTACAATCATTTACCTATTGCATCCATTCATAATTGGGTTGAACTCGAGGCTGCATTTCTGCAAAAGTTTAAGATTCCTATTAGTGCTAATGAGCTTTATATGCATTTTACTAGGGTAAAGATAGAGGTCAATGAACCTATAGGATCATTCAACAATAGGTTCCACCGTGCATACACTAGATTGCAAGCACCTTATGTTGGGCATGATGCCTCCACCTTAGAGATGTACTTTGAAGCCCAGGATAGTCTCACATCCACCTTCCTTAAGTGGACAACTAACCCTCCAACTACCTTGCTCACTGCCTATATAGAGGCTATTAAGGTCGGCACAGACCTGAGACAACACTTTTCAAGACCCCTGCCATCTCTGGGACCTGCTGCTCACCCGGGCCAAGTCCAATCTCTCAACTAGGCTCTAATTAATCATACTCCCCTTATGAATCCTATTCCACAATTGCCTCTAGTCCCTCACCCAGGTCATCCAATAAACCAGGTCCAACTAATGCCCGGTTATCCCTAGAAAAATGCTAACCATCCCCTCCATTCATAGTCACAGGCTGGTTTCCCTACATATTTGCAGAACTCAAAAGTGTTGAATTGGTCTAATGGTTCTGGAGGAGTGCCAGGATACCCTCCAAATACTTTGAATCTAGTCCCTTACAACAATCCTGATAAAGAAAGGTTAGATGGACTAACTGAGCAAGTGAAGAAGCTGAACACTGAGGTAACCTACTTGAGGAACCAGAATAGCCAACTCCAAGCTAATCAGAAGAGCATGCAATCAAGTTCTAATAGAGGGCAACACTATGACAGAAATCAAAACTTTGAAAGGGGACAAGGCTCTGGTCAGAACTTTGATAGAAGTCAACAAGGTGGACAAGGATTTGAAAGAAGACAGCTACCTAGGCAAAATAGGCCATGGAACACTGGGTCTAACAATGGGGGAGTCCCCACTCCACTGGATCAACCTTCCCATCAAGAGAAACCTCCAGGTGGTGTGTACCTAGCAAAAGCAGCTTTCTCAGGATAGTGTAGACTTCACAAGACAAGTCAACACTCTAAGTTTGATTGTCCTAAATTTAAAACTGTTGCTTCCATCTTTCAATATGAAGTTGAAAACAACTTTGCTAGCCAAGAATTTGTACCCTCAAATCCTTATGATTCCCCGATATTGGTGTTGAATCATGCCCCTTTCCCAAGGGATGAGGAGAATGAACCAGAAGAGGAGTCAAGTAGCTAGAATGGGGAGGTTGAACAAGTGCTCAATGAAGATGAAATATCTCAGCTATTTAATGAAGAAACTAAGAACGAAAATGGCCCATTGGATGAAGGAGAGGTTGATGCTGAAGAAGTACAGATTTTTCAACAACCTGTCAGAAAGTATGATCTGAGAAGCAAGCCCCACAGGAATCCACACTTGGAGGTCCATTCACTACATCTACCCCTCCACACAATTTTACTACTCCACTGGATCCACATGCCAATAATAATCCATCCTACCCTCAGGTGCCAACACAACAGCTTACAAAAGAAGGACAACCAGATATTTTAAAAGGAAGCAATGTTAATGCAACAAGAGATAGGAAGACTAGTCGTTCTAAGGAGGTCCACACTGACATGAATATGGAACAGCTGGGGGAATATGTCACTGAGGAACTCGGGAAAGTGAAGGTGAGTCTTTATGCTTTCGAGTTGTTAAGATTTCCTGAAATTATAAATATAGTCCTAGGGTCCTTTAATTCAAGTATGGAAAAGTCATGAGTTGCAATCAATGAGGCAATCAAAAGGCCTCCTAGTTCACAAGCAGCTAAAGGCCCTAGTCAATCACAATCTGGGGATAGGGGAAAAAAAATATAAGGGTCAGGCTGCACAAGCTAACTCACAGTTGAGTTTATTCCAAGGAAAAATGGAAACCCCTCCTTTTCTGATTTCTATTCGTATATTTGGTAAAAATCTGCACAACTGTCTATTGAATTTAGGAGCATCCATGAATTTTATGCCATTTGTTGTCTGTAGGGCTCTTAGTATTACCCCTACAGCTTCTCAAAAGAAGGTCACCCAATTGGACAAAACAGAGGTGACTATAGTAGGAGAACTGAACATGGTTCCCATGCAAGTTGCTTCAGATCCTAGAGTGCAACAAGTACTTAATATTCAAGTAGCATACATTCTAGACACTTATGGTTTGATCTTGGGTAGAGACTTTACCAAAGCACTGAATGGATATACATCCATAGACCATTCTCACATGTGGCTCCCCTGGAAGGGACCCCCAAATCAAATCAAAATTAAGAGAGAACCTAGAATGAAGTATGTCATTATTGAATATCAGAATACTTCAAATGAGATGCCGATATCAGAAGTCAACATGGGGAACTATGTCCTAGCCTCCCCTAACTTGGACACAAAGGAAATCTTGGTGCTGCAGATCTCTTCTGGTGAATCCACATCAGAATCCATCAGTTCTAAAGCACTATTTAAACAAATAGAGGAACTTGATGATCAGGCAGATAGACAACTCAATTTGTTGGATAAATTCCAAGAGTTTATCCAAAAATGTGTAGAAGATTAGATTCAGCTGGGTAAAAACATGAACTTTGAAGAGTTGCTTCTTCCTAGTTGGTGCGGAGCTCACAATGCTCCTCATTCTGAACTGGAATATTTCTTATGTCAAATTGCGGTGGGGAAGATACAAGGATACATTAACACAGCCCCAGCTATTAAGATAAACATATAGAGCATTAAAAATGATATAAAGGGAAAGAACCCGAGGCCTCCTAAAGAACCTTCGGGTATCAGCAAAGACAAAGGTGTCTCAAGAAAAGTAGGAGCTAATGACTGTTGGACATTAAGGTTTGATGGATCCAAATCCAAGCAAGGTGTTGGAGCAGGGCTTGATTTGATCAGTCCCAAAGGTAAAACCTACTTCGTTGCTCGTAGACTTCAATTCTAGTGCACTAAAAATGTAGATGAGTATGAAGCTCTAGTTCATGGGCTATTAATGGCATTAAGAAAGAAGGTCAAAATTTTGCAAGTGTTTGGAGATTCTGAGCTAGTGGTCAGGCAAGGAAAAAATACTCATGTCATGACAGAAGGATGGCCAATTATAGGCATAGAATATGGGATCTTATTGAAGGATTTGATTCCTTCAACATTCAGTTGATACCTCAAAGTAAGAATCAAATTGTTGATTCTCTAGCACAAGCAGCCAGTACATTGCATCCCTTATCACTTTCAGGCTTAAGGAGCTTCACTGTGGAAATTTTTCCAGTACCCTCAGTGCCTGACAATGTCACCAATGTTTAGGTATTTGAAGATTCTAAGCATATTCTTGATTGCATCACTAGCTGTGATGTGTTTTCTTCTCAAGTGATTGATGAGGTTGAGCCTCAAGAGGTTGAAATGGACCTAGAAGGAGTCCTCAATCTAAAGACTAATACCATCCCAAGAGGCATGGTGCAATTGGAAAGGATCTTTGATCTGGATAAGATAAGAGATCAGGAACATAAAATGAAAAGGGAGTCCCTCAATTGTCAGTGTGAAACATACAACATGGGGACCCAAAGTGATGTCAAAAATGTCTTTATTAGTAAGGTGCGCACTCTAGAGGAGAGACAAGGAATCATTAATTCCTTGCACACATATCAAGATGTGATAGCCTGGAGTTATGATGACTTGAGGACATATGACACTTTGATCATTACACATACTATTCCCCTCAAGTCAAATGTTAAGCCATTCAAGCAAAGACAGAGACCAATTAATTCTCTGTTGGAGCCCATCATTCAGAAGGAAGTGTAGAAGATAATTTCAGTATGAATCATATTTCCAATAAGACATTCAACATGGGTAGAAAACTTGATTCCAGTAAGGAATAAAAATAGACAAATCAGACTGTGTGTTGAGTTCAAGCACCTGAATAGAGCATCAGAAAAGGATAATTATCCAGTCCCTTCACTGGATGAGGTGATTCACATTGTTAATGGATCTCAAATGATTTCCTTTCTGGATGGGTACTCTAGAGACAACCAGGTCATGGTCCAATATGAAGATAGGCACAAAACAGCCTTTACTACAAAATGGGGAAATTTTGCTTACAGAAGAATGCCCTTTGGATTAATCAATGTTGGAGCTAAATTTTAAAGAGCAATGGATATTTCCTTCAAAGATATCATTGGAAAGTGCATAATCATCTACATGGATGATTTTATAGTCTTTTCCAAGAAGAGAAGTGATCATGTTGAAGATTTATGCAAAGTATTCCAGAAGTGCAAGGAATTTGGAATTTCCCTTAATCCAAAGAAGTGCATCTTTGGAGTCACTAAGGGAAATTTGTTGGGACATGTTATTTCAGAACAAGGCATTGCCATTGATCCTGAACGAGTGGAGGCTATACTGAAAATTCAACCCCCTACAAGCAAGAAAGAAATGAAGTCATTATTTGGCAAGATTAACTTTGTCAAAAATTTTATCACTGGATTTGCAGAGATAGTCAAGCCATTGAATGTCATATTGAAGCAAGAAGCAAAGGTTGAATGGAATACAGAGGCTAAGGAAGCATTTGTAGAAATTAAGAGAGCTATTATTGAGGCCCCTATTTTGGTGAGTCCTGATTATGCTAAGCCATTCTATATCTATTCATTTTCCTCTGATCACTTATGTGCTGGCTTGCTGACATAAAATTCTGATCAAGGGAATGAGCATCGCATAGCATTCATGAGTGCACCTTTAAAAGATGCAGAACTGAGATATCCTAATGTTGAAAAGCAGGCTTATTCCTTGATCTAAACTATGAAGAAGTTCAGACACTATATACTAAGAAACAAGGTCTTTGCTATAGTCCTTAATCCTGCAGTCAAGCTATTTTTGATGTAGAATGAATTGGGTGAATGTAGAGCCAAGTGGGTAACTATGTTACAAGAGTATGATATTGAAATTCAACCCATGCAAGGACTAACCAAGACAATGGCAGAAATGGGTCCTGACCTTGTAGCCCAGCATTATAATCTTGAAGATGTTTCTCCAGGGGACTGGTATGATGACATTCTCCACTATCTTTTGAATCAGTAGTGTCATGGACACCTCAATGTAGTGCAAAGGAGAGCTCTATGCTTGAAGAGTGGCAGTTTTATGATGAAAGGAGTTGTTTTATATAGGAGAAATCATGAAGGTGTCTACTTGAGATAACTAAGCAAGGAAGAGGTAGGGAGAGTGATGACTAAATTTCATGACAAATATGGCACAGGCCATGGTTCAGCACCTTCCATTGCAAATCAGATCCTGAGGGCAAGCTATTATTGGTCTACCTTGTTCAGGGACACACATAACCACGTGAGAACTTGTCATGTGTGTCAGACTGCAGCAAACAGGGAGAGGTGTGTAGCTTTTCCAATTCGGCCTGTCATAGAGGTAAAACCATTTACATAGTGGAGAATGGACTTCATAGGTCCAATCAACCCACCTTCATCTGCGGGCCATAGGTATATTCTTACTGTGACCGATTACTTTACTAGGTGGACTGAGGCTCTTGCATGCAAGCAATGCACTTCTGAAGTGGTAATCAATTTCATGGAGATAGGTATCATTAACCACTTTGGTTGTCCATTGGCCTTGGTTAGTGATAACGGTTCTTCATTCGCATCATTAAATTTTTCTAACTAGGCTTATGATCATGTAATTTCCATAAAATTTGCATCCAATTACTATCCATAGGGGAATGGTTTGGCTGAGTCTTCCAATAAGAACCTGTTGACGGTCATCCATAAACTACTAGAAAAGAACCCCAAGCATTGGTACACCCATCTTATATTTTCTCTTTGGGCAGACCACACTAGATAGAAGACATCCTTACGAACCTCTTCTTATCACCTAGTGTACGGTTTGGAACCTGTCTTTCCCATCTAGCTGAAGATCCCTACCCTGCAATTTATCAATGAGTACTATGATGGAGAAGATAAACGTGAAGCCCGCTTGACTGAATTGTTACACCTTGAAGAGAGAAGAGATGAAGCCTTAGAAAACTTTGCTAGGCATCAAGGTGTAGTGAAGAGATGGCTTGATAGGAGAGCCAAGGTGAAAGCCTTTAGAATCTCTAACTTGGTTCTCTACTGGGATAAATCCCATGAAAAAAAAGGGGAGCATGGAAAATTTGGAATACTTTGGCTTGGCCCTTATCAGATTGTAGAGATCCTAGGAGATAATGCATTTCATTTGAAAACCCTCACTGGAGAGGATATCCCATTGCCTATTTTTGGGTAGTATTTGAAGCATTATTTCAAGTCTTGAGTTGTTTTCAGCTCTATCCTTGTACATAAGTAGATTAGGTTTCCTTTATGTTGTTTTGTTTTTGCCTTGGTTAGAGTAGGGTTTATTTTGGTTTTTCTTTGCTTGTCTGCTACTCAGGTTTTGGTTTGGGTTGGTCTGCTTGGGTTGCTTTCTCCTATTGCTATGCTTTTGTGGGGTTTTCTTACTTTCCTCTGGGTTTATTGCATTTGGATAACTGGTTGCTTGTTTGGGGCTGTTTTGGGATTTCTTTTCCAAACTCCAATCATCTTTTCAGAGTCATCCAACCTAGTGGAATTCCTTCATCTGATGTTGCATGGGCTGGGGATTAGAGTCACTTGACTAAGTTAAATTCTAGAATGTATTTGTGTCTTATATCTTCACATAAATTATAAGAATTTTGAGGTTGCATGTGGTCTTTAGGAGGTCTGATTGGGTGAAAAAATCTTAAATTTTGCTCCAGTGTCATTGTGGTTCTCATCCTTGAGTGTGGGCTTCATTGCCTGCAAGGTGAAAAGTAAAGCTTTAAAAGCAAATCTAGAAGATAATATCAAAAAAGAAAAGAAAAGACAATATTGAAAATCAAAAGAAATGTTCACCTTATTAGGGGTATCCTAGTATCTCTATCAAGGCTATGGACGCTTGGCTTGTAGTAGAGCTATATTAGGGAGGGTCACAGTGATAACCTCACTGGGGCTATGGATGCCAGACTGGCAGTGAGGCTCTATCCAAGTTGCTTTTGGAGTTAGAATTCTTAGGAAGTCCTGTCAGACTAAGTTTGATCCCTATTGCAACTTAGGAAAGGGAAATGAATGCATACTCACACACTTTGACCCCGGTACAGGAAAGGTTTGCTTTCTTGTGATTTCTGAAACCTTGCCTAAAATATAACCTGATGTTTGGACTGAAACCAGAGATTCTGGGTTCTTGATTCCAGTTTGTCATTGAAATGCTTCGGAGCATTTCCCCAATGGATTCACCATTTATTGTGCAGTTTCACACACACACCCCGCTAAAAGTAGGGACCCTCTCTTGCCTGCCCTTTTGGCCCTTTTCTTTTGCGTTGCCCCTTTTTGAGCTTACCTTTGAAAATTTTGGGGTTTTGATCTTTGGTGCATGTCTTGGTTATGGGTGCATTTGTGTTGATTTCCTGGTGGTTTTGGAGTCTCGGGGATGTCCTCTTTGGGGGTTGGTTTCTTTTTTCCTTATTTTCCCTTGGTGTTTTTTATTTTGGTCTTGGGAGTTGTTCTTTTCTCTTTTGGCCTTGTTCCTTTGTTCTACCGAGGGGTAGAACCGAGATGGAACTTAACTCTAAACTTTAACAAAGTTATTAGTTCGGTTTTCATTCCCGTTCTGGCTCCGCTTCTTGCCTTCTTTTTTTTCCCATTGCTTTGCTTGTCTTTGACCTTCGGGTCGATTTCCTCCCTTGGGTTTTCCTTGGTTCATTTTTTCCTTCATTTGTTAGAGCCGGAACCGGGATGGAACTTAACTCTGAACTTTAACAAAGTTCACGGCTCGATTTTCGTTCCCGTTCCAACTTCGCCTCTCGCATCTTTTTCATTTCGTTGTGTTCAATCTGCGGGTTGGTTTATTTCCCTTGGATCTACTTCAGTCTTCCTTTCCTTCATCAGAAACGGAACCAGGATGGGATCTGGGCTCGGGACTTTGCGAAAAAATTTCACCTTTTTTTCATTTTTTCCTCCGCCAGGTTTGGTTCCGCCTCTACCTGTTTTCCTTCCATTCTTGTCTTTGGTTCTTCCTCCACCTGTTTTGGTCTCCGTTCTCATCTCCATTCCTATTTTAGTTTTGGTTCCGCCCGTTTTGGTTTCGGTTCCACCCGTTTTGGTCTCCGTTCCTGTTTTGGTTTTGTTTTCACTTCCGTCTATTTTTGGTTCCGCCTCCGCTTGGGTTTGTGCTTGGTTTTCTTACCTTTGGGACTCTATTGGATCGACTTGGATTTTGATGATGTATTGAGCATTAATGGTGTCCCTTTTGAATGTATATTAGATCAAGCTAAAGGTTGTTGTCGGGTCCGAAGGAAGGATGGGTGTACTTTGAAGATTTGGTGAGATCTATGGGATATAGTCGAGTACATATTGCGGATGTGAATGGGCAAAACCCATCCGTACACGCAAGTTCGGCACATTCGGTGGTTGTTGATCCGAGATAGACGTGGTGTGGAGGGATCAACTTGGTTTGACTTGATCTAAGTCATCTTTTTTCCCAGCTCGAGTTTGATTGGTGGCTCGTATTCATACTGGCATTGCACGCACGTTGTTGTTCTTTTGTTTGCGCAGGGGAGGCATTAATGGCGGATGGGACCTGTGAGTTTAGGTTGCCTGAATCAGGATTTGTAGAAATTGGGGTTGATCTGAGGAGAGCACCTCGCGCATTCAATGCAAGGGCGGTGATTTATTACTAGTTGTCGGGGCCAATTTGGTTGGTGGCTGAGCTTCTTTGTAAACCTAGCTCTCGTTCGCGCGGGCAGGATTTCTATAAGTATGGCCTTTGGCCTCATTTGTAAGGGTTGGTTAAGTTGGTTTCCAATCAGTTTAGATAGTAGATTTAGTAGTAGAATGGGAGGCATGTTAGAAGATTAGAAGTTAGTTTTACATTTCAAGCAAGTGTTGTAACAAACCAGAATTGTTACTAATGCAGTGATTTAATACAAAGTGAAGACATTGTGCTATGATTGGTGCCTTCTTTTGGGTTGAATAATCTTGCATGCTTCTTGTTTTTTTTATCTCTTAAATTGCTTGGAAATGTTTGAATGTATCTTAGGTTTAGTTAATAATGCTTGTGATTTAATGCTTTGAGTGTTGTAACAATCTTTGGTTCATACTTTGGGCAGCTTCTTGATTATGGGAATGCTATGCAAGGTCAACCTATACTTGATACTTATGTGTTTAGTTTAGCTATAGGCATTTATTCAGTTCCATTGAATGAATGCCCATAGTCTGAAAATCTCTTAACACCTTAGAAGATTGCATTGTTCTCTGTGAGATTATAGGTATAGCCTAGGTTGAATAGGAATTAGTTTAAAGGGATTGATCCATTCCAAATATTTCATTATTTGCATGGTTAGTCTTAGGAGTAGTGTTAATTTTAGGACTTCTGAAACCCTCATCTTTTTTTGTTTCTTTTATTATTTGGTTAGAACTAGAAATCTAAGCATCGCCATATCTTAAAATCTATTGAGTTTAAAGCTTCCAATGTTTGTTCGTAAGGTCACTTTGTGATTACCATCATTTTCACATTTATCACTGAGTTTGTTCCACTGCGTTGTCAAGACCTGACACCCGAGAGCCTTGGGGTTATCTCTTTGTTCATAGAGATCAACCTTTCAAGAGAGATAGGATAACATTTATTTTGTCTGAGTTGTTATTGTGCAGAAGAACAAACAACAGGTTTCCAATCTAAAAAAGAAGGGTTATGAGACTTGCAACGATGAAAATTTTGATGATAGCAGACTCTAAGCCTGAAGGAAAAGGTTGAATTTGTTAGGGATACTTCCTCATCAGCTCCTAGTTTTGATTCCCTACCTAAGAAGGGTTCAGAGGTGGGTAGTAATAAGAAAATTACTATTAGGTATGCCCGTAAACTGCAGGAGATGCAAGTTTCCTCTCCCTTGAAGGTGGTTGGTGGGAAGGGTGTTGTGGAGCCTCTGGGAGTAGACCCTTATATGTAGAAGAAAGACCTTGAAAAGCAGATGAAAAGGAGGTTAGTTGTTGAGGAGATTGTGGACTCTATTCGTAAAATCAAATTTCCCATTGCTGGTGGAAAGGGTAAGGAAGTCAGCATTAGCCAGGACAAGGTCAGATCCTCTCAATAGGATGATGTTGTGGGTAAGGGTGATCTTAATGTTGATTGTGAAGATATTCCTGATTTTCTTGGGTTAGTTAGGGAGGGCTCAATTTCTTTGTTCAAATTTTTTAAATGGTTATTTCATGAACTTAACATGACGAATATCAGAGTCTAAGGTACAATGAGCAAAAATGGTGAGTCTTTTGTACAAAACCAAATTGATGAATTGTTTGACACTCTAAATATTGTTCCTAATGAAATGCTTAAGATGAAACAGAACCTTGAGGAAAGAATCCTCACCCTTGAGGACCAACTGGAGAAAATGTATGCTAAACTAGAGAAGGGTGGGGAAGGGATAAAATTTATTGTGATGATTGAATCAGTTGGAATTTCAACTCCTTTTGAAATGCCCAATAAATGCAAGGGTACTACTCCTGGAGAGATTATTGGTGTTGGTGGTAAGCTACTGGAGGAAGCGGTTTCTATGGAGAAATTTGGTGGGGGGATGAATTTTTTGGTTAGTGAGGTGAAAGAGGGTGGGCTTGGGGCCAGAACAAGGAACAAGACTAAGGTGTGGGTTGGGGCTCCTGTTGTGGATCTACCTAAAGTTATGGATCATGGTCAAAAGGTTGTAGTGTGTGACATGGAGGCTACTAATATATTGAAGAACATGTAGCGGGGATGCTTTTGTGCCTCTTTTTTGGCTAATGTTATGTTGATGGCGTGTTGTTTTTTGGCTACTGCGTGCTTTTTGTTGTTATCTTTGGCTTCAGTTATCCTTTTTTTAAAGGGTTATGGGCCCCTTCAAAACTCATTTTTTACCTCTAATCAAAAACATATCTCAAAAAGGAGTCTTTCTCTAAGAAAAATTTAAACAAAACTGACCAGACCAACTACTAATTTATTCTTTGGTCTCGAAGGCCACAAACTTGTCTAGCCACTCCAAGTCCTCCATTGTTTCATACTGATAAAAATTCCTAAGGAACTTGTAGGCAACTAAAGTGCACCCTCAATGCCTCAAGTACTCCGCTTCATTTAATTCCAGTAAAAACTATTAATAGGGCACTCTCAACCGCTACCCAATATCCCAAGGTCAAGGAATGCCTTCACCAAGATGAGTGGCCTCTAAATCCTCATCCAAACCCCTCAACAGATGCAGGTAGAACAGTTTCTTGGTCATACTGGAAACCTCCTCCTTTGCAACCTTGATATCAAGCATGGAAGCAACAAACTAAGTCGGGATGTCAATATTTACCCTATATCTTTCTTCTAAGACTAAGAACTTCTCCCCTAAAATGAGCATTTACTGCCTTCATGGTGAGAAACCCACTCTCTTTTAGCACCTACTTCAATCTATAATCGATAATACTCCCTAGAAAATCCAACTGGATTTTTTCGTAGGTAAGAAGTATCGAAGTCTCCATGAAAGTTGAAATTGTTTTCCTCCTTTTTGCATAAGAATGTTGATGCATCTAAATTAAAAACTAGGGCCAAAACATGCAAAATAATGAACATTGACTTAAAATCCTGAAAGAAAATATTCAATACCAACTCATATGTGAGCCGAAGAAAAGTTAAATGATTAGACAGAATGGAAGAGTAGTTTACACAAGTATGGTAACGTCACCAACAATAACACAAAGAAAACCAAAGTATGGAAATGACACACGATGTACCAAATTCTACAAGGAAACGAGGTGGCAATAAAAATTCATCATTACCAAGAAAATTAGTGGGATTAGAATAATTAAGAGTAAAGGCCTCATCAAATTTCAAAGGCAGTTGGCAAGCCACAAAGCATGGCACAAAAATTAAAAACCTTTTTATTTGGGAGTTACCCCCATATTAGGTAACACTTACCCATTAAAAAAAATGGCAACATTTTTTAAATGAATTTCTTCCTTATCTAGGGTTGAAGCCATATCTTCAATTGGGATCATTATAGATTTTGTATTACACAAGGGAGGCCACTTAGCATTGCCCCTTCCTAGTTGAGGGTTCTCATCACAGACTCCATCATCTACAGTTATGAACTGCACTGATTTTGGAATCACTTCTCTGTCAACCTCCACAGTGATATCTTTGAATGAGCGAGGGACATCACTCAACCCACTTGAAGGATTTAAACTTACATAACCATCAAACCCTGGGGGTCATCTGAATAATGGACCATTTCACCCATTGATTACCTTGTACTCACAAGCACAATGCGATGGGGAGGAGGGTTTACAGAGATATGATGCATGTAAAGATAGAACACACAGGACGAAGAAAGAAGAACAAATATAATGCACCACCAGCAATGATAACGAAAAGATAGAAACAACAAAGAAAATACCAAGGCATGAGGAAGGTGGTAAGGGCTATAAAATCAAACCCACGATGGCCTCGTTGTATGCCACTACTATCGCCTTGTCAGAGCCAAGGATAAATTAATTAAATAAATAATTATTTAATTAAAGTAGGGGATAAAGGTGAAGGATAAATTAATTATTTATTTAATAAAAGTGGAATATAAATTAATTAATTCAATAATTAATTGATTGATTGATTCAATAATTGATTGATTGATTGATTCAATAATTGATTAATTGATTGATTTGATAATTAATTGATTGATTGATTCGATAATTAATTGATTGACTGATTTGATAATTAATTAACTAATTGATTCAATAATTAATTAACTGATTAATTCAACTGCTGATGATTTTGTTGTTGTTAATGTGACAGCTTGTTTTTTCTGTAGCTCCTATTTTTGGTGTTGGTTGTAGGAGTGACACTCTTGGTTCTTCTCTTTTGCCTTTGGTGGCTTGTCCTCCAACTTCTGCTTGCTCTATTTCTTTGAAGGGTGATCTTTCTTGGATGGTTGTGCAAATAAAGAAGAGAGGTCAACCCAAGCATAATCATTCCTCTCAGTCCCTTGTTAAATTTTTTTGTGGTGGTTGGAAAGTTGTACGTGTGGTTTAGCTATGCTTTTCCCACTATTTCTTAAGGATGTTTGGTTATTGTTCTTCTTTGTTTATCCTTGGAGCAGTTGTTTGTATCTTTTGTGATTTTTGGGTGTTTGGATGTTGTTGACAGTCTAGTGTTGTATCTTTTGAGCAGCATTTTGTGCCTAAAGTTGTAAAGGGTTTTGGGTCCCTTCAAAACCTATTTTTCTCATATAATCAAAACATGTTGAAAAACTATCTCCATACCCCTATTACCCTACAACATTTTAAATTTCTTTGCTAATAGACTATTAATAACAATTTTACTTTACCAGTCACCCAACCCTACATAGTATTTTCATAAATTTTCTCAAATAAAGTTCAACCTCCATCAAAAAACCTAGCTTAAAGTAAAATTATGATAAAATCGAAACAAAAAAAACATAGGGTATCCATTTCTTTTAGCTTGAGCTACCCAACTCCATTTCTTACTTACAGATTGCTTTTGTCTTTCGCTTATGTTGGTGTTTCTCTTCTTTTTCTATTCGCTCCACTTCTTCCTTCACCTGGGTGATGACCACTTCCACTTTCATCAGCTTGACAAAAAGCTTTAATGTCTGCCAGTCGATTTTTCCTTCTTCTCTATAACGCACTTTAAACTTCCCCTATGGCCAACGAACAAACGGTATGCATCATGTTGACCTCCTACAATGATTTAATAACTAAGCCTTTATAGTTGTGATTCAGAGATTGAACATCTAACCTGAATAGCCATTTTAACCATCATGAAGGTGCATTTAAATTGTCAACCCAGGGACGTGAACTTGAAATGGGTCAACATAGTATGTGCACTAGGAACTCAAAGTAGTCATCTTCATTTTATAGCTAAGAAAGATTCAATACTGAAAGTAAATTGCATGGAAAGGAACAAAGTAAATGTTGGACATTGCTCAACAATTAAACTAAGTTGAATATGCATGACAGGAATCAAAATCTGAGCAACAATCAGGTAACTACTCTGCCCGCTTTGGCTATAGGAACAATCACATAATGAAATTCTAGCGGCTGCAAGAACAACCATTGCTAGATTCTTAACTAAGTACTAAATAGAAACTAATAACTAATCTAGCTAAACTAAAGGATGGATTTCTCACCAAGTGGGCCCCCTTGGATGAGTATCCTCTAAAACTAATATAAACTCAAATGCTCAACTCATAATTCCATCTTATTCATTGGGAAATGCAAGTACAAAAGAGTAGCTTGTCTAGAAATGTTGATATATTATCAAATCGTACAACATCAATAACTTAGCAACTCTTGAAGAAGGATGATCTGAACCTTATTTATACTATCAACTAAACAAGGCAGTCAACTCCCACTAACTGAGAGGATGCCATTTAGGGAAAACAGAGAAAAGAATAGAAGGGTGGTTACACATGCAGGGAATCCGGTCAGACATGCATTTCCAAATGCAAACTCAACACCGCAGTAATGTTTGCATCTACTCAACATCATGAAAGACCAATACAAGGAGGTTACATGCAGCTGACATGGGGAATCTCTTGTTGTCATCCTTCAGTTGACCCTTGAACGATTTCTCTACATGACCAGCTGGCGACTGTATTACTCAATTTAGTATCCTCAAGTATGTCTACATGGCAATGTTAGTACACATAATAATTGCACATTTATAACCACCTTAAATATCATTCATTAACCACATGCAAAATTAATATAGATATTCCACATAATAGGCTAATGTCATTAAAACTGGTGAAAATAGAATTAAACCCAATGTCTATGGTTTGAGGGAAACACTATAAAAATATCAACATTTAATATCAAATTCCATGTAAACTTTAGCAAAAAACTATAGATTCTACCCAAAATTGGACCAAAAACTAGGCTCATCACTCCCCCAACCTAACATTTTTATGGTCCTCCAATAGGGAAAGAGTTGTTTTTTTTTTTGTTTGGTCAAAGCTCTAAAATTTGCAACTGATAATTGTCCAATATCAATGTTTGTTGAGCGTGAGTCAGGGTCCTAGTAGAATCCTCTCAATCTGTCAAGTCGTCCCCATCTTTGATTTTCTTCATCGATGTCATAGCAGTAGAATCTAAAGTTTGGCACGAGACACATGAGGATAGGTGGCTTAAAAATTCAAGGGAAGCCACTATTGTCCCTTTGTTATTCCAAGTTGAATGTACCTTTTAATCCTTTTTATTGTTGCAACATAGTTCTAGATGGAATGAGATTTAGCCTGTTTCAGCTCATCAATTAAAGTGTTCCATCTCTGTGATAGATATCCTTTCATGGTGTCCTATTTTGCTGCCATCTTTACCTCATATTCACTGTAAACTGCCTCAATCCAAGGAATAATTTTGTCACCATAACTAGGCCTGAAAAGCATTCTATGTCATTCTCTATAAATATCCTTGGGGTTTCTTGATTCATCTCTAATGGCCAAGGGGATATTGGATTCCCTCTTCCTATAAGCATTATATTACTCTCCCCAACTAATCTCATTTTGCACCCAAGACATGAATGCTCTCAATTAGATATCTCCAACATATAGCAGCGGGTTCCAGTCTTGGTCTTGAGTTATAGAAAAATTATGTAAATAAAATTCACATAACAAATTCTTCATTTCAGGGGAGGCAATCCTATAAGCATTGAAAAATTTAGTGGGAGTCTCAATAGAGGGATTCAAACCTAAGATATTTCTTGATATCTTAAAAGAGAGATATTTTTCCTTCAGGTGCAGAGCATAAACACTTGGAGGGTTTCTGCATTCTAAAATTTGTGGTACCAGGGTTGCAATGTTGTCCACCCTCTCCTTTAGAGAGGAAATCTCCTCATTTTTTTCTTCAATAATTTCATCCCTCTTTTGAATTTCCTTTTTCAATCTTTTCTTTTCCTTTTTCCATTCTTCATCCCTCCTTTGTATCTCTCCCTATAAATTCAAAATTGTTGTATGTACTAAAAAATTAGGAGGGTTATGAATTCCTACCATGGTTTTTGTCGATGGTTGCTCCCCATATAGTACCATTTGCATAGATTCAGGTTATCCAACTGGCTCAAGTTGTGGAGGTACAATTTCTTCTCCCACTTCTTGTTGCAAGGCCTCTTGCTCTTGTTCTTGTAGTTGTTGTAGGAACTCCTAGTCTAATTCTTGGTCTTGATGTAGGAACTCCTGGTTTTCTTCATGCTCTCAAATTTAAACTTCCTCTGCAAGGGCAGCAAGATCCGCCAGGGTCACTTTTGTTGCCTCTTCGAATATACTCTTTTCTTTAACATTTTCCTGCCCCATTGGGGCTTTTCTGCTTTTATTTTATGTCCCTCCACACTTAGGGTTTTCACATGAAGGCATATCAACAGTTGGTTTTGATTTCTTAAGAGGGCTCTCACATTTTCCTTTGGTTGCAAGATAAATAGTGTTAGCCTTTCTCTTCTTAGGACTTGGCACCTCTCTTTCCACAGGATGTGTTTTTGCTTTTCCTTTTCCTAGCTCTGCCTCCTCCTTTTGTGCCCTAGTTCTCATTATGGTTTCAATTGGAACATCATCATCATCAGAATCCAATGAAAAACTTTCTTTTTAGAGTGCTTTGTTTTAGAGGAACTAATGTCTATGGTCCCTTCTATTGTAGGAGGATTCATACTAGAGCTAACACTAGAGGTTGAAACACTAGGGGTGGCTTCAACCATGCTTAATCTCCTGCTAGACCTACATGATTGAGGTAAATCCCTAGATTGCAGCTGCTCAGGTCTAAATTGATGAACATTTATGAATTCCTCCCAAGTCATTTTGGGTGCTACATCATGCAGAGATTTTTCAACCAAAAATTTAATCAGGCAATGGTGGGAAATAGAATTGTGCCTAACTTTTTGAGTTTCAGTCGCCATGATGGAGAGAAGGTTGTATAAGATGTTGGGCACATTCATCATCCTCTCATCCCTCATGTGACTGAAAATTTTGAAATGTATTGATTGTTACCTGATAATGTGGATGGATTTCTGCTTCCATGGCTTAGGCAGAGAGGTTCTTTTGGCACCCTATTTGTCTATACTGATTGGAGGGTCACCACGTATTGTGAATATGGCCCTAGCTGACCTGGCATCTTTAGAAACAAGGTAATGCTCACCGTCAGCAGGTAACCCTATAGCTTTTTCAATTCTTTCCTCAATTGCCACAACCTCGGGCCCTTTTACTGTGGCTTTTCCTTCAAAAAATGTTTGGGCGAACTCTAGTGCAATGCCTTCATCAAAATCGTCCACCTTTAGGAAGTAGTCCAACCAGCCACAGTTTCTAAATTCGACTAGGCATTGTGCATCCTACAATAAGGCATCATAAACTGAGGGCTCATTTTGAATTAGTCTACCTCCCATTTTCTGCAATCAATTGTCACTCTGCAAAATTCCCTTCCTGTAATTCTTGCTTGAAAACAAATTCCATTCTGCAACACTTGCTAGTTGAATTGTCTTGTACCAATGTCGACTGAATTTCCCTTCTCTCTTTTTTTACCTTTTACCACTTGCAATTCAAGATTATGATGGGGTCAATAATGGAAAAGAAGGGGTAATAAAATGGATTTATAGTGAAAATAAATGGTGGCAGCAATTTAGTATCACATCACATATGCGAGCCGTCCTTCACTTCAAATTTTAAATCAGCTTAACTAGATTTGCTAATGTAGACAAGCATGGACTAACATGTGGGCAATGTTCCTCATCTTTCTTTCCCCAACCTAAATTTGGACATGTATCCACACATGCGAGATGGGAGTAGTGATTTGATAGGGAGTTATGAAAATTATGTGAATGTCCATACTAATGTACAATGATTAAATGAATGCATTAAAAACATAATTAAGAGATAAATTAATGCGCACATACCTGAATGTGTGGAGGATACATTGTAAAGATCATGGATAAAGTACCGTTTGCCTTTTTAGGAAATAAATTAGGCAATTAATGATGATGAAGTGGAATGAAGTGATGGAAGAGAGAGAAAGGTGGTGATGGATGGTCGGATGGGCGGATGGGTGAAGAAATGGACTTCTACAAAAGTTAGAATTTTTTATTATGACAAGTACGTACCTTAATTAGCCAAAAGGAGGGACACTAGGTCTACTTCCTTCAGTTGCAGGAACCTCGGGTGTTGCATGTTGGATGAATTGTTGCAGGAACTCTTCTTTGGAAGTTGGCTTGTGATACAATCTAAGATGATGACCATTGACTAGTAACTTGAATCTGACAGGGTCAATGGTGGTGAGTTGAACATCTCCATTGGGAAAGACCTTAACAACTTCATATGGTCCTAGCCACCTTGTCTGCAATTTTCTTGCATTGTCTTGATATTGTCAGTCATAAAGCAATGCCCAGTCACCTTGTTGAAATTTCTTCTCTTTGATAAATTTGTCATGCCATTTGATTCTTTGATTCTGCACGACTTCAGTGTGGTGCAAGGTTGTCTTCCTCATCTCATCTAAAGCATTAACCTGCATGATTCTTTCTTTTTGTGCCTCGAAAATATACATCCTTAAGTCAACTACAATTTTAAGAGTCTTGTGCTCGAATTCAATGGGCATCATAATTGTCTTCCCATACGGTAGCTCAAATGGAGTGAAACCTGTAGTTGTTTTCCAGGTGGTTCTATAGGCCCAAACTGCTTCTGATAATCTATTTTCCCAATCCTTTCTATGAATAGCCACTATTTTGGTTAGAATGGCTTCAATTTCTCTGTTGGTCACCTCAACTTGTCCATTGGCCTGAAGGTGATAAGGAGTAGAATTTATGTGTCTTATGTTATATTCATTTACTAGTGTTGTAACAAGTTTTTAGGTAAACTGAGCTCCTTTATTAGTTACTATTTCTCTTGGGACTCCATATCGTGTGAAAAAATCTTCATAAAGAAATTATGAAACCTTGTTATCTCTTGCATGCTTCATGGTCTTGACTTCTACCCACTTAGTTACATAATCAGTGCATACCAAGATATAAGACTTACCATTTGATGGGGGATCAATGGGTCCCACAAAATCCAATCCCCACTTGTCAAAGGGAGTGACTACTACCTAGGGAATAGAGTGGCATCTCATCTGATTTGGTTGGTTGTCCCATTCTTTAGCACTTATCACATTTCCTTGTATATCTTCCTCCATCCTTGTGGAGTGTAGGCCAATAGTATCTTGTGTTCAAAATATTCATTGTTGTCCTTTTTTCTACAAAATTCCCTCCACAGGGTTCATCATGACATCCATGCAAAATTTCCAGTATAAAACAAGAATCTAGAAATCCATGAAAAAGGAAAAGATTTTTTAATGAGCACTCTTCTCTCTTTTGGAGAGAAGTGAGGAGGAACTCTCCCTATCACTAGGTAATTAGCTATGTCAACATACCAGGGTGTGTGCACACTAATGGAAAATAGATGATCATCAAGAAAGGAGTCATCTATGGCTTGATTGTATTCTGATGTGGTCAGTCTTGAAATAAAATCTACAACAGCATTGGCCTTCCCTAGTTTGTCCACAATGGTTATGTCAAACTCTTGCATCAACAACAACCATCTGGATAACCTTCCTAAGATTAGGGGTTTATTCATGATATATCTAATGGTTGCATAATTGGTGTGCACAAACATCTAGTAGCCTGTTATGTAGTGCTTGAATTTTTTCAGGGTGTAGATCACTGCCAGTATTTCTTTTTTTGTTACTATATAATTGAATTCAACTCCTTGTAAGTTTTTGCTGACAAAATAAATGGCATTTTCAATGGCTCTTTCTTTTTTTCCTAAGACTACTCCTATAGCATAGTTTGATGCATCTGTATGGATGTGAAAAGGAATTTCTCAATTATGTCCCTTAAGTATAGGAGCATGAGTCAAAGCTTCCTTCAAGTCAGAAAATTCTTTGGCACAATCTTCTTTCCATTGGAATTCAACATCTTTGGTTAGGAGAGTATACAATGGTGCTAATATTTTGTTGAAGTATTTGATGAAACACCTATAATATCTTGCATGTCCCAAGAAACTCCTAACATCCTTTTGTTTTACAAGTGTAGGAAGATTAGTAATTACCTCAATTTTTGCAGGATCTACTTGAATTCCTTGGTGGGAAATGTAGTGGCCAAGAACTACACCTTCCTGCATCATCATGAAGCACTTCTCAATGTTTAAAGATAGATTTTGGTCTTCACATCTCTGTAGGACTTTCCTGAGATTTTCCAATGCTTCATTGAAATCAGCACCATAGTTGGTAAAGTCATCCATATAGATTTCCATGCAGTCAAGGGAGATGTCTGAAAATATGTTGATGACTGCTCTCTGAAAAGTTGTAGGTGCATTGCATAAACCAAAGGGAAGTACCGAATAGGAATATTCCCCCCATGGACATGTGAAGGTTGTATTATCCTAGTCCTCGGGTGCAATTTGGATCTGATTGTAGCCACTAAATCCTTCTAGAAAAGAGAAGTACTTCTTTCCTGCAAGTGAGTCTAGGACTTGATCTACAAAAGGCAAGGGAAAATGGTATTTCTTAGTAGCAGTATTCAGTTCCTTGTAGTCAACACAAACTTTCCATTTTCCTCCCTTCTCAAGCATAATCACCAATAGAGACACCCACTAGCTGTTTGAAATGGGATAGATAAATCCTGCATCTAGCAACTTTTGCAGCTGTGTTTTGTCAATTTCTCTCAATGTAGGGTTGATGCTTCTTTGTGGTTGTCTTACCGATTGACAATCATCTTTTATATATATCCTATGGGTGTAAAGCTTAGGGTCTATTCATTTCTTATCATGATAATCCAATGCAAATTCATGTTGGTGGGTCTTCAGTAAATTTATCAATGATGGTTGTTGTTGTTCTCCCAATTTGTTGTTAATATTCAAATATTTTCCTTCGAACACCTGTACTTGTGTCGTTAACTCTATCATAGTTATTTCATTAATACATGGTACCTTAAGTTCATATGGAAGCATTGTGTGGAACATACCTATTGTTGCAAGAATTTTGTCTGCTAGAAGAGTGGTTGCAAGAAGTTTGTCTACAGAAATAGTGGTTGCAGGAAGATCAGGCAGAGCAGGCAGAAGTGTCTTCACAGGATCAGTAGAACTAGATGCATGAGAAGGTGATACCTCCTTTACCTCACAATGGTTTTGTATTACATTAGATAACACTTCATCTTCATCTTGAAACTGTAGGAGAGGACATCTACCTAACATCATAAGTTGCGCCATAGAGTTAACTTCCTCAGCCTCTTCACCTACATGTGGCCATACAGGATTATCCCCATCATGGGATGGCTGAGTAGGAGGATAAAGAACAATATTTTTGGTGTTCTTGCCATCATAAATGGTCATGTCACTTGATTGACATCCAATATAAGTGTTTGCTATTGCTAACCATGGCCTTCCAAGGATAATAGGATACCCACCTAGTGTAGCTTTAGGAGAAAGAATCATGAAGTCGGTTGGATACTCCCAAGAGTCAAGAATCACCACAAGGTCCTCTACTATGCCATCAGGCTTAACATTCGAACTATCAGCAAGCTGTAGGATAGTAGGAGTGGACCTCATACTTACAATGTTTAGTTGTTGTGGTATGTCTTTAGTCATCACATTTATTGTTGCACCCAAGTCAATCAAAGCATATTTATGTGTATCCTTTTTATAATAACTTCAACCACAAGACTACCCAGATCATTGTACTTAGGGATAGTTAATTTTCCAAGCATGATGTGAGTCATCTATCCCACTACATGAACTATAGTTGGGTCTTTCTTTTTCTCGCCCATCTTCATGAGGCATGCTTCTTTGATTGCTTTTCCATATATAGGAACATATTTTATGGCCTAGAATAGGGGTATCTGGACACATATATGCTTCATCTGGTCTAGAATATCAAAAGTGGTGTCCTCTTTGTCTTCCTTTTGTTTGGAAATTTCCAATCTCTGGGGGAATGGTGGTTCTTGTGCCATTTGCTTGGCTGGAACTAGTTCAGGATTTTTAGGTGCACTAGGTTGAATGGGATCATTCAGAGATTCCTCTTCCTCTTGCATAAGAAGCTCAATAATAATAGGTGTGGAAGGAGCTGGTAAAGCAGTTCCTAAACACAAATGGATGTCACTCACACTCATAGCACATGTACGAAATTGATTTGGATCAGCAGAGTATATTGGTTGTTGTGGTGGCTTATTATTTGGGTTAGGTGTGGGTTGAGCTGGTAACTGAGTGGGTTTAGGTGTATTTGAGTTGGGATTACTAGGGGGGCATTATAGCAGGTTGCTAGGGTTGAGAAGGTGGTTGCATGTAACTGGTTGTCTGGTTTGGCCATTGTTGTCCACCTCTCTATTGAGATGTTTTTTGTCAGTTTCTTGGAGGTGGTTGCCAAGATCTTTGAAACTGTTGTCAATTCCACTGAGGTTGCTACCACTAAGGTGAGGAATTTTGATAATTGGGCCAAGAATTTGGAGGGTTACCCCAAGACTATGGTGGATATCCTCCATAGTTGGATAGACATAGGGGTTGCCACTGGTTACCAGATGAATAAGAATTAAAATATGGCCTAGCAAAAGATAGTGAATCTAGTGGCATACCTTGTCTTGGAGCCCATGGCCTTCTATGTGCAACAAAGTAGACTTGATCTTCCTCAGTTTGAATTGGTTTGAACTCAAGAGGAATTTTCTTGTTGTCAATGTTAGCTACCATCTTCCATCTGCAGTCCCTCTTCTTTTGTCTACAATGAGGATAATATTCTGCCAACATTGCCTCTGCCTCCTCATGTTTCTTCTTGGCTTGAAGTGTATCCAGCTGAGTAGCTAGATTGTTTATGATATCCTTCTTGAAATTTTCCAGCAAAAGAGTAATCTCCATCCTTGAAAATCCATTGGTGGATGACTTACCCATAGAGGATTGGTAAACTCTCCCTTTCTTTGAATTTTCCCTAGAGTAGTTCAGGCATATCTTCTTGATATCCTACCAAGGAACTTGAGTAATATCTCCTCCTGTCATTAGGTCCAAGGCATTAGTGCAGCTTTCATTAATTCCTCTCAAGAAAAGCAGCTTTTGTGAGTCTTCATTGAGTGTATGGTGTGGATATTTCTGCAAACAAAATAAAAACCTTGAAATGAAATCCTCCAAGCCTCATCTTCCTTTTGTTGCATTCTGAAAATGTCATCTCCTCTCATATCACTGCCCCTGCAATAGTCTTTGTATTTCTCAAGGAAATTTGTCTTCATGTCCTCCCAAGTATCCATAGTATCTCTTTCGAGGCTCATAAACCATTTGAATGTAGCTTCTTTCAAAGTGGTAGTAAATAGCTTAAGTCTGTGGGCATCAGTGGTATAGTCATAACTTCTACAAAGTTTATCAAACTCAAACAAGAATGTATCAGGATCTTCTGTGACAAGTCCATAGAACTTAGTAAGGACTGAAGCAGGGATATTTTTGAGGTTGTCTACTTCATTCTGATGAGCAATGGGGAAAGGAAAATCCAATTGGTTCTACCTGTTAGGCATGTTTCCATTTGCATCACCCATGCCTACTTGATGAAGTTCTAAAGTAGAGGGTTCTTCAACTGGATTTTGATCTTCAAGGGAAACTTCAAAACTGGTTAAGTTAGGAAATGTATCAGTGAAGGGGTGTGGCTCTTCTTCTTCTTTTCTAGGCAGATTTGGAAGTGAGCTACTAGTTGAAATGGTTCTGGATTATTAGGAAGAAATCTCCCATAAGCATCTCTTCTTCATCTATGCATGCGATATCAACCCAACATCATCCAACTCACACAAAGAATTGGTGAAAGAATAGTGGATCATAACTTCTAAATACTAAGAACAAATTCCAAAAATACTATAGCAGGAAAAACTAGCAATGACTCCAAAGAACTCCCTAGTTTGACACCATCCCTGGCAGCGGCGCCAAAAATGTTGGCCTCCTACAATGATTTAATAACTAAGCCTTTATAGTCGTGATTCAGATATTGGACATCTAACCTACATATTCATTTTAACCATAATGAAGGTGCATTTAAATTTTCAACCCAAGGACATGAACTTGAAATGGGTCAGCACAGTATGTGCACTAGGAACCCAAATTCGTCATCTTCATTCTACAACTAAGAAAGATTCAATATTGAAAGTAAATTGCATGGAAAGGAACAAAGTAAATGTTGAATATCACTCAACAATTAAACTAAGCTAAACATGCATGATAGGAATGAAAATATGAGAAACAAACAGGAAACTACTCTATCTGCTTTGGTTGTAGGAACAGTCATAGAATAAAATTATAGTGGTTGCAGGAACAGTCAGTGCTAGATTCTTAACTAAGTATTAAATAGAAAATAATAACTAATCTAGATAAACTAAAGGAAGGACTTCTCACCAAGTGGGCCCCCTTGGATGAGTATCCTCTAAAACTAATATAAACTCAAATGCTCAACTCATAATTTCATCTTATTCATTGGGAAATTCAAGTACAAAAGAGTAGCTTGTCTGGAAATGCTAGTATATTATCAGATCGTACAACGTCAATAACTCAGAAACTCCTAAATAAGGAGGATTTGAACCTTATTTATACTATCAACTAAACAAGGCAGTCAACTCCCACTAACTAAAAGAACACCATTTAGGGAAAATAGAGAAAATAATAGAAGGGCAGTTACACATGCAGGGAATTCAATCAGACATGCATGTCCAAACGCAGACTCAACACTACAGTAATGCCCGCATCTACTCAACATCATGAAAGACCAATACAAGGCAGTTACATGCGGCTGACATGGGGAATCTCCTTTCGTCGTCCTTCATTTGGCCCTTGAACGATTCCTCTACATGACCAACTGGCAGCTGCATTTCTCAATTTAGTATCCTCAAATATGTCTTCATGGAAATGTTAGTACGCATAATAATTTCACATCTATAACCACCTTAAAGAACATTCATTAACCACATGCAAAATTAATATAGATAGTCCACATAATAGGCTAATGTCATTAAAACTGGCAGAAATAGAATTAAACCCAATGTCTATGGTTTGAGGGAAACACTATAAAAATATCAACATTTAATATCAAAGTCCATGTCAACTTTAGAAAATAAACTATAGATTCTACCCAAAATTGGACCAAAAACTAGGCTCATCACATCCCAAAAATTCTTCCAGCTCTTCAATTTCAATTCCCTCTATAATGTTTAACCCTTCTCCTGGGACTGCCCATTCAAGAATTGACTCCAGACCAACCAGAAAATCTTCATGAGCAATTATTTCCATTACCTCTCTAACTTTTTCCACCTTCTCTCCCAGGTCCAAACCCCATGCTACAATCAGAGAATACACGTCCATGTTTTTCCTGTATCTATGCCTTAAAATTCCAAAGTCCCTACCCAGAATCATCCTCACACACTACACCAATCTCTTGTTAAAAAGAAACATTCCCATTAATCTCTTCTCAGACACATCTCCATAAAATGGGCATAATTGTCTCTTTGAGAGGAGACTAAAGTTCACCTCCATTGGGGCTCTATTTCAGCAGTGTTTCCACTGCAACTACTCCTTCTTAGAGCCTTCTCCACCATGCCAAAAAAAATTGAATTCATCGAAACCTGAGGGCTGAGGGATTTTAATGTTCTAAATTAACTTACTCTGAATTTAATGTTGCTCATACTGGGGATGCCACCACCAACCTTATCAATTTTTCTCCCATCATGTCAACTCTACTTCACTTTGCTCTCCTTCTTTCCCATTAAATGCAACGTACTTGCCAACTTTTTGTTAGCTCATTCCAATAAATCTACATTCCTTAAGTCCTCAAATTTCAATTCACCAACTTCTCTAAATGTTAAAGCCCATTTAGAGAGGATGTCAGCTTCAACATCTCCCAATCTTCTAATGTGACTCACCAAAAATTTTGCATGAAGCTAATTCTTCTCTAATTTTCTCAATTATGTTTTGAAGGTGCCACGTATTAATGGTTCCTTTCATCATAGCTTGAACAATTATTAGTGAGTCCCCTTCTAAATGGATTTTTGAAGCTCCCAAATTTTTACCAAATTTAATCACCAATAAGGTTGTTGAGGCTTCTGCTACATTATTTGTTCCATCCTCCAACTTCTTTTCTCCCAAGGCTAATACATCCCCTTTCCAATCTCGAATAATGAATCCTACCCCTGATGGTCCAGGGTTCCCTTTCGATGCACCATCAAAATTTATTTTCCACCAACCTTCCATTGGTTTTTCCCAAATAACCTCCTCAAACTCCTTAGCAACTAGTTTAACCCAACTAGGCCCCTTAATGGGCCAAAGGTGAATACCCGACCATTGCGCCTGAATACATTTATCCTCCAAAGTAAAGGGGACCTTTGGATTGAAATATTGTGAGGCTGCCACACCAACCACTTCCTCTATGGCATGACTAATTCTCCACTGTAGTCTTTCTAATGGCTCTTCCTTGTCTAAAAAAATCCTCATGTTTCTTTCTTTCCATAATTCCCACACTACTAAAGATGGGTCAACTTTCCATATGTAAGAAAATGTTAATTTTTTTCTTGAAAAAGGTCATCCCTCGAAAACTTTCTTTAGTGTATCCGGGGTAGGGCCTTGCCATCCCAAGGATCTCCTCAGCATTTCCCAGCATGATGATTCCATACTACAATGTAGCAGCAAATGATCACTAGTCTCCTTTGCATTTGCACACATTACACATTTAGTCAGTCCACAAAAACCTAAACATTTCCTTCTTTCTCCTGTCAAAATGCGACCCCTAATTGCTAACCATGCAAAGGCCCCTGCTTTGGGTAAACATTATTTCCCCCAACATAAACCGGTCAGCCAGTTCTCATTCCTTGCCTTTGTATCCAAAAATTGGTAGCCTAAATTTACCAAATACTTCCCATCCACTACACCACACCATACCACCTTGTCTTCCTTATTAGACCTCATAATATTTCTAGATTTGAAGATCTCCTGCATTAGAGACCATTGTCAATCTGATAATTCAACATCTTGGAGAGATTTCCAAACCCAATCACCTCCCAAGGCATCACCACTAAACTCCAAGTAATCACTTACCTTTTCCCCCCAATGTTATGTGAACTAGAGTCAAAGGTCTTGCAATTCACCCTTCTCTTTCAAAGCTAGAATACCCTCCCATGAATCTTCCCAAAATTTTGCCTTCTCTCCATTCTCAATCTGCCAGGTGATGTGGTCAACTATTCCCTGATGGAAATAAATTATAAAGTTCCAAATTACTAATCGAGTAGGGGGATTACGCACGGTAAAAAAAAAATTGTCTTCCATTGAATCCAAGTACTTGGCTTTTAAGATCCGAACCCATAATTAAGAGGGTCGTGAATAAATATTCCAAACCAATTTTTCTCCCAATGCCTCATTCATAATAATCCAATCTCTCAGCCCCACTCCTCCTTTTCCTTTCACCCTACAGATCTTTTCCCAAGAAAGAAGAGGAATTTTATCCTGATCATTAGCCCCATTCCAAAAAAAATCTCATTCTTTGCCCAACTACCTTGATGATTTTTTTGGAATTTTGAGGAACATCATTGAGAAAATAGGAATGGCTGAGATGATAGACTTTAACATCAGAATCCTTCCAGCTGAAGTCAACCACCTACTTTTCCAACCGTCCATACGCTTCAAGCAGTATTCTATCAAATCCTTCTATATTATCGATTTGCTTACTCCTCCAAATAAAGGAATGCCCAGGTATCTTCCTAGAAGAGAACCTACTTTCATTCCCAAAATAGAGCAGATTTCTCTTTGCTTTTGGTTGCATGTGTTAAAAAAGAAAATCTCATATTTTCTCCAATTTATGCATTGCTTAGAAGCTTTTCTATACTTATCAAGAATACCTTTCATCACCCTATCTTCCCTAAAAGAGGCTTCTCCCATTAATAGAGTATCATCAGCAAAGTGTAAATGGGATAGAGAATCTACTCCCTCTACTACTCAAACACCTTTCCAAATCCCTTCTTCCCTCTTTTTTGATATTAATCTTTCCAAAGCTTCTACCATTATTATAAACAAAAAAGGTGATATTGGGTCCCCTTGCCTTATTCCCTTCTCAGAAACAAAAAATCCTTGTGGGCTACCATTAAGTAAAACCAAGAGTCGAGCGGTATTTATGCAGCTCCCAACCCATTTGATACATGCCTCACAAAAACCAAATCTCTTGAGCACCTTTAAGAGGGAGCTTTTATTCACTTCATCATATGCCTTCCTAATGTCCAATTTTACTAACATTATTTCCATTCGAGCTATCTGTATGGAGTGTATTACTTCATGAGAAATAATAATTCCTCCATAGATAGAATGGTTTGGTGAGAAGCCACTCTATTCAGGAGAGATCATTGTATCAAGAAAATTCTTTAGCCTGTTTTCCATCACCTTCGAAATAACTTTGTAAATAGTATTGTAGAGAGCAATGGGTTTGAAATCATTGAAAGATACCATTTCCTCTTTCTTGGGGACTAAAGCAATAAAAGTGTTGTTGAAATCTTTCAGTACAAAACCACCGAATCTTGATTCCTCTACCACCTCCCAAAGATCAAGAGCTAAGATATCCCATATTTTATGGAAAAAAAGTGTTAGAAATCCATCAAGTCCAAGTGCTTTGTCTCCTCCCATATTGAAAAGAGTTGTTTTAACTTCTTCCAAAGTGACAACCTTTTTTAGCTATGCATTCTAAGCTTCTGAAACACACTGGGGGATAACCTCCAACACTTAGGTCTCCTAAGAAATATCATCTCGATTGCTTTGAAAAGCTTCAGAAAAGAATCGCACACCTTCCTTGCAGATTTCATCCTTTTCTGGGAGGGTGATTCCATGCTTGTCCTGAATCGAGAGTATTTTATTGCAAGATCTCCTGACCTTTATCGCATTGTGAAAAAACTTCATGTTACAATCTCCCTCTTTAAGCCATGTCTCCCTTGATTTTTGTCTCCAAAATATTTCTTCTCTTGCCAATACCTCCATGTACTACTTATTAAGCTCTTTTTCTAATTGGAAATCTTCCTCACTCAAACCTCCTTTAATGACTTTTGAATGTAGTACCCCCAATTCTTGCTCAAGTCTGAGCTTCTCCATGAAGATATTCTTAAACACTTGTCTATTCCATTTCTTCAACTACTCCTTGACAAATTGTAGCTTCTTGAAAAAAATGAAGGATTTTTTTCCCCACCATGGGGGTGCATTTGACCACCATCCAGCGACCAACTCCAGGAAACCTTCCTCCCTTAGCCACATTTTTTCAAATTTAAATGGGCAACGGTCTGGTACTTCATCCTCTTAGATTCTCACACTAATCAAATAGTGATCCAAACCTATAATGGGGAGGATATCAACTTGAAACATCCACTGGAAGTCTATCCAATTCCCTGCAATGAAGAATCTGTCTAATTTTTCTGCAATATTTAGAAATCTAGTTCTCCTATTTGTCCAAGTAAAATCCCCACTTTTAAACTAAATTTCATAAAGACCATTTTTAGTCACAGTCACTAAAGTCTTTTTATTTTTTATTTGGCCAGCCCAGACCCCGTCTCTTATCAGACGGCCTTAGAATTGCATTAAAGTTGCCACCTAAAAGGAAAATTATATCACCATTAGCTGCCATCCTCTCTGAAATAGCTCTCCACACACCTCTCATTTCAGGGATATTATTCAGTCCATAAACATTTATTAAATAGAAACTTGAAATTAACTGCTTGGAGATAAAATTCACCCATTGCCAAGACTTTTTTGATCGAAGATCCTATACCTCAATGACCGCTTCTTTGTATAGAATCCCTAGACCTCCAGAGGCTCCATCAACTTCCACAATGAGACATTTCCACAAGCTAAAATTCCTTCTAAATAAATCAACATCACCCCCACTTAACTTCAGCTCTTGTAATAGAACAATGTCTGGTCTCATTTGATCAAGACATATCTTGATCAAATGAATCTTGTCAAGGGTATTGCAACCCCTGACATTCCACGAAAGGACCTTCATTGCTCCCGAGAAAAGGCATAGCCTTTTCTCGATCTCAATTTTTTTTGTCCCACTGCACTTCCTGCAATTTCCAAATTTACCCTTACTGATGTTGGTCCTCGTTTCTTCTTTTCCCCAACCTTCACCTTTCTTTGTTTTTCCAATATTTGCACCAAGGTTCTTTTTTCCAAAATCCCCATTTCCAAGTTTGAGCCCAACTCATCCCCACCTCCTACTTCATCATCCATTAGGGATTTCGAATCCAGATCTTCAAAAAGTCTTCCATCCTCTCTGGCTTCCTCAAAAGAACTCTGCAGATTTCTAATTGGAGAAATTTGTATATCTTTAAAAATGGGTTCCTCGTCTTCTAAGCTTTATCCACCTGCTGACTCCCAGCTCGAGGTGATTTTTCATGAGAATTCACGCTTTCCCCCACCTCCTCACCTGGTTTTTCCCCTCTCAATTTGTCTACAAGATCTCTAGTAGCACTTTCAGAAATTATTGGGTGAGTTGAGGGACTTTCTTCAAGTGTTACATTATGACCCTTAGATTTTTCCATTTTTGTGAGCTTTACTAAAGCAAGGTCTTCCTTTTCTGAGAAACCAACCTAGGTTGTGTCCATTGCTTCCTTGAGGCCATTCTCCCCTAAAATGGCTTCCTACTCAAACGTTTTACTTACACCCAATGTATCAAAAGCTTCCACTTGGTCATCTTCTCTCGCTTTTGGTGGTTCCTTACTTTTCCAATTAGGTACCACTTTTGATTCAATTGCGACTGACCACAAGTTAACCTCTCCTGCACACCCTTCAATTTCTTTAGGCATTTCCTCTTTTTGATAATCTATCCATAAACCTAGGGCCATTTCTAATTTTCTCAGACCCCAGTCTTCCCCACCAAACCGATCCCACTTATTCGACATAGCTTCCAAAAAGCTACTATCCTCAACTTGAAATGCACACTCTTTTATCAACAATAAATCTGTTAGGATTTTTTTCTCCAATCCTTTGCCTTTTTCTAATTGTCAACACTCCCCTATAGGGTTCCCTACCCCTTTGCATGTCAAAAAAAATTCAACTGATTCCTCAACTTCTATCATCCGCTTCCATATTTCCTCCCCTATTTTTAGTTCCACCATTGCTAGGAGAGGGTGGATCACCTGCCAAAGGATATAGATGCGAGCGTACATACTATAATATTTATTTTCTATGGCTTCATCTACTTTCACGAAGGTCCCTAACTTATTACCAATCAGCATTAGGGTCTTTGTGTCCCAATATTCATGGGGGGGGTTATATAGTCAAATCCAAATTGGTACCTCCAAAATGGTCTCTATTTTAGGGTTGAAGTTCAAAGTCCAGTCTTTTAGAAAGAAACCCTTACCCCCCATCAAAAGAGGGCCACTATTAAAGATCCATTCTTTATCTCTAACATTCGGGCAAATAACCAGGTAGAATCCATTGGGTAATGTTTTCAGAATGGTTGCTTCCTCCAAATTTTCATTACACCAATTCCTAATCTTTTTTAAGGTTGGCCACGACCCGCTCCATTTCATAAAGAAATATTTTTCCTTGAACTGACTCACAGACTCGTTCCAAGCTTGACCATCTATCGTTAAGGAAACAAATGTAGTGTGTTTAACAGTAGGGTTTACCTTGTCATTTGGCACAAGGTCTCCTTGTTGCTTTGGTCTCCAAACCTTCTTTTCCACTTTCCAGAAGTCAACCGGCTCAGTTAGACACATATTTGCATACCCCCATCTATTCCTTGTCACAAAACCCTGTTGTTCTGATCTATCACTCTGGGGATTATTAGATCCCTTTCCATTATTTATCAGAGCCTTCCATGCTTGCTACAGTGCGCTCCATGGAGGATTTCACAGGTGACCACCATATCTTTGGTTGTAAGGCCACCTACTCTGAGGTCCTCCCTACCCTCGAAAATCATGTGCCTTGCAGTTCTGCCTCGATCATTCCTTTACTCTGCCAATTTTTTATTTAGAGAGTTCATTTCGAGACAAAAAGGAATTTTAAGTGGATTTCAATTAATCATTCCAACAATTAATTGGTTAATCATTCCAATAATTAATTAAATAATTAATCATTCCAATTATTGATTAAATAATTAATCATTCCAATAATTAATTAAATAATTAATCATTCCAATAATTAATTAAATAATTATTTATTCGAATAATTAGTTATTCCAATAATTAGTTATTCCAATAATTAGTTATTCTAATATAGTTATTCCAATGATTAGTTATTCCAATGATTAATTAAATAATTAGTTATTCCAATAATTAATTAAATAATTAGTTATTCCAATAATTAATTAAATAATTAGTTATTCCAATAATTAATTAAACAATTATCTATTCCAATAATTAATTAAACAATTAGCTATTCCAATAATTAATTAAATAATTAGCTATTCCAATAACTTAATAAACAATTAGCTATTCCAATAATTAATTAAACAATTAGCTATTCCAATAATGAATTATATAAATAGCTATTCCAATAATTAATTAATTAATTAGCTATTATAATGTTTAATAAGCATGTTCCAATAATTAATTAAATAATTAACTATTCTAATAATTAGCTATTCCAATAATTAGTTAAATAATTAGCTATTCCAATAATTAGTTAACTAATTAGCTATTCCAATAATCAGTTAATTAATTAGCTATTCCAATAATTAGTTAATTAATTAGCTATTCCAATAATCAATTAATTAATTAGCTATTCCAATAAATAGCTAATTAATTAGCTATTCCAATAGTTAGTTAATTAATTATCTATTCCAATAAATAGTTAATTAATTAATTATTCAACCCCCGAGATCAATAAAAATCCCACCCCCAGTAATAATTAATTAATTGGGCGATGGAAGGATGGTGCTCGTTCTAAGGTGCGCGGGTGAGGCCTCTCACGGTCTGTGAGGTTATGGTGCATGGACGTTTCTGGTCTTGCATGTGTCTTCTGGTGGTCAGATCGGGTGTGGTTGTGTGTTCTCTGTTGGGGGTGGGGTTTTTGTTGCTCTTGAGGGTGTTCTCTTTTTTCTCTTGCGGATCTTCTTTTCTCAGCTGCATTCTACAGATCAATGGTCAGGCTTTTCTAGCTTTGTGTGGGGTGGGACTTTATAGAATTTGGGGGGTGGGTGTTTTCCTATTATATAACTCTTTTATGTCGCTAGTTCCTTGTGTGGTGTTGGAAGCTCGTGTGGGATGGTTCTCTTCTTTATCTCCTTTGCATGTTGTTTGGATCGTTCGGGTCTAGTTCGGTGTTGCATGTTATTTGGTTTTGTGGCACCCTTTCCATTTTTTGGATCTAATGCTTACATGCCCGTCTTGGGCTAAGGACTTTTTTATGGCTTGTGGCAAGTCGCTTGGTGCTCTTCCTTCGATGGATTTTCGTTCAACGATTGGTGTTATGCCATCATCCCAAGGCGTGAAGGTTTTTGACAATAATTTATTTTCGTTGGAACTAGGGTTTGATGGATCGGTCTCATCTGGGGGATCTCGGATTACGAAAATCAATCGATGCCTGGAGCGATGTAAGGAGAGGCTGAAGCTAGTGATTCTGATGGAGATGATTGTGGATGACATTGAATATTATTTGAGGTACTCATTATATTGCAAGTTTATGGGGATGCAGGTTTCGCTACAATTTTTGGAATCTTGGGCCCAACGGACTTGGTTGCCAGAGGGAGAGATGGAGATCATGCTTCTGGAAAATAACTATTTTGTGGTAACTTTTAATTGCATGGTGGATTGTAATAGGGTCTTTGAAGGGGGCCCTTATTTCCCTAATCAAATTGGGTTGTTTATTAAACCTTGGCATGCGGGCTTCAACCCTGCTAAAGAGCTTCTGAATCAAGTTTCGATCTGGGTTTGGCTTCCACGGTTTCATTTGGAATGTTGGCGAGATGATGTTCTTTTCTTGCTAGCTTCGATGCTCAGAAAACTAGTTGGTTCTCCGTAGAAGACTCAATTTTAAAAGGTAATGACTTTTACTCGTATTTGTGTAGAGATTGATTTAAGTAAGCCATTGCCAGATTCTTTGGATATGTGTGTGGGTCCTTACTCTAGGGTGCAGCAATTGGACTATGAGACTCTTCCATTTCATTGTCATCTTTGTCATGAGTATGGTCACCTTTAGCAAATATGCCCAAGGGCTAGGCCTGTGGAACCCTGTTCTTCTCAACCTCCCTGCAACCCACCTAGGGTTGATAAGGGGAAGGATCCCATTCTGGGAGATGGGGTTGATGCGGATGGTTTTGTCCCAATCAAGGCTTGTAATAGGAATTGGGATCAAAATAGGTCTTTGAGGGAGAGACAGGATGAAGATTCTTTTAACAGATTTGAGGTTTTAGATGATCTCATCCAATAGGAAGTGAATCTGAGCTTGGTGAATGTGGATTCGGGGGCTTTGAGCAAAGGCCAGGAGGGTCTTCTTTTTGAGGCTACTCAAGATATGTAGGATGTTGGTGCTTTGTAAATGGACACAGATCTCCAAATGAAAGTCCAATTGGAGTCAGTTCCTATTTTTGAAGTGAAAAAGGGTGGTGGGGATGGATCTCCTCTAGTTTTGAATGCAGGTAATGAACCAATGAAGAATAATAAGTATTCTTCTTCTCATTTGGGTCTTCATCAGAAGGATCCAAAAAAAGGAGTCAGGGAGAAGTCTTCTAAGCTTGGTAGAAAAAAGGATCTGGAAAAGATTAAATTAATAGGGGAAAATTTGGTGGAGTTAGGGTCTATCAAGACTCTGGATTCTCATTTTTTGAGCCCCTTGAAATGATTGTTCTATCTTGTCCAATGTAAGGGGCTTGAAAAATGGCCCTCGACAAAAATTTGTTCATGATTTGATTAGAAGTCATTCTCCTGATGTTCTTTTCCTACAGGAGACCAAGTTATATGTCAAGTGTATGTTTGGTTTAGTGCCTAAGTTGTGGGGGAGTGGTGAGTGCCAGTGCATTGGTGCTCATGGGTCTTCTAGAGGAGTGGCTTGTTTATGGAACCCTTGAAAGATCCACCCTCTTTGGCGGATGTCCTTTAAGTCTTCTATTTCTATTATTGCTTCTTGTTTGAAGACGAGGGAGTTTGTACTCTTCTCTAATATATATGCACCTATTGAGATTCAAGGTAAGCAAATTTTATGGTCCCATATCCAATTTGTCAGAAGTATGGTGCCTTACCATCTATGGATTATGGCTGGGGATTTCAAAGTTGCTCATGAGTTGGTTGAGAATTAGGGTGGTATTACGAGGCTAGAGCCCTCTGCGTTGCTACTTCAAGATAAAATCTCAACTTTAAATCTTGTTGATATCAATCCTAACAATGGCTAGTTTACTTGGAACAATCGGAGGGTTTGGGATAATTACATTGTGAAATGACTTGACTGTTTTCTAGTTTCCTGCTACTGGGTTGGTCAGTTGTGGTCTTCTTGCTCTAAAATTTTGGATTGGAGGGGCTCTAATAATTGGCCTATCAAGCTGGCTATTTCTTCAACTCGTGTACCTCAATCTCCTGCATTCAAGTTCTAGCTTGTGTGGTTGTGTGACCCCTCTCTCCATGATTATGTTGTTGAATGGTGGAGGTATGGTAGGCCTGCTTATGGTACGGCAATGTATACTTATGCTAAGTTACTTCAATATGTCAAGTATCAGCTTAAACATTGGAATCGGCAATGCTTTGGAAACATTTTCCATGCTAAGTTTATTGCCCAGGATGAGATGGATAGTATTACGAGGTGATCAAGGAGGATGGGGTGACTGAAGATCTATTGTGTGAAGAGGGTAGAGCTTTCAAAGCACTAGAAGAGTGTGAGCTGAGGGAGGAATTTTATTGGAAACAAAAGGCCCGAATCGAGTGGCTTTAGGAAGGAGATAAAAATACTACCTTCTTCTTCAATTCTATGAAATCCAGGAGACATGACAATTCTATTTCTATTTTGGTGAATGACATGGGTGAGCATCTTTCCTCTTTTCATGAAATCACGAGTGAAGCTTTGTAGTACTTTTCTTCTTTATTCAGTGAGGACGCGTAGGGGGTTTTGATGATGAAGCTCAGGTCCTTTCTTGTATCCCTTCTTTGGTCTCTAGGGAGATGAATGAGCATATTATGAGTGATATGTCACTTGAAGAGATGGAGGGGACTATGTTTCAAATGAAGAAGGGGAAAGCTCTCGGCTCAGATGGTTTCTCGATTGAGTTCTTTCAAGAATTTTGGGATATTATCAAGTTGAACTTGTTAGCAATTGTTTAGGAGTCTCAAAAGAATAAGCAGATGTTACAGGCTTTGAATTCTACCTTCCTTGCTCCCATCCCTAAAAGGGAAGGGGCTGATAGGTTAATTCAATTTCATCCTATCTCTCTTTGCAATGTGATTTATAAAATTATCTCTAAATTGATTGTTGATAGGTTGAATAAATGGCTTAAATTGTTGATCTCAGAGGAATAGAGTGGTTTTGTAGTAGGTCAAAAAAAATTGGATGGGGTTGTTATCACAACATAAACCATTCACTTTATGGCCAATTCCAAAGATAAGGAGATGTTCATCAAGTTAGATATGGATAAGGCATAAGAAAAAGTTTTGTGTTCCTTCCTTCGGTAGATTCTTGGTGCCTTTGGTTTTAGGGATGAGTGGATTCAATGGGTTATGAGTTGTGTTACTTCGGATTTCTTCTTTGTGTTAATAAATGGTGAGCATACTGAGCCTTTTGGTGCCTTTCAAGGTTTGCGGCAAGGTAACCCCCTCTCTCCTTACTTGTTTCTTCTCCTTGTTGAAGGTCTAGGTTGTTTAATAAAAATGCATGTGGAGTTGGGCCTCATTTAGGGGTGGAGGTGGGGAGGTGGTTTACCTCCATAGTCTCATTTGCAGTTTGTGGACAACACTGCTTTAATGGGTATGGCAACAATTAGGAAGCTTCAAATTTGCACAAGGTGTTGGATGTTTATCTAGTTGCCTCAGGCCAATTGATTAATGAAGATAAGTCTTCCATCTTTTTCTTCAATACTTTGGGTCCCATTCAGCAGATAATTGCTCATATTTTGAGATTTCATATTGGGGCTCTCCCTTTGACCTATCTTGGTATTCCTATCTCTATTGGACGGCTGCCTAGGGGTTCTTGGTAGAATATTCTTGAAAAATTTCATGTGAATGTTAATCATTGGACCCATAGATGGTTGTCCTTTACGGTTCATGTTCAGTTGCTCAAGTCTATGGTACAGACTCTCCCCATTTACAGATGTATGATTTAGGTGGCCCCGATGGGTTTTGTTTGGGAATTGGATTCTTTAGCAAGACAATTTTTATGGGTTGGTATCTTGTTGTCCTCTAAATGGAGCCTTGTCGGATGGGAGATTGTTTGTAGCCCAAAGCAGTTTGGTGGTCTTGGGTTAAGGAAATCTTCTTTGTCTGGGCTGGCACTGGCTACTAAATTGTATTGGTGATGGTGTGTGAAGCAAGATCATCTTTGGGCTAGGATATTATCTCATATGTAAGTATTTCCTAGGGATCCCATGGATGTATATTCGTCGTTATCCCCTGGTGGGGAAAGGTTCGGTGATTTGGAGTACGCTCAAGAAAGGGGTTGTGCTCATCAAGGAGAGCTTATTTTGGATTTGTAAAAGAGGGACGGAGCCTCTTTTTTGGTCAGATTCTTGAGATGGCTATCATCCCATTGTTTCTCAATTTCCTATTTTTTTTACTCTATGCCAGAGGTTCAGTGAGGTTGGATGGTCAAGGGTGAGTGACTTTAAGTCCTCATCTTCTCATGGTCAATTGGTGGTGGAAAGATGGAAGAATCCTGATGAGTGGCCAGATGTTGGTATGGAGGAGGAGTGTGTTGAGCTTCACAATACCCTCTCTAGTAGATGTTGTAGTTCCCTCCAGGATGGGGATGTTCTTTCTTGGTCTCCTAATCCTAAGGGTGTCTATACTATTGCTTCTGGATATCAAGTGTTGTTATCTCATAGGTTGGATGGGGTGGAGGTTCACTGGTGGAAGAAAATGTGGAATAAGTTTTCTTGGCTAAAGTGTAATTATTTTATTTGGACTTTGGCTTGGAATAGGTGCTTGACTTGGGATAATATTTGGAAGCAAGGATTTCAGGGCCCTTATATTTGTGTTTTTTGTGGTATCAGAGAGGAGGACTCTTCTCACTTGTTCTTTTGTTGTCCTTTTGCTTTATAGCTTTGGCATTTTTGGTGGGGATTTTGTAAAATCCCCTATGTTCATGCTTCCTCCCTAATGGATTTTTGGAGTAGTCTAGGTAGACCTCCTTCTATGGCCTCTTTATTGCGGGATGTGTGGTATGTTGGGCCTACTTTAATACTATGGAATATTTGGATGGAACAGAATCGAAGAATATTTCATGGTGAAAATATGTTGATTCAGCAAGTTTGGCACAAAATTAGGGGTATGATTTAGAGATAGTTGAAGCTAAGTGTGATGTGGTGTTTCCTTTGGAGAAAGGGGATGTTGATTTGGTAGATAGATTGGGTATTCAGGGGTTGTCTTTGGCTTCTGCTTGTGTCAAGAGAGGAAGGTGGGTGAAAAATAAATTTCAAGGGGTGAGTGGATGGTTTCCCCCTCCGATGGCAATTTTGAAGATTAATACTAATGGTTCTTCAAGAGGCAATCCTAGGCCCTGCTGTGATTGGTGGGATTGGTAGGGATTTTTCAAGTTCGGTGGTTTTCTTCATTTCAATTCATGAATGGATGCAGACTATCAACCTTATGGAAGGTTTGGCGATCCTCTACACTTTTGAGCAGGCTTATGCTTTGGGATGGCGCAAGGTTATATGTGAGTCTGATTCACAGGTTTTGATTAATCTACTGAATGAACATAAGGTATCTGATGTTAGTTGGTAGTTGGCTATGATGGTGCAAAAAATTCTATAGATTAGTTCTTTGAAGGAGATGGTTTCTTTTATCCATATTCCAAGGGAGTGGAATAGGCCAGCTGATTGTTTGGCTAAGTGGGCTTCTAAGCATTTAGATGGTTGGAAGATTGATGAGTGGGATCAAGTTTCCCATGAGCTTTGTCATGACTTGGAGAAGATTCTTGTCGGGGATGGGGATAGTAATGGTGTAGAATGATGATGTTTCATGCTTTGTATGGATGTTTCTTATGGGCTTCTGGGGCCTTGATCCTTTGATTTCTTGTAATTCTCTTTTTGGAATTTCAATAAAGTTTTTACCTCTTTTTATATAAAAAGAAAATTAAATAATTAATTAATTAATTCAATGATTCAATAATTAATTCAATGATTTAATAATTAATTAGTTGATTCAATAATTATTTAACTAGCTTAGTTATCTTAATGTATTAAGATATATATATTATACGTCGAGAGATATCATTATCTCGACATTTTTTTTCCTTTTTTGATTTTTTGAATTTAAAAAATATGCTTTGATAATGATATCTCTCAGCGTATAATATATATGTATATCTTAATATATTAAGATAGATAAGCTAGTAGTAGCCGCGACATGCATAACACATTGACAAAATTAATATATTTAGGGTTATGATTAGAGTTAGCATTTAGGATTAGGGTTTATATCATGGTTAGGGTTAGCATTAGGGTTAGGGTTTGTTTTAGATTTATTATTATGATTAGGGTTAGGGTTTAGTGTTAATTTTGGGTTTATGGTCATAGTTAGTGTGAGAATTATGTTAGGGTTAGGGTAGAATTATGGTTAGGGTTAGGGTTTGGATTATAATTATAATAGGTTTCAGGTTAGGAATAAGGATTTGGCTAGTGTTAAGAGTAGGGTTGGAATTACTATTAAGGTTTGGGTTGGAATTATAATTAGGGGTAGGGTAAGGATTTATATTTGGTCAAGGCTATGGCTTGGGTTAGGGTTAGGGTCAAGGTTGGGATTAAGGTTAATATTAGTATTAGGGTTAGGATTTGGTTTACTATTATGATTATGGTCAGGGTTATGGTTTAGACTTATGATTAGGGTTATAGTTAGTGTTAGGGTTTAGTGTTAAGGTTTAGTGTTATACATTGAATAAATTAATATAATTACGGTTACGATTTATATCACAGTTAGGGTTAGAATTAGGGCTAAAGTTTATATCATGGTCAGGGTTAGCATTATATTTAGGGTTAACCATTTAAGATTAGGGTTTAGTATTTAGGTTTATGATTATGGTTAGGTTTAGGGTTTAAGATTACAATTAGCATTAGTGTTATCATTATGAATGGGGCTAGGTTTAGGATTATGTTTAAGATGAGAGATAGGGTTAGGGTTGGGGTTAGCATATATAAAAAAGGTTACCTAATTTCCTAATTATATCTCTAACCCTAACCCTAACCCTAACGTAACTACAACACTAATCCTAATTTTATTTATAACCCTAATTATAACCCTAATCCTAATTAGATATCTTTAACCATAACCCTTACCCTAATTCTTACACTATCTCTAACCCTGAACCTAATCCTAACACAAACCCTAACACTAATCCTAATTTTATTTATCTCTAACCCTAACCCTAACCCTAACCCTAATTCTATCTCTAATATTAACCTCAATCCTAACCCTATCTCTAATCCTAACCCTAATCCTTACTCAAACCCTAACCCTAATCCTAATTTTATCCCTAACCCTAACCCTGACCCTAATCTTGACCTTAACTCTAACCCTAACCCTAACCCTAATCCTAATGCTAACTCAACCCTAATCCTAATTATATCTCTAACCATAAACCTAATCCCAATCCTAACCCTAACCCTAATTGTGCCATAACCCTAACTCTAATTGAACTCTAGCCCTAACTATGAAATACATTGCTCCCTCACACAAAACTCGATCCTAATCCTAATTCTATCTCTAACCCTAACCCTAACTGTAATCTTGGCCCTATCTCTAACCTAACCCCAACTAATCATAACCCCAACCCTAATCCTAATTTTATCTTTATGTCTAACCCTAACCCTAATCCTAATTCTATTTCTAACCCTAACACTAACCCTAATCCTAACCATATCTATAACCCTAAGCCTAAGCCTAATCATAATCATAATCCTAATATAAACACCGATCCTAACCCTAACCCTAACCCTAACCCTAGTTGCAACACTAATCCTAATTCTATTTCTAACCCTAAGTATAACCCTAATTCTAATTTTATCTTTAACCCTAACCCTAACCCTAATCTTTACACTATCTCTAATCCTAACCCTAACCCTAACCCTAACCCTAATATGAACACAAACCACAACCCTAATCCTAATTCTATTTTTATCGCTAACCTGAACTTGAATCCTAATCTTAATCCTATTTTTGTAGTTCCCCTCCATGTTCGGCCTTTTCTTGACATTTGAGTAAGTTGTTTGGATGATTGGTGATGTCCCGTTGTTGTTCCTTATTATGTTGTTTAATTTGATTTTGAAATTATGTGGTAAATTAAATATTATGTATGGCCTTGTCTAATCAATTTAATTAAATTAAACTAATTATAAGGTAATTTAGAATTAATTTAGAATTAAAATAATAAAGAAATGATATTATGTGGATTTTGATAATTAGTTATTAAATTAAAATATGGGAAAATATTAAAAGGGAATAAAATATTAAAATAAGATACTAAATTGAATGAAGATAATGGACAACAAGTTAAAGCAATTAAAAAGATAGAAAGATTCTGCATGCAGAGCATGCATAACTTCAACTAATGTCGAAAAAGGAAACTTGTTTGATTAAGTGATTGTGCTTGATTTTTGTTTTGAAAAAAAATTGAAGCATTTTCCTTATTTTTTAGAATGATCTTTTTATAGATTTTTTCGTCTTTTGATTTTTAATTTCTGAACGAGAACTTTGTCGAAGGAAAATTTTCTGTAGAATGGTTTTTGAGGGGAAAACTTCATTGATCATGGTTGAGTCTAAGAAGGGGAAAACGCAGATGGTTGGGAAAAGGATGGCATCGTGTCAATGAACTCGGAGAAAATGAATTTGATAGATAAGTTTCTCTCTTCTCACGAAAGTGCTCTAGTTTTTATTTTTTAACAATTTGATTGTTTTTGGAAAAGAAATACTGAATTGAGAAACTTCAAGGAAAATGATTGCATTTCATGGGGATCGGGAAATATTCTTCAAGAAGGATGGGTGTTCAAAGATATCAAAAAAAAAAAACCATTGAAGATCCATCGCATAGGTAGGGAGGGATGATATCGGAATCTTTGAAAACTCGAATAATACTGATAAGTTACATTTCCATGAAAGCTTCTTGAATTATTAATCAAGTCCACGGCATACTCGTACTTTGGATATATTAGATTTTAAGCTCACCTTCATTTCATGTAAGATTACACATAGCCTTGTCTCTGCTCTTCTTTGCATGCACGATTACCAATATACTTACAGACTCTATCAATCCATGATCTAGAAAACGAGGCACCGACCTCTTCAATGAATATTTTTATTGAAGGAAATGGGAAAAACTTCATAAGATAACCTCTATTCGGGGCATTCTATTAGAAAACTCGTATTTATTGTGAATGCTTTGCCCATTTCAGAATAGTTACTCTATCATTATGTTTTAATCATGATGCGTGTATCTTATGTTTTCGTTTTGGCGTGGGCAACCAACATTCTAGCAAGGGTATTATGTCAAAAACATAGTGTGCCTTGTCTTTTCTTCCATATTTTTTCCTGCATGTATATTTAGACAATCACAACCCTTAATGATTTGATAGATGTGTGTGCCATGTTCCATAGGTCCCAATTTTGGCACATGGAAGCTTTGATGTATTAGTGCAATGATTGTATGTGCTTATGCCTTGAATCTAAACTTTTAGGTTTTCCAGTCAATGGTTGAGTTTTCAATCGACAGTAGCTATTGGTTTAAGTTTCAAATGTATGGAAAATGGATTCGAGATTATCCCTCCCTATAGCAAGATTAACCCAAGTTTCATAAAGTCTTTCTATATAAATCTCTTCTCCTAACTTCACCACGACCTCTACATGCATCTTAACCGTCCTCACCGTTCTCCTTGATTGTTTCAGCCATAATCCTCTCTATTCGATAGGCATTAGATTATCTGAAAAAGATAATCAAAGCTTTTCAATTGTATCCTTCACTGCTTATTGGCTGTAGCGAATTAGTTTATCTAAGATTATTTTGCTTTAAGGGTTTGAAATTGTATAAACCGATTTTAATTGAAGATCAATGTTAGGATGTGTTCTTGAATACTTTGGATTTTGAGCGCTTGTTGCAAAATTCTGCTATTCTTACCATGTGCGCCAGCCCCAAAACACAGTGGGATTCAGCTTCACTCCAACCGATTTCTTTTGCTCGAAAGTTTCTAAGGAATTTTGTCAAACATTTCTCTTGCCTTGACTATTCTTACTCATTTTGCCTGCATGAATTCAGTGCATATTTTATAGTGCAAGCCTATTCTTCAGTTTGTTTCAACCAATATTCTCCACAAGAATATCGAACCTGTTTAAATGATGGAAATGGTTCACATCTCTCAGAACAATTTTTCTTGCAGCAAACTTGGTGATGAATATAGTTGCAACGTGACAATCTGAACATACTCAGAGGTTCTTAAGATCTCTAATTGTACATTAAGTAAAAGTCTTGAATCTGAAAATACATTGTTACCTTCATTCACAAGGCTAATTTCTCCAACTTGCATACGTCTCCCATATTGCATAAAAATTATGTATTATATCGGAAGTCTGTTATATATGTGCATAGCTCAATATGTATGGCTTATAGTTGGTATTCGATTTTGTTTCGATGGTTAGTTTTTTTGTTTGGTATTTGAAATAGATATATATAAAAATATAGATATATATGTATATACATATGTGTTTATGTTATATATGTATATATAATCTATAAATATATATGTAAATAAATGTTTAATATATTTAAGTTGAAATATAATGTTTTACAGACAGCTTTTCAATTATAAGATATGCTTATATAAATGTATACATGTATTTGTATTAAAGTGATAAAAAAAGTATATAATCCTGCTTATAAAATTTAACATAGTGAGTTCATTAAGTTGGTTTACTAATTTAACATAGTAAGTTGATTTAATGATCAATTGCTAATATAACTCTTATAACGAGTTAAGGAAATAGTTAATAATTGAAACTTTAGGAATTATTTAGAGTATTATCAAAGTAGTTACATGTCATACTATAGCTAGATATGTTGATTGGTAAATTTGATCCAATATTTACTCAACATATAGGAATGGGTATATTATCTTTAAACCATTTCCTACTTTATGGAGAAAGGTAATTTGATGGTGGGACAATAATTTATTGATAAATTTAATATTGTGAGTTGCAATCAAATATAATTAGGGTTATAGCTAAGATAATTTAGTGAGAAAGTAAGAATGTTACTTAATGAGTTATTATTCGTAGTATTGACTATAGGAGTACCCATTATGAGTGATTAAGTCATTCTTTTATATGATTGGTTGTACTGTTGAATTGATTGTTATATCAAGTAATGTGTTGATTGTGGAGTGTGAGCGAACTTGTTTATTGTTCAAGTGGAAGTGATGTTTATTTATGGAGATATTCTCAATAGCTTGGTTATTGTGAGTTTGTTTTAAATAGCGTATTTCATGACCTTGCAATGTTGGATTGGTTCCCTGTGATGAATTATGTGGGAAATTTTAGAATTTAAGTTGATTTTGTTTATTGTTGATTTTGATATTGGGATGAATTAAGTAACATGAGTTGTGAAAGTAATGTCTCCCTTGGATGCAATGATGATATTGTGGATGTTTTTATTTTGAGTTCTATTTTGACTTTGAGATCATGTTATTTTTGCCACTTTGATGGGGGAACCATTGTGTTAGTTAGACTTCCAGAGGTTGGGGAAAGAGTTTTCTTTATGAATGGATTTTCATGTTGGTTCTTTGTGAAAAATTGACTCTATACTTGATTCATGATTATGTGGGTTTTAGCGTTGCACTATGGGAATTGTTATTTGTGGAGACTTTGTGCGAGTTGATGCATGCCTCGCTTTATGTGATTATTCATGTGGTTTTTTATGTTGTGCAAGTTGGCTTACCTAGTTAGTGGATTGTTGAGTCTTTTTGTTGCTAGTAGGGGGAGTGGCTCTCAATGAGGGTCTGACACCCAAAGTGGCAAGTCTAGGGTAACTCATGATCTAGTTTCTTAATCCAGTGAAAACACTAATAATTAACTAGGGGGTTTGGGTAGTATCTTACACTATTAAAAGATAATGTATGCCTCTTTCATGGCTCAAGCGCTCATTTATGCTTGAGATGAGACGGGAAGGTCTGGAATGGCAAGACCAACTGTCTTGTCTTCCTGAAAGATATGTTGGTTCTGCATGAGTTAGAATGGGGGTTGGGGATCGGTTGAGGTTGCTAGGTTAACCTAGGGTGGTGGTCGATAACCTATGAAGATCCACATTAGGTAACCCATATCGAGCTATGTGATGACACTCTTCCCTTTAGCAACCTTGCTTGCTTTGTTTGCATTTCCCTTGTTGTCTATGTATCTTTGGAAGCGGTTGTTTCTTTATGTTTATTTTTTATTTTGTTGTGGATTCTTTGTAGCCTTGTTTGCTTGACTATTTTAATGTTGTGGGTCCTTCTTGTCATCTCCTAGCACGGGGGGTGGACCTTAGGGTCCACATGGTCGGGTGGAATGTGCTATGCACTCCATTGGGTTCCCAATCAGAGTTTGTGATGCATGGAGTTGTATCGTTGTAGTGATTCTAGAGCTTCACCAGATTTGGGATAGTAATGATTTTATGTATTATGTTCATTTCAGTTGTATTGCTCTATGTAATAGAGGTATCATTCTTGTACATGTTGGGAAGCACTTTTGTACCATTGTAATCCTTGAAATGATGTAAAATCATATAATAAATGTAATGTATAAATATTCTTGGTATTATCATGTGTTCTCATATGGATGTTTATCATTTATGTAATGTAATGGATGTAGGTACATTATATACTTATTTTATATAATGGATTTGGAATGTAAACTTGTGAGTAGTTATCATCATTATGGGAATTGGGTTATGTTAGAATTTTTTTGAGCAATGCAGTCATGTTACCCTAGAGGACTAGATAGATGATATGTATTTATGGTTTCATTATTAGTGTTCTATGTTAATTCATTTCATATTAGTTTTACTTTCTTTTTTTAAATGTACTATAATTGTTTGTTATTAATTGTCCTTTGGGGTTTGCATGGTGGGGCATTACAATTTCTAACCCTAACCCTAACCTTAATACTAACCCTAATCGTAATTCTATTTCTAACCATAACCCTAATCCCAATCCTAACCCTAACCCTAATTAATTTAATGTTGGCTCCATCATAACCTAACCCTAACCTTAACCCTAATTAAACTATCTTAAGTGTATTTGAACCCTAATTCTAATTGTGCCATAACCCTAACTCTAATTGAACTTTAGCCCTAACTTTGAAATACATTTCTCCCCTCACAAAACCCTTGATCCTAATCCTAACCCTAACCCTAATTGAACCCTAACCCTACCTGGACCCTATCCCTAACCCTAATTGAACTTGAATCCGAACTCGAACCCTAAGCCTTATTCTAATTTTATCTTTAACCCTAATCCTTACATTATCTCTAAGCCTAGCCCTAACCCTAACCCTAACCCTAATCTAAACATAAACCACAACCCTAATCCTAATTCTATTTATATCACTAACCTGAACCCGAACCCCAATCCTAACCCTATTTCTAACCCTAACCCTAACCTTAATACTAAACCTAATCCTAATTATATCTCTAACCCTAATCCCAATCCTAAACCTAACCCTAATTAATTTAATGTTGAATCCATCATATCCCTAACTCTAACCTTGACCCTAATTAAACCATCTTAAGTCTATTTGAACCCTAACCCTAATTGTTCCATAACCCTAACTCTAATTGAACTCTAGCCCTAACTTTGAAAGACATTGCTCCCCTCACAGAAACCTCAATCCTAATCCTAATTATATCTCTAACCCTAACCCTAACTCTAATGTTGGTCATATCTCTAACCTAACCCCAACTAATCCTAACCCTAACCCTAATTTTATCTCTAATTATAACCTAACCTTAATCTTCACTCTATCTTTAGCTAAAACCCTAACCCTAAACCTAATCATAACAAAAACCTCATCCCTAAACCTAATTATATCTCTAACCCTAACATTTACCCTAATCTTTACCCTATCTCTAACCATCACCCTAATCGTAACCCTATCTATAATTCTAACCCCAACCCTAATCCTAATTTTATCTTTATGCCTAACCCTAACCCTAATATTATCACTAACCTGAACCCTAATTCTAATTATATTTCTAACCTTGATCCTAATTCTATCTCTAACCCTAACATTAACCCTAATCCTAACCCTAGCTCTAACCCTAACCCTAAGCCTAATCATAATCATAATCCTAACATAAACCCCAACCCCAACCCCAACCCCAATCCTAATCCTAATTCCATCTCTAACCCTAACCCTGACCCTAATCCTAACACTAATTGCAACACAAATTTTAATTCTATTTTTAACCCTAATTGTAACCCTAATTCCAATTATATCTTTAACCCTAACCCTAATCCTTACACTATCTCTAATCCTAGCACTAACCCTAGCCCTAACTCTAATTTGAACACAAACCATAACCCTAATCCTAATTCTATGTATATCGCTAACCCAAACCCAAACCTCAATCCTAACCCTATTCTAACCCTAACCCTAACCCTAACCCTAATCCTAATTCTATATCTAACCCTAACCTTGATCCTAATCCTATCTCTAACCATAACCCTAACCCTTACTCAAACCCCAACCCTAATCCTAATTATATCCCTAACCCTAACCCTAATCTTGACCCTATCTCTAAACATAATCCTAACACTAATCCTGATGTTAACCCAATCGTAATCCTTATTATATCGCTAGCCATAACCCTAACCCAAATCCTAACCCTAACTCTAATTAATCTAATGTTGGATCCATCATAAACCCAACCCTAACCTTAACCCTAATTAAACTATCATAATTCTATTTGACCCCTAACCCTAATTGTGTCATAACCCTAACTCTAATTGAACTCTAGCCCTAACTTTGAACAACATTGTTTGCCTCACCCTAGGTGGGAGAAGATTGCTTTCTATCCATTTCTTTTCTATTCAAATTTTCTTATTTTCTTTCTCATTGTTATTTTTATGGTCTTATTGTATCCTTCACTTTAATTGAAGTGGAAGTTAATTTATTGTGAACCAAATTTGATGTTTGTGGTGTCATTTTGAATGAGATAATCAATAGCATACACTAAAAGAGCTCAAATTCTAAAACGTGTAAGATGTATATTCATTCTAAGGATTTTGGAGTGCATCCTAAAAGAGCTCGAAGTTCATGTAAACCATCCTATGTGAAAGGTATCATTTTTTGGATACAACCTAACAAATCTACATCAAATATAATGATTAGCTAAAATAAACTTGTTTACCACTACATTAAACAACAATGAGGTAGACACAAATATGAGAATGCTAATGCTAAATATAAATCTCATTAATAAATTTTCCATCACCCATGTTATCTTGTAAGTTATCTTTGGGAATACAACAATTAGACATTGATCAACCAATACAAATAAATAATGGAAAAATTGATTTTATGTGTAGCTAGAAGATTCCTTTCATTCTTTTACTAATAGTTGGACTTTAAATGTCTATGGTTAGAGAAAATTATAATGAATTATAATTTCCTCTAACCAAATATTTTATATATTTGCTAACCCATTTTGATCAAGTATTCTCTCTTTCTAAAATTTATGATTAATTCAAAGGCATGCATCTAGTAAGATCTTTAGCAATCAATTCACCACAACCTTGTTAGCTACATGTCGAAGTTCAATTATAACATAATAGTCATGCTCTAAATTATGGATTTATCTATTCAATAGGTTGTATCAATCCTTTTGGCATTGTTTTTTGTTCTAAAGTTAATAGTGATACACTTTGTAGAAAATACTAAGCTACCCATTATAGTATCAAGAAGATCTAGATCCCAATGTAGGGCTATCATACATCTTAAACCTTATACTATCAATAAATCTATGTTTTTTTTTAAAATAGATTATTTAATATAATTAGTCTCATAACCCATTCCAATTTATTTGTAGATTTCACTAATTAGATAAGTATATTGTAACATGTTAAAACAAACCTTATTAAAGAATCATTAAACACAAAATAATTATATTTTATATTATACGTCAAATAAAAATAAACATATTTTAAGATTATTTTTCACTAATTCTCAACTCATTATGACTTTTATTTCACCTAGCCATTAAACATTTATAATATATTCTACTTCCACTAAAAGTTATTTAATAAACATAATCTTTGAGTATTTTCCTTCATTTATTCCTCACGGTCACTTCTAGTGTAATTTCCCAGCACTCCCTCATTCATGAATATAATCGCCATTTAAATGTTTCATAGATGAATGAATGTGCTCGACAACACTAAGTCCCAAATATTAAAGCTTAACTTATTTCCACAGATATATTTTTGTAATTATTTTATAAATGACATAAGGTGAAGAAGTAAAATCTATACATAAACCTGGAAAGATACAAAAATAAAAAGAGATAAAACAAGTAGAATTGTTGATACCTAGTGTTCCAGATCTACATAATATGACTTACTATTGAACCATGAGAATAGATCAAACTGTGAGAATCCTCCCTCTGTAATTTCGCTACCATGATCCCCCATTCTTGTTGTGTTTGGTTTGATGTATATAGGGGTTTTCTCTCCGTCTCCTCTCCATTGCATCTCCACTTAGAGAGAAAACTCTCCTCATCCTCAAGCACACGATGGTGAAACTTATGATATATTTTGATCCCTTTGTATGCATACAATATTCTATGTAACTGCTCACGTTATGGAAGATCACTAGTCAGTAGCAACCATGTCGAGTGGTGGTGCCACGTAGCAGAATAGGAATGGTTTATTTTTCATAAGACTCTTACTTTTGTTGGCCTCCTATAGGGGTCATGTTGTTATTATAAGGTTACGCCTCTCGACATAATTAATTAAATAATTTATTTATTTATTTTTATGAGTAATCTCTTTTGACTGGAGCTTTGAACCAGTGAGGCCACAAATTATGGGGGGCCTTATCCCCATGCTTGTCTGGTATTAACACTAGTCCATTCCTTTCTCTTCTTCCACTATTCCTCCTCTCCTCTGGCTCCTTTTGTCTTCTTTCTCCTTAACTTTTCACTCTGTCCTCTCACAGCCTCTATCTCTTCCTCTTTTCTCCTCTTCACTCCTTCCTCCCGCAACCTCCTTCTCTCCTCTTCTCTCCACTTCTCTCCTCTCCTCTCCTCTACCTCCATAACCAATGAGGCCACAATTTATGGGGGACCTCATCCCCATGTTTGTCTGGTATTAACACCATTCCATTCCTTTCTCTTCTTCCACTATTCCTCCTCTCCTCTGGCTCCTTTTGTCTTCTTTCTCCTTAACTTTTCACTCTGTCCTCTCGTAGCCTCTATCTCTTCCTTTTTTCTCCTCTTCACTCCTTCCTCCAACAACCTCCTTCTCTCCTCTTCTCTCCACTTCTCTCCTCTCCTCTCCTCTACCTCCATAACCAGTGAGGCCACAATTTATGGGGGACCTCATCCCCATGTTTGTCTGGTATTAACACCAGTCCATTCCTTTCTCTTCTTCCACTATTCCTCCTCTCCTCTGGCTCCTTTTGTCTTCTTTCTCCTTAACTTTTCACTCTGTCCTCTCGCAGCCTCTATCTCTTCCTCTTTTCTCCTCTTCACTCCTTCCTCCCGCAACCTCCTTCTCTCCTCTTCTGTCCACTTCTCTACTCTCCTCTCCTCTACCTCCATAACCAGTGAGGCCACAATTTATGGGGGACCTCATCCCCATGTTTGTCTGGTATTAACACTAGTCCATTCCTTTCTCTTCTTCCACTATTCCTCCTCTCCTCTGGCTCCTTTTGTCTTCTTTCTCCTTAACTTTTCACTCTATCCTCTCACAGCCTCTATCTGTTCCTCTTTTCTCCTCTTCACTCCTTCCTCCCACAACCTCCTTCTCTCCTCTTCTCTCCACTTCTCTCCTCTCCTCTTCTCTCCTCTCCTCTCCTCTCCTCTCCTCTCCTCTACCTCCATAACCACTGAGGCCACAATTTATGGGGAACCTCATCCCCATGTTTGTCTGGTATTAACACCAATCCATTCCTTTCTCTTCTTCCACTATTCCTCCTCTCCTCTGGCTCCTTTTGTCTTCTTTCTCCTTAACTTTTCACTTTGTCCTCTTGTAGCCTCTATCTCTTCCTCTTTTCTCCTCTTCACTCCTTCCTCCTATAACCTCCTTCCCTCCTCTTCTCTCCACTTCTCTCCTCTCCTCTCCTCTACCTCCATAACCAGTGAGGTCACAATTTATGGGGGACCTCATCCCTATGTTTGTTTGGTATTAACACCAGACCATTCCTTTCTCTTCTTCTACTATTCCTCCTCTCCTCTAGCTCCTTTTGTCTTATTTATCCTTAACTTTTCACTCTATCCTCTCGCAGCCTCTATCTCTTCCTCTTTTCTCCTCTTCACTCCTTCCTCCCATAACCTCCTTCTCTCCTCTTCTCTCCACTTCTCTCCTCTCCTCTCCTCTACCTCCATAACCAGTGAGGCCACAATTTATGGGGGACCTCATCCCCATGTTTGTCTGGTATTAACACCAATCCATTCCTTCTCTTCTTCCACTATTCCTCCTCTCCTCTGGCTCCTTTTGTCTTCTTTCCCCTTAATTTTTCACTATGTCCTCTCGTAGCCTCTATCTCTTCCTCTTTTCTCCTTTTCACTCCTTCCTCCCGCAACCTCCTTCTCTCCTCTTCTCTCCACTTCTCTCCTCTCCTCTCCTCTACCTCCATAACCAGTGAGGCCACAATTTATGGGGGACCTCATCCCCATGTTTGTCTAGTATTAACACCAGTCCATTCCTTTCTCTTCTTCCACTATTCCTCCTCTCCTCTGGCTCCTTTTGTCTTCTTTCTCCTTAACTTTTCACTTTGTCCTCTCGTAGCCTCTATCTCTTCCTCTTTTCTCCTCTTCACTCCTTCCTATCGCAACCTCCTTCTCTCCTCTTCTCTCCACTTCTCTCCTCTCCTCTCCTCTACCTCCACTCCTCCCTTCGCAGCCTCCTACTCTCCTCTTCTCTCCACTTCTCGTGATCTCCTTCCTCCTATCCCCTTCGCTTCCTCCTTGGACTTGTCCCATCCTTCTCTTCCACCCCATACTCCATCTCTTCCTTCATATCTTCCTTTATCCCTCCACACAATCCGTCTGCCCTCCAGCTGGCTCCACCACCAAACTCACACATAGTATCCTCTACCTTCACCAAGCATATACAGTATGCTCCTTCCATAGTCCGACGGGGCATGAACACCATTGTTGACCGGTCCTTGAGACTGTTTCCGGCAACAACATCTAGTACGACTTCATCTATCTACCTTAGGAGTTGGTGAGAATCGAGCCTAAGATGCCCTATCAACAGGGCCTTGTGACTTGTTGTCACGCTGCGAGGTGAACCCCCTATTTATTCAATTATTTATTTATTTATTTATTCAATAATTTATTCAATTGACTAATTAATTAAGTAATTAAGTAATTAATTGATTGAATAATTAATTAATTAATTTAGTGATTAATTAATTCAATCATTGATTAATTAATTAATTCAGTGATTAATTAATTAGATTTTTTTAGAGTACAAGAATCGGTTGGGTGTTCGTCCCCCTATAAATTGTAGTGCGCCTGGTAAACTTTTTTCATGTGACCAGTGGAATTGGCATGACACACCGTCCGGTACCACAATTTAGGGGGAGACTAGACCTCGTGACCTCTTTCCTGCAACAGGATGTTTTAGCCAATTGAGCTAGGCCCCCGCCCCTAATTAATTCATTAATTAATTAATTACTTCAATAATTCAATAAGTAATTAATTCAATAATTCAATAATTGAGTCAGAGTGGTGGATGGTGCTCACTCTGTCTATTGTGTGTGTGTGCTCGTGGCCATCTTGGCCTAAGTTGCATGTTGAGCCTGGTGTGTGCATGCTTCTGATTGCTTCATGATCGTTTACCATTTGAAAAGTGTTGCAAGGGGGGGTTTTGTTTGTGTTTGAGGGTTTGTATTCAGTATATATATATGTGTTCCTTTGTTCAATGTTTCTGCTAACTCTTTTTACCTTCACTTTTCCCATGGGTGGTGATTCGGGCTTGGCTTTTCTCATGAATTTGTGCACTATTTTTTCACCTTGCTCGGGCCTTTGCTTGGTCATGCGGGGTTGTCTGGTTTCCTTTTTGTTTGGACCTTACCTTGGTCACATGGGTTGTCAGTTTGTGGGCTTGTAAGTTTTCTTTTATGTATTGCATGTTCGATGGGTTGTGGTTTCAAGTGGACAGGATTTGATGAGTGGTTTGTTTGGCAAAGGTTGTCGGGTGGGGCTTTCATGGCTTTGAATGATGGGATGGACGAGGTGTTAGGGGATGATGCTATGATGGAGGCAGGTAACGAGTTCCCACTTTGTCTTCTCTTGGAGTGGGCTTGTCTAGGATTAGTGTGTTTAAAGTACAAAAGGTTAATGGATGCTTGGAAAGGGCTCAAGTGTGCCTGGTGGTGGTGATTCAAAGGGAAGTGGTTGCAGAGGATCTAGAATATTACAGCAAGCATATTTTGATCTACAAATTTATGGGGATGAGGGTCTCTCTTCCTTTCCTTGACCCTTGGATTCAGAAGACATGGAACCTGGAGGAAGATTCTAATGTTCTATTAGCTATGAATAATTTCTTCTTGGTGGATTTTTCATGCATTTCAAATCGAAATAAGGCTTTTGAGGGTGACCCGTACTTTTATAATTAGGTTAGACTATTCATTAAACCATGGCATGCAGGTTTTAATTCAATGGAAGAGTTGTTGTCCAAGGTCCCAGTTTGGGTTCGCCTTCCTCGGCTACCGCTTGAATGTTGGAGGAGAGATATATTGTAGTCAATTGCCATGTCACTAGGAAAACTAATTGGCCCCTCTCAGCAAACTCTGGAGAAGAGGATTTTTTCCTATGCATGTGTTTGTGTGGAGATTGATTTGAGTCAGCCTTTTCCTGACTCTATTGATTTGACAGCGGGGTCTAGCTCTTGGACTCAGTCGTTAGATTATGAAAATTTGTCGTTCGGATGTCATTTATTCCATGAGTATGGTCATCTTCAAAGGAGGTTTCCTTGTGCTCTTGGTGTGGGTAGCTCAAGTAATGAGATGGCTCCATCAAATACAAGATCCGAAAAGGGCAAAGGGCCAATGAAGGGGGTGACTCCAGATAAAGATGGGTTTGTGCTTGTTAGGCCTCAAAATAAAAGTTGAGGTCAGAAGAGGACTTTACGAGACCGTCAAGAGGAGGAGACATTTAAAAATTTTGATACACTGGATGACTTAGTTCATGAGGAGGGGATATATCTTGACATGCATGTTGATTCTCCCCATTTTACTGCTCGTAATCCTGAGCCTATGGTTGTTACTTCTTCGGTTCTTGGCCCTGTGGAGGCTCTTGGGGAAGTGAAGGATTCTTTTGTTCCTTCCCTTGATGTTGGGATTGGGGACTCTTGTGTGTCGGTTGGTACTTCTTTGGTCTCTGCTACTATCGGTGCATTCCCTATTGGAGGTTCAGGTTCTAGTGATTTTGGCAAGAATAAAAAATTGCTTCTTCCCCTATTATGGGTTTGTAGCAAAATCCCTTGAAAAAGAGTGCTCCTGATAAGTCCCATAAGGTGGGTAGGAAGAAGGATCGGGAGAAAGTTAAGTTGGCTAGTGAGATGTTGGTTGAATCTAGGTCAATGAAGACATTAGATACTCACTTCTCTCACCCTTCATGATGATTGTGTTATCATAGAATGTAAGGGGTATGAATAGAATCCCTAGACAAAAGGCTATTTGGGACTTGGTTCGTGCTCATTCTTCGGATTTGGTTTTCCTCTAGGAGACAAAGTTATCTGTGGATAGTATGATGCAATGTGCATCTAAGATTTGGAATAAAGGGTTATGCCAATGTGTGGGTGCACAGGGTAGCTCTAGGGGTCTTGCTTGCTTTTGGGGTCCTTAGTGAATTTCTCCTGTTTGGTGGCTCTCTAGTAGATTCTCCATTTCTCTTGTTGCGATTAGTTTGGAGACGAGGGAAATAATTTTTCTTTCCAACATTTATGCTTCGACGGATGTCCCTGGTAATATTCTCTCATGGTCTCATATCAATTCTCTGAGATTGTTGGATCCTTTTCTTCCCTAGATTATGGCAGGTGACTTCAATGCAATTGCCTCTTTAGAGGAGAAAAGGGGTGTGTGCCTCATTTGGACCCCTTCTCTAATCTTCTAAGGGATAATTTGGCTCAGCTTCGGCTTGTGGATATCAAACCTTTGAATGGCATGTTTACTTGGAATAATAGGAGGCATGGGGATGATGTCATTTCTAAAAGGTTGGACAAGTTTCTTGTTTCCAGTTTTTGGGTTGGTGACAAGTGGGTGTCAAGTCCTAAAATTTTAGATTGGCAGGGGTCAGACCATTGGCTGATTAAATTCTCTGCCTGTTTGGCTGGTAGTTCTAGGAAACAAACTTTTAGATTTCAGCTTATGTGGATCAGGGAGGAGAGTATTTTTGACTTGATTTCTAGATGGTGGACTGAAGGATGACCTGCTTTTGGTACAACTATGTACTCCTTTGTGAAGAGGATTCAATATGTGAAGTATAAATTGAAACATTGGAATAAGTATCAGTTTGGAAATGTGTTTCAAAAGAAAAGGGTTGCCTAGGAGCACTTGGATTCTATTACAGATAGATTCAAGATTAGGGTCTTGATGTGGATTTGAGCAGGTTAAGAGGATAGAGCAGTTAAAGACCTAGAGGAATGGGAGCTTTGAGAGGAATTTTTTGGAAACAAAAGGCTCATGTTGATTGGCTTCAGAAAGGGGATAGGAATACTTCCTTCTTTCATAACTCGGTGAAGGCTCAAAGATGGTAACAGTATTTCTTCTCTTCGCTCTCTTGAGGGTTATGTTCTTTCTTCCTCTTCAGTGATTTCTAGTGAGGCGGTTCATTTTTTCTCTTCTCTCTTTTCTGAAGATACCCCACCTGCTAGTGAGGAAGAAACTTCTATCTTGGATTGAATTCCTCCTCTGGTGACTATGGATATGAATGCCTCTTCTTAAGCCTATTTCTTTGAATAAGTTGGAGGATGTGGTGTTTCAGTTGAAAAAAAGGAAGGATCTTAGTCTAGATGGGTTTTCGGTTGAGTTCTTTCAGGAATTTTGGGAAGTGATCAACCTTTATTTGTTGGAGGTTGTGTAGGAGTCTTTAAGGAATAAGCAAATGTTGCAGGCCATGAATTCCACGTTTCTTTATCTTATCCCAAAACACGAGGGTGTTGATTCCCTGGATTTTTTTCGACCAATTGCTTTGTGCAATGTGGTGTATAAAATCATTACAAAGCTAATTGTTGAGCATCTAAAGCCATGGCTAGATAATTTGATCTCAGAGGAACAAGGGAGCTTTGTTGCGGGTAGACAGATTTTGGATGGAGTAGTTAGGTTGAGACTATTTATTACATGGTCTCTTCTAGGGAAAAGGCTATGTTTATAAATTTAGACATTGCTAAGGCTTATGACAGAGTTAAATGGGGTTTTTTGATCAAAATTCTCAAAGCCTTTGGGTTCAGTAGTGAGTGGATTGATTGGATCATGAGTTGTGTGACGACTTCCTCCCTTTTTCATTCTCATAAATGGGGAGTCTTCTGATCTATTTGGTGCTTCTAGAGGTCTTCAGCAAGGGGATCCCTTACCCCAATATCTTTTCATCTTGATGGTTGAAGGCTTGGGGAGGTTCATTAAGTCCCATGTTATGGATGGGCTCATTCAAGGATGGAAATGGAACAATTCTCTACCTCCTCAAACTCATCTTCATTTTATGGACGATACGGCTTTGACGGGTGCTACTAAGGTGGTTGAAGCAGTTGCTTTACGACATACTTTGGATTGTTACTTGGCTGCCTTAGATCAAAGCATTAATGAAAGTTAGTCTTGCATTTATTTCTTTAATACCCCCATGTTTATTCAGCAGTGTATTGCCATGATCTTAAGGTTTCAGGTGGGGAAGCTTCCCTTTATCTATCTTGGTATCCCTCTGGATGTGCATCCGCTTCCCAGGTGTTTTTGGAAAGATGTGATTGATAGATTTTGAGGGCTAACTTGTCATTGGACCTATAGATGGTTATCTAGAGCTGGTAGAGTTACTCTGTTGAAGTCTGTTGTGCAGGCCCTTCCTTATGCAGGTGCTTGTGTTGACTGCTACCTCAAGCTTCATCAACTATTTTGAGGGCCTTTGTAGGCAGTTTCTTTGGTTGGGTAATCTCCTTTCAAGGAAGTGGAGCTTAATTAAGTGGGAACTTGTTTGTCAGCCAAAGCAGGATGGCTGTCTAGGATTATGCAAGGAGGATTGGAATGGGAAATCTTTGGTTGCTAAGCTATACTGGAGATGGTGTTCACATTAGCGTTAGTATTAGGCCAGGATCCTTACCTTCAAGTACCTTGGGGAGGTGGATGGCGCTAAGGTTCCTCGATTTAGTCTTTTGGGGAAAGGTTCTATGATCTGGGATACCCTTAAGAGGGAGGCTACGTTGGTTAAACAAGGCCTATTTTGGATCTGCAACAGAGGTTCTGATGCTCTTTTTGGCATGACTCATGGGATGGTTTCCCACCTATCCTCTCCTTGCATCCTCACTTGGGGTATTTATGTAGGATTTTTGTTCAGGCTAGTTGGAGCAGAGTGATGGATTTCAAAGCCCCTCAACATTTGGGGCAGACTATTATTTACCAGTGGAAGGATATGTAGAAATGGCCCCTGGGTGGATCTTTGGAGGCTAGGAGGGATTTGTCCTCTATTTTGGCTGATAGAGTCTGTTGTTCTCTTCTAGAGCGGGATGTGTTGGCTTGGGGTCCGGATCTAAAAGGGAAGTTCAATTTTGCTTCTAGGTATCATGTTTTGGACAGACAGGCCTTGGGCAGTGTTGAGGTTCCTTGGTGGAAAAATATTTGGAATAAATTATCTTGGCCAAAATGCAATTTCTTTTCTTGGTTGGTGGTGTATGGTAGGTGCTTGACTTGGGATAACCTCTGTAAGCAGGGCTTCTAAGGTCCTTCATTATGTTTCTAATGTCTAAAATATGTTGATATTGTTTCTCATCTTTTCTTTCAGTGCCCCTTTGCAAGGACTATTTGGCATTTTTGGTGGGGGCCTGGAATTTGTAGTGCAGGCATCCTTCTTCTCTTGATGAGTTTTGGCAGAACATTGGGCCCATTCTGGTGAAGAATTCATTTATGCACATAGTGTGTCCTATTGGTCCTAGGCTGATTATTTGGCACATCTGGTTGGAGCGCAATCGCATGATCTTTCTAGATAAGAAGTTGTTGGTGGGTCAAGTTTGGTCTCGCATTCTTGGGGCTTTGCAAGAGACTTTGTATGCTAAATGTGATATGTCAATCCTAGTGGATCTTGGCGATACTGGAGTGATTCGTAATCTGGGGATTTTTGTTGGTGGTAATGGAAGGCCTAAGATTGGGCAGAGTAGGTGTTCTAGAGGGAAGGTCTTTAGGGGAGGGCATTGGTTGCCCTCTCCCACCAGAGTCTTGAAAATCAACACTGATGGGTCTGCAAGGGGTAATCTTGGGCATGCTGGTGTTGGTGGGGTGGGCAGAGATAGTTCTAGGGTGGTTGTGTTCTTCTTTTTAAAATATAAGGGAAGCACTTTAATAATATTATGTAGGCCTTGGCTATTCTTTTGGCTTTGAAGAGGGCATATGCCCTTGGCTGGAAAAGGATTATCTGTGAGTTGGATTCGCAGGTGGTGATAGACTTGATAAATAGACAATAGTCTGATGATGTTAGTTGGCAGCTTGTGGTGGTGGCTAAGCAAATCACCAGTCTTGGAGAATTACTTGATTCTATCACCTTCTCTCATATCCCTCGAGAATGGAATAAGGTGGTTGATGGGTTGGCCAAATGGGCTTCTAAGAAGAATGGGACTTGGTTGGTGGATGATTGGGACAGTTTACCTGGGGATCTTGCTCAGGATTTGGAGGATTTGGAGGATTTGGTTATGTAGGATATGAGATGTTGCATGAACACTTCTTGATTTCTTGTATGATGTTTCTTGGCCCTTTTGGGTTTCCTGTTGCTTTTATGCTTTGTATTGCTCTCTTTTATTAATAAAGTTTTTACCCTCTTTTTAAAAAAAAAAATTGATTCAATAATTAATTGATTGATTGATTCAATAATTACTTCATTTATTAATTCAATAATTAATTGATTGATTGATTCAATAATTAATTGATTGACTAATTCAATAATTAATTGATTGATTGATTGATTCAATAATTAATTGATTGATTGATTCGATAATTAATTGATTGATTGATTCAATAAGTAATTAATTCATTCATTCATTAATTCATTCATTCAAAAATTAATTCATTAATTCAAAAATTAATTCATTCATTCATTATTTCAAAAATTAATTAATTCATTAATTCATTAATTAATTAATTCATTAATTCATTAATTCATTAATTCATTAATTAATTCAATAATTCATTAATTAATTCAATAATTGTATTTGTAATTATACTCTTTTTAATGGAGGAAGCACAGATGGACGCCAACGGTCAGTTTTTGGCAGAGGAGATTAGAGCAGGGCCTACGCAGGGCTTGTAGGAGAAGGCGACCAGGGTGAATGAGGTTTCTCCTCATTATAGTGGCAGAGACAATGTTGATGTTGGACGGGATGGAGGTCGTACGAAGGTAAAGGAAAAACTGTTTCAACAGCAGGGAGGTATCAAACATGGCGGCATCGAGGTCTCCCTAGGTTCTAAAAAGCCACGCTTTGAGGGAAGAATCTTTGGTGTTGTTGGAGCTGAGAGAAGCGATTCCAAAAATCTTTCTGGGGGTAATAGTGGGGATCCTACTTTCCAAGTTTCTTCTGATGAAATCACACTGGATATTGTAGGAGAACTGGAGGAAGAAGTGATCTTCAATGAGACTGTTTTCTCTAGGTTGGGACTGATAGGGAGGTTCAGGGGTTTCTGGCCAAGTCTACCTAATCTTCATAAATGGATCTCAAACTTCTAGGAGCCCATACTGGAAGGGTTTGTACAAATTTATCCAATGGCTAAGGGTTTTTTATTGTAGTTTTTGAAAAAGAAAAAGACAGAAAGAAGATCCTTTGTGATTTTCATTGGGAATGGGATGATAAACATATATTGTTGCTAAAGCCATGGCACCTAGATTTCAACCCAGCTACTAAAGTGTTTGAGAAAGCCCCTTTATGGGTGAGACTCCCTAACCTCCCTCTACAGTTCTGGTTTGATGCTTGTTTGGAAGCTATAGGGAACACTTTAGGTGATTTCGTAATGGTGGATGAGGGCTCTTCAAATCTTATGCACTCAACTTATGCCCATATTCTGGTAGAAATGAATGTTGCCAGGGTACCCCCGAAGGTCATCCGGTTAAAATCAGGCAAGGGTTGTTGGGTCTAGCCCCTCGATTAGGAAGGGGTTCCTTTTAGATGTAAAACTTGCCATCAAACTGGGCATTTGGCTATTGAATGTGCCAAATGCAGATCTACAAAACCTGCTTCTTGGTGGAAAAATGCATCCACATAGCACTACACGGTGGAGAAACATGTTGAGTAGCAGGAGGGCTCCCAGATGAATGGCTTCACGGGGAAGAGCCAGGCTGTTGTGAAGCCATACCAGGTTGGGACAACATGGATGCAAGAGGTAGTTAGTGAGGGAGCGGCAACAATCTCAGTTGGCTTCAATTCAAAATGGGATTTTGACTGAAGTCATGGATGCATCTCTTAAAGTTGGGGCAGCAACACCAGAATGCTATGAAAAGAAGAGTGGTGTGAGTCCTCAGTCAAGACATGTTGGCAAAAGGAAAGCTGATAACCAGTGTCAACAAGAGAGGATAGGGGAGGGAGCTTGGAGGAATCCCTGATTCACTTCTTTAGATTGGCAAAAGGAGGCCGCAAGGGTTGAGGACGGGTGGCAAACGGTAATGGGAAGGAAGGAAAAGATGGAGAAGAAGAAAGCTTTTGCCATGGTCCTACGATCACAGACTAAAGGAAGATTTAAGAAAGCTTAAAGCTTTTGAACGTTCATTGGTCTTCTGGATGCTTGTTTTTCAAGGTTAAATTGCAGTTGCAGTATAGCTCCTCTCTTTATTTGGGAAGGTGTAATGTTGGGTTTTGGGGGTATTGCGATGGCTTTTGTTTCAGTTTGAGTGGGTCTAGTTGAGGTTTTATTTGGTTTTGTATTAAAATCAAGATTGTAATCTTATCTTTCAAATTGTCATTTATCAATAAAAATAACCTGTTACCTATCAAAAAAAAATTAATTCATTAATTCATTCAATAATTAATTAGTTCATTGATTAATTCATTCATTCATTCATTCATTAATTCAATAATTCATTCATTCATTAATTAATTCAATAATTCATTCATTCATTAATTAATTCAATAATTCATTCATTCATTCATTCATTCATTCATTCATTCATTCATTCATTCATTAATTAATTCAATAATTCATTCATTCATTCATTCAATAATTAATTAACCCAATAATTCATTCATTCATTCATTCATTCAATAATTAATTAATTCACTAATTAATTAATTATTGAATGAATGAATTAATTAATTAATTAGTGAATTAATTAATTAGTTCATTCAATAATTCATTCATTCATTCATTCATTCATTCACCAATTAATTTATTCATCAATTAATTCATTCATTCATCAATTAATTCATTCATTCATCAATTCATTAATTCATTAATTCATTAGTTAATTCAATAATTCAATAATTCATTCATTCATTCAATAATTCATTTATTCATTCATTCAATAATTAATTAACTAATTCAATAATTCATTCATTCATTCAATAATCCATTCATTCATTCAATAATTAATTCATTCATTCAATAATTAATTAACTCATTCAATAATTAATTCATTCATTCAATAATTAATTAATTTATTCAATAATTCATTCATTCATTCAATAATTAATTAATTTATTCAATAATTCATTCATTCATTCAATAATTAATTAACTAATTCAATAATTAATATGGATATAGGAGTCTTTATCTTTATGTCTATGATTGTATTTCTACTATGTAAACGGGCGATATCCCTTTGATAGCACATATATATATATATATTAGTTAATTCAATAATTAATTAATTAACTAATTCATTCATTCATTCATTCTTTCTTTCTTTAATTCAATAATCAATTAATTCAATAATTCAATAATCAATTAATTAATTAATTAATTCAACAATCAATTAATTAATTAATTAATTCAACAATCAATTAATTAATTAATTAATTCAACAATCAATTAATTAATTAATTCAATAATCAATTAATTAATTAATTCAATAATCAATTGATTGATTGATTCAATAATCAATTAATTAATTAATTCAATAATCAATTGATTGATTGATTCAATAATTCAATAATCAATTAAATAATTGATTCAATAATCAATTAATTAATTGATTCAATAATTCAATAATTCAATAATCAATTAATTCAATAATTAACTAATTCAATAATCAATTAATTCAATAATTCAATAATCAATTAATTAATTAATTCAATAGTCAATTAATTAATTAATTCAATAGTCAATTAATTAATTAATTCAATAGTCAATTAATTAATTAATTCAATAATCAATTAATTAATTAATTCAATAATCAATTAATTAATTAATTCAATAATCAATTAATTAATTAATTAATTAATTCAATAATCAATTAATTAATTCAATAATCAATTAATTAATTAATTCAATAATCAATTAATTAATTAATTCAATAATCAATTAATTAATTAATTCAATAATCAATTAATTAATTAATTCAATAATCAATTAATTAATTAATTCAATAATCAATTAATTAATTCAATAATTCATTCATTTATTAATTCAATAATTCATTCATTCATTAATTCAATAATTCATTCATTCATTTATTCAATAATTCATTAATTTATTCAATAATTCATTAATTTATTCAATAATTCATTAATTTATTTATTAATTCATTAATTCATTAGTTCAATAATTAATTAATTAATTAATTAAATCAATAATTAATTAATAAATTAATTCAATAATTAATTAATTAATTCAATAGTTAATTAATTAATTAATTCAATAGTTAATTAATTAATTAATTCAATAGTTAATTAATTAATTCGTTAATTCAATAGCTAATTGATTAGTTAATTCAATAGCTAATTGATTAGTTCATTCAATAACTAATTAATTCTCTAATCCAATCTCTCTGGATTGTGACCTTGATTGGAAGGATGGTACTAAGCTTGTTGAGCTCAAAGCCAAAAATATTTACAAAGAGCTTACTATTTCAGTTGATGTTTCTTCTCATGCTAACCTGAGTTGGGGAATTGATCTACCTAACAAAATCTGGATGAATAATTTTGATTGTATTTGGCATAACATTAGTGAGCCTAAGAAGGCCTGTTTTAGATGGCTCATTCTTCTTCATAAGCTTCCTTAATAAGTCTAATCATATGGATATTGACATTTTCTCTCTATGCAGGACTCTGAAAACTATAAAGCATATTTTGTTTGATTGTTTATACGCAAAATAAATTTGGAAAATGTTTTGTAATGAGTTAATGATTTGGGACAATAATGACAATATAATGTGGCAGGATGTATTATTTAACAATAGAAAGCTCAAGAAGGATCTTCTTAAGTTTTGGATGTGTTTAAGTACTAAAATTTTATGACATATTTGAAAGGCAAGAAACGCAGATAAATTTCAGGGGTGTAAAAGGGGACTTATTGGGTCTGCAAAGCAACTCACACTTCTTTCTGTTGTATCATAGGTTCATCTACACCTGGAAGTCTCCATGGAAAAAAATTTAGAACTAATCAGGGGAGGCTCGATGGAAGTTCGCAAAGAGGAAATACAATGTGCCCACACACATCATTGCAACCAAAGAGAGGTAGAGGATTTCATGGGGGCTATGGTCGAGCTTCGTTGGGCATTCAATGTTGCAAACAATACAAGGGCCCCTCACTTTCTAGAGTTAGGGTTTGAGTTAATATTTTGGAACTATAATTAGGGTTAGGGTTAGGATTAGGATTAGAGTGAGGATTATGATAAGAGGAATAATTAGGATTAGGGCTAGGGTTGCAATTAGAATTAGTGTTAGTTGTAGAATTAGGGTGGGTTAGAAATATTGTTAATGTTAGGGTTAGGGTTAGAGTTAGGGTGGGTTAGAAATATTGTTAATGTTAGGGTTAGGGTTAGAGTTAGGGTTAGGGTTAGGATTAAAATTTGAGTTAGAATTAGAGTTAGGGTTGTAATTAGAATTAGTGTTAGCTATATATTTAGGGTGATTAAAAAATAGTGGTAGTTTTGGTGTTACTATTAGAATTATAATCTTATATGTTGTCCTACTTGTAATGCTAATCCAAATTATAACCTTAACAATAATTATATCCCTATTCATAATCATACTTATAATAAATACCTTAATTCTAATTGTAACCCTAATTAAAACCTAACCATAACCCTAAATTAAGCCTAACACCGACGTAACTTTAATTAAAATTCAATACTAATTCTAACACCAGTTGAACCCTTACCTTAAATGAATATAAACCCTAATCGAATCTTAACCCTTATCGTAATTGTAACACTAACCCTAATCCTAGTTGAATTATAACCCCAACCCTAACACAAAAATTTATCCTATAACCCTAATCCTAATTAAACATCAATTAAACATAACCCTAATTGAATCTTAACCCTTATTAAACCCTAACCCTAACAGTAATTAATCCCCAACCCTAACCATAACCCTTAGTCTAACATTGACCCTAATCTTAACTTATAATTCCTAACTCTAACCTTAATATAAATATAACCCTAACTCTAACTTATAACTCCTAACCCTAACCCTAATAGATACCTAACCCTAATTGAACACAAATCATAGCCTTGGGATCTATCTTAGAATCTTAACCCTAACCATAACCCTTATCTTGTTGAAATTCAACCCTAATTGAACCTAAACACTAATCCTAACTTTAAGTCTAATTGTAACCTTAATTGAACCTAAACACTAACCCTAATCGTAAGTCTAATTGTAACCCTAATTAAACCCTAAACTTAAGCCTAAATGAACCCTAACTATAAAATTACTTTAACCCTAATTATAATTAAATATTAATCCTAACCTTAGTTAAATTTTAACCCTAATTGAATATAAACCCTAATTGTATCCCTAATTAATTCCTAATTAAATCTTAACCCTTACCATAATTGTAACCCTAACCCTAATCCTAATTGAGTTCTAACCCCAATCCTAAGCCTTACCCCAAACTTTATCCTAGAACCCTTACCCTAATTGAACATCAATTGAACCCTAACCCACCCTAATTGAATCTTAGTCCTAGTTAAATCCTAACCCTCACACTAATTAATCATCTAATGCTAACCCTAACCATTCACAAACCCTAACACTAATCTTAATTTGTAACTCCTAACTCTAACCCTAATATAAATCTAACCCTAACTCTAACCCTAATTGAATGAAAACCAATTAACCCTAGGATTTATATTAAAACCCTAACCCTAACCCTAACCCTATTAAAATTCAACCTTAATTAAGCTTGATCCCTAACTCTAAGCCTAACCTATTGAATCTTAACCCTAATTGAACCCAAACCACAATCCAAACCCTAATTGAATCCTAACCCTAATGTTAAACCCAAGCTTTATTTTAGAACCCTAACCCTAACTAAACCTTGACCCAATTTTAATCCTAGTTATAACCCTAATTGACCTCTAATTGAAGCTTAATCCTAACTGATCCCTAACCCTAACCCTATCCCTAATTCAATCCTAATCCTAATTAATCCTTAACCCTAACCCTAATTGTCATCATGATCTATCTTCAATCACCTAAACCCTCCAAGCTTTATCTTAGAATTTTTATTAAACCCTAACCTAATTTAATCCTAATCATAATCATATCCATCTCTCTCTATATACATATATATCTCCCTCTCTCTATATATACATATATATATATATATATATATATATATATATCCATCTCTCTCTACTATACATATATATCCTAATTTAATACATTTGTACCTATTTCTATATATATCTCTCTATCTTCCTCTATATATAACTTCATATATTTTTTTATCCCTCCATAGATCTCCCTCTCGTTGTCTCCCCCTCTTTATATCTCTATTTCTCTCTCCCTCTCTCTCTCAATATCCATCTTCATCTCTATCCTCCTTTCTACCTCTCCCCTATCTCTATCTCCTTACCTCTCCCTGCATATCTCTCACTGTTTCCCCTATATATTTTCTAATCTATCTATCTCTCTCTCTCCCTATCACTCTCGCCTTCTATATCTCTCTACTTCTCTATTCTCTCTCTATTTCTCTCCCCGCCTCTCCCTCTCTCTCTCTCCTTATATATATCTCTCTCTATCTATATCTCAATATCTCTCCCTCACTCACACACACACACACACTCCCTATTTCCCCCTCCCTATATTTATCTCTATATATTTCTCACTCTCACACACAAACTCCCTATTTTCCCCTCCCTATATATGCCTCTCCCCCTCCCTCTCTCTCTCCCTCCCTCTCTATCTCTATTACTTATCTCTATCACCTCCTTTATCACTCACTCTTCCCCCTCTATCTTTATCTTCGAATCTCTCCCTCTCCCTCACTCTTTATATCTTATTATCTATATCTCTCATTTATTCAATCAATCTCTCCCTCCATCTCTCCTACTCTCTCTTTACCCCTCTCTACCTCTCTCTATTTATCACTTCCTATATCTTTATCTTTCTCTCTCCAACTCCCCCTCTTTCATTGTCTCCCTCTTTTTGTCTTTATTTATCCATTTCCCTCTTTGTCTCTCCTTCCATCTCTCCCTCTATATATTTATTGATTTGTCTTTGTCTTTGACTCTCTATATCTCAACCCCTCCATCTTTCCTAAGTTGTATCTATCTCTCCATCTCTCCTTTATATCCCTATCTATCCCTCTTTCTATCTCGATCTCTCCCTCTCTCCCCCTTTCTCCCTATCACTTCTTTCTATATCTTTAGAATTTTTAAAGTGAAGAATTATTTTTCATTCCTTAATAATTTTATTTCCATTCTAATATTAGAAAAATATTTTACATTGAATCAAAGAATATATATTTTTTAAAGATTTTTCAATATTTTTTAATTTTAAATATATCAATATAGAAACTTAGTTTTATATGTCGTAGTAAATTTAAGAAAATTATTTCTTACTTAATCTTATAAATTTTAGAAATTTCTTTTATGTGTAATTTTTTATAATTTAATTTTCATTTTTTTTTATTTTCTTTGGGTGTTCGCAATGTGAATGGCGAATTCCAAGGCATCCTGTAAAAGTTGTTGATGGGTTTCGTCAGCAGAATCGAATTGGGATACCAAATCTTCTCGTTGTCATATCTCAAAAACACTGTTGTCAAAATGTTCGTCTCCTCCACAACCATCTAGAGGAAAACAATTTTAGTGTTAGTGGATGGAAGAAAAGATGATTCAGAATGTAACTTGGCACAGGGAAGGAATTGTGTACTTGGACGCCATCCACTGAACATCGGTCCCCAATGTCGAAGGGATTTATTACGAAGAGGAAGATGATGGACTCGAATATTGTCTTGCATGTGTTTCCAAACACGAAAACCACCAACAGCAACTGGGAAGATATGAATACAAGAAGGTACGTTGTAGCAATCCCAAGTATGAGAATCCAGATTACTCTGATGACTAAAGAAACCCCCACATGCACCATTCGGTGTAATTTGTTCACTACAGTCTTTGAGTCGTTCTATGTGAGGGCTAGAGCCCTTCTCTCTAAAAACGTTCACCTGCAAACATTTTCATATTTGTCATGAATTGTCACCATTGAAATACCCAAATGAAATTAAAGTTTTTATGATGTCAAGATCAGGCAGTTCAATTCAGAGATCCCATAGTGGAACTGTACTAAAACCAAATTAACACCAACGAACAAACCACTGCCCTAATGTACATGAGACATCTGGAAACTTGAACAGTGACAGTTTTGTTTACATCAACGCTGCCATCAAACTCCATCTATGATGGAGATGATAACAAAACATTAGAATGTCAAATCGTTGATGTGAACAAAATTGTGAGCTTTTCCAGGAGCTTTCATTATTCCCCATAAAAGTGACTCTGACAAGGCTTTTGAGGGAAATTACCACCCAGTTCTTAAGAGCCGCTTTATTGACTTGATTGGTGTCTTGGGTCCCTTCAAACAGGGCCATTGCCTTGAGGGCTTCTTCTTCTCGTAGAAATCTCATCAAATCCTCTATGGTTATATGCTTGATCAAATGAAATTAGGTTGACATCAGCCAATGAAGTAAACAAACAGTTTTCTTGGAAAATAGAGAAAGCAAAAAGAGGTAGGGGCATTACTTGGCACACGGCTGGGCAACATTTTTAAAAATCTTTTTGGCAGCAGCTTTGGCCTCCCACTCGCTTCTTATCTACGTGATAGACTCGTCTTTGGTCGCCACATTCTGGAATGACTCGTCAAGGGTGGACAATACTCCATGTCTCACATTATTCATCAGTCTCTTCATATTATAGGTTGAGATATTCTTCTAGTTGAGTCTGTGCAAATGTTCTATGTTGATTTCATCTTTTTGTTTGTTGTCTCTTTAGAGCTGAATCGAAGCCCCATGGAATGCTTGCTTTTGCTGCTTCAGTCTCTATTATTCTTTTAAAGAGACCAAAAATGGCAAAGAGTATCGTCGGTTTCACACGCCTTATTGACTGTTGAGATGCCAACTAGAGGAATACAAACCATTTCTTTTTGCTAAGACCGTTACTTCTGCTAGCCTTCTATAGAGGTCGTGCTGTCATTATAAGATTAGGCCTTTCGATGTAATTAATTAATTAATTAATTCAATAGTTCAATAATTAATTCAATAATTAATTAATTAATTCAATAATTGATTAATTCAATTAATTAATTCAATAATTCAATAATCGATTAATTCAATAATTCAATAATTGATTAATTCATTCATTCATTCAATAATTGATTAACTCATTCATTCATTCATTCAATAATTAATTGGGCAGTGGACCTAGCTCGATTGGCTAAAGCATCCTATTGCAGGCAAGACGTCACGAGGTCTAGTCTCCCCCACCCCCGTGGTACCGGAGGGCGTGTCATGCCGGCGTGCTACCCGATTCTTGCAGTCTAGAAAGAAAAAATTGGTTCAATGATTGATTGATTAATTAGTTCAATAATCGGATAATTAATTAGTTCAATAATCGGTTAATTAATTAGTTCAACAATCAGTTAATTAATTAGTTCAATAATCAATTAATTAATTAGTTCAATAATCACTTAATTAATTAGTTCAACAATTGGCTAATTAATTGGTTCAATAATCCGTTAATTAATTGGTTCAATAATCGGTTAATTAATTAGTTCAATAATCATTTAATTAATTAGTTCAATAATCGGTTAATTAATTAGTTCAATAATCAGTTAATTAATTAGTTCAATAATCGATTTATTAATTAGTTCAATAATTGATTAATTAATTAGTTCAATAATCGGTTGATTAATTTGTTCAATAATTGGTTAATTAATTTGTTCAATAATTGGTTAATTAATTAGTTCAATAATTGGTTAATTCTTGCAGTCTAGAAAAAAAAAATTGGTTCAATGATTGATTGATTAATTAGTTCAATAATCGGATAATTAATTAGTTCAATAATCGGTTAATTAATTAGTTCAACAATCAGTTAATTAATTAGTTCAATAATCAATTAATTAATTAGTTCAATAATCACTTAATTAATTAGTTCAACAATTGGCTAATTAATTGGTTCAATAATCCGTTAATTAATTGGTTCAATAATCGGTTAATTAATTAGTTCAATAATCATTTAATTAATTAGTTCAATAATCGGTTAATTAATTAGTTCAATAATCAGTTAATTAATTAGTTCAATAATCGATTTATTAATTAGTTCAATAATTGATTAATTAATTAGTTCAATAATCGGTTGATTAATTTGTTCAATAATTGGTTAATTAATTTGTTCAATAATTGGTTAATTAATTTGTTCAATAATTAGTTAATTAATTAGTTCAATAATCGGTCAATTAATTAGTTCAATAATTAATTAATTAGATAGGACAAGGTAGGATAAATGTGATGAGTAAATTAATTAAATAAATGAAAACTTATTTAATTAATAGCTAAGATATGGTAAAGTCAAGTGTGGTCAAGTATGGTCAAATTTTAGGTGTCTAAAACTACTATAGAACATCATATCTTTGATTTTATATACTTGTGGCATTTAAATGACAAATGTATCGTATATTATAGTTTTATTTTAACTTCTTAAGAATATTAGATCTATTCATAGTAATACCATGATTGCTCTAAATATGTTAAATCCTTCATGAGATAATAAGAAAAATAACTCAATTAATGGCATACTCATACTACAATAAAAAATCATAGGATCCAATAATATACATTTGGTCATAGGGGAGAAGGATGTAATGTCTTAATGATAGAGTCCAATAATATACAATTGATCACTCTAATCTAAGATCATAGGATCCCACTCATATATGCATTTACTACCAAAATATAAAATATAATAATGATTATAATTGGAAGCCTGCATCAAAAAATACAAGGATGTGTGTAATTTGAGATAATTATAAGATTAAATATAATGATAACATAGTTATAACCTTTACTTAATTTCAATTCATAAATGCAAACTAAACAATATTCCCAAGAGATATTTAAGAAGGTGACCAATGGAGAACATTACTTGCCTCTCAATGATGTTAGCATCATCAAGCACAATATATGTCTATGCCATTATAGACAGCCCTTGAGCTATGGAGGAATAAGATCATGGATAAACCACTAGCAAGACCATTCTCACACACAAACAAGAGTCTCTAAACAAGACACCAAAATAATCCACACAAGGGTCACACATAGTTTTTATACACCATTCAATGCATAGCATTATGTGGATAAACAATTCAATTATAGTTTAATGCACATCAACACTTGAATACACAACTCATCAAGAGTTTAATGCATAGTTTCACAAAGTTTGAGTAATCATGACCCAATCAAATAAAGAATAATGAAACATGCTAAATACATGTTGTATTCACACTTTTTAGTTTAAATAAGACTATCCTTTAGTAGTCAACAATATAGTTATTCATTTCATTTCAACGCAGTTGAGGAAAGAAGGTGTTGGCATTTTTTACTGCAACCCACACATTTCCTAAAAGCTCCTATGAACTTGCCACATTCAATAATAAAATTTTAGGAAATGTATGGCCAACTTGACAAGAATAGCAATAAGGCTAATTCTCCTACACTTCGGACTCTATAAAATCCAGGAGGGTATTCCCTAAAATGTGCTCTTAACATACAGAATTTAAATGATTCATTTGCACATAGGTAAGTAACAGATAGATTCCCCAATTATTGTTAAAGGATGAAATCCTTCAAGAAATTGGCTATTCCTTGAAAAGGCTCAGGTCCAATTAACAGAGAATCGCAAACTCAACTTAAAGTAAATTGATAGGAAATGTTTGAATAAAATATCCTGAGACCATAACACAAAACATGAGAGAATAAAACGTGATTAGAATTCCAGTGCCATATCCCAAAGTGCGAAATCAAAAGAGAAAACTGAACTACAGGGTAAATTTCATCTCAAGCATCCATGATCTATATGAATCACATTACAATCCACATATATATACCTGAATCTATTACTTATTTATGAATCCTATTATTAGCTTGCATGAACTTACTGATTAACTAAAGCATTTAACCGATCCTTTGAACTAGAGCTATGGTTAAATGTAATTCACAGTAAAGAACAAATGAAGATCAATGAAAATCATCTTGGATCAATATTTCATTAATAATTCATGCAAAGTATCACAATAGGAGAGAAAATAAACTTAAAGCATTCACCCGTTTAACATAAAAAATCTTAAGAACCCCATAATTGACCAAGTTCGCTTATCTGACTCAAAACATTCTAAAACCTAGACTTACATACATTCATACTCTTTGTATCACTAGACTCCTACTTCTCATATCTCGGATATTTCAACAGACCTCTCCCACGGCCTAGAATTCCCTTTTATAAAACAAGGGAGTGAACAAGCCTTAGGCTGGAGAGTACACATGTCCATTTGTAATTGGACTGCTAATTCCTAATTCAATTACAATCCCAATATGCGAGTGGACAGCATAAGACAAGAATCATCATTAGTTGTTATGGAAGAAGAGAAAACCTCCCTCCAAAGGGTCGCTTGTTCATGTTGTAGAAGGCATCTTTAACCGTTTGCAACACTTTACTCCAGCTCAGCACCTTATACTTGAATTTGAAAGGAGAATGCACATTTTCCAATATAACCTCTGAGGCCAGACCTGTACAATACATGGCCAAGTTGCATTTCCCACATAATAATCATATTTTAAATTCATTTGTAAACACCTTTTTCCATAATTCAAAATCATCCTCAGATGGCCAATTAAAAGTCATAACCTGATCAATCTTATCTCAATAAGGCGCATACTTCACCATCACTGGCGTGGCCTTCTTATCAAAGACCTCTAGGAAACTGATGAAAAATGATAGTTTCTCTAATGTATTCTCCAGCATACCAACGTCAGCATTCCTACATATCTCATGGGTCTGAGCAATCATGATATTAGTCGCCCGATCCTTCCAAATCTGCAAAGGTTTTATCTCATCTTGACTATGCAGAATGTGTGGCAGAGGAGTTAAATCTTGTCCATCATATATAGTCTTTAACCTTTTGATCTTTAATTCCATAGGGGCAACATACCCCTGAAACTTCTGCTCGACAACTCCCTTGACAAATTGGTATGTTGGAAAAACCATAGGATATTTATCCCCATGTTGTTTTGCTCCCACTGCCATGAATTTCAATTTCTCAATCCTGGAGCTCCATCTATCAAGCAATGGGGTGGCAACCTCTCTATCTTTTCGGAACATCCTGAGTGCCTGCAATATTAGAGCATAATTTGAATGAACACTATTCAGTCTTCCCTGGACCTTCCTGCTTAAATGTTTCATTACAGTGTCCATAATCATTGAATTGCTCTTTCCTGTAGACTCCCGGATTTGTTGTACCATCTCCTTATATTCCTCAACCTTTTGAATTAATTTCTCCCTAGAAAGTCCTTCTCCTGGGCTATTAGCCCTTTCAATTGCAATAGGTGCTTGTCCCATGTTATATGGAACAATAGCTAAGGAATGTTCTTGTGAAGAGGGTTGAGATTGTTCAATAGGTGGGTCAGTGATAGTGCGGCTAGAACTAGCTTGCCCGTGAGACCTCCATGTTTCCATTTGTTGTTTTAACAAGGCCAACTCAGTTTCTAGTTCTAACACCTTTTGTTGACTCTTATTATGTTCAATAATAACTTCATTATACTGGCCTCTAAGAGTATCCCGATCCTTGGTCAGATCCTCAATAGTTGCCCTTGTGAATTTGGCAATATTTACAACCATATCAATAGCATCTAATGTTGGGGTATCAGTTACCCTTCTTATAACCAAATGACCATTGAAATCAAATGGTTCTGCAACAATTGGTTTCTTGGATCTAGTGGACAAAGACTAGATTGCCAAAGCATCCCACTCTTCACTAAAAGCTGACCCCTTGAGTATTAGCATAGATTCTTCACCAATAGCAAGAAGTGGCCTATTGGCCCTTCTTATTGAATCAAACACCACAGCATCGACAATATCCCATTCAAGGAGTAACAATACTCCACTTTTTTGTACTAATGCTCGGTCCTGCTCTGGTGTTATTTCTCTGAATTTGTCTTTCATCTGTTCTCTGACTTTAGATTGAATTACCTTCTCTGGAAGCTCAGGGTGCAAACTTCTTTCTTGTGCCACTTTCTCAACATATAATGCAGTATGTGCTCTCCACACAAAATCTTTAAAATCATTGGTTTGAATAAAAGAGTCATCCATCATGAACTCTTTGCAAGCCTCCATTCTTAGATCATCATTATTTGTTACTCCCCTTATTTCATCCTTTCCCAACCTAAGATAAATTGCCCCAAAACTTGTTGGAGTGTCCAGTGGGAGATTGAGTTCCTTGATGCATTTCGTCAAGAGTAACAATGATATCCTCATCCTTATCACCATCACATTCAACCAACTTTGCCTTTTCAATTTCCCGCCTCTTTGGTGATGGAGGACATGTCTAGTCAACAATTTTAGGAGGTGAATCCAAATCAACAATTTTTGGTGTTGACTGCCCCGAAGAAGATGGTGCAACACCCTTGGCAACTTCACCAGCTCTGTTTCCCCTTTTCCTAGAGAAAAATTTTATCTTCTTTGGAGGCTGATAAGTAGGCCTCTCTTCCAACCTTACCTCAGGGTACTCCTCAATATTTTGTGACTTTCCCCTTTCTTCCACAACCCGTTCATCCTTCAAAAATCCCACCAAGCTCTCAAAATTGTCGATGACATGCATAGCCCTATTGAATTCACCATTAATACCGGGGATAGGATTAAAATCAGGTATCCTTTCTTGCTTGCTCTTCACCATCTTGGTGAATGCGAGGTATTTTGCATTTTTCTCATCTTGTTCTTCTATATCAAAAATATTTTTGATAATATCCTCAGGAAAGTAGAAGTTATGGACAAACATTCCAATTCGGTGCTTAGCCTTCATTTAAGAGATAAAACCCTCAAGATCATGATTCCTAGGGCGTACTATTTTGAGTGCATAAGGTCTAAGCAGTGTGTGCAAATCCTTCCATCCTCCCTTTGCCATAACAAAATCCACAAAAGTTGTATATTCAAGGAAGAAAGAACATTTCTTTTGTTTTGCTGGAAAATGCACTTCTTGGGCACACCCCAACTGTCTCATGACTTCCAGAAAACCAATTCTCAAAGGAACATCCCTCGGAAAAACATAAGGGTTGACACTTGTTCCATACACTCCGAAAATAGTTGTATTGTGGTAAGGGATGATATCTCCCCAATTATGTGTTAATTTCAATTCAGGCCTTCTCTCCATTGGCCTTAAGAAATCAAGAATTTCTTTAGGAATCCTGAGAAGGTCAAGAACAAGAGCCTTCTTCAATTTTGATCCAAAGACATTTTGGAATGTTACATAATCAAACTTATGATCATTCATATCAAGGATCCTAGTCCAATATTGGATAGGCATTTCAATACTACCCTCCCTTTTCTTTAACTCCATATCCTTTTCAAACACTGTCTCACCCCTATATAGAAACATATGAATCAGTAGCAAATGCCATTTGAAGCCAACCCACTTCTTTCCTTCCTTTAGAGCCACTAAATACCCATGCATCTTCTCTGCCAAGTAAGTGGCAAAGTCATATACCACATTAAAACCTAGATGTTGAATGTTCACAACCATGTACATGACATCGGTGGGCAGAGTATTCTTCAAACTGATTACTAGGATTTGGCACAAGGAACAAACTGTCGACCTGAAATAAGTAGAGAAATAGTTTACAGGGAAAGGCTCTGGCTCATTCTTGCCAATTACCACTTGCTTCTTAGCCTTTCCTCTTCCTGAGACTGCCAAATGAGGCACCAAAAGAGATGTTATAAACAAACCTTTGGTGTTTCTGTATTCTTCTCTGAAGGCCTCAAGATTTATGGTAACCATATCTTGACTCCACTCATGTAGACCAAATATTTCTGCAATTTCTTCTTTGGTTATCCTCACCATTTCCAAGCCAGAATGAGTTCTAATAATTTTGGTTATAGGGTCATATCTTGCAGCAACATCCTTTAATAAGTCTACATCCAAGTAAACATTAGGGACCACCAGCTTGCCCAAATCCAACCTCCATGGGTTACATAAGGGAACACACAAATTTCTATTCCCAAACCAGTTTGAGAACAACTGCCATCCAGTATATGGTAATTCAGCATCCCGAACCGCACATTGCTTGTCTGTTAATCCTCCCACAAGAAATGGCCCATAAAACAAATATTTTCCCTCAATCTTCTTGCTAGTAGAAGGCTTTAATAAATCTATGATGTCCTGGGAAAAAGGTCTGGCAGTGGCCTTAGAGCCAGACCCTCGGGCCTTGGGCGCCATTTATACAAGACAGAGTAATTCGAGCTAGGGTTTGTATATATATAACAGTTACAACTTTCACCCTATAGCTTTAAGCAGCAAATGCTTTACAATTCTATAAATCTCAGTAATTATCAAGACTAGCCTTAAGATCCTTCAAATCAAATCTACTGAAACAATCTTTCAGAAATGAAACAGGAAATAATTGATAATAGTTCTTCAAGAAATCATAAAACATTCTGAAGACACAAAAGATGGTATACATGATACTTATGGTTTCACTTGTAGAACGCTATTGACAGTGAGGCTAGAAAATCACAAGAATGGTTTGCTTTGCTTGGCACCAGGCAATTCTTCTTCAATGTGAAAATAAACATGAAAATAGCAATTCGCTAATCTTTTAGCATTTAATTATGTAGGCAAAGTCGAACTCGACCATTACTATTCACTCGTGTGAGATAAAATGGCTATAGTACAACACTAGTCTATTCAAATGCGAGTCATTGATCAAAAACAATGCAGGCGAGGAGAACGGTTCAGATTAAGTCAAAACAGTTTTAAAATACCACATCGTTTCTCCAGTCGTCAGGCGAATAGGGAATCACCTACCGGGAATCACATCAGCATGGAATGGGCCCCACCCCAGTTGTCCATCGTATAGCATCGGCGTCCACACGTCAACAAATCGCACACCTCGCAGCATTATTGAAACTGAAGTTTTAATTGTGCGAGGTCAGTGAGGGATGGCCACAATGCGTTGATAAAGAAATAGTTGTCAGCATCAGCATCCATCATCGATCAGTGAGCAAAATTGGTCCCCACCATCAAATGCGACAAGTGGCAGCATCTCGCACACCTCACACCACTTTATGACATTCACAGAAAACCTTGTGAGGTCTGCGAGGAACGGTCCAGATGAAGATCACTTCATCAGACGGTCACGCAATCTGCATGTGCAAAAAGGTTATTTATAAAGAAGGGGACCGACTAGATGGATGGGGAAATGACCCCCGAGGTCGAAAAGATTATTTAGAAGTTAAGCTAAAACAATTTATCAGCCTGACACTATGAAAAATATAATACGATCAGGACGCAAAAGACCAAAAGGACGGGTAAAAGGGGCCGGTAAATTCATGATCAAAAAGGGATAAAACATCACTTAAGCGACTAACCACCGTTAATAACAAGTCAACGTTCGAAAAGAAAACGCATGACCCATACTCGTTTGTAGAACCCAAAACCCAACCAATTAGAGCCGAGGACAAAATAAACCTACAAGGGAAAGAATTTAAAAGCTCCAACAAAAGGAAGACCACACCAAAACAATATTACTATTCATCTAATAAAACATGTCAAGTTGTCGTTTTACTCAAGGCATTCATAGCATGAAAAAGAAGGCATGACATCATCAATCCAAACATTTTATAATTTTATTTTCCAATCAAAAAGCATAAGGCCACAAAACAATGTCATCTCAAACATTCAAAATTTTTAAATTTATCTTTTCAAGATTTCACCAAGAACCATAAAAGTAAGTTCTCCTATTAATGATTGCCAATATTTTCACTAATTCTTCACCAAAATTGAAAACTCAAAATTTTAAATATACCCTCTAATCTCCAAAAAGGTGAGCGGAATATTCTTTTCCAATCACATAAATATTTGCAACAATTTTTTTAGGGTGTTTGACTTTTTAATGCTTTCTAAGAAAACCAAAACCTTAGCCATGTTTAAATTTCTAACACCTACACTTTTGTTCTAAATATATTCAACATCACAAATATGAAATAATATAATTTTTAGGAATTTTTTATAATTGTTTGGGTACCATTTTGTGTTTTCCAAAAAAACATGCAATTACAAGAAAATGAAATCTAAAATCTTATCAAAATGAATTATTTATAAATTCAAATTCAAGAATATTCAAAAAATACATGTGTTTATCCTAAAGGACATAAAAGTGTGACCAAACAAGGAACTTATGTGAGGAAATCACATTCTAAAATGGAAATACATCTTTATTGTGCAAGCTTTCAAATGGATATTATTGAGGTAGAAATCAATCCCAAGCACATAAATAAATATAACAATCCTTTCTTTGATAAATTCAACCAACTAAGCTCTCCATCAACAAGAAAAATCTCTTTCAGTTATTCTAATGCTACATCCAAGGGTTTCAATTAAATAATATCTCTTTTATAACCAAGTGTTCACACATATTAGAGAGCAAAAATACATTATTTTCAAATTACCCATTCTTTCCTCTATGATAAAAACCCTAAATCACCAAAATCTTTTATCCTTTCATATTGGAACTAGATAATTTTCACACATAAATATTTTTATTTCTTTCATAAAACAAAATTGAATACGATCTTTGAAAAATGTCTAGTGAATTTTATTTTAATAATAATGTATTTTATTTTCAAAATAAATATTAACTTTTAATCAAAATAAAATAATAATATTAAGCCAAAAATCTACTAACAAACTAATTGCATGCTATCATTCCTAACAAAAATAATATTAACTTAGTCTAAGCACTTAATGAAACTAATTTACATTTAGGAATAAAATAATGTATAGGGAAAGCATACAATTATAGGTTTCACATAGTAGAGATCCATAACCATAAATTATTTAAATTAGTGTCAAATTAGATAAACATAAGGAACGTTCTTTAATTCATGACCTAATAGGATGGGTTAAACAATCAAATGTATCCTCAAGAGTCATAGGGTCATTGACTCAACTACAAGGATTAAGCTGAGAAGATCTATTAAATCCACACCATTCTCCTCCACATCCTTCAATTGGTTAAATGCTTGTATATTTCCTCCATAGTCGAGGTGAAACATCAAATTCAACAACAAAAATTATATAGATAGAGAAATACATAATGACCAATGATAATATGTAATCTAGAAAGGTATATTTATTACCATTGTTTTGTCACACCCCCAAACCGTGGTTACTCATTCAAATTTTGTCTAAGTTTGAGGCTTATCAATTTCTCCCATGGTTTTTAAAACCTTGTCAAGTCTTGACAAGGTTGTCACAACCACTCCTTGGCCTGATTTTTCAAAGTAAAGCTTTAAAATCTCACCATCCTGATCAAGTTTTAAAAGTGGCATCAGAGTCCAACAAGGTTATCATAACCTCACCAAGCGTCAATTGAACACTGAAAAAAGTTAAATGATAAAGGGAATCAGCTTTGTTTTGAAACTATAGCAAGGTTTCAAAACCTTTGTTGGTCCTCGACAAAGTTTTTAAAACCTATCCATTTTCCAATAGTAAAATATTTTCTAAAAGTGGTCTTTTGGATAAAGCTAAAGTGTTTCATCATGCATCACAAAGAAAGGTTGTAAAGTGGTAAATATGGAGGTTTTTGCAACTGTGTCGATGTCCAACAAGGTTCTCAAAACCTTGTCATGACTCGATATTGCTTCATTGATAGATTGATATTTTCGAAGTGTTATTAAAAGATGGCTAATTGTGTCAAAGAAAGGGCCATACATAAGTATTCAATATAAATAGAGAATTATCAAGTTCACTATTCTAGAACAAACCAAAGCTTGTTAAATTCACCATGGCTACAAAAGTAAAAAGAATGCATTGTAGGAAAAAGTAAACACAGAATAGAAGTGAAGAATACCAAATGTACATAAAAAGCTTTTATATATTTATATATAGATATACGATTGGTTACATCAAAAAGGAGCGTTTTCAATACATTTCTCTGCACACACAGAGTAAACATCAAGATTTGAATCCCTTCTACCACTTCCTACAACCTTTCAATCTGGGCAGGTGAAAATAGGTTTTTTATTTGATTCCACAAAATGGGCAACAGCTCCGCATGTTATTTCGTTCAAGCCTAATGCAAAGGAGAGAGCTTCCTTGGCGAGCTCGTGTTGGAGAGCCATAGCAATACAAATGGCGTCTCCCACCAGGCCGACTCTTGGGTATTCATTGAGGTTTTCCAGGGTTGATTCCACCCTATAGCCAAGTACATTGGTCTAATCAAACGCTCTGCAACTCGAGTGCCCCATTCTAACCTACCAAACGTGCAAAAAATGTTATACATAGATCTCTCCATGAGCTGGGAATTGTGAACATGCACTTGGGAAAGAAAATTCTCCCCAATAATCTTCCTGATAACCCCTCCTTCTATATCACTCTTGATAATGACCATCTCCTTAAGCTAGTCAGACACCAGCCGCCTAACCAAGCTGCACTTAATGCTCTCAATGAACAAAAAGTCATTTTTAGAGGTAACATCACTGGAAGTGTTCGACATCAAAAAACGCTAGAATCGGTACGTAAAATGAAGATGGTTACTCTGATTTATAGAAGAAAAGGATGGTCGTTATGTTTACGAGGAGAATTATGGGAACGCCTCTTCAGTAGCAACTAGAAATGCAAAGGACACAACAATCTACCTTGAGTTAAATGAATAGATCATATGATGTGACAGTATTTGTTGGATTTTTAGTCGAATGAGCCTTGATATGGAGATGAAATTGTCTAATTAAATTAATTCACAATAAGGGGAAATATAATTAAATGAAAGATTTGAAGGTTGCAGGTCATCCAAACATACAAGAAGACACGAGGCTTACATACACGCAACGGTGATTCACTCACTTGTCTAAATCAAATTGATCAGAGCAATGTAATTATAATATTCTCAAAATAGCCATAAATTATTGGCTATGCAAGAATTAGGTGACAGTTTACGAATCTCTCGCTTGGAAAGAAGGTAGTTACATTAACGAAAAAAATCCAAGATGAAGATCTATAAATATATGTTTTGAGGACTTGTTTAGGGTTTGAACTTTAGTTTTCTAAATTGCACTATGATGTATGAGGAAATAAAGGATGATCGCTTTAGATTTGTTTTGGTTCTGAATTTGTTCTTTGTCTACAAAAATTAAAGTATGAATATAGAATTGATGTTTAGATATGAGTCTCTGAGCTTAAATAGATATATGAAGTTCTTTCCTTTGTGAAATTACGTGCTTTTTGTGTTATGTTCATCTACTTTAGAATTGAAATAAGTTTTTTTTTTTGAAATGGTTATATTTGCTATTAAAATCTTAATCTTTGTGTTAAGAGGTTGATATTTTCATTTTGAGATTATCACATTGATCTCATGGATATGAATCAATGTTAGTATGTCTTTCTTACTTTCTGGTCAAAATCATACTCATTAGTGGTTAATCAAGCCATTTGATGGAGTTGTACCTCATCAAAATATAGAGGAAGATCACCAATTAAATTTTGATCTCTCCTTTTTGTTAGGAACTTTGTCCTTATATAGTGGGCTATGGAGTTGATAATTGATATATTTACATAAGGACAAATCTATTCACTAACAATATCCATCCTACAATTACATAATATCATAATTAACTAGATTTAACCTTTAATCCAATCATAAGAAATACTAGGACAAGGAAAGAGTTGTCACATAGGTGAGAATTACAATAAACATGTGATAAGGATCATAAAAATACACACATGATAAAGATAATAGGCATATAGGTGTGCAAGAATAATAAAGACATATAATCAAAAGCACGATATCATAAGCATTAAACATGGGAAGCATGATAAAATCATGATTCATGTAATATAAAAATAAATTATCTAATAAGGAATATGCACAAGTATAAGTGATAAACATAAAATATAGGACATAGAAGTCAAACATGGCATAAATCAAATTATGAAAGACAAAAAACTAATCTAGAAAAGTATGGGAGTTAAACAAGAAATATATAAAACCATAAGAGATAAACAACTAACATAGGAAAGATCGTGAGATAAACATAGGAAAATTCAATGTTTCTTTGAGCGGGTACAATAAAGCATGGAACATAATATAGAAGGTGAAATGAGATTGTGCAAGGAGTACCACAACATGTATATAAGAAAAAATCCAAAGTGTAAGGACACAAAAGGAATACATGGACAACATAAAACATGTTCAAATTTAATTATGTTAACATGAAACACTAAGGGTTTTTTGTATCATCTACATGCTAACTGGGAAAATGGAAGCAACACAAAATAGAAAACTAAGGAAAATAAAAGCATAAAATGTGGAAATTAGTAACATAAATAAGCAAGGATATCTAAACAATGATTTCAACCCCATTAAGTGTGTCTATAATATGCTTTAAAAATGTATCGCTGAAATCAATGCCCCCATGAGATTATTTATGTCTATGATATATTGTGGCCCTATGATAAATAATATAATGTAAATATATAAAATGTGATGTACAATTAAAAAGAATTGACTAATGCTATATTTTTCTCTTTTATCTCATGTGTAATATCAACATATGGTGTGCTATAAGCAATGAAACCAATAGAGAGACTAACATTGAAATGTTCATCTTCATGTGAGTCCATAATATTGTTCTCAAATTGTATCATCTATTTTGTCCATAAGATCTTGAATTTGATGCATTTTTCCATGCAATGTGTTGGCTCTCCAACATGTATCTCCGCAAATCCTAAAGATAAACACAAAACCTAGGGATATGGAAGGTCATTATGGGATAAAGTGTTATACTTATGATTAGACTATGACATGAGTGGGATAATGCCTATGAGTGGGTAAACTCATCTTCATATTTAGGCATTTACTAAGCCAAAGGTATTTTTCCTGAAGTTCTTCATAATAGGAAAATTGAAGAGAAGAAAAAAATTAGGCATAAGGTCTTAATTATAAGATTCACACAAGGACTCAAGCTCCCAAGATCACTTGTAAAACCAAATACAACCTTTCACAAGAAATTAGTAACATAATAGATTGCTTGATTATGGATACAATAATCATATGATGATCAAATAGATCAATGACTCTATTTAATATACATATGATGTCTTGCTTTTATAGGCAAGGTGAGAGGATAAGTGAGCATAATATTATGAAATATGTCACAATAATATGATATGATGCAAAAAGAGATGTGGATCCTAAGTGAACCTTGATTAAACTTAACTAACAAGTGTGAATAGGACCTTGAAGATGAACTAGTTACATAATATCCCTATTCACACCAACACCCCCCTTAAGAAAAATTTAGGGAGGAATAAATAAATGCAAGAATGCATAGATTACGAGTCCTAGCTAATAGACCATGTTAGGTACCCATGTACAAAATATCTCTCACAAATGAAGTAAAGGAGAAAAACCCCTCTCCGAAGAAATAATGTATGCAAACAAACATGTACAAGTATGGAAGGAGGAATCAATATGACCCCCCAAGGACACATCCATCATAAATACACAGTAGATATCTTACCAATAGGAGAGAAAGAGTGAGACTATATATCCCCCAATAATGAAGTAGCTCTTACACCAATGGTGAATGCTTGAAGATAAAAGACGATCCAACGCCTACAAACAACATTCCTCCCCTTGGGAAGAAACAATCCCAATGGTGCATTTAGAAGAAACTCCATCTCCAAGAAGAGATATGAGGGAATAAACTTCATGATAGGTTTCTTTAAAAAATGCTCAAGTGTCTCCATGCTCAAGTATGCCACAAAAAAATCAAGCTTTACCCCAATCAAAGAAGATGACAAATCAAGAACATGTGGAAACTCATGAAAAGTTCTTGAAAGACAATGATGATGTAATAAAAATTGTGTTGTAACTATCATCAAAGAGGAAGTGAACATCCTCGATATTTTCCTCCAAATAAACAATATGAAACTATCAAAATAAATCTAAAGCATCCATCAAGTACTCATCCCATAAAATTGAATCTAAAAGATTATGGTCATTCTACTAAACTAAAGTATTAGAATCCATGGTAACTGTTGCCACATAAAACTACACCCTACTGAACAACGACTCAATTTTCTAATGACACAATTGAAATGACCTCAAGGTGTGGGACCTTGTAAATTGAGATCAACTCTCTGAAGAAGGCTAGCTTCCTCATCTGATCCAAGTTTAATGTATTGGTCCAACCCAGCACATGAAATCCTACCACTACCCTACTCTAACAGCTTTCAGGGGAAAAGGGATAGAAGAAATGCATAAAAGGGAAACTGGAGGTGATGAATCGAGATAGAAATGTGTTTCTTCCTACTTCAAAAAATAGCATAAATCAATGAAATGACCAAGAAAGTTACTATAACATGAAGGTAAATGAAAGTTCACTCAAAATGCAAGAGATAAGAGAAATAATGGAAAAAATTCATTAACAAAAGTTATAAAAGCAATCTTTACAGTTGTATAATTCAAAAATATAGTATTTTCCAAAGAAAAACCCTAGAGGGGCTAGAGGAAGAACCCTTAGAATGAGTACAATTATTTCCTTTATAGTGTAGACATAGCTTATATGATTGCATATCAAACCCTAACCCTACTAGGGTTAGCAGTTAGCTGAAATTTCATTAGATTCAGGGAAAAGGAGTTGCCCATCAAATCTTATTTTGGAGATAATCTTGGATAACTCTAACGTGCACATCATGCCTCTGTAATGAATGCTCTATGAGTGTAGAGTAGATAACTCTCACAAAATCCACCCTGGAATTGGGCCAATAGTAGAAGGAATTGTTGGAGTGAAAAAGACACTAAGAGGGGGGGGATGAATCAGTGTCATGAACTGATTTGACAAATTTTACTAAAACTGAAACAGAACATATTTATGCTCTCATTTATCAATGATTAACTCATCCATATATTGAATGCAATCACATATAACTGAAATGAGAAGTATGACAGTGAAACATTGCATAATAAATCATTCACACAATAAATTAGAGGAACCACAAATGAGCAAAGTGACACGAGATATGTCGAGTGGAAAACCCTCCTGGGGTAGAAAAACCACTCCTAAATTGTTGCCTTTTTAGGCTTATATTAAAACAACCACTTTTAACAATGCCTTACAGGCTGATTTATGAGCACCAACTCAAGGAGCACCAACCCCTCATTTTGAAACACCAATTTCAAGGAGCACCAACCCCTTTTCTATTTATTGAAATTACAATGATACAGAGGGTCTCTTTATTTCTCTTTTCTCACAAGTGCCTCTCAATGGACAATACCTACAATCCTCAAGGTTCAGATTTGAGCCTTTAGAATTCTAGTCATTATCTCATTTTCAGACAGCTTGTATTGATCTCTTTTTGTTTCAAGTATACAATCTCAGAATAATACATGTTTTCCAGTATAGAAAATACAATGGTTGTATTTCACACACACATTTTCTCGGTCATTTCTCACACTACAAAAATAGTGATAAAAACTCTTTTTCTTCTAATTGATATATCTGAAAATTTTCCTAAAACCCAAACAAAACATATGTGAATATATTAACAAATGAGGTATTTTCAATATATCAAACTGCTGTCGAACTTTTTGTGCCAGGTATAATCAGAGATTCAGAGAAGTATCCAAAAATAGAAGATTTCTTCTGACAGAAAGGTCAAGAAAATGTATTTTGAGAAAGAGGACTCTGAACCCTGACCACACAAGGAATCTACACCATCAACACTATCTGAAAAAGAATCAATATAATGAATGCACCAATAAACATATTGAAATCTGAAGGATTTCAATGGAATAAAATTATCCTTGAATACCACTGCTACAGAATGTAATTGAACCCTCATTATTGTGCATTAAGTGACCAAGAACAATTAATAATTTGAATCCTTGATTATAAGGATAGATTTCACAAAAATGCATGATTACCCACCAACCGAAAAACACAACTCCTCATAGCATAACCAAGTCAATATGTTATTTTATCAGGGTATCAATTTCAACTTAGGTAACCAAAAACTTGTCATGCTTTGCATGAAACCAATCAAACATTTTAATTTTGAAACATAAAATAGTAACTGCCTTACATTTTTAAATTGAAAGCTTTCTACAAATAGGGAATGATAATACATGGTCGAGTAGCAAGCGAATTAGGTAAATACCAATGAGATTTTATATATGCCCAGGTCTCAACCTGCCTTATTCCAACTTTGACAGTGCCCACCTGACAATAGCTTTCCATACACTATGAAACGCCAATCATGATATCAAAAGAGCAATGAATAGATTCGTAGCAGAGAGGATACATTTAACAGCAATTACAAATCCTTTCATGGTGGCAGTGTGGCTAGGGTTTACACCCTTAGGGAAATGAAAAACTCAATAAGGAAAGCCCTAGTCTTTCTTCAAGACATTCGATGCCCCAAGCCAAAACATAATCATGTTTGAAGTCCGAAAGGACTGAAGACATAAGTAAAGACATCATAATGCATTCTAAAATCTGCAGTCAAGCAAATGCTGAGTATGCCGACAATCTCATTACCTCTGGAATGCATACAAACTATCGATCAACCTCATCATAGCATAACTTTAATCGATGACGAATTATCAAACAAAGAAAATGTCGACACCATTATACCTTTAATCATTTTTCATGACCTCTTTAAAAAAATGTCGACCACCTTATCAATCATTCTTACCAAGAATTCAAAACCATGTCACTTTCATAGTGGTTTTTAAAAAAATTAATTCCTCATTCTTGTTGTTGGCCTTAAGGCCTAATGAATCAACAAATACAAGACTCGATCCAAGAAAGACTTCTTTCTAAGTCATTTTCAAATGAGAGTGAGCCAAGAGTAATGCTCCAAGACAACATTATAACAATTTCCATGTTAATACCTTTTCCTAAAATAGATGCCAATTGATATCAACTTATCATGTTCCCATGCAAAGAATATCAAAATTATCAAATGTTTAAGGAAACCCGATAGTGTTTTCTTAATATTAAATGACAACTCCAATTATGATTCCAAAACCAAGTTGCCTATAAGCATTACCTATATGAGGCTGAAAATAATACATAACTATGATGTTGCTCAAAACCTTATCAATGCCATGTATCCACAAAAATCTGAACATGCCAATACCATATAAACCTGTAGATCACCTTAACACAATATAGCTCAAAATGTCAAACCTGTCAAACTAGAACTATACCTCCTGAACATTGAATCATAATCATGTAAACAAGATGCCTTGTAATCTGCACATGGAGTCAAGAGATTAGTACCATCAAAATCATCATCACAATGCCGAAGCCAAAACCAAGTATGCCAAGATAGAATATAAACAAGAGTGCCAACCATCTGAATGTAAACTGTGCAACTGATAACCAATCACCAAGATGCCAATCTAAAACACAATTTTGACATCAAGGACAAATACCAAAAAATAAGTTCAACAAACTCCCCCTTTTTCCTTGATGGAAAAAAAAACAAATCCATCAAACTGAAAAACTAAACCAGAACCAAGAGCTCATAATACTCCCTCTTTTTGTCACAAGGACAAAGGGACAAGGACAGTGAAATTCCAAGAAGCTAAATAGAAAAAATTGTAGATATAGCAATGGGGCAGCAAAAAGAAAACCATATGAAGTAGCAATAAGCTGCTAAGAGAGCTAACAAGCTCCCCCTAACACCAAGATAAAGTATTAAGAGAGCAAAGATTGAGAGACAACTCCCAATCTAGACCGAAGTCTTTCAAATGCCTCTTTAGCCAAAGGCTTAGTGAAGATGTTAGCTACATGTGCTTGTGTAGGAACATATTGCACAGAAACCTCATTAGCCAGCACCTTTTCATGAAGAAAGTGAAATTTAATAACAATGTGTTTAGTACGAGAGTGCATAACAGGATTTTTGGAGATATTAATCGCACTAGTATTATCACACATAATAGAAACGGGTTTAGGAACTTCAATACCCATGTCAAATAGAGTTTGTGACATCCAAATTACTTGAGTACAGCAAGAGGTGGCAGCAATATATTCAGCTTCAAAAGTGGAGAGTGAAACAGATTCTTTTTTTTTGTTGTGCCATGCCACTAGTTGATCACCAAGAAAGAAAGCAACACCACTAGTGTTTTTCCTATCATCCAAACAACCACCCCAGTCGGCATCAATATATGCAATTAATGAAAAATCATTGCTTCTAGGATACCAAAGACCATAATTAAGAGTACCCTGAACATATTTAAGAATCCTTCTAACAGCATTAATATGAGATTCCATAGGAGATGACTGAAATCTTGCAACCATGCAAACTACCTGCATTATGTCAAGTCTAGAAGTGGTTAGATATAATAGGCTGCCAATCATTGACCTATAGTCAGTTGGATTTACATCAAGAGAATCATCAACCTTGTTAAGTTTGCAGTCTGTAACCATTGAAGTTCTAACTGGATGACATTCATCCATTTGAAATTTCTTGAGCATCTCTCTTGCATACTTTGTTTGAGAGAGAAAAATACTAGTTTCAAGTTGAGAAACTTGAAGACCTAAAAATAAAGTTAATTCTCCCAACATTGACATTTCAAACTTAGATTCTATAATCTGAGAGAATTTTTTACTCAAGGCAGTATTGTTGCAACCAAAGATAGTATCATCTACATAGATTTCAACAACCAGAATATCAGAACCTTCAATTTTAACATAAATATTGTTGTCTACACCTCCTCTAATAAAACCTTTTGAAATCAGATGATTATCCAGTGTAGAGTACCAAGCTCTAGGAGCTTTTTTAAGGCCATATAGAGCCTTTTTCAGCCTGTAAACATGATTAGGCTTGTTTTTGCAAATGAACCCTTCAGGCTATTTTATATAAACTTCTTCATCCAAATAACCATTCAGAAAAGTAGTTTTGACATCCATTTGATATACAATAAAGTTCTTGAAAATAGAATAAGCCAAGAATATTTTAATAGATTCAAGTCTAGCTATAGGTGCAAAGGTTTCACCAAAGTCAATACCTTCTTGCTAAGAATATCCTTTGCAGACATACCTAGCCTTGTTGTGAACAACATGGCCATTTTCATCATGTTTATTTCTGAATATCCATTTTCCCCTATGACATTTTTGTCATCTGGTCTTGGGACTAACTCCCAAGTGTGATTTTTCTCAATTTGATCAATTCTTCTTGCATTGCATTAAGCTAGCATTCATCAGTTAGAGCTTCATCAAAAAAAATTGGCTCAAATTGAGTAACCAAACAGAAAGTTGTAAGCTCAGCTATGTGAGCTTTTTCATCAAATTTAGCAGTTCTTCTTGTTTGAACTCCTACATATTTATCTCCAATAATCAGATCTTTAGGATGGTTTCTAGCAAGAGATTTTGAAGGGGTTTTTGTACACAATTTTCAGGACTTGTTTCAGCAATTTTAGAATTTTCTTGAGCAAGTTTAGGACTTGTTGATTCAACTTTAGACTTTGTTGTTTCAAAGCCTTCTTAATTTATTTCAAGTTCAAAATCTTTTTCCTCATCATCCTGCATAGGTTCAGCATCTAAAAGCATATTTTCATCAAATTTGACATTGACTGATTCTATAATCTTATTCAACCTATTATTAAAGCATTTATAGGCTTTGCTATGAGTGGAGTATCCTAAAAAGATATCTTCATCAGATTTAGATTGAAATTTGTCTAAATTATCATCATCTCTCTTGATAAAACACTTACAGCCAAATATTTTGAAGTATTTAATTGAGGCAGATTTGCCATACCACATTTCATATGGAGTGAAATTGGATTTCACTATGATTTGTACTATGTTCAAGATGCAAATAGTTGTATGAATAGCTTCTTTCCAGTACATGTTTGGCAGTTTTGCTTCATCCAGCATAGTCCTTGTCATCTCTTTTACTCTTATGTTCTTTCTCTCAACAACCCCATTTTGTTGAGGAGTTCTGGCAACAGCATATTATCTTTTTATTCCATGTCTTTCACAATAGTCAATGAATTCTTGTGAGGTGAATTCACCACCTTTTTCAAATCTCAAACATTTCAATTTTAGATTTTACTCCCTTTCAACCATTTTTCTAAAGACTTTAAAACGTTCAAAAGCTTCAGATTTATGCTTGAGAAAAGTAACCCATACCATACGAGAGTAATCATCAACAAATAACATGAAATATTTCTCACCATTGATAGATCTAGTCCTTGTAGGACTACATAAATCTGCATGAACAAGTTTTAGAGGCCTAGTAGAAGAATTTTCTTTAGATTTAAAGCTCACCTTTGTTTGCTTTCCTTTGAGACATTCTTTACAAACTGCATTTTCAGGTTTTCTTAAGATAGGCAGACCTCTTACATTCTGGTTTTTGGTGATCCTAACCATATTTTCAAAGTTAATGTGACCTAGTCTCTTGTGCCACAGCCAAATTTATTCAACTTGACTCATTAAACACATACCTTGATTATTTTCATTACCAAATGTGTCAAGAAGATTGTAAACATTTCCCTTGGTCCATCTTCCAGCAGCAATAGCCTTTCCAAGCTTATTTTTAATCTCACATCCCTGAGAAGTGAACAAAACATGATAGCCACTATCACAAATTTGACTGACACTTAGAAGATTGTGCTTTAGACCTTCTACGTTATACACATTGTAGATAGGAGTGTCCTCATTTAGAAGAAGTGAACCTCTACCTTTGATTTGTATACCAGAATTATCACCAAACTTCACATACCCGCCTACATAATCTTCAAGATTTATGAAGTTTTCTTTGTCACCAGTCATGTGGTTAGAACAACCACTGTCCAGGACCCATAAGTCCTTTTTCTTTGAATGAAAATTTGTTTGAACTAACATAGTTTGCTCTATGTTTTTGACATTTTTAGGTTTCCAAACCTTTTTGGTTTTCTGTTGTTTAATTTATAGATCAGCTTTGCATTGCTTAGCAGAATGACCCACGGTATTGCACTTAAAGCATCTGATATGTCTAGCAAAAACAAGGTGTTTTCTATGACCAAATCTAGGTGTTCTAGGTGTTGGTGTTTTTTCCCACATAGGATTTGCAATTCTCTAAGAAGTAGCCAACCTCTATAATAAAGAACCACAAAGGTTAGTGGCCAACTAACAAGATTCAGTCAGAGACTGACATCTCCTACACTTCTGGCTCTGCAAGACCAAGGTGGGTAAACCTAAACAATGCTCAAAACTTAATTCACTCATACACTGACATTGCTTATACGAAGCAGATAATTCCCAATGAAAATACACTAAGGGAAGCATTGACAACTTCAAACTTGGCTAAATTCTCAGTAACTCAACCCTCTCTCAGCCATTGGAAATCAGGACACACAACCAACCAAACAGTAAGATTAGAATGATTTTACAATTATAAAATGTTCCTGAGATGCACAAACTGAAAAATAGATTAGTGCCAGTTTTGGGCCATGGAGTCAAACACATAAAATGAATTCCCCAGCAAACAGTCTTCAACCAGTGGATTTAAATTATTGATGCTTTGCATCAATTGTTAGTGTCTTGCACCAACAATCCTTCTCTTATCATCAATCAAATTCTCCTTATCAAATCCCATCTGCACACCTAAAATCATAGTCACCTGCTCAAAGAATTTTAACCATTTCTTTGAAACAGAACAATGAAGAGACAACACAATCTCATGAAACTTGAGATGATAAACTCAAAGACACTTTGTATTATTGAATTTATATAACTAAAAGTGTACAAACATGGAGACAATCTGATGATATTCATGAATGTGAAAACACCTTCATGATGTTAATTGCATAAACTAGTTGTATTTACTCATGAATTCAGAAAATTACAGCTTGCAGACTCAAACACTGACTCAGAAATTATAATTCTCTATCTACACAATCCAATACAAAAACTCAGAACCCTTTACAATGAGAGAAAGATAGAAGATATAGAAGAAGAGAAGCAAGCAAGAGCAGCCCTAAATTTGATCTGTTGATGCCATCTGGAAGCTCCATTTACCATTGATCAATTTGAAAAGAATATCTCCTCTTCTTCCTTTGTAGCAACAAAAATATTCCCTCAAGTACTATTTTTTTCTCATCATTGCTTAGTAACTGAAAACGTGCCCATTTGGAGAATCTCATTATTTTATCCAGTTGCTCCTATCTCAACCTTTTCCCGTGCAAAATTTTGTTTTTGTTTCTCTTTACTTGCTACAGCAATACTTTAGCAAATAATAACCTTTGTTTACAAAGTGAATAAATTTACTTTTCAGCCCAACAAAGAATATTCAATCATAAAGTGAATAAAATGAATATTAAATTCACTTTTCTTATGCCCCCAAGTATGAAATGAATGTAAAATTCATTTTACATGATGCCCACAGTGAATATTTAATTTTTCCAATGAAAATATTAAAATATTCTCACCCCCGTGGATAAAAATACTCCACCTCCATTCACATTTTACATTCTTATTCTCCACCAGAGAGAATATTTCACATTACTTCACATGCCATTTAAATATTCACTCTATCTATTTTATTTCACCTTGCATATTTTACCCGCATTCCTGTAATACTTGAAATGTTTCATCTAAAACATTTGCTCACTCCAAATTGTATTTAAAATATTTCACTTTTGTGGATAAAAATATTTTCATTTTAAATACTTCACTCTTTAGCTCCTCAGATAATATTTTACCTCCTTCACCTGTTTACCTTATAAAATATTTGCATTGGGCCCACCCTATTTTTAATCACAAACTATGTAACCTTTTAAAAAAAATTAATGTGGGCACCTCCTGTGCATTCTCGCACATCTCGCAACATTTACCTGACATCACCAAATTTCTTGCGAGGCATGCGAGGTTGGGTTAAAATTGCCCATCGAACAATATTTTAATTTTTTGGCCATTTTGAGGATTTTCATAGGGCCCACCTCTTTACTTGCCTCGCACACCTCGCGGGCTTTTGGTTGATGTCACACTTCCTCTTGCAAGGCCCACGAGGTTTTCCCTAATCCATTTGCTTGTGTTCTACAACTCTCATGGCTATGGCGGCTCCCTTCTCACAGAATGCTTGAGCCTTGTCCAGTTCTCTGCTGCTCGCACCCCATACCATGGTGCCATTCCTCCATCAAATTTTTTGCAGGTCGTACCCAGCAACCTGGTGATCTCCTTACAAGCAATGTGTGCACCCCACTCATTACATTTGCTTGAACGTTTCTAAAGCCTTATCAACAATTCATTTTATACCTATCGGTTTCACTATCAGGGACCTCCAACATGGCGTGAGCAAGGCTAGTAATACATCTGGAAATATCATTTGCCTGAGAGTTACTAAAGCATTTTAATAGACCCGCCTTGTGCTCAGCCTGCAATCATAATTTTCCATGTCACTAAATTTACAAGGGGTCGCTGCCAAACATTTCATACACCCTTCTCTAAGCCACGCCTATAGCTTTTGCAAGAAAGTTTCTAAAGCCCTTTCAATACTTCCATTGGTGCACAGGCCTCTCAGAGATCTCCTCCTCCTGCAATGCGCAGGTTTCTTTTGGTGGCTGAGTGCATTTGCCTGAAATTTTGTGAAAACTTTTTAAAAAATAGAATTTCCTTTGATACATTTTCACTATGTTATTCACATTGGCCTCCTCTCCTTATGGCCAGTGCACCTTGTTTCAATTGGTCATGCCTTCCTTCTCTAGCATGGGGGTCTTCATGGGCCAGCCTCTGCATCGAGCTAATTCTACATTTTGTTCTTTGGTGGGTCTTCATACCCTGCGCTCCAAGCTGTGCCCCACTGCTCACTAGCAATCTACATTTTCTTTACAGTTTCTTAAGCCTTTTCAACATGTATATTATGCCTAGTGTGATGGCACCTCCATGTGCAAATCCTCAAACACAGTTCAAACCACCATGAGCTAGCACACCGCGTACAGGTTGCAATTGATTTTGGTGTGGACCTTCCTCCATCAAAGGTTCAAGCCTTTCAACAACCCCATTGATTATGTGCCAATGTCAGTTTGGAAATTCTAATCATACTCTGCAAGTCTGAAAATCTCTTGTTTCAAACACCTCCAATGGCATCTCATTTTTGTTTTTTTTTTAGGCATCCTAGTTTAAAATGAATTCATGGTCTGCCAAATACAACTTTTTAATGTCATATAACCCACCCATAGGTCGGGCATTGGACAAGCTCTAAGAGTGTTATTTTGTGGAACAAATGCTTCATTAAAAAAGGAACAAACCTGAAACACTATGTTAGATATTTGAGGGGTAACTATAACACTATTGAGATTTTCTGAGAAAGACCCCAAAATAGCTTGCTTCTCGTGTGAGCCTTTTTAGTGTCAAGGGACTTCAAAAGTAGAGGACCCTCCTCACCTATTATTTTTAGATGATTGAATTCTTTCTTCAAGAGCCTCTATTGAATGATGTATTGCAAATTGGAAATCGCTTGGAATAACCATTGATGGATTCATATGCCACATTTTACCATTGCAACATCTACACACCATAATCATGCAAAGCACGTCGAGTCCCTATGTGGGCTCGACTAAAAAAAAATCATTTTCAAACAAATTTCACCCTCAAATGATTTGACATTGCATTTTGAATGTACGTAAAGTGAAAACATGAACTGGGTCACCATTAAAATCCGCTTTCTGGCACATTTGGAAAATGGGAAAAACTAACCTAGTGGGCTCCAGAATCAATCTAGGAAACCAGTCAAACGACCTCGTGAAGCAATGAGAACTTGCAGACATATAGTCATTTGACCCGAGAATACAGTGCAACAAACAGCTTAGAGAAATAGATCATGAGGAATTGGCTATTAATCGGCAAAGTTTCCCAATTAAACTTTTCTGAAACAACAGTTGTTCTGCACCAATTAAAACTCATTCAACTGCCAATTTGTAAAAATAGTGAATCAACTCCTGACGAGCTGCCATCAGACATAGTGGAACATTAAGATACCCTGAGCACATGTGCAAAAGGAATTCTCTTGAATCATCGTTGGTCAAAATTTATTAACGATCAAAATTGACCATTCATAAAGGTTGTCAGGGATGCAGATGCAAAACTGAACAAACTGCATTTGGTTTTAATCTGCTAAAAATAGCAAATCAGATCATGAGGCTCTAAAAATTGACATGTGAGATCATCTTGATATGGATAATATGGAACAGCATTCATTTTGTCATGACAATCAACAGGTTGTGAAATCCAAGCTCAAACAAGAGGCAACTTTGCAAAACAAAGTCTGAAAATAGTAGAACAATGTCAAAACCCTTTAGCTTCACTTTTTGAAACTCTGTCAAAACTCATCGTGGGAAGCTGAAAACTAACACACATGCTCACATAGGTCAATTGAGTATTTCTGCAAATGGGTTTTGCATGAAAATCATCAAGCTTTAAAATACAAGCCTCCAAAGTGGGTTACTCAAACAAATTCTTCAGGTGCACTTCTGAAAGTGCAGAAGCGAAATTTTGAAATGGGCATCTCAAATTTGCAAAATTTGAGAATGCCATCACTAGGATTCATAAACTTGCAAGAGATCACTTTGTGGCCAAATCTTTTGTAGAAATAACAATACCCATAAAAGAAAGGGTTGAGATTATATAATGTTTTGTTATTCCTAAAAGAATAAACATGATTCTTATCAAAATCAAGATGATTAGGTTCAGAACATTTGTTTGCAGTAATATCATTTTGGTTTGCACCATCATTTGAACATTCACCCTTCACAAACCCAATACCAATTTTGTCCTTGTTCAATTTTTGCTCACTAAGCATGTCATTTAGTTTTAGAGTACTCTCATACTCCTCAATGGTCTTCCTAAGATCAACAATTTCATGTTCAAGTTTTTGAATTTCTTGATCTTTATGATTTATACCAATACGAAGACAATCCTCAACTCTCTTGGCTTCTTCAAGTTGAGTCTTCAAGGAGACTATTTCTTGATTTGTGAGTTGCCCTTGAGCAAGATCTTGAGCAGAATTTTGTTCTTGAGAAAGCATTTTTTTTTTGAGTTTTCTAAGCTCTTTTAAACCACATTTCAGTTCACCTTCTAGATCTACTTCGCTATCTTCAGCATCATTGTTGTTAGTATCTTCTTGTTGAATGATTTCAGCCATGAATAGGTTTTCATCTTCTTCATCTAAAGAATCTTCAGATTCAGTGTCTGTTTCATTTTTGTGAACAGACTCTTCTTCTTTTTGAAGTTGAATTTTTGTTTAGGTCTATAGGCCTTTTTCTTAGGCAGTTTTTCAGATTTCTCATTGTCACTATTCAGATCACCATAGGGGCACTTTGCAGCAAAGTGGCCTATTTTTCCACAATTAAAACATTTGAAGGGAAGTTTTCCCTTATATTTTCTAGACCCCTTTTTGAGATTTCTAACAAAGTGGGATTCTTTAGAATCAGAAAATTCAGATTCTGTAGCCTCATCTTTTTCTTTCCTTTCAGTATTAAAGGCAGTTTCTTTTGCAGAGGAATTGTTTTTACTGATTCTCATTTCATAGGCAGTCGGAGTGCCTTGTAGGTTGTCTAGGGTAAGCTAGTCAAAGTGTTTCTTCTCTTCTAGAGTAGAGACCTTAGCTTCAAATTTAGTCGGTAAGGTTCTAATGACCTTAGTTACAACATCGAATTCTTTTACTTCTTCTCCCAGACCTTTCATAGCATTGACAATTTTATCAACTCTCAAGAAGTAATCAGCTACTTTTTCATCGTCCCTCATTTTTATTTCCTCAAACTGATATTTTAGAGTAAGGACTTTTGACTATTTAACTTTTTCATCGCCTTGATAGATGGTTTCAAGTTTAACCCAGATTTCCCTAGCAGAACTGCAATGCATGACTTTGATAAAGACATCTTTAGTCAATGCACATAGGAGAGCATATTTTTCTCTTTCATTAGTTTCATATCTTTTCTTTTCATCAGAAGTTGTGGGCAATGTAGTTGGTATAGTGTACCCAATTAACACTATGCTCCACACATCGAGATCAATAGAAGTTAGATAAGTCTTCATTCTGATTTTCTAGAATACAGAATTTGTTCCATCAAATAATGGAGCTCTAGTCATAGGTGTGCCTTCATGAGCTTGAGACATTTTAAACAAACTCCAAGACCATAATCAATCCTAGGTTGGATAGGCCTATTAGAGGACCCTGCGCTCTGATACCAATTGTTGGAGTGAAAAAGACACTGAGAGGAGCAGGTGAATCAGTGTCATGAACTGATTTGACAAATTTTACTAAAACTGAAACAGAACAGATTTATGCTCTCATTTATCAATGATTAACTCATCCATATATTGAATGCAATCACATATAACTAAAATGAGAAGTATGGTAGTGAAACATTGCATTATAAATCATTCACACAATAAATTAGAGGAACCACAGATGAGCAAAGTGACAGAAGATATGTCGAGTGGAAAACCCTCCTGGGGTAGAAAAACCACTCGTAAACTACTACCTTTTTAGGCTTATATTAAAACAACCACTTTTAACAATGCCTTATAGACTGATTTATGAGCACCAACTCAAGGGGCACCAAGCCCTCATTTTGAAACACCAATTTCAAAGAGCACCAACCCCTTTTCTTTTTACTGAAATTACAATGATACAAAGGGTCTCTCTATTTCTCTTTTCTCACAAGTGCCTCTCAACATACAATACCTACAATCCTCAAGGTTTAGAGTTGAGCCTTTAGAATTCTAGTCATTGTCTCTTCTTGAGATAGCTTGTATTGATCTCTTTTTGTTTCAAGTATACAATCTCAGAATAATACATGTTTTCCAGTATAGAAAATACAATGGTTGTATTTCACACACACATTTTCTCAGTCATTTCTCACACTGCAAAAACAGTGATTAAAACTCTCTTTTTCTTCTAATTGATATATCTGAAAATTTTCCTAAAACCCAAATAAAGCATATGTGAATATATTAACAAATGAGGTATTTTCAATATATCAAACTGCTGTCAAAATTTTTGTGCCAAGTATAATCAGAGATTCAGAGAAGTATCCAAAAATAGAAGATTTCTTCTGACAAAAAGGTCAAGAAAATGTATTTTGAGAAAGAGAACTCTGAACCCTGACCACACAAGGAATCTGCACCATCAACACTATCTGAAAAAGAATCAATACAATGAATGCACCAATAAACATATTCAGATCTGAAGGATTTCAATGGAATAAAATTATCCTTGAATACCACTGCTACAGAATGTAACCAAACCCTCATTATTGTGCATCAAGTGACCAAGAACAACTAATACTTTGAATCCATGATTATAAGGATAGATTTCTCAAAAATGCATGATTACACACCAACCGAAAAACACAACTCCTCATAGCAGAACCAAATTGATATGTTATTCTATCAGGGTATCAATTTCAACTTAGGTAACCAAAAACTTGTCATGCTTTGCATGAAACCAATCAAGCATTTTAATTTTGAAACATAAAATAGTAACTGCCTTACATTTTTAAATTGAAAGCTTTCTACAAATAGGGAATGATAATACATGGTCGAGTAGCAAGTGAATTAGGTAAATACCAGTGAGATTTTATATATGCCCAAGTCTCAACCTGCCTTATTCCAACCTTGACAGTGCCCACCTGACAGCAACTTTCCATACACTGTGAAACACCAATCATGATATCAAAAGATCAATGAATAGATTCACAGTAGAGAGGAGACATTTAGTAGTAGTTACAAATCCTTTCATGGCGGCAGCATGGCTAGGGTTTACACCCTTAGTAAAATGAAAAACTCAATAAGGAAAGCCCTAGTCTTTCTTCAAGACATTTGATGCCCCAAGCCAAAACATAATCATGTTTGAAGTCTGAAAGGACTGAAGACATAAGTAAAGACATCATAATGCATTCTAAAATCCGTGGTCAAGCAAATGCCAAGTATGTCAACAATCTCATTACCTCTAGAATGCATACAAACCGTCGATCAACCTCATCATAGCATAACTTTAATCGATGATCGATTATCAAAAAAAGAAAATGCCGACACCATTATACCTTTAATAATTTGCCATGACCTCTTAAAAAAAATGTTGACCACCTTATCAATCATTGTTACCAAGAATTCAAAGCCATGTCACTTTCATAGTGGCTTTTTAAAAAATTAATTCCTCATTCCTGTTGTCGGCCTTAAGGCGTAATGAATCAACAAATATAAGACCCGATCCAAGAAAGACTTCTTTCTAAGTCATTTTCAAATGAGAGTGAGCCAAGAGTAATGTTCCAAGACAACATTATAGCAATTTCCATGTTAATACCTTTTCCTAAAATAGATGCCAATTGATATCAACTTATCATGTTCCCATGCAAAGAATATCAAAATTATCAAATGTTTAAGGAAACCCGATAGGGTTTTCTTAATATTAAATTCCAACTCCAATTATGATTCCAAAACCAAGTTGCCTATAAGCATTACCTGTATGAGGCTGAAAAGAAGACAGAACTATGATGTTGTTCAAAACCTTATCAATGTCATGTATCCACATAAATTTGAACATGCCAATACCATATAAACCTGTAGATCACCTTAGCACAGTATAGCTCAAAATGTCAAACCTGTCAAACTAGAACCATACCTCCTAAACATTGAATCATAATCCTGTAAACAAGATGCCTTGTAATCTACACATGGATTCAAGAGATCAATACCATCAAAACCATCATCACAATGTCGAAGCCAAAACCAAGTATGCCAAGACAGAATATAAACAAGAGTGCCAACCATCTAAATGTAAATTGTGCATCTGATAATCAATCACCAAGATGCCAATCTAAAACATAATTTTGACATCAAGGACAAATACCAAAAGAGAAGTTCAACATGAGTGTCTCTACATCACACTAAAGAGTATGGTCATCACTTTTGCATTGAGTATGGCATGCAAATTCGTGAAGAATAAGCCTTGCAGTGAGAAAATATAATCTTAGTAGCTTAAAATATCACTCAATAATTATTGCATTTTCTCTCACGAAATGGTGTCTAGTCATTGACATATTGGAATTTAGGTCATTTTATTAGAGATGGAGGGTCAAGATCAAAGCTCCAGGCCTACTTTAGCAATTTTAAAATATGATTGTTGATTTTATAAGATCAACAGCCCCCCTCAGACCAGTGCAAAACCTCCAAGGAATCCTTCAATGAGAAATGTTCTCTAAAGAAGCCTTGTGCTACAATAGGAAGATGTCACACATCATTCTAGAATTGGATTTCACAAAGTGCATTTTACTAAAGTGCTAAAGGAATAAAAATGTGTTGTAAAGAAACTCAGCTCTACAATACAATGATGTCATGTGCCCTACTTCTACCTTGTTAACCCAAGCACATTTTGGTTTCATGTTGAAGAACCAAAAAATTGCTACACTGAAGCCATGCAATACAATGAAATAGAGCCATTTGTCCATAGGTGACATCACCCTCCCATCTCCTTTTACATACGCACTATTGTGGAAGAAATATGTTATAAAGGAGTTAAGATTTGCAATAAAATGTAAGCATGTGTCCTCTTTTTATGAACCATCACCTAGTCCAGTTTCTTTATGCATCGAGAGTATGAAAATGCACACTAAAGAAGTCCTACAATGAAACCAAGAAGTGGCACCTATCCCTCCCTTATACCTTGTTAACCATCACCTTTTCATTTTACGCTCTATCCTCAAGAATACACTCTGAAGAGCTGAAGCGAAGAAATTAAATGATGACAAGTTTCAGGGTTTTAGTGGTTGCCTCCCAACATGTTTTAGTTTTGCACTGAGGAACATAAATTATGATATATTGAGAGCATGCACTACAATTTTAAAGTGACACCTGTCTCCACCATGATGTAACAAACCCAATGCATTTTAGCAATTCTTTATGTAAACGAGGATATGTTACGAAGAGGAAATGCACTCAAATTTATAAAATGCATTTTAAAGGAACACAATGATGCAATCAAAGGTCTCCACATGTGTTCTAATTGTTTACCCTAGCCTAGTGCATTTTCACTATGCGCTCCTTGAACATGAAATTGTGATGCAAAGGGGCAGCGCACTACAACATTACAACCTGTGTCTCAGGTTTATTAACATTGCTCAACACATTTTAGCTATGTGTTAGAGAAATAGGAATGTGATGTGAAGATGATAGGAAATGCATTATGGGTGTGACATGTGTCTCAAGTAGGTCGGGCTTCAAACACTTTAATTGAGCACATGCACAAAATTTATTTTAAAGATGCACCTAGGGAACGAGAGTCCCTGGGACCATACAAGGCTTTAAACTTAGGATTTTCAAGAATTTTTTTGATGAAGTATTAATGGGAAACAAATTAATGTGATGACCTAGGCATGAGGGGTTGGTTAATACATGAGATATAAACCCACAAGTTGTCACTTAAATGGCGAGTAATTGAAGCAAACAGTCAACATGAGATTATAAGAAAAGTGCAAGGGTTTTTATCCAAGCCTAAGGTTTTTGAGGGTTTTAAATTGCAACCTAGTAAGGGTGAAAGGCAACTAACAAAGATGCACATTTGAAATTTATCAGATCAGTTTTTTATGATGGATCTTACAAAAAGGATGGATGACACAAAGTGAACATTTTGGTGACTTATGTGGGATGATTTTCTGCTAATCAATCCAGAGGCCTTTTCAGTCTATTGGGCATAAATTCATAAGGGAATTCTTCAACAACTAGACCTCCCAAAATAAAAATAAAATATGTGCAAACAACACTTGGAGGAAAGCAAGAAAACTAGAACATGCATTCCCTTAAGGAGAATTCAGGGTGTGTAAGCACTTCTTAGAAAGAAAAAAACAACTAAACTAATATGTACATGAATTCTCAAAACCTATCAGAATTAAGGTTTGAGATGAATTACATTAATTGGAATTGGAAGATCTTTACCATCCAACCTAGAGAGATGAAAAGCATTTGCCTCCTTCCAATTGATGATGATATCAGGGCCACTCCAGATGGCATCAAATTTGGTGTGTCTCCCACCTTTGGATCTATCTGCATCATATATTATTACTAAATCTCTCTCTTGAAACACTTTATGGACAACTTTCTTATCAAAAATTATTTTGACTTGTGGTTGACAAGTCTCTAAGACCTCCATGGATTTATTCCTAGTCTCTTCTAACTGTAGTAGCTCTACCAAACTCATTTTCATGGCATCATTACCCTCTAACTAAAGCTAATGTGCTAACTCAAGAGAAGGAAACTCCAATGATAATGGAAATCTTGCTTCTTTTTCATAAACTAACATGCAAGGAGAGTTACCAATTGTGCTCTTAGGAGTAATTTTGTCAACCTAAATGGTTGTTTTTAGTTTTCTATGTCAAACTCTCTGATTGTCTTCAATAGTCCTTTTGAAAATATTGATGAGGTTTTTATATGAAGACTCATCCAGGCCATTACCTTAAGGGTAATAATTTGATGTAGTTTTCAAGTATAAGTCATGCCTGACTATCTAATCAATAATTTGAGCACAAAAAAATACCTTGGCATTACCAGAGATGATGGTGGAAGGAGTACCCAACCTTATTACAATTTCATCAAGGAACTCCAATACTGAAGCATCACTGGCATCCTTTAAGGCAATTTCCTTTGTCCACCTAGTGAAGTAGGTTGTGGATGTCAAAATCCATTTATGACCAACACTTGATGGTGGATTTATCATGCTAATAAAATCCAATCCCCATTGAGTGAATGGTTGGTCAACTTGAATGGGATGGAGGGGTAGGGAGGCCAAACTTTTCTTTCTAGAGAAGAAAGCACAAATTTTGCAATTTCTTACCCAGTTGTGAGCATCATTAAATAGGGTTGGCCAATAGTATCTAGCCTTCATAACCTTAGCAGTAGTAGTCCTTGTAGAAAAATGGCCACTTGAAGGACCATCATGGAATTCTCCCAACAATCTACTGACCTAATCTGGTTTTATGCATCTTAATAAGACCTCATTAAAGTCCCTTCTGAAAAGTATACCATTCACTAAGACATAGGGAATGGGTGATGAAAAAGTGAATAAATTAAATAATGTAATACTATTCAATTAATAAAGGAAATTAGGGTTTTTGATGTAAATGATGTGAAATGCAATGATATTAAGTGTTAATGATGTAAATGATGATTGACGATGAATTAATTAAATAATGTTAAATCACTTAATTAATAAATGATATAAAATTTGATAATAATTAAACAATAATGTATTATTTAATCATTTAGGGAAGAAGGGTGAAAGTTAGTGTTGTTCGCTAGTCAGGTCAATTTAGGGTATCTACATTTTTCCCCTCTTTGATACAGTGCAATTTTGAGTGTTGTGTCAAAGAAGATTCAAAAAGTCATGCTCAAGAGTTGCCCCAGTATGCCCCAGATGAGATAGCATGGTGCCCCCTCGGGAAATTTGGTGAAAATTTTGGATAATGAACCAAATTTTCTGATAAGCTAATGTGATGCATTTAAGTGCAAGGACTGACAAAAGAAACATTGACAAGAAGAAAATGTTAATAAGAAGTGAAGAATAGTTGATGTTGTTAGTCATTGATGAGTTTCCTTTTGCTTTTATGGAGGCTTCGTATCTTTAGCAATCCTTATTAATGTATCAAATATACATGATACACCAGGGTATTAATGACCAAGGCGGCTTTATATCTATTGCATGGACTTTGACTCCACAAACAAGGAGTAATTCTTGCTCATACCAGACATACAAAAACCCTGTTAGAGTGTATGGGTGAGAAGCTTTAAAATATTTCAGACCAGCTACATGAGAGGTATGGAGTACCTAACATGCAACCACTACACAAAATACCTCAAAACAACTTCCAAACACAAAAATAAAGCAAGTATTTGTCGTGGTGGTATCACAAAAATATCCAAAAGATAGAGAAAATAGAAATGACACTCAATGCCCCCATTCCTTCCTCTCAAAATCCTTAATGGAAATCCTCGAGATATTTTGAGAATGAGTCAGTAAAATAAATCAAAAAGATAAACAATGTTGTTGTATCAATTGCCATATCTGTTTTGAGGTTTTAGCCTATTATTCATTATTGATGATATCTATTGTAGGAATGATCTATTTGTTAAGACATATCTCAAGATGTTGATGGTGAATTGTAAATAGATAGGTAGTTAACACTTTGGAATTGTTTTAGTTTGTTTGCGATCAAATATTTGTGATTGTTTGCTTGAAAGTTCTAGCTTTTGATGTTGCTTTGTTTGCTGATTGATTTGTCAAAGGTTGAAGGTGATGATTGTTTATTATGGTTGGAGAGTTTATTATGGATAGGTAACAACAATAATAGGAGTTTTAAGATTTTTTGAATGTTTTTGATGCTGTTTTTGTTGTTTTCTATATTTTTATGAATGTTTTTGGAGTTTTTTTAAGATATTTAGATGTTTTCTTTTTGTTTTAGGGGACTAACCTAGGGCCTTGTGGGCTCATCAAATATGGCCTTACCTACATTGTACATGCAAAGGCTTGTAGCTCTCTTGGTTTGATAAAAACCTGTTTTTGATCTTTTTTCTATTTTTTTAGTGTTTTGTTTGTTTTTCATTGTTTTTGGCTTTTTTTTATTTGGTTTTCTAGATGTTTTGATTTTTGAGATATCAGTATGTAGGGATATCAATAGTATTTTGAGTTCCTATTGATAGCCGAGCTAAAATTGATTGATCTGATTGAGTAATTTTCAATAATGATAATACTATTGAGGATACATGACAATGCAAGGATAGTGTTGTCAAGATAAGAACAACACAAGGATTGGGAAGGATTCATCCCAAGATGATGATTGATTTATCAGATAATGATTGATCAAGATTTTATATCTGGGCTAGGAACAAGATTGTTGAATATTCTGATACCATGTTGAAGCATTAGCAAGATGTAACTGATATGGTTTGGTTGAATTGTTTGGACAATGCCTAGATCACAATGTGAGCTAGAAGACATAGATCAAGATTTATTCTAAAGCAAGATGTAAGTACCTGCCCCCAATGTCTAGCAATGTAGGTGATTGATTATCTTATGATAGGATAACATGTTTGGATAGAGTATGCCCCTTTGGACAATGTCTCATGGCTTAGATAATGTTGGATATGATAGGATCAATGATAGTGACTCATGTCAAGATGTTTTCCATAAGCAAGTATAAAGTGTACACCAAACATTTGTCAAGATCAAGATAAGTTAGATTTGGATAAAAATGGATTGGATTTATTATGGATAAGTTGAGATGCTTCCACCTAAAATGGTGCATGTAGATGCTCGATTCTACACATCACGCCTATTTTCCAAGTTTTCATCATGGTAGTTGTCCAAAGCGCCACCATAGTGGTTTTCACTAGAGGATGATTTTTCTCTTGACTATTTTCTAGATTTTTTTTATTTTGATTTTATTAATGTTTATGCTCATGTTGAACTACTTGGTGGTACTAATGTGGATGTTTTTGGTGTTGATATAGGTGTCGTTGTTGTCATGATGTTCCAAATATATCTCACTTGAAGGAGTTGTTTTGCTAAGATATGGGCACTTGAATGTAACCCTTGATAATTCCTTTCTTCTTTGTCGATACCAAAGTTAACCTTACCTTGATGCACACATCACAATAGGGTGCCCTTAGAGTCCTTATGATAAAGAGTTATTGTCAATACATGGTCAATGTGAGATTTGGATATCATGGATGATGAAATGTATTGAGGGATATGAGATCCAAATGGATTGGTTGACAGCTTGGAATATTTGACTCTTCAAACTTGGGATGATGAGCAATGATGGGTGGATATGGAAATTAAATTGGGACCAACTCCTTGATATACCTTGTAGGTCACTTTAGAAGCTTTCTTTTGCATTGTTGGTTATTTTTGATGGATGAACTTACCTTCTTCTTTTTTCCCCATAGTTTCTTTGACCAATGGAGTTTGACAAGGATGATGTTATTTTTATTTTGTATCCATTTGAATTTTTGTTGTCCATTTTGTTTTGTTGATATTTTTGCTTCAATGACTTGTTTCATTCTTTGATATAGCTTTTTCTCTTGTTGTTGGTCCCAATGAGAGGGTTGAAATATGTGTGGATGATGATTCATGATATGGCTAGCTTTAGTGTTGGTAGTAGTTTCATCATAAGGACTCATTGTGCTCTTTATGTTGTTGTTTGTGTTAGATAAGGTTGCCCCCAATATTATAGAGGTATCACTGATATGTTCAAATTCTTTAATTGTTGAATAACCAAGACCTTGATGCTTAGGATTTAGTTTAATCTACATTAGTTCTAGGATACCATGTTCATGTTTGCCTAATCCTTTGCCTTGATAATGCATCCGTTGAAAAAAATTATTTGCAATAGGATATGATTTACCTTGGAAACAAGGTGTCATTCCTTCTCTACTTTGTTGTGTATCTTCAAAGGTGATAGCTTCTTCACTGGTAGGATAGCTTACTTTGACAAAGGTAAGTTATCCAAGTTTATAAGTGATAGGATCCTCCATATGTGGGATAAATTCCTGACTGATATCTTTGGCTTGATTTTGTGAAATATTAGTTTTTGATGGCCCTTCAAAATATATCAATGCTTCTTTGACTATTGTATACCCAGTGCTCTATTGCTCGGGATTGTTAATTATCTTTGCTAATTTTAAGATATTGTGCTCAATATTTTCATACTCGATGTCTTCAATCTACCTAGAGGATGTTTTTGATTTTAATGCTTCTTATTGATCAATTTTCGATATGTCAATAGATTATGCTATGCTTTGATCATGTGTAAAGATGTTAAGAGTAGGTGACTCTTTTTCCTTGGTAATGACATCAAGAGTATGAGACTCTTGTCTTGGATGAAGATCATCTACATGTCCATTAGGAGTAGGAATCTCATGGGTAGATGTATGTGCACTTGGTATATGGATTTGTTCTTCTTTTGGAAAACATTGGATGTCTTGGAAGATACCTGCCAAGTCATTTTAGTATTTTGATGATAGGGATTATTGATCTTGACTTTGTGTGGTATTATCTTTGATATGCTTTGGTTCGTGCTCTTGACATGAATCAATTTCAAATAAGGAATTTCTTGTAAAGGATCCTTGGATTTCCTCAAAATTTGGACATATGGGTGATAGCTTTTGGCTTAGATTCTCTGCAATGAGTATAAGTGTCAGATTAAGAGTCTCTTAATCATCAATGTGTATTGTCATGAGGTTGGATGATGTCAATATATATTGGGTTGGATCATTGCTAGAATTTGGTGATTTATTTTGATCATGCTTGGGATTAAATTATTGATGTATTTCCTCTTGCTCATTAGATGATGTAGATACATTGTCAATGTGATCAGTGGTAGATAGATCTTGATCCTTGTTTTCAACTTTTGAGGTTGAGATATTGTCAATGTTTTCATTGGTAGATGTCCCTTGATCATTGTCTTCAACACTTAAGGTAGAGATATTATTATAATATCATTAGTATTTTAACCTTGAATGTTGTATTCAATAGCTATTTCTCCTTGATCAATAAGGTCTTGGATGAGTTTTTTGAGTGTATAACATTTTGATGCATCATGACCTTTTACTCCATGGTATTTACAATAGGCCTTATCATCGTACCGTGGGAATTTGATGATAGGTACACCACTTCATGACAGTTTTGGAAGTGTGATAAGTTTGGCATTGATTAATTTGTTTAACACGCCTTCGATTGGCTCCCCTAAAGGAGTGTATTTATGTTTAGTAGTGTGGTTGGATTGTGAGGCTTGTTGTGGTGGAGATGATTGTTGTATTTGAGATGGAATTTATTGTTGGTCTTGAGATTGATGATTTTGTAGTTGATGATTTTGATGTGGATATTATTGATTTGGGGGTTGATATTGTTGATGGATTTGATTTTGATGTTGGGTGATCTGATTTTGATTTTGTGACCATTGATTTTTTTATTCACTTGATGTTGTGGAAATAGACTTTGTTTATAATATGAATCAATGTTTTGATGATGTTGGAAGGGTTGTTGATGTGGATATTGAGGTGTTTGTGGAATAATTTGTGTTTGTTGTTGATATGCAATGTCTTGACTTTGAACATGTTGTTGATAATATGTCATATTTTGATTTCATTCAAGTGCTTCAACCATTTTCTCAAGTGAATTTAGGGAAATTTGGTGTTGTAGATTCTATCTTTGATGGTGATTTTGAAACCCTTGATAAGAGTGATTTTGATATGGATGAGGATTTTGATTGAAATCTACCATGTGACAAGATGCACTAAAACCTTGATTAGGGGAATTCATAGTTGATATATCATTGACATTTGTAGTGTATGATGACCCTGTGGGTGTATAGAGTGGAACTAGATTTGGGTGATGGATTGATATTGACATATTTTTGGGATGTTATGGTTGCGTTTTTGGGATGTTTTGATGTTCAAGACCCTAAAGTTTGAGTGGATTTTTTGGAGATGATGCTAATTTTGGGACTCAAAGTATAGAAAACTTGGACCAATGTTTTACTCTATTTTTCTAGATGATATGTTTGAAGATCTACTTGAACTAGCCTTGAGGTGCAAGAAAATTTTGATATCTTAGAATTTTGAGTAAAGGAATGATCCAAGTTGTTGTTTTGATTTTGAATCCTAAAACCAAGTTGGAGTGTTTTGATTTTGCAAATGGATATGGACTAATGTAGTATTTTAAAGGTCTGACTATTTTTGTTCTCACAAGGTGAAAGATTTAACCAATTTTTGATTAGTTCTCTTATTTGCACTAGAAAATAGAGAAAAAGCGATAATCTTTACAATAGTAGTGTTAAATTTTAGTAAAACTATGAAAAAATTAGAGAAATAGTAGTCTTTGTTTCTAGTTGTGACTAGTAAAATAGTGAATACAATAGCGACAGTTTTGAGCAATAGCGGTTGTTTTTAGCGATAGCGGATGTTTTGAGAAATAGCTATTATTTTGAGCAATAGTTACTGTTTTGAGCAGTAACTACTATTTTGAGCAATAGCGGTTGTCTTGAGTAATAGCGGTTGTTTTGTCAAAAGCGACTATTTTAAGCAACTACGATAGGAAAAAGTACAATAGTGGTTGTTTTGTCAAAAGTGGCAATGTTTAGTGCAATTACAGAAGGAAAAAGTGTAACCGTGGCCAAATCTTAGGACAAGCGACAAAAATGTCAATAGCGACCCTATTTCTAGTTTTTTTCCAGTTTTTCATTTTGATAGCAGCAATTTTTGATATCTTGTTTGATTTTGATTTCTCTTGAGATTTTGGCAAGTGATACAATACAACACAACAATCAAAACTATTTGACCCTAAATGTCTATAGCTTAAGAAAGTTTCTTTCCACAAAAGCTCAAAGTTTGTGAAAGTCAAAATACTAAAATCATAATTCCCAATGTTGACTTTGTTCTTAATGTGACTTGAAATGTTAGCCTAAATACTCAAAAACCTTTACAGAAATTTGCTTAAGATATCTTTTAAGGAGTGCAAATATAGGGCTTTTTTTAAAGTTTTTCACACTAAGTCCAAAGGGTTTGAGATTTAATAACCAAGTTCAATGTTTGTTTTAACGTGTTCATTTTAAATCAAGCAAAGTGTTTTATTTCCAAAGTAGCCGAGAGTTTTGGCAAGTTTGTGAAGACAGTTTACAACCTAGAGATAGGCACGTTCTTTTAGGTGGGATTACCTCATGCCCCGAAGGGATAATTTTACATGCAACTTATGGAGAGCATTTTAACTCAACCATAAATCAGACTTGGTAAGTAACTTCTCGGAAGTAAATTTTGATGCACCACTTTTAAAGAATGTTTTGGCTAACAAAAGGTAGCCTCTACTACATTGGTTCTTAGTCATGCTCGGGGGATCCAACACTTTTCTAGCGTCCAACAAGTCACTTAAGGCTTTAACCAACTTACTTGGGGCTCTATATACACAATGGTACCCTTTCATGAATGACACTGACAACAAAGTAATCATCAATTAAGTCATTTGGTGTTTAGCCTTGACCATTTATATAGTGGCCTATTGAGTCACCTTTGAGTTCTCCAATGAGGGATGTGTCTCAAAGGTAGGCCATCTAAAGGTAATACTTGAAATGAAAGAAGTGTGAAACTCAAAATGATTTTTGTCACCCAAGATCGCCAAAAGACACAAGGGGAGAGGATAGACACTTAGTTTTCCAAACATGGAAAACACAGCATACAGTTCATTGCAATATTATTTTTAAGCCCCTCGAGCGGTGCTACCCAAAAAAATGAATGAAGTGTGAACAAGCTAGCAATTTTTTTCTTATGTGCACCAAATTTTGAAGTGTTCTAGATTTTAAGAAAGTAGATAGCAATATGCAAATCAGAATGTATTTGTCCAGTTTTAAGCACCAAAACTGAGTGTTTATAATAACCTTGTCTTAATGTGGTCGACAAAATAAAATCGTTCAATTTGTCAACATAATGAAAGTTTTGGTCAAAAGAAAGCATTCCATTTTATGAGCACCAAAAAATTAAGTGTTGTTTTAATCTATGAAATCTTTTGAAAGTTCATTTTAGGACACCAAATCGAAATGTGCAAGTTGTGGGGTTCAATTGTTAAGCACCAATTCGAAAGATTTTCTTCAACTAGAATTTTTTTGAAAAGTATATTTTAAGACACCAAATTGAAAGCGTGCAAGTTGTGGGGTTCAATTGTTAAGCACCAATTTGAAGTGTTTTCCTAAACTAGAAAACTTTTGAAAAGTTCATTTTAAGACACCAAATTGAAAGCATGCAAGTTGTGGGGTTCAATTGTTAAGCACCAACTCGAAGTGTTTTCCTAAACTAGAAAGCTTTTGAAAAGTTCATTTTAAGACACCAAATTGAAAGCGTGCAAGTTGTGGGGTTCAATTGTTAAGCACCAATTCGAAGTGTTTTCCTAAACTAAAAAAACTTTTAATTTGGAATGTGAATTGGAATGTTTGTCTTCTTTGTAGTAAAATCGTTAGTTTATCTTGGATAAACACATGCTATGCTCCTACAAATCCTACATAATCAATGTTAGCAACTTCCAAACATTCAAAAAAAGCAACCGTTAGCGTCAAAAAATCAAAAAATTGGTTTGTGAATTTAAATTTAAAAAACATAGAGCAAAAGCGTAAATTTTAGTCAAAAGCGGCCCTATTACTTTCAACAACCACGATCCTCATTATCAAAAGCAGCCCAAGAATGCAACTACGGTCCAAATGTCAAAAGCGGCCCAAAAATGCAACTATGGACCTGTTTCTATTAGAAGGGGTTCAAATGTCAAAAGTGGCCAGATTTAGTGCAACTGTGGTAAGAAAAAGAGCAATTGCAAAAAAAACTTTTGGAACTTCTGTGTGAAAATATTCAACTGCGTTTCTAGAAAATGCGACCGTATTCTGAAACCTACAATTGCTTAGGAAAACTCAAGAAAACAGTAATGTTAAGGATCGTGGTCCCACTAGGCATGCCATATGTTGTAAGGGGGAAATCGAGATGATAAGGAAATCAAATATGAATGAATTAAACTAATCTAATTCAAACAAAGATTAAGATTCTTACCTATTACTCATGAAATAAACAATACAAGATTACTGAATTCAATGAAACAATGTTTATCAAATGAAGAATAAACAAAGAATTCAACTAACTATACTGTCCATCTCATATTGAAGTGTATCCATGGCGATGTTAAATTGTGTTGTACCAATGTGAAGCCTCCATTATATGCTTTGTAAAAGCTTCAAATGTGTGTGGATAGTGATCAAAGATGTGTGTAAAAGCTTGTGATAAATCGATTGTCAATTTGGCATTACTCCATTGCACAAAAGATGTCAATTCTCTCATCGTTTTTGAGGATGAAGAAGATTGTTATATAGATTTTAAGTTTCAAGATGAATAATTGAGATCGCGTAGTAGAATATCCTGATCAAAAGTTCAAAACTGTTGAGAGGAATTAGATGAGAAGAATCAGTGGATTTAGATTGCATAATCGGTGTGATTGATGAAATCAAGTTGAGTGTTCAGTGAATTGAGGAAATAGATTAAGAGGTTAGTGGGATCAAAGAATAGATGAATCGGTTAGGAAATAGATGGATCAATTAGCCAATCAGAGTGAGCAATCGGTGGTCGTAATTTGCTCAATCACAAAAGGGGTGAGGGTAATTAATTAATTAATTAAGCTTTTTGAGTTGAATGTGCAAGTCATGTTTGACTTTTACAAATAAAGTTATATTTGTTGATTGATGATGTTTGAATAATAAATTTAATTATTATGTTTAGAAAGGGGGAAAGTGGTTTAATTAAACTAGTAAGTATTAATAATTTAATTGATTTAGGGGAATAGGATAAATTAGTGACATAATTAAATAATTAATGTTATTTAAGTAATCAAGAGGAATAAAGCTAGATTAGGACTTTATTAAATAAATGAAATTTATTTAATTATCCAAAAGTGATGAAAATGTGAATTAATTAAATAATGTAATATCAATTAATAGAGGAAATTAAGGTTTTTGATGTAAATGATGTGAAATGCAATGGTATTAAGTGTTAATGATGTAAATGATGATTGAGGATGAATTAATTAAATAATGTTAAATCACTTAATTTATAGACGAGTATAAAATTTAATAATAATATATTATTTAATCATTTAGGGAAGAAGGGTGAAAGTTAGTGTTGTTTGTTAGTCAGGTCAATTTAGGGTATCTACATAAGTTATTAAATTGATGAATGAGTTAACTAATGGAGAAGATATGAGAGGTTTTTAACAATGAATTTGAAGAGTGATTTTGCTCAAAGATTTGTGATTATTTAAATAATGAATTTATAGAATTTCAAAAAATCAAATGAATGGTGAAGATTTGATCAAAGATCAAGAGTTAACTCCACTAGTTGTGGAGTTAATTTGGAAAGATAGATTAGTTAATTGAAATTGGAAAGAAATTTTCATTTCAAACCCATGAGAGGATAATAATGAATTTATTAATTTATTAAGTTGATAATTTATATGTGAAAGCTGTTAAATTGATGAATGAGATAACTTGTGAAAGGATGCTTATGAATTTATAAATTTATTTAAATGTATAATTAGCTCATCTTAATCAAATTGTAAATAATTATTTAATTAAATGATTAAATAGTAATGAGTAATGATAATAATTAATATTAATTAATTAATAATAATGGATAATTAATGTGATAATAATGGTAATGTAAATGATAGTTAGTGAAAAATAAACTATATTAAATATGTAATAATGAATATTAGAGGAATTATTTGTGTCTACATTTTGTCCCTCATTGAGACAATGTTCAAAGTAACTTTGTTTCAAAGAAAATAAAAGTAGCAAAGAAGAATAAATTAGTAGAGATGAAGTGATGATATACCCTAGTTGGTTTAAATAAGCAATGGTATATTAATTAAAGGGATGAATGATGCCCCCTCAAGAGGTTATCTATGCATACACTACAAAGGTGAGCTCTCAAAAGAAAAGATGTGGAGAAAATGTCAAATAGAAGATGAAAAATGATGGAATAAAAATATACAAGAATTATTAAAAGATGGATGCAAGAAGCATGATTCTGGATGAAATGATGATAATGGATTTATTATGATGATTATTTATTATGACTTTGAGTTTAAAAACCTTTATTTAATATAACAATGAATGTTATGCACATGGTATATAGCACATGGTATATAAGACCAAGGTGGTGATATATCTAATACATGAATCGACTCACAAGAAAACAACAAAACAAAAGGATGCCCCACCACTCACAAATAATTTGATGCTTTGGCAAGTCCATGATAAGGTAACCAATAGACATAAGGAGTTCCCTACACATCACAAGGTACTTTACTTTGGTGGGTCCGATGAGAATAAACATCAAACACAACACACAAAAAATAGATATTTTTCTCCAATGTAGACCATTCAAAGAAAACCATGATATAAATGATTGTGGCAACCTTGAGTAGGCATAATATGGGTCAAAAGTAAGTCAAAATAAGAAATTAAAAAAATTGAATAGGTAAACCAAAGAACTGAACAAGCAACTATCAATTGACGAATAATATTGTTACCTCTTGCCAAGGTATGGAAAATATTAAAAGAGATAGATTTGGATCATTCTTGGTTTAGGTAAGGATACATTCCACCTAAGATGATGGATGAAAAGGGGAATTTTATGATGTAAAATGATGTGACTATCAAGGTTGATTAAGATTTTTTAGGTTTTACATTAAAAGTGCATGTTTCAATTGTGTTGATTGAAGGTTTGAAAGCACGTGTTGATGTTTTATGTTTGTGTTTGTATTTATTAATGGAGTTATGGGAAATACATGAAACTTATTTACTATGGAATACATCCTTGTCACTAAGTGAGTCAAAAGGTATAAACCAAGATTTATTCCAATGTAGGATGTATTCACTTGCCCTTGATTTATAGTAAGGCACATAATACAGTAGATGAAAGTATGAACTAATGAAGTGGAATAGGATTAGGAATGGACGAGAACCTAAAAAATGAAAAAAAATAGTTTATTACACATGACATCTACAAGTAGATTTTTATCATCATACTTGTTTAAGGTGCCAATAAAGGATTATTTTTATCTTTACTCTTTTTTTGTCTTTAAAAAAGGTTTAGTTGTCAAACATGATGCCTATTTGCCACACTTTCATCATAGTGACTACCTTAAAGTGCCATAGAAATGGTTTTCACTAGAAGGAAATTTTTCTCTTTACCATTTTGATTTTTTGATTTTTTTATTTTTTGGTATTTCTATATGGAATTGATGTTTAGACAGTCATTGACTATTTTGGTTCATTAAATATGGTGTTGATGTAGATGCTCCTGTCATGATATACCAATAGTGACCTACATGGAGGAGTTTCCTTGTCAAGATCATGACACTTGTATACAACCTATGGTTGTTATTATGATCCTTGTTAATATTGGGGTCGGAATTATCCAAAAGTGCATATGATAATAGAGTGTCATTAAACTCTTTACAATGAAATGTTGTTGCTAGTACATGATGGATTTATTAGATAGAATTTTGGGGTTTTAGATGAGATGATGGATTGTGATAGGGGATGATAGATGTTGATGGATTATTTGGAATTTTGGATGTAGGATTTTTTATTTAACAAACTTGGGATGATAAATGATGGAGTTTAGATTTTGGATTGGGATTGAGTTTGGGAGCAACACTTCTATATGCATTGAGTAGTAGGATTGATGACCATTTTGAAGCTGGACATATGTTATATGTAGGAGACCATTTTTCTTATGGATCCATATTTTGATTGACTATTATATTTGAATTATTAGCTTTGCTTGGTCCACTTTATTTTAGTATCCACTTTGAATTCATATTGTTAGGAGGTGTGTTTAGCCACATTAGATAATTATTTGGGACCACTTGTAAAGTTGTATTGTAACATTGGTTTATTATTTTATGTGTGGGAGATATAGGATAATAATTTAATATTTGGGGAAAGAATTTAATTGAAAACTTAGTACCAATACTAAATGAGGGTTCACTGGTTTTATGGCACATGGTTTTATCTTACCACTTGGTTGTATTTGTGTGAGCTTGTATCTATAAAAGAAAACACATGTTTAGTGGTTAAGGTTAGCTGGGTGAGTGGCTTGTCATTATTGAGTCTTTATGAGGAGTGCATATGTGAAGCATGGTATGGGATGTGTGGATTCGTGCTTGGAAACATGGAGGATGCATTGGAGAGGCTCGATGTTTCAGAATTATTTATTGTAACTCTATAAGTGTGTGTATTGTTTTATCTTTGAATAATAGATGGAGTATGGATGCTTTTAGAGGTTGGGATTTTCCCTCTTGAGGATTTTTTGAGGGTATATTTTGTGTTATCTTGTGGCTTATCTATTTGATCTATGAATTATGATTATTATGTAAGCTTTTATGCATGATTTTCTCTCATGAGGTTATGTAGGAAATGGATTAATAATGTGGGTATGATGCATTATTTCCTAATAAGTGGTATCAAAGCTTTAATGGTTATTGGAGGTGTGAGCTCCTAGGTTTTGGTTATAACCCTTGTTTGAGTATATTTAGTGCAAATTTGAATCCATGGCTATGCAAGATAGATTTGAGGCATTACAAAATATGTAACACATGTGAAAGTGTTGCTTTGCAGATTTGGGCTTTTGGAGTTTAAAGATTTATTGGGTTTATTGTAGATCTAAGGCTTGAGAAATTCGGGTCAAAAGGGTTTCTTGGATTATGCTTTTATATGAGGGTTTTGTAGAGGAAATTCCATGGATGACCTACTGAGAAAAAATGAACCTCACCATTCGATCCAAGATTGCTAAGAAATGAAAATGATATGAAATTTTCCCTATTTTGGCCACTTGAAAAAAATGCATTTTTTTTAGCCTATATGGTTGTATGGCCATCTAATTTGATAGTCTACAAAAAATATTTAAAAAAGAAATAGAATTTAAAAGCATGTGAAAAATAAATTTATTTGAAAACTTGAAAAAAATGGCCTGTGTGGGGTCCACAGTCCACCCCCGTAGCTTGACAAACTACACGACCTATCGTACTAACAGGTCAGACGACTGTCAACCATCAGCCCTGCTAGTTGACAAGTGGCTCCTGATTAGTAGGGGATAATCCCTTTCAGCAGGGCCCCTTGTCCCTTGGGGGACCACCCACCAGCAACCCAATGGAGCATTAAATTAAATCTGCCAACATTTAAACATTTTAAAATACCCTTTAAAATCTGCCAATTTGAAATTTATAAAATTAAACCAATTTCATAACCCTATCAAATCTTCCATAGGACACCATCAGCATGCCACTATTGTCAATAGGGTCATCAGTAGGCTGCCCAAGGGCCACCAGTCAACCACCCATAAGCCAAATTGGAGGAGTTTTTTCAAACGAGCATAACTTTCACCCACAGTGTCAATTTTTTAGCTTTTTATGCTCATTGGAAAGGTGGTTATGAACACTACAAAATGGTATAGGTTTGGTTCCATTTTTTTTCTATTTTAATCAATTTTTGGGGCCCAAAAGTAAAATGTTCTACATTTCATGATTTTTAGCATAACTTTTTCATACAAAATCAGATTTTTGATTTTGAATAGGAGTTGGAGAGCATGTGTAGTATACTACATAGTGGATTACGTAGATTTTCATTTTATGGTACAAAAATATGAATTTACTTGTTTTATCACTTGTAGGAGACTAAGATTTGGGATGTGACTACGTGAGCATCCAAATGAGTCAAGAGGAAAAACCTTGAGGGAATACATATTTTTATATAATATTTATGATAGCATAGTTGATTATCAATTTGTTGCTTCCTATTATAGGTTTATAGGTGTTTTTAAAATTTTGACTTTGATGGTGATAGGTACATAGGTTGTCTTTTGTTTTAAGGACATGGGTTGACATAGATAGATACTTGGAGTCTCATGTGGGTGATAGTTGAGTGTAAGTACAATTTTGGTGATGATTATGGTGTCATGGATATGAAAATACATTTGAGCATTGGCATGACATGATCATGTATGCAGTTGTTTGGTGGTGATTCAATCTGGTGTTAGGAGTTTGTTCTTATCCCCTAGATGCTTATTTAGTTCCTTGGCTATTGTTACTTATTTATGGACATGTTTGGAAAATTAGATTTGTTGTTGATTTAGTGTTTGAGTCTTGTTATCTACAGGATTCTCTTCTTTGATATCTCATTTTATAGGTTACTAATGTGATGATGAGTTT